>CAUEEP010000732.1:0-622500 GCA_958450365.1 Mesorhabditis belari
TTAATCTTCAAATATAAATTCTTCTAGGCTAGCATTTTATCATTTCACCCTACTCGTTTTACCAACTCGTCGTTCGTCGTTTCTTGAAAGGATTATAGGTACTCAACTATTTTATTTTACGCGCTTAGTTTTTTTTTTCTGAATTCCTCGTATGAGGTGGAGCTCTAAAATAAAAACGGATGAAAGTTTCGCTTTGGCTAGGTAAGCTGGCTGCATCTTTCAAGTTTCATGTTTAGAATATTTGTATTCGCAAAAAGCATAAAGGAAATCTTCCAAATCGAGATCGCCGCTCACGCCCAAACAACAGGTTCGGCATTTGATCCCCCAAAATATTTTTATTTGTTTTTAAGCAAAATTCTGCTGCTCCTAGGCCTCCAAAGCCAAAGCCTGCTACAGCTCCTGTTATCAAGAAATCTCCTCTAAAGTCTCTCCACTCAAGGTGAGGCTTACTATACTTTTAAAACGTTTTTATTTGTTTTATTTGTTCAGACTTTTCAAAGGCTTACACCTACTGCTTCACAAAAGTCGACCAAAGGCTCGAGTATCTTCAAATTAAAATCGCAGAGCATCAAAGTCAAAAAGGATGAAGGTCTTCCAGAAATAATCAAGGCTAAAAAGGTCTATTTCAACTATTTCATTTAACTATTTCATTCTAAATGTTGTTTCTTTTAGCCCGTGAACAAGCAAAATTCGGCTGGAATGCTTGATTTGCAGATTACTCCAAAGAAGAGCCGCCACGGTGACCAGACACAGCCAAAGAAACAATCGGATGCTATTCTTCAGAAACAAAGCATTATAAACGTAGATTTTTCTCGTTAACAATGACTTGAGTGAGCTTTAGATTGAACTGATTAGTGGGGCTCCGCGTTCTATGGAAAGCTGACAAAGTCTTGCAGTAGTACCGCGAAAATGTGAGTGATCATTTCCTGAAATTTTTTAACACAATATGTATGCTTCTAAGTTGAATTTGTATATTTAGACATTTTCTGATGAGGACATAAAAGGACGCCAACGGAAAGGTCGAATGTTACGCCGGTACGCAATTTTGCATTCATTGTTTTTTGAGATTACTGATAGTGAATATGAATAGCATTCGCGTTTTTTATTTTAGCAAGCTGCATCGGAAAATTGTAAAGTCAACAACACAAAGAGTCCACGGCAAGTCATCAACGTTATCACTTCTCCCAGCGCAAAGCAGCATCTAGACATTGAGAAACCCGATCCTCGATACTCACAGCAGCAATTGGTCTGCTATTCGAATATTTTTGATTATATGCACTTTACTATTAAGATTTATTCGGCATTTGTCCACCAGGGACGTTTCACTCGATCTTGGACTTTTACTGACATTCGCCCCGAAGGTGGCTTGATGGAACAGGATTTTCTTGAAACAAATGCTGGATTCTCAAATTTGCTCCTTGGATGGTAATTATTATAAGCTTTTTTAAGATATAATTCTTATTTAGTTCGAAAGCCGATTGCCCACTTAAAAAGAGCGGAAGTTGGGCTCGGGTTTCCGCTTCAAAGAACCGCACTATCACCGGCTGTTGTAAACAACAATTTCCAGGCCGTGCTGCAGGTAACGCCAAGCGAAGTTTAATAAAACTATTTTTAGTTATTTCATCAAATGAAGGGATTGCTCGATCGTCGCAATCTCGATCTCGCTTTTGTGCTCGAACCTCTAAGAGCAATTCCAACGTCAAAATGAAATCGCTGGGTCTTGAGAAAAAGCAAAGCAGCGAGACAACGATGAAATCAAAGCCCATGCACGCACACACACGTCTTCATACATGCCGCAAGTATGATTTTGCTCCTCTTTATTTCTAGCAAAAGTTTATTTTATTGATGTAGATTTAAAAGGGACTGTATTTTAAAATTCCAAAAAAGATCGTTTTTAAAAACTTGCCTAAATATTATCAAAATTATCTATATTTAGCGTTGCTTGTACCAAAGGAAAGACCGAATCAGAAGTTCGTCACTTTGAACGCCTTGATGTAATGACCGATGAAGAAGATGCTAAAATGGCTTGTTTTTATTGCCTGCTTGCTTTGTTCTCTACATGGGCTTCTAGAGTTGTTTTTATTTCTAGCTTGGAGAATATAAGCGCCCACTCGATCGTAAAGATGTGCTTAAACAGCTCGATGCTTTGATTATTGAAGTAAGTTCGAGTTTTAGTTATCAGAAAAAAGAATTAACCTTTTTTAGATGAACAAGATGCCGACTCATATCAACATTAACGAAACTCGTCCATAAAACGCTCCTATTGAATGATGATCGATTTTTTTATCACCACGATGCATTGTTAACAATAAAAGACTCTCTTTGTGCCCATTTTTGATCACGCTTTTGAGAATAAATGATTTCTGCTGCAATATTTGTTAAGAAACTTGTTTTTCTGGACATCGGTCGGAGTCTTCGTATGAAAGACTGTAGGACTTGATCTGGATGGACTAACTCACGAAAAATTTGTGTTTGCTCAAATGTGAAACGGGGTGGGAAATGCGTGAACAATTCGAGTCGACGTTTTTAGGGAGTTTGTATTGACCGAAAAATGTGAAGACTCAAATTTCCACTCCCGTTGAAGAAATTTCGCCCATTTGCTCTCTGTGCTAGCACTGAGACTAGCACCTAGTCTTTAAGAGATGTAATTATAATCATCTGATAAAATGAGTATCGTATTCTGTCGACTACGTCACATGCTTTTTATTTTTGTCGATTTTACTTGTATTTATATCTAAAAGTTTATCTCATCTGCCAGAAATGTCAAATGAAACATTGGGTAAACTAACCGTAACTTCAAAAAACAACAAAAATTTCAGCTGAATACAAGGATTTTCTTGCGAAATCGCAGGAATTGTACAATTATTTGTTTGAAGAACAAAATTATAACAAAAATCTTTCACCTGTGTATACAAAAACGAATAATGGTAAGAGTTTTGAGAAGAACTTTACGAAAAATAGATTATGAGGGGGGACAAATGCTGCCTTTTTTGCGCACCTGGACATTTGCGCACCTTTTTTGCTGGAAAAGGCCTTAGGAAAGGTCGTAGAGCTTCAAAAATGTTTTCTCAGAAGGGAATCGTATGCGTAGATTCCGAATTTCGACAAATCAGACCTCGCTGACACGTCAAATTTGGGCTAAAAGGCAAAAACTACGCAACTTAACGCTTTTCCGCAGTTTTTGCCTTTTAGCCCAAATTTGACGTGTCAGCGAGGTCTGATTTGTCGAAATTCGGAATCTACGCATACGATTCCGTTCTATGGAAATATTTTCGAAGCTCTACGACCTTTCCTAAGGCCTTTTCCAAAAAAAGGTGTGCAAATGTCCAGGTGCGCAAAAAAAAGGTCGCATTTGTCCCACCCCCGATTATGAGACTAATTGTAAAGAAACAGTAGAAAACTTTTAGTGTACAAAGTTCCGCGATTTAATGTTGATATCATTCTGACATACACCAGACTTCTGAACATTGTGAGTTTTTAAAGAGTTCAGCCTAGAAATTTATATTTCAGGATCCAGAGGCTCAACGTTTGTCACTCCTTGTACAATCTTTGAATGTTTGATTTGACAAAATAACACCCGTAAAAAAATTGTTCAGATTTGGACTGATCTTCGACTTACTTGGGATCCGGCAAATTATTCACAAATCGATAACATTTTCGTGAATGCGGGCGAGGTGTGGCTTCCACAGAATACGCTCGCTGATTCGTGAGTTTTGAAAGACACAGAAAGATGAGGAAATTAATTGCAAGCAATTTTCCAAAGCTGACTAAACTGTCGGTGCAAGTCCATGAGATTCTGTTAGATAATTACGATAATACCAAAAATTTCAGCTTCACAGTAACCGATGTACTTCAAGATTACAAAAGGACTGTACAAATATTCGCGAATGGGACGATTCTCTATGTATCGAAGGTCTATGTGGAGACGATTTGCAATCTGAATGTAATCGTTTTTTGAACTATCTTCTCAAGTTCTTACTTTCAGCTAGGGCATTTCCCATTCGATGCCCAGGATTGTCCTATTCGTTTCATGGTTAACTCTTATCCCGTAAATTTGGTGTCTTCCACAGGCGTTTATGCAAGTTTCGATGTCGAAAATAGAACGGTTGAGTTTAGAGAGAACTTTTAATTCGAAGTATAATATTTAGAGTAACTCAGAATGGCATGCCACATCGATTAGGACGACTCCATTTTTGGACACTCAAGCGTCAACTCCATTTGAATCGGTACAGTTGAGTACTGTACTCAAAAGCAGTTAGACGAGCAGTTGAAAATATCTTTTAGGTTATCTTCTACATTCACCTCAAAAGGGTTCCCCAGTTCTATATTTATGTGATCATTTTGCCATGTTCTACTCTATCAGTTCTTTCGATCATCGGAATGTTTTGGAATGAAAATCGTGTTGAACAACAACTTGAGAAAGTAAGTGAATCAAATATTGGATACCTAAGCTAAAAGATCAACAATTACACATCTTTTCTCTCTAGTTATCGATTGGTTTGACGAGTCTCATGTCAATGACTGTTCTTCTTGATATTGTTGCCACTTCTGTGCCCAAAACTAAAGTGTTTCCACTATTGGGTGAGTTTAATTGGTCGATCAATAGAATAATCTATCTATTTTTGAAAATCTCAAGAGAAAGTGATTTTTCAGGCATTTTTGTGTTGATTTGTGTCTTTATTATTGGAGTTGGCTGCGTGGTTCTTGTAGTAGCACCTGTAAATGAGAAAAACTCAACGAAAAGGTAACACATAGCAATAGCAAGCACCAAATAAATCTCAAACTGTTCCAGGAAAAATCTCACTTGGAAGCAGAAGATTTTGGCGGAAATTTCACAACGAAATTTCATCCTTCACTGGTTTTTCCAAGGAGCCAATTTGATAAATTTCGTCGTCACAATCTCTTTTTGGAGATAAATTTATTGATTGAAATGATATAATAAAAGATTTAGTCTTTCAAAAAAAGTAACAACACGAGAGTTGACAAAGCAAAATATTGAGATCGTTTTGTGGATTTGGGAGTAGTTTGAAAGGGTGTTGATGCTGAAGCTGTAGTTGATGCTGAAGTTGTAGTTGGTTCTTCTGAAAGGCATTCGGATATTTGAGGCCAAAATGTCATATGGTAATGTCAACAAACTTATTGATGAGTGCACAATCTACTATATATGTGACGTTCGATTAAGAATGTATTCAAATCGGACACCAACTAAGAATTTATCGAATCAATTATGTGAAAATGTGAAATGCTCAATGTAAATCTGCTTGAATATCTAATAATGTTAGTTTTGATAGCTAATAGGAATAATTTAACCTATTGCAAATTGATTCACGGAAAACCTCGACATTCGCAGTCACAGGAGAGTGTAGAACGCGTAAACGCTGATATTAAGGTCTTTTTTGTTAACTAGTTTCAATCAGTTTTTACTGTTTTCTCAAATTTTAAGTTTTTTCAGGATATCTTTAGCACCTATCAAAGCGAAAACAAGGGGGTAGTCAAAATAGCGCCATAATAGAAAACGTTCAAAGCAGCGCCGTCAAATTCTCAAAATCAAAAACCAAGCCGGTCAAGTTTATATCAAAAGTGTCCTTGCGTTCTTGGCTACATGATGGGTGAAACAGTTTTTAAAAAGTTAATATTTCATAGATAAAGAGCACTCAAAAATGGCTCTCTAAAGATATTCAGTTAACCAACTGAGTATCACTCGACACACATTTTGAATGCTCTTTTTATCTATGAAATATTACCTTTAACTTTAACTAACTTTTTTTAAAACTGTTTCACCCATCATGTAGCCAAGAACGCAAGGAATTTTTTGATATAAAACTTGAAACGGCTTGGTTTTTTGGATTTTGAGAAATTTGATGGCGCTGCTTTGAACGTTTTCTATTATGGCGCTGTTTTGACTACCGCCCGAAAACAACACTACTGCGTAGGCCGTTCACCTGCCGATAATTCAATATAACACCAATAAAGAAAACACAAGTACATGCCTGAAAAAAAATTAGATTTGCATCATTTCGCATTGAGCCTTTCACATTTTTACACAATTGACTCGAGAAATTCTTAATCGAACGTTCGATACGTTTAAAATCGAACGTTTTTTCAATTTCAATTTTTCAGCTGGTACTCTATAAAGTATCTGGCGCTCTAGGTTTGCTCAAAACAAACGAAAACGAACTTTTTTTTATTCATTTTCGATCCTAACAAAGCAGAGAAGAAATATCACGCATAGCCAAGAAAGTTTCGCTGGAGAACAAAGTTTCGGTGTGGTTTGTTCAACTAAAGCAGGGAAAGTGATGGCAGAACGAAGAAATCACTATCCGGAAATTACCGGTCAGTACAAAAGTATTTGTTTAAGCAGATCTGTGTTTTGTTCATTTTACCCACCATCCGTTCCATCTCCAAGAGTTTTGTAACGGACAAACACGTATGAATGATCGGTCATTGCATCGTATCTCAACTAAAATCGGGATAAGTTTAACAGTTAAAAGATTTAGGTCCAGTTTTTTGAAAATCTTTCAACTTTTCTTGGTTTTGTTTTCTTATTGTCCACCTTTTCTTACCTGTGCCATGACTGTATGACTGCTGAAATTCTGATTGCTAATCGATTGCTCTAACCTGAAATCTCTCTATTTCAAAAGCTGAGTATTAAACTCACATAATATCATCATCATTGTTGCCGTAACTGATGAAAAATGAGGTATCATTTAGATCTCCTGCATTGAAATCGACCACTTCGAAGAAAAACTTTGTCACATTTTGGTTCCAGTCTAAAATCAGAACATTTTTTTGCAAAAACTCAATGATTACCATCATTATAGAGTCCAAGATTGTAAATGAAAGGCTGATTTTGCTGTAAATTATCCATCTGTCGATATCCATTACTCATGAAAAATCCTTCATTTCCTGTGTGCATCGCGAACATGAGTTCCGTATTTGGAGGAGCTAAATGAATGAATGATTAGGGTAGTTCGCGAAAGTTTGCGTTTTAGAAAACGCAAAACTGGAAGAGAACATGTTCGAAAGCCCTAGTTAATAGTTAATTTCTTTTTTTGACTTGCCCAGTTTGAAAGTAGTCTTATTGACTGAATATGTCTAGTTAAACACCCACAAACTTACCTCCATTTGCATTTATGAGAATCGAAAATTCACATTGAGATGGGATGAAAAAAGTGAAACCAAAAGTGGACATGAAACCATTTGAAAATGAGGGCAAGTTATTGGCACTGAATTCGGTGAGATTTTATTGATATGAGATATGAGAATTGGGTGAGGCACAGATTTTATGGGTGTGAAATCCCAATAAACTGACTCAAAATCGTAGATTCGATATTTTTCCGATCCTTTATCACTCGGATAACCGCCAGCAAAAAGAGAAACGACACAGTTTGGTGACTAAAGGATAAAACATGGGATTTGATGTACTTTAATAATTTATTAATCTTAAAATATTTAAAATTTACTATAGTTTTGGAGTCAGGAAAGCCCATTGATAAATCTGATTGAGAGGATTGAATACAGTGTAGAGATGGGGTCGATTGGTGGCTGAAAATGGGAGCATTCTTTAGGATGAAAAGGTAATCACATTTGATAAATAACCTTTCATTGTGTAGGCTTCTGCTAACTCATTTGTATCAGTCACTCTCAATGGAATCGTGTCGAAATCAAAATTTTTCACTTTATCTTCTAAATTTTGATAAGTAAATGAAGAAGAATATTTTAACCATCAGTTTTTGGGAATCTTTTGAAAATGAGAGCAAAATCGAAATTTGTGTTTTTGGAGAAGTCGATCGAGCAATGTTGTTGAAAAGTTTGAAGGGGAACCAAGGAGAGAGAGCTGGAAAGCATGGCTTCATTAAGTATTGCATATAAAAATGTTATGAAAGTTGTAAAGTTTATTATATTATATTTACAAAAAATCTTACGATATCGCCACGTTGTTGACATCGAATAGGAAGAAATTAGTGTCTTCTTGTTTCACAAAATATGGAATGACATAAATGAAATCATCGAGATTTCCTCCACTCACAATTACACTCTCAAATTTTATTGTTACCGTATTTCTTCGAATAGAAGACCGGGTAAAGGGTATCATCGCGTACTCCTGCGTAGCAGCCCTTTTAAAATTTCTTTTCTGTATAAAAGCTTTCAATCAAGCGCTATAGAGCTGGAACATGGCTCAAAAATACCACACGAGCTAACAGATTTTTGAGTCATTTTCCAGCCCTATAGCACTTGATTGAAAGCTTTATGCAGAAAAGAAATTTTTAAAAAAGGCTGCTACGCAGGAGTACGCGATGATACTCTTTACCCGGTCTTCTATTCGAAGAAATACGGTATGTTCGATATTTTTGTAAAATTTAAAGCAATACATCGAGACTGTTGATGAGATTTCCATTCATCACATATGTTGAATCAATATCCGTCAAATCGATTATCATTTGTTTAGGATTTTGAGCGACTAAAGTAAAATTTATATGATATAACTTCATGGTTAAATTCACCTGATATACCACATGATAAACAGCTCAATAAAGAAAGAAAAACTTTGATTTCCATCAAAGGGCTTGCAGACAGCTAAAAACCACAGAGAGCGTTTAAATTTTCGATTTTTCTTTGCAAAAATGCAGAAATTTTTATCACAAGCGTCGCGTCATTTTGAATTTTTTAGATAAACATTGGAAAAGCTTTTTCTTATCTACTTACTCATTCATTTTATTTATTCACGCTTTACATTGTGGTTTCCTTAAAAAAAATGTTTCACTCAAAAATCATAAAATGGTTAAAATGAGGAGATTTCGAGATTGAGTGGAAACAGGATCATTAAAGTGTTCATTAGTGCTATTCTACTATCTTCTTATACAGAACCTTTTATAGATTCATTAAAACTAAGAAACACTCAAGATAACAGTAAAAACACGTTATTGTAGCGCTTGAGATTGTTTCAATCCAAATCGGACACAACACATATAAAAGAGCAGTGTTTGTTCGTCCGTTCCTCTGTACGGGCTTTTTTCAGCCGTCTTTGGGCCAAATCTCATATTGACAATGTTAAACGACAAATTTAGTGGTGGACCACGTCGAAAAAGAATAGCCCTTGTTCCAACGACAACCCTTCAAACACTACAATCTGTACAAGTTCGTTTTACAAAATGTAAAAAGTTTTGAGATTGGTTGTCGTTGATCACTCTGAGCAAAAATTTGTTTTTCAAACGAGAGGGAAAAGGCAAGAAATTTTTTTCGTCCTCTGTGTGCGCGCATAAACGTGCGCTTTCTGGCATACGCCTCTGCACGGGGTCTTAAAAAGAAGGTCCGGTCTTTTCTAAAGACTTCCCACGATGATTATAGTAAAGTCGTTTTGAGGGCGCCGTCTCCTCATGGTTTTCACAACGCCTTTTTGCTTTAAAATCACTTTTAGGCATTTATAACAACCTCAAACCCAAGGAACACAATGAATCAATGAGTCTAGAAACAAGAAAAATTGCAAATTGTTTATACTTGGGTTTTGGTTTTAAAATCAGAAACTCAAGATGAAAAAACTGATGAGAAATTCCAAAAGTCAACAACTTATCAAAAATCAAAATAGGATGCATCGATATCGTTCAAATTTATCTCTAAACTATCATCTTATTAGCTAATCCAAAGCTTCTGGAAAACCTATAGATTTGGACCTATAGAAAATTCAATTAAAAGAAACCGCATAGTATTAGGATCAAAATAGACACAAAAATACGGTAGCTTTATCTCAATTTTTCTTTGGATTTCTTTGCAAAAAGTCCAAAATGAGAAAAATGAACCGCTTTGCAGTTTACGCCGCTGGCTTTATACCACACATAGCTAAATAGCTTTTGCTTACTGAAATGTTTGTCTACGGTAGTTTGGAGTTTGTTTAGAATTTAGGCTAAGCATTGTTTTAAAGGCTATTTTTTATTGTAAGAAAGTGTTGCTTTATGTTTTTTTATAGTCACTTCAAATTTATATCAAAATAAATGAAAAGTTCAGTACAGGTCAAAACATGAAAGAAACACAAACACTTTAAATATCCTTATCCAGAGGAAGTGAGAGTGATGGGGTATTGAACTGAATAGATTAGTACATTTAGCAAACGATTGTTATACGGTAGATTGATCGATAAAGTTAGTGTCAAATAGAAACTACTGGATTGAATACTCTTTACTGCAAGCATTCCTATTTTACACTGAACTCTATCGATGAAAAGTGGAAGATGCCCTGAAGAAATGAGAATAGAAAATGCAAAATGAAGTGAATGGGTAATTAGTGGGAATCATTTGAATCATTCGGCACCAATTCATGAGAAACAGATTGAGTCGCTTCTGTGTGTGCATCGGCTGAGAGCTCTTGATCTTCCTGAAAAAGATAGTTTCACTTGATCAATGTATTTTTTACCTCCGATTTTGAAACCTTTTTAAAATAACAATCTTTTTGCATTAGAATCACTAAATTACTAAAAAAAATTATAGTTTTTGCACAAGTTTCTTTAAAAATCAAAAAAAAAAATGCATTTCTTTTGTAATGTTTTTGATAAACTATTGTTTGAAATTTGATTAATAAATAAAAAGGGCGTAATTTCGATATTTTTAAGATAAATCTTCCGTTAAGGTACTAAAGTGCTAAACAAAACTAGAATTGTGTTTAATGTGACTAGATTTAGTCGAAAAATTTAATAGAATTCTTTGTGAAATGATTTTTCTAGGTAACAAATGGTTTCGAAGATCAAAGGCTTTAAAATCGGACATAAAATATTCATGTTGGGCAATCTTTCAAACAATGTTGGAAGTTTGAAAGAACAGCTAATGGGAGTATCAAATCAAACTCACATCACGAATCAATCTCGCCGAACCTGGTCCAAATCGAGCTTCGTATAGAATACGCTGAATGTGGAACTTCATTACCGCTTTCTGAAAATTCTATTGAATTTTGATGATGATTGATGGCTTACACTCTGCTCATCAAGCAAGACTAATTTTGAAGTAATGAGAGTTTGGAAACGAAGATCATCATTGTATTGGGCATCATTCTGAAATAGATGAGTCAAAAGGGATTTGTTTCAATACTGAACTAAACCTACTTTGAATTTGGTATTCAAACCTGTTCATAATCGATATGACTTGGAGGTGGAGATCGAGGTCGAAGAATACTTCCAGAAACCATGTGCTGAAAGTGATAAGTTAGAGAATGAATTGATAAGTAATACCTGATGACCACCAATAATCATTGTTGATATACCGGGCGAATCACCCTCAAGTATCATATCCTGTGGACCGGGAGATCCATTTGGATCGATCTCGATCATATCCTGTGGATCGTTGTCTGCAAGTTTGATATGAATTATTAGAATCTACATTATCTCTGTCATTATCTACAATATTATCTCTGTCATCTACACTGCTCCACATAATTATAGCCCCACCTATGGATCTCTCAAAAACTAAGTTTTTGAAAAGGTTTTAGCAAAACTTTCAAAATAGAAAAGACGTTATATTTCGATACTAAAATTATCATAAACACCGATTTTGCAAAGCAAAGCTTACAAAGACAAAAATTCTAATTTTCAAAAAAAATCTTTTTGGCCGATCCACATAATTATAGCTTCACCCCTCAGAAAATGAGTATTTCTTGGATAGAAGAAGACTTAGAAGTTGAAAAACGTTTTTTGGTAATTTAATAATCCCGATTCTAAAACTGGAAACCATTTGTGGCTGGCCCTTACCGTTTTACTTACGTCTTACCGTCAAGCGAACGGTTGAGTCAGGATTTGAATCTGAAAGTTGTATCGAATTTTGGCTTGTTTTCAGTAGGTTTTTCTTTTCGATCACTTTCTGATCGGATTCCGCGCTGATTCTCTTACTCCCAATCAGTTTTTTGGTCATAAATTTTGTCTAGATTCTGGAAATCACAATGGTTTTTTTTGGATTTTGGATCGAGAAAAAGTTATGGGTCAAAAACCTCGAAAAACCCCGTTTTCCATAGAAAATCGAGTTTCCAGATCTCCAAAACGGTAAGGACTAGCCACAAACGGTTTCCAGTTTTAGAATCGGGATTATTAAATTACCAAAAAACGTTTTCGGACTTTTTCACTTACCCAAGAAATACTCGTTTTCTGAGGGGTGAAGCTATAATTATGTGGATCGGCCAAAAAGATTTTTTTTGAAAATTAGAATTTGTTTCTCTATAAGCTTTGCTATGCAAAATCGATGTTTATGATAATTTTAGTATCGAAATGTAACGCCTTTTCTATTTTGAAAGTTTTGCTAAAACCTTTTCAAAAACTTAGTTTTTGAGAGATCCATAGGTGGGGCTATAATTATGTGGAGTAGTGTGTATGTTAAAAAAAAACTTACAAGTTGGTGTATAGTCGATAACAATTGTGCTCTCTTGTATTCCATCATCAAGAACCATTTCTTCAGCCCCAATGCGATTCCTTATTGATGATCGTCCAGAAACGGACGGATCTTGATTATTTATTCCATTTGTTAACTAAAAGTGAGCTTTTAGAAATCGGGTAAAATATTGATCGTTCTCAACATTTTGTAAAACGAACTTGTACAGATTGTAGTGTTTGAAGGGTTGTCGTTGGAACAAGGGCTATTCTTTTTCGACGTGGTCCACCACTAAATTTGTCGTTTAACATTGTCAATATGAGATTTGGCCCAAAGACGGCTGAAAAAAGCCCGTACAGAGGAACGGACGAACAAACACTGCTCTTTTATATGTGTTGTGTCCGATTTGGATTGAAACAATCTCAAGCGCTACAATAACGTGTTTTTACTGTTATCTTGAGTGTTTCTTAGTTTTAATGAATCTATAAAAGGTTCTGTATAAGAAGATAGTAGAATAGCACTAATGAACACTTTAATGATCCTGTTTTTACTGTTATCTTGAGCAATTATACTTAATTTTTAAGATTCTTGCGCATTTTGGGGTAGGGAAGCGCTTGAAATGATCCATTTCACTTTTTTATTCTTCATTTGCCTACATGCCGTAAAAATCAATTAAAATGACAAAAAGCTTGGTTAAAAATTTATATCAGAAGGATCCTAATGAAAATTTATGAAACTCAATCTAAATCGGAGACAATATATACAGTAGATGAATCGAACCTTTGTTGTAGAGATGACAGTGTGACATCGGGTGCATGCATGTCTCTATCGGTCACATTCACCAATTGATAAACCTGTAAAAAACAATTGTCAATTGGTCAAAAAAAACCCCAAACTCGCTCAAGACAGGTTATCCCAAAAAAGCAACCTTTTGTGGTGGCGTCGAATACGAGTAAGTGGGTGTGTCGACCATTGTCACTTCCTCTTCCTCTTCTTCGTCGTCTTCTTCACCAACTCCTATTATTCCCGTTATTCCCTCGAGACGGGGCTCTCTAATCGGTTTGATTTCCTCCTCGATTTTGACTCGTTTTACGGCAATTTATGCCTAAAATGTTCTCGATTGAATACTTTAAACGTTTTTGGAACAGAGTTATGAAATGTTGTGAATATTTTGGAAAAAGTGATGAAAATCAATAGCAGAGAGCAAAGGTTAAAACCAAAAATAGCCATGAAAGTGGAATGTTTGCCAAAGCAGTAATTGGCTTGACGATGGAAGCAATTGCATAGAGAAGACATCTAGGAGGAAGAAATTAGAAGTTATATAGGGAAATTATTGAAAGTTGCAAAAAGGTGGTTGGATGGGTGAGTGATGTTATTATAAAACATAGCAAAAACTTTAAATGTCCTGGAAAGATTGAAGAGAAGAGTTGATTTGAATCGACGACTACACAACAATCCTATCGACTCATTCATTTGTGGCTATTCTCACTTATGCCCCTCTTTCTTTTGAAATGACACTACAAGCAAAAAAAGAGAAAGTTTACAATTTTGAAAAAACATTTCACAGCTCTGTTTTGCATTTGTCGAATAAAATTCGAGCTAAAATCGAACCTAACTTTTATTGAAATGGATACAAAAATTAAGCATCAATTTTCGGTATCTGCTTCTCGGATAATTTCCCTTTTTCTTCCTCTTGAATGTCTTTCATGAGAGAAGAAAACGTGAAAAGACCTAAAAGGATTTGCACAAATAAAACATTAGATTGTGTTCCTCGCGATCAATCGATCTTATCTTGTTCTCTATTTTTGGCATTTGCATGTAAAATTTGTATATATTGAATTTTGCATTTTTTATCGACGGGATTACATTACTTTTTCTCGGGGGCGCGTTTTAAAAAACTATTAATCGCGAGGAACATACTCAAAACTTATTCACCTATTCAATGTTAATAGATCTGTTTTACCTATCAATAAGGGTGTTGCCAACAAGATGACGAGTTGATAAATGGTGAATAGACTGCTCACATAGTAGAATACAGCTGATGCGGCTGCCTGAAATCCGCGATTAGCTTTAGTTTTGAACGTTTAGACACGATTTGTAAGTTTTCGCTCAGCTCAGCAGATAAACCTGATAGAATTTTGCCAACGAAAAGGCTACGGCCGGGTGCGACGGCAGAGCTTTAGCTGAAGCAACCATCCGACAATTATTCATCGACCCATCAACCACTCCATTCAATCCACCCATTACAACAGCCATCACAACACTGAGAAAACGTTAGGGAGTTGGGAAAGTAATAAAGAAAACCTTGGTTCAAAGAAGGAATTCTCATTGGTGGGATGCATTGGAGACTCTGGAGGGACAAACAATACCAATAATATAGCCAATATCATAAAAGAGGAACAAGTAATGAATAGGACTGGCCATAAACCAAAGTCTTTTACATGACGATTCGCGAAACTGATGCAAAAGCCGACTAAATTTGTTTAAGACGAAGACTTTGATACTGTTAACTTTTCTAGTAGCTGGTGCATCCCTTATTGGCTTAAAAATATATTGGGCTCACTATCAGTGCACCAGATACCATTACACCAAAGTTCAACGATCAACGTGAGTCTACTACTCACGTAGAATTTCGCCAATCGCGAATGCCATGCAACTGTAAGCAATGAGATTGGAATATTCAGAGAATGAAGCAGTGAAAGCAATAGTTGTTGTGTAGATCGAGAGCCAATAAGCAGCGAAAAGACCAGTGAAAACGTGAAGTGGAATCAGTTTCACCATTCCTTTTTGACATAAAGCCCACCAGATCGTTTCTGAAGTTTTGTTTGGTTTAGAAATGATTTCAAATCATTACTCAATTGTCCTTTGAGTGTTTTCTCAGCAGCTTTTCTTTTTGAATAAATCGAATCAGGAATGACTCTATTTGGTAGAAAATATGCTAACAGAACACTTCCAATTCCCGTCACAATTGTCCCAGTTGTTAACATTCGGATTTCGAAATCAGAATAGTCTCTGTATTCGTTTGATTGCTAGAATTGACAAACAAGAGTTTCAACTAATCTGATACTCACTGTGGTTTGTGTCACATTCCCAGATTCAACTTGAGATTTTGAGAATTCGGCTGAAATAATCATGAAGAGAGCATTTGGGATCATTCTAAAATTCTTGCTCTTCGACTACAATAACCCAGCTAATTGAAAGTAAAGTTGCACAGCTTCCCGATTTCCCCTCTTCTTTTCTCCAAAAAGCACTTTACATAGCTAATTTTGAAATTTTTGAAAACTCACGTTGATCCGGCACACATCCAAGTGATGGCCGCATTTCGCGAGAAATTTGCTTGTGTTGAATGCTTTGCTGAATACGCTCCTGCACCCACATAGTATACTGAAAATTTGATAAAAAACAATGCAATACCTATTCAATTTAGTATTAAAATTTTCTTACAAGAAAATCCAAATCCGGCAATTACACAAGCAGCGAAGTAAATCCATGTTCGAACGAGAAAGAAACTCCCGCAAAATATCGCAAACGAGGCTGATCCCAAAACAAGAGTTGTCTGAAACATAAGCCCTTCGCTTGAAAGGTTTAAATTAAGCACCTTAATACTTGTTCTTTCCAGAATCACCGGTGCGATAAGGTTCGAAAAAGTGTAGACAATATAAAGGATACATTGACTAGAAATTGATTTTGGTTATTGATTGTAGCTAATTTGGACAAACCCATAATATCCAGCAAAATCGATGAGACAATCGGGACATCTTGATTGAACAGAATGCATTACAGATCCAACAGTGAAAGTCATGATATCAAAGCCGAAAAAAATTGCCATTTGAAGTGCACCGAGAAGAGCCGAAGCCAAGATGGTAAAGTTGTCGTCTTTCATTGTAACCCTGGTTTCGTGTTTGTTTATTAAACAGCAAAGTAGACTTTCGGATTCTACCCAGATACAAAAAATGAAAAAACCACGTTAGAAGTTGCAGTTAAGGTAATGCCAACGTTTGAAAAAATATGCATAAATAGGGCTATTTTTCCGGAATTCTTATCATACACAAAGACCAAATCGGACCGATTAAAGAGACAAAATGTGTCTGTGCGTAACTTGAACCCAATTTTAAACAGAAAAGGGGTGATCTCAAGTGCTTTCACTAAATATCACAAAGTTTCGATCACTATTCGTCTGCTCCAAACCGGAAAAAAGAAGATTACCGATCTGAAAAAAAAAGAATGAACAGAAATCAACATGAGATATTGTCTATATTTAAATACCCGAACTTTTTGTTGAATTACTAAAGTTCAAATGAACTTTGTGCATACAGAGTGTTCAGGATAGGTGCCCTTTTTAAGGACACCTATCCTGAACCCACAAAATTATCATAATCTTTTTTCACGCTGCCAATGTTGTGCAACTTTTGATCTTTGCCTGTCATTTTTGAGAGATGCTAGCATTGGTATATAAGATTCATACAAATGGTCCAAATATATTTAAAACACCATATAGGCAGTTTAATATTTATGAATCCGAGGATTAAACTATCCTGAACTCAAGCTGATAGACAAGTAAAATCGTTCTAGGTCACAAAATTTAAGGATGTGTATTTTCCAAAGTTTTTTTTTGTATGTATTAGATGTTGCACATTCGTTGGAAATCACATTTTTTTTATTACTAGACAAACCACATTACCCGTGATTTAAAAACAAAAAAAATAACTAAATCACAATTAAGTTCCTTGTGAGTTTAAATAATCGACAAAAAAGAGAAGCGATTACCTCCTTTTTCTCAATGGGATGCGTCTTTGAAAATGATATAAATTGACGACGAAGTCGAGACAATTCTGGTAAACTGCGCACTTTTGTAAAACGTAACTAAACATTTCCTTAAAAGGGTAATCACTTTATAAAAATCACTTTATTTTTACCGTCCTCCGCATGCGTTACCACAATTTCCTGTCCAATAATGGCCGTTCGTTGAGCTTCGACAATGTATTGAATCACCTTAAACAACAGTAATTCAACTATTATTAATTAACTAACTTCTTGCGTCGTTCTATCCAGTTCGTGCAAGAAATTTGTGGGGGCAAGAGGGACCGTAGTCGTGCTTTGATTTTCTTTCAGCGCAGTACCCTAAAAACATACTCATCATAAAAACTCATTTGGCTACCTCGATCAGCCATTCATACAGATCAGTTAGTGGAAGAGAAACATATCTAGGAGCGGGCCTATAAAAAAGTTTAGAAAGCTTACTAAAACTACAACCTAACCTGTCTAAGTCTACCGATAGGTCATCCGAGAATGTAGGGTCTTCTGTCTCCAGTCGTCCAACCTAACAAAAATTAAGTCGATCTAAAAAGTAAACTTACCTGAACTTGATATAAAGGCGTGTCCCATCTTTGTCTGGCATCCGGCTTCTCATAGCGAAAAATCAGCTCATTTATTTTTTCGTCTGTATACCTTAAACAAGAAACATTCATAGACTCAATTAAACTTGCCTTTCGTTTGGAGATTTCTGCTCATTTAGATAACGACATGTTTCTTCAGTGCCATCTATCTAGGAAAGATTAATTTAAAATAAAGGATTGTATTGTACCTGCAAAACGGCGTACGTTGTCTTTGCAAGCTTTCCAACTAGAAATAGCTCGTAACGGAACCCTATAAGAAAGTTTTTCAGAGCCAAAAAACACAACTAACCTTTGATATAATTAAGCCCATCACATATCACGATATTCTTTTTCGAGATCATTTTCTGCAGTTCGGATCGTAGATAAGAACGGAATTCTTTTTCCTGGAATTAACGGGTTTAAAGCTAAACCAAAATGAGAAATAGGTATACAATATTCTTTTTACAGAAAGAATGCTCACAAGTTAGCATAAGAACAGGATAAGAAACTAACTTTTGTAGCATCATTATAGACCGAACGATCGAATAGATGATAGTCGTCTTCTCTTATGATGTTTACCTCTTTTCCCTAAAGATTAAGACATTCTTGGGGATAAAATCGACATGACGCGCTTTATAATAAAAAAATGTATAATTTAGTGTTATTCTTCAAATCGCGAACCTTTTCTCGAAAATGTTCAGCAATTCTGTCGACAATCGTTGATTTCCCGCATGCTGGATAACCTGTCACCAGTAGAAATGGCATGCCTTCTAGCCTAAAAAAGTGGTAAGTAAATAAAAATGGTAAAAAGAATAAGAGAAAATAGCGAAAAGTGGAGACTTTTTCCCTAAAAATAAATTTTCCTTTTACTGTTATTCGCTAAATTCGCTATACAGCTAAATGGCAATAAAGTTGTTAGTTTGGAATCAAATTAGGAAGTTGTTTTTGAGGTTTAAAATACTTTTTTAAAGCTTTGACTGGAAACCCTGACTTTCTTGTTTAAAATTGCTCGCAAACTTTCGAATAGCACAACACAACATTGCAAAGTACAAATTCTCAATATGCGACCCCTTTCACTGTTCGTTCATGAGCGTTTTCTATTTGTGCTGTCGGGGCATTGAGGTTTTATCAAGCTTACCTGTTGAAGTTTTGTTATAATAAAAAGTAGGCAACAAACCTTTCTTAATAATTGAAACCATGATAGAACGCGAACCTTGAAAAGTTGCCCAGAAATTTCTATTTGTCTTGCAATTTTATACGTCTCTTTCACAACTTTTACAAATGTTTGTTTTTTTAGATGTCGCTCTCATCCTTGACTCCGCGACTCGTCTCGCGAGCTTGCCTCCAACGCATTCTCATCATTCGTCAAGCTTCGGGTGGACATGGACTTGACTACAAGCCGGCCGCCAAGCAGCTCACGGTCAATCAAACCGGCTTTTTCAAATACGAACGTGATGTGAGCCGAGATAAACGCTACGCCAACCCACAAAAGCTTGGTGACACCCCGATCCGATTCTTGGTCCGTCGACTTGGTCATGCTTACGAGATCTACCCACTTTTTGCCCTAACCGGCGTCTGGTTTGTCCTCTTCTGCTATGTCGTTTACTACTCATTCGAGAAGATGGAAATTTGGCTCGATCGATCACACGAAACTGCCCCTTGGGACTGGGAACGAATTCGCAACAATTATTGGAAGAAGCCCACCCTTGCTTTCGATCGTGAGGGAATCACTCATCGTCGTTTGGAGATTTTGGAGCAATTGCAGGATGAGATGGTTGAAGCCGCTAAATCCCGTGGAACTCGCTAGATTCTGCGATAATTTCAATCAATAGAATCTTTGATTAAATACAGTTTCTAACGATTTTGTGTTTTATGTAGCGAATTTTCTGTATTTCTTTATCAATATGGTTTTGTATTGTTTTTTGTAAATTTTGGTATAGTGTTCAATAAAATGTTATAGGTTGACGGCAATCTAAACAAGCCGGAGCAATCTTTCAAATGCAAGGAGAGGACACAGATGAAAGTAAGTAAATATAAACCATACGCTTAAATTGTATTCTCTTTTTAGATTGCGAAAATAGACAGCCAGTTTATGCTGTCTTCTTGCCAGATGATGTTCAAAACTCGCCACGCAGTCTCTATTCTTCGCTGACGGAAGCGGCCAAATTTGCGAATTCTCCGGAGTACAAAACAAGAGGTATTTTGTGATATATGTATATTCTTCTAGTGGAATTTTAGGTGCACGATTTCGGCGTTTTGATAATTCTAATGAGGCTATCAACTTTTTCGACAGCCGACAAGCCTCGTTTCGAGATAATTCACCAAGGCTCTCGGGAGCGGATCCAGCTGTTCCCTTCCAAGCACCGACGAAGTTAGTGGATTGAAATTTTATTTTACACTAGTAACTTTTAGAATTCAAATGAATCGATTCAAAATGACAATTGAAAAATTAAATTTCGAGGACTTTATGCGATTTGTCGATGAAAACCCTCGGTTTTTGGTAAACACTTCCGGTGATTGTCCAGCTATAGTTCAGGTTTAATTTTTTTTTGAGTAAAAACGACAGTGATAATTTTTAGGAAGGCTTTCGCTACAACGTTTTACATGTGGGGGCCCGAGTCGGTGCTGGAGAGATAGTTGCCAAAACGCTCCTATTAACTTCTGACATTAAATTTCTGGTACGGCTTTATGGAACAAATGACGCCGACGCTTTGATAAGAAGGTGATGCCTTTGTATTGTCGTTTATACAATTGTGCTTAGAGAAAACATTATGACCGGATTTTTATGCACGCCAGACAAAGGAAACATTGGAACACCTTTAGTAATAGCATTGAAGTTTGGACACACATCTGTTGTGAAAGCAATAACGGAGTTCACAAAATTGCCTGTTTGTGATGCAATTCGTCCCAGGTACATTTCAAGAAGAACTATTGTTAAACGGTTTATTTAGGCTTAACCTTAACATTCCGATGCTATTGGATGACTCAATCTTGTGCTCTCGGTATACTGGAAAAGAATCAAAAGAAGACATTAAAAAGGAGATCAAGGTACTATGGGTGTTCTTAACACTGCCTTGTATAAAACTCATTTTAGCTTCTTTTCAACAGTCTTTACGTGCCTTTGTATCGTGCAGCCGATGGCACTTACCCGGCAAAAGTTTTCCCTCCAACCGAATTTCCTAGGTCTTTTGTGCATCAAATTTTGCACGTCTAATTCTGTTTAGGCCAATACTCGTGCCTGGATCTGGCGATTGTCTACCAGGAGTCTCAGGAACACACCCACAACTGTTGGCGTGTGTTTATAGACTTACTGCTTATGCGGGTCCATTTTTGGTTACTTGTTTACATTTTCCCGAGTAACTAATTTTTAGGGTGAAGAGTCAGCAAAGAAGTTTTACAGAGAATGGAATCAAAGCGGGAACATCATCAAGAGAAGTGATATGGATAAAGGTTTAGTTGTTTTACTTCATAGATTACTTTACTTCACCGTTTTACTTCACCTTCATAGATTTTAGGGTTTGAACGTGTTGGCCGCGACTTGAGCGCAAAAAGTGGTGTTGATTGGACAGAATCCTGGTTATTCCTCGATGAAATGTGTAATGTCACTACTGACTATGGTTTACAGGCGGGTTTGTAAATACGAGCTAGATATTTTTAAAATTTAGATGGTAGAAAAGTATCTCAGTCAGCTGCGTCTCCAAAATCTGCCTGAATTCGACGATGAAAATGTAGACCGGGTAAATTTTGTGGGATGTGGAATCAATCAATTTTTGTTAAGATCCGTAAACGGTTGTTTGACGACGACGACGAAGATGAACTTGAGGGGGCTGGTGATTTCCGTAAGTTTTTAAATACTTATTTATATTGGGGAAGAAAAAAAATACATGCGTTGTTGTAATTTAGCTGGCACCTCAATGGCCGAACAAACAACTACTTCAGAAGATGAATTTTGTGATGCGAGCGATATCTTTTTCGGTTGTTTTCTTTATTTTAACTTATCATTAAATTTTAGAAGATTTGGAACAAAATCGCGCTGCTGATGACTCATTGATGGGAATTACCGAAAGGTATTTTTGCTTAATGCTTTAAATCTTGTGTACAGATTAGATGAAACTGTTCTAATGGAGGCAGAATCAATGGAGTGGGTTTAGCTTGTAAAAGTGCATTTGATTTCCAAAGGCTTACCTCTTTCTGTTTGTTGCAAGAATAATTATTGCTTTGACTAGCTCAGCTCTTCACCAATCTTGAATTTGTCACGGTGTTTAAGGACTAACAATTTAGGCTCGATGCTTTTCACATCCAATCACCTCCAACAAATTTTTCTGCAGCACAACAAGAGGATGATGTGGAGATTTACTATTTATTCTGAAATAACAATCTTTTAGGAAAAGATGGGAGCGGCATTTAGTGATGATGACTACGATACACCGCCTCCAAGTCCGCCTCCCGTATTTCTTCTAGAAGAGCCGACAAAGGTTTCGCTTTGTTTGTGTTTTTTTATAAAATCAGATTTCAGATGGACAACGATTTGTATATTGCTTTATCAACTTTATCAAAAGAACGACTTGAGCAATACCCGCAAGTATGTTTGAGATTTTGGAAGTGCAATCAGTTGTATATTATTTTAGGTCGCTGCATTTGTTCGTCAAATGAGCAAAGTTGAAGAGCGAACACGAACATGCTGGCCAGGAACGGATAGCCCAAGGTTTTATTTTCAGGGTTATTACAATACAATTTGTCCAGGTGTCCTCGCACAAGAAGCAAGCAAAGATTGATACATAAACGTCGATTATTATAAATACCTTTATATTATTTTGTTTATATTTTGCTAGTCTTTCTGTAAATTTGCCTTATTCGGTTTTACATACAGGGTTTCCAATAAAAAAACGTTTTCAAACCGGGATTCCTCAGAATTTCTGGTGGCTAGAGGTGGTCGGTGTGGTGTCATAGCGAATCATTTGTCCTCTAAAATTTCTCATACTTTTTCACGAAAACACCATCACGCGATAGGAGTATCATGAGATTATGGGTGCCACGATGAGACCATCAATAGGGTCAAATTTTTACCATGAAGCGGAGTCTTTCTATCGTTCCATTTCTATCTGGCATCGTGGTGTCATATTAGAGCTAATATGTAAACTAAGGCACCCATAAAATCGTGATACTCCCTATCGAGTGATGATGTTTTCGTGAAAAATAAGAGCACTATGACACCACACCGACCACCTCCAGCCACCAGAAATTCTTAGGAATTCCGCTTTGAAAACGTTTTTTAATTGGACACCCTGTATATTATGGGTTTTTGAATCTCATGGTTTTTTTCTCAATACTTGTATCTCTCAAATATTTTTACCTTTAAGTTTTTTAGTTTAAACATTTGCGGCCTTGTTTTTGGACTAGTCGGGTCACTTTGAATACATGTAAAATTTTGCCACGTAAATCATTTGTAAAATAGTAGTTGATTATTGGTATATTTTGTTTACACAAACGCGAACGAAAATGAGCATCTATCGAAATTGCATAAACCTAAAAAAACTGCACATGACCTATATTTACCTACACATCTATCGAACATAATTTTTATGAAAATCCATTCTATACTAATCGGGGGTCTTCGTGGATCTCGTGAACTTCCCCCAATGTTTATCAACACATGCCAGGGAATTTTTTCCTGGTTCTCTATTTTGTAGAAGAAAGTGCAAGTTTTGCCGTGCAGAAAGATTTTTGTGATTTTCGGTGCATATATCGAGTTTTTAGACAATCGAATCAACAACTCCCATTTTTCTTTCTCGTTCACTTTTTCTCCAAATGGTATTTTATATGGTATGCCAAACTTTGAAAAAAGTTGGAAAAGTGCCTTTTTGAAAATGAAATCGACAATAATAAGTAACGATTTGCAACGGTTAACGTGCTGTTCAAAAATAGGACAAGGTGAATGTAAAATTTTGATACGTACTTTGATAGGTTCAATTTTTAATTTTCCGAAAAATTTTGCTTTAGTGGACACTCAAATATGTTTGATTTTTTATAGCAAGACCTTGTTTTCATTTTTCACCGCGTTCCGTTTGAGTTCGAAACGCAAAAGTGCATTCGCGATCTCCTTTCCGATACGTTCACGCCATAAAAAGGGTACAAAACGGTTTCTCAGAATAAACCCGATCGCATAGATTTGAGGCAAATGACCTCGAATTGGAAAAATTCCCTCTTTTTTTTTGAAGAAAAATCCTTCTTCTTTTCATGGACTTCAATCGGCTAAAAGTGCACACGTGCCTCAAAAAAACGAAAAGAATCTATTTTTTTGCCGATTGCTTTTTTTTTTCATTGAAGATCCTATCTATGCGTTTGTCTCTTTTTTGTCAATTCTTCGTTTTTGAACCGTTTGGACGAGGCGTAGTTCGATCGTTTTGGTGATAGAAAGTGCAAATATCGAGAACTCCGACTCAAACTATAAAATGAGTATTTGCTTATTGGTGGATTAGCAAGTTCATCTTGTGACTCTTCAATTTTAACACAAGAAAGACGTTCTGAAAATAGATCTGAAAATTTGACACTTGTGGAGTAAATTTTGAAGTCTTTCCCATTTTTCCAATTTCTAGATAGAAAATCCAAGAGATCCTTGAGTTAGTGCTTTTTTTGCAAATCATGTACTTATAGCTCTTCTGGATCAACAACATAAATAATAATTGTTATTTATATTTTTTGCAAGTTGCTATGGGAATCACGAGAACGTTTGCATTTGCTTTTGTTTTCGAAGCTTGATGGGAATTTTCCAAGAAAAGGACATTCGAGGAAAATTTGTAAAACTGTCTAAAATTGGTTGCGCAAAAAAGGAGCAGACTTTTGCACTTTCCAAGAGAAATCTTTCCAGAAAATGGTTAAGAGAGAAAAGTTTTGGCAACATTTTCCGATCACGTGGCAACATTTTTCTGGGGTTTGTGAGAGAGGTTTTTCCCCTGAAAACCAAAGATCTCTAGGTAATAATTAAGAAATGATTAGAATTAAAAACAATCCCTTTCCTTATTTCAAAACAAACAATCTTTGGTGGCTTTTTGATGGAAATCTCTTTCTGTTCGTTTCTTTTGAGCTTTTTGTCTTTTTCTTCTCAAAAACATCTCACATTAAACAAAGTGCACAAAAGTGCTGATGAACTTTTGTGAGGAAAAGGGCAAATGGACTTTTACTCACATTTTTTGAGCAAAAGCTTTTGTCAGCAAAAAAAATGAAACTTTCTGGAAAAAAACACCAATATAAGATTCAATAAGTCAATGAGAGAGTCAGGGTCGATTAAAAACTACAATGTTTGATGGTTTTAGCAGAGTCATCTTTGTGGTGAAATTTTAAAATTTGGATACAAATCTTTGGTGGCTTTTTGGTTTTTGGCTTTCTGCTCGTTCTTGTGAGCTTTGGCCGACTGGCTAAGAGCCCTGTATCTTAGTCGGGAGGGCAAAGGTTTAATCCCGGCTAGATTATTGGCTCTTTTTTTCGTGTATATGGGTTTTCCCTACATTTAGGGCTGAGGGGTTGTGCTTGTGAATTGCTTGTATCACATTATTCATGTGAATAAATGTATTTCCCCGAAACTCTTCATTTTGTGTTCACTTTTTGGGTGTGGGTGGGTGAAGTAAATGGATTGGAATGAATTGAATGATTGTGCTGACAGAGCATTTTTTTCCAATTGCCCTTTCTCTTTTCCTTTTCCACTCCTTTTCCTGAAGATATGTTGGGGTAAGGTTAATTCTAAAAACTCTGTAAACAGGTGAATTTGGCAAAGTTTACTTATCAAATTGAATGCCTCCTCCACCCAAATTTCTTGCACTTTTTGGGTTCTTCTCGGCATTGGTCCGTTCGGCTCAGTGATCGAGATTTTCGATTTTCGGCTTGGCCGGATAAACATCCCAAGATCGGTTCCCTTTTCCGTGTTTTTGTATTGTTTTCTCCTATTTTTTGAGTCATCCACTTTGTACTGGAAGTTTATATGTCAAAAATCATGCTATTTCTGGGTACCGATAGAAAGTTTTACTAAAGAATTCACATAAAAAAACAATCCATAACACTTTCTATCGGAATTTATATTTTTAAAGCACTTTACTAGATAAAGATAAAGTTTTCTTTTCCATCTACGCAATCGAATTCGGCGATCGCGATTGTGGGCGCATTTGTACTTTTTGATGATCCGAAATCGAGGGATAAACTGTCATGTGGCAAAATTTCACTTTTATGACAATTAGAGTGACAATTAGACAATCAGATAATACAGCTATATTTTCAGTTGATCAAAAATCTTCTTTAAAAAGAAGCTGTTCGATTGAAGGAAGTTTTGGTTTAAGAACTTGAGAAATGAGATCATTTTTTAGAAAAAACTCGAAAAAATCTGCCCAGAAGTTCGCGGGGAAAGCAACGATTAATCGCAACGCTCCTCTGGGCATGTTAAACTATTAGAAAGAATATGGTGTTTGCATTCATTTTGTGAACACCAACATTTATTAGCGTATTCATTTAACAACACAGTTTCTATGTACAATTGAGACATGAAAAACCCGCCAGAAATGCCAAAATTTTCATAGATGAAATTGTACCAAATGGACGATAAATTCTGTGACTAACTTTGAGATCAAATACACATTACATACATTAATACATTACACATTACCATGAAGAATTGAGGCTAAATAAGTTATACAAGCAAAAAAAAGAAGTGCTTACAGAGTAGCCGATTTCTCAGAGATACGCGAGGAAATGATTCTATCCAAAATCTTTTCACTCATATTGATTAAATGTTTTTGTGATTGATGATCAGTGACAGGACGGGGAAGAGCTACGATCTTTTCTTTGTCCAAATAATGACCGGATGGGATTGTCTGAAGAGCTGCACGGATAACATTCCGGGCTGCGTCTTCCTGAAATTCGAAGATGAGTTTTGGAGAAAGTCTAACTTTTTCTCATCTTTAATCATCTTTAAAGTACAATCTCTGAAAGCAAACTCAGTTCTCTTAATCTTCCTGACAAAGATAACCCGATTTCTCCTAACCATAAGAATAAGATCATGAGCTCTTTTATCATTAGAGGAAGTCGAAAATGGGCTCAAGGTCATTGAGAAAAAGGCTTAACTATAAATCTTGGGTACAAATAAAAACTAACCACAGGAATGAGTGAACTCTTGAAGATTTTGAAGAGTCTTTTCCTTTTCAAACTCATATGCCGACTCACTGATGTCATTGAATTGCCCGGGTTAACGGCTACTGCCGAGACATCTGCAAATGAAGATTTGATAGTGCTTTCTATTTCTTCGACTTACTTTCTTCCAAATTCAGAGTCTCAGAGAAAGCGGCTAGAGCGAATTTCGATAAGGCGTACGATTTCCATCCTGACCTAAAGGTTTTTGTGAATTGAATTTGACTAACTTCATTAAACATCAAGATCTGAAACGAACTTTTCTTTTGGCGAGAAGAGTCTCTCGAATTTCATTTCATTTTTCGGGATTCTCCAAGGGAAACCATCAAAGAGTCTGAAAATTTTGGGTTGTTGAAGTTTTTTTGAAGTTTTTTCACTAGATCCACTCAATCACTGGAAATCAAGTGGTTCATTAGGCAAAAAACAGTGAGATCAGATCATTTTTTTGTCATTTCTCTCATCGTTTTTGCATTCGTTGCAGCCGCTTTTTTGAGAAGTTTTTAGGTGCTTTTGAGCAATGAGAAATGAGCGAAATGAGGCGATTCATCAATGCAAAAAAGCTCATGGGAAATTGCGGCTCAACGCTTTTTTGAGAACAGATTTTACAATGAACGATTGATTCGACTTTGTAGATAAATACCTAGTACTATAAGTGCCTAAATTACCTAATATAACAACTTACTTGAGTAGAACAGATGAGAGACAAACGATATGCAAATGATGTCCTTCTGGCTTGGCTTTCACCAACTTCAGCGCCAAGAAGTAATGAGTGAGGAAGTTGACCTGTAAAAACAAATACTTTATTTAATTATTTTTAATTGTAAAATAGAATGACATATGATACTATTAGGCTTTGTAGCATTACTTTAGGACAATCTCCGAAACAAACTCAAACCTGAAAGGTCGAATCCAGGCCGTAAATCGTTTGTGATTCGGGTGGAAGCATCACCGCCGCATTCAGAATCATCACGTCGAACGGGCTAAATCTATCGTTGTTTTGCAAACAAATGCTTTTAAACATAATCACTTTACAAAAAATTGAGATTTCTGATTTCTGGATTCAAAACCTACTCATGAAGTTTCACCAATTCCACCGTTGCCTGTTCGACCGACTCGAAACTGTCCAAGTCCAACACACAATAAGAAACGTTGGCGCAAGGCTGGAAAAATAGATTGAATAGATATATCTATTAGATTTTAGGCATTCGTTACTTTTACTCAACAAATGACTCCTTTTGAGCCACTTACCAAAAGACTTTTCACAGCTTTAAGCGTTTTCTCGCCTTTCTCTTCATTCCGAGCTGTGAATACCACAGTATGACCGAGCTCGCAGAGTTGAATCGTAGCCGAGAATCCTGAAAGGATTTTAAGCTAGAGAAATATTTCTCAGATTCTTCGAAAGCTTAAGATTCCACCAACCAATCCCAGATGTAGCTCCGGTGATCAAAACTCGTTTAACATTAGCTTTTTCTGAATTCATTTTCAGATTCGATTCACAGAATAAAATAGTTGTTCGTTTTGGTTTAAAGCCAGTAAAGGAAATGATTAAAGAACGGTATTTCTGTCGTAATTTTATAGGAGAGATTTGCCCTTTATTTGATGAAGAAAATGGGCGTGGCTGAAAGGAAAAAAGAGGGAAAAAGGGGGGGAAAGTTGAAGGGAAAAGGGGAAATGAATGGGGAAATGGAATGTGTGAGAGGAGATCGTTTGGGGAAGGTTTGGGGCGAGAAGGTACGGTAGATTGTACTTTTGTGGGGAGGTTCAACCAAGAACCAAACTAGATTACAAATAAAGGAAATGGTGGCTTACGGGAGAATGCATCCTCCTGTAAGCCATTCTCAACTTCGAGACTGTATCTTATAGAACCGGAAATGCTGATTCGGAATCTGTAAAAAAAAATTAGCAGCGGCCTCGCACGCAAATGCGAGGAATTTGGCATAGAAAATTCGCTCAAATTTCGGACTCAAAAAGCAAGAAATGGTTAGGGGAGGATTCGAACCCAAGCCAAAAAAAGTTTATAAGTTCCGTATACCAGCACACTAGACCACAGAATCCGTTGGAAATTCCCCCTTGTGGTGGCCTTATAAAGAGTCCGAAATTTGAGCGAAACGAAAGCGAAAAAGCGACGGAAAACCCAAGTTACAGTATAAGTATTTACTTAACTACTCTCTGGTGTAAGGTAACCAAATGCGTTCTAGTGTAATGGTTAGCACGGTTGCCCGGTAATCGAAAGGTGGCGGGTTCGAATCCCGGCGGCAAGTTTTTGATCCTGGTTCCAGCTAAGCTTTTTTTACTTGTTTACTCGTTGATTAAAGCACGTTTCTCCTAAAACTTTAGCTCTGTCCATCAATTAACCTCCAGATGAAATCATTTCAACATCAAATCCATTCTTTTTGACCTCTAAACGAACAGCGGTTAAAAACTTTATTCGCGAAAAATAGATTTTCCCCAAAATATCACTGATTCATCCAATAGAAAGTTAGGCCACAAAAAGGGCATTCGCATTCGCGTTCACCTATTTCCATTTTTTTTCGGAGTTTGTGTTTGTGGGATATTGATATTTCTTTGTTATGCCATTGGGTAGGAAAAGGGCAATAGTTGAGATCGGCCAGATTGAATTGAATTGTATTGAAGAAGGGTTCAATTTCAAGGAATGATCTAAATAAATAGTAACCAAGAGAATTTCTCGATAAAAAAAAACAAAAAAAGGGAAAAAGAATAAAGAAAAGTTTTTTGTTTACTTGTTTTTCTCATTGAGATTTCTACGTAATATCTCTCTGATCTTTTTTGATAAAATTGTATTTCGAATAAATTGTACTTGTATTTCGTTTAAATGGTAAGTATCACATTTAGCTTATTCGTGCGGTAAACAAGCAAATCTCAATAAAGTGCGCGCTATTTTTCTGCAAAATTCAATTACCAAAAAGATCAGTAAATTTTATTTTTCTTTTCACAATTGCTAATGCCAATAATTTCTCATCATATCATGATATTCATTTTGTGTAACACCAAGAATAATCTCTGATCCCAAAACATTTTTCAATTTTGTAATGCCGGTTGTCGGTTGGGTTTTCTTTACGGAAATTCTTCCCGAATTTCGTCCAGATTGTTTTCGGAATAACCGTAAACATTTTTTGCGGAAAAGTTCATGAAAACGAATAATGATCACTGGTTGTAAGGCACATAGAATATTTCGAGTCTAAATAGGGGTTGTTATAGGTTTGAGCTGAAATAGAAAGATCTGATTTTTGATTGGCAACTAGTAAAATTCATGCTTCATGCCGTTTTTTCATGCCATTCCAAAATCCATGCTTAAATTCATGCTTTATGGATATAATTGCTAGTCCAGTGTAAAGTATTTTTTAGTTTCTTTAATGTAAAAAATAACCCATGCAAAATTTCAAGTCATTTCACTCATCCAAAGTACTTTATCGTACAAAAAACGTTTTATCAGCTGTCAAAAAATTATAGACGCACTTTTATTTGATCAAGAGAAAGTTAACAGAAATAAAAATAACAACACAAACCAAATAAATTAATATTGTGTGCCCCTCCTTGCTTTGGCCCAACTTCAAAAAGACGTCTCGGGGTCGAAGAGACAAGTTCATGGAGCGCTGTTGGCTGAAGCCGATTCCAGGCTACTTGAATGGCTTTCTTGAGTTCAGTTACGCTCAAATATTGCTTGTTTCCGTTGTAGACGTCTCGGACAACTGTCCCCCACACATTCTTAATCGGGTTCAAGTCTGGGCTGCAAGCCGGCCAAGCGGCAGCACCGATTTTGTGCGCTGTCAGCCAATCTCTTGTGGAGCAACTTGCATGAATACTCGCGTTATCGTGCATAAAATTAAAGTCATTGCCCGGATTGTTGTTTAGATAGACGGCTAGCTGTTTGTCCAACACTTGTTGATAGTCAAGCGGTGTCATCCGGGTCGAAATAAACTCTGAGCCGACCAGTTCACCGTCTCGAAAGGCTCCCCATACCATACATGATCCACTTCCGAAGTTCCTCGTGATGAAGATCGTGCCCGGCTTTCGTAAGTTCTTCCAATATCCTCGAAAACCATTAGCACCATCAAGGTTGAACTTCTTTTCGTCACTCCAAATGATCTAAACATAAAATATATAAGAAATACTAGTAAACCAACTCCCTCCCATTTGGTATTATGGTTCTTTTGAGCGAAATTGATACGGGCGGCTTTATGGTCCTTTGTGAGTCGTGGAGCCTGCTTCATGAGTTTGTATTTGAGTATTGTAGATCGTTTGACAACGTTGTGCACAGTTTGGCGAGTGACCGGAAGCTTCATCTCCTTGCGAACCTCTTCGAGTGATGTCGTCGTGTTGGAAAGACGTCTCGTAATTGCGCGTTCGTCTCGATCGGTCAACTTTTTCTTCCGGCCCCGTGTTTCTTTCTTCTTAGGAGTCACTCTGGTCTTGAGATACGTGCGAATACACTTCTCAGAACGTCCGATTCGACGAGCAATGTCCCTGTTTGAGCAACCAAGCGTGTGGAGCAAATCGATACGTGTTTTTTTCACCACATCCAGTTATTTTTCCAAGTGGCATATTTGAAAATGTAAAAACATTTATAAACATAACTAATAGGCAAAAAAATGACAAAAACTAACAATTATCGATAGAATAAATCGTCAAATTTAAGTTGCGTATATAATTTTTTGACAGCTGATAAAACGTTTTTTGTACGATAAAGTACTTTGGATGAAATTTTGCATGGGTTATTTTTCACATTAAAGAAACTAAAAAATACTTTACACTGGACTAGCACTTATATCCGGCTCTAAGCTGGCAAAAAACAGTGCGCGTCTATAATTTTTTGACAGAGTGTAGAAAGATCTGATTTTTGATTGGCAACTAGTAAAATTCAGGCTTTATGCCGTTTTTTCATGCCATTTCAAAATCCATGCTTAGTTACCTTCCACTTTTTCTAAAAAATCACGAAGGTATACTGTGTAATTTTTTCTAGAAGTTGCGCTCCACTATTTCTGGTTTACTTGCTGATTTGTTATCTTTGTGTGCTAGATAGATTATAAGAATAAACCGAAAAAAAAGATTAAAAAGCCACCCGCAAGCCGTTAAAAGCTATCCTATAACACTTGAAAAAGGCATAAAGCATGAACGCCAGCATGAATTTTCTTGGCCTTAATTTTACTAGTTGCCTTTTTGGTTTATTTTTATTGATAAACTTACGATAGTCAAAATGAGGTAGCCATTTGTTTTATGATATTCAGAACAAGAAATTTCAGGTTGTAGAAAATCGACATGCCCGATTACATCAAAGAATTGATCAACCCAAGTTTGGAGGTTATCCATTAGAAGAAATGGAATGAGAACACGGCTGGCTGAAAGGATGACATTCGAGAATTTACTATGTATAAGAGAGGAGTCTGTCGGTCTGTACGGACTTGACCGTACAGAATGAGTGAGTGTTGCTTTGAGTGTTGCTACGGGGGGTCGAACCCGGATCGTGTGGGTCCTCGACACCGTTAGGCGAGCTTTACCGCCTGTTTAACAATAAAGACATTGTAAAAATCAACCAAATTTCTCGCTTTGATCACCTTTAATATTTTCAGCCATTTGATATCTCAATGTCAATGTTGCTCCTCCTCGTTTCGTTAACTTTTTTGTCCGCTCTCTATTGATAAAATAAAGGATAGTGATGCACTAAAAAAGATTCATTCAATACCTTTCTATAAATTTTCGCTGCCAAAAATGACTCACCACAAACGAGAGAAATGCTTGTACCAGCAGGGTACAATCAACAACATATTCGGCAACTAAAATAGGAGATTTGACTGGAAAATTGAATTAGTTTCATTCAGATTTGCAAAAGTTGAAAAGACTGAAAAGTTCAAAAATCAAAAAAAAAGTTTGGCTAATTGTAAATCGAAATTAATAATTTCATTATTTTGTCTGAAAAGTATACTCACCAAATTCGCCGTAGGTGAGCAAGCCGGTTAAGGATAGCTGAAAAGTGGAAATTGAGAAAAGTTTGCAATTTGAAATCACGCAAACTTTACTAGTTAAGTACTGCAAATTGGAAACTTACCGCAAGAAATATGGATCCGACAAAGAATGGGTAATTCCTTTGATGTTCATATCGGGGAATGATTGTGGCAAATATTCGCTCGATGACACAAAATAAATTGATCGGACAAATGAGGAAATAGGCAAAATTGTGAATTGTGAGGAGGATTTCATCGAGAATTCCCTCATAGAAAATGATATGAAGAAGACGGATAATTAATTGGATGTACATGACAAAATTGTAGAGAAATACCAAGAATATCAAGTAGAAACTGGAAATGGAATATTAAAAGGGGAAGGGATTGGTTTAGAAAGATTTCGGAAAGATTCTCTCTTCTTCAGAAACTCTAGTAAGTTCATTCAGCATAACCTTGAAATAGTCACTAGTTTTGAAGAAAATCAATTCTAAAATGTCCCCTTACAGCTTACACTTTCCCCATTCTGCTTTTTCATCCACTTTTTCATTCATTCGTCATTCTGAAAGACTCTTCTCAATCCCAAGAGAGAAGCGAGAATGAATTCTTAATGTTTTCATGGTTTAAATTAAATGTTTGAATCAATGTCTTGAAACAAAAATTGTTTTAACGATCAGACATGAGAATGGATAACCTGAAGAATGGATGGAATGCGTGTCGAAGTTGGAAAGATGTCAAGAAGAGAAAAGAGAATGAAATCATCGTGATACCCAAAGCAAAAAGGGATAAATATTGGAGGTAGAGATATCGTTGGACACACAAGCCATCGCCCACTTCCACTTCATCGGTCATGTACAAAATGACTGGAAATTCTGATTTGTCAAGGCTAAACAGTTAGGGAAAGGATCAAAAACATGATCGAAACCCGTTCACCCGTTGAAATTAGACTATTGATGTGGGGTCGGAATCGAAAGCTTCAAGCAAGGGCTATTGAGGGAATCGAATGAAAATCTCTGAAATGTTATAGTTTTCGTTAAAATTGGAAACGCCGACGCCGCCGATTTCTCTAGATCTCGGTTAAGCATCCCTAGATCTAACCTTAATCTCAATGAGATAGGCCAGAGTTTTCTTTAGAGTAGATCAATCCAAACTCGTTATTTCCCTCTTTGAATGAGGTTAATCTAAGAAAGATTGTAGTAAACAATGAAATGAATTGAATTGAAAAATAATGAGGCTTGAAAATCATTGTTAAGTACTCATGGGAGGATTTCGAATAAGCTCAACGTCTCAAGTTGGTCAAAAGATCGGGAAATGTAAGAGAAATTAGGAAGGATTGAATAAAAAGATGAAGAAAATCGATAAGTGATCTGCTTTCAAGTTTAAAAATTAAGACGAGCAATTAAACATATAAACTAGTGAAGCACTTGATCTCCACTATGTATACTCTAAAATTGTACTCAACTTGTAAGCAGTCCATGCAAGCTTTTCCGTTTGTTGAAGTTGATCTTTCAAAACCAGAAAACAGTAGTTTTACAATCTTTAAAATGTCGACTTTTAAATTTTTAAAGATGAAAACACAAATTATTCAGCAATTAAGCAATCTAAAAAGAAAAAGGGCAAATATTTCACGTTTTTTACTTCAACTCGTGACTCAAGTTTTTACGAAAGAAGAGCTTTTAATTTCTATGGTTCTAATTAGAACTTTTTCAAATTACAGAAAGAGAGATTCCGAGTAGGAAAATGAAATAAAAAATCACAAAATGTTTAGAGAAAACAAAGATATTAAAAGGGTAAATAATGGGAAATGTGAAAAAAAGAATGATTTTATGATTTGGAGCATTTTGGAGACTCAAGGGTTGCCTTTGAAAACTTACTTTGAAAATTGTTTATTCAATTCATTGATGATTCTTGGAAAGAATCTTTGTGAACAAGCGAACAGGCGAACATGCGTTTTTATGAAATTATCGCTTGGAGAGATGGGGAAAAGTTCTGAGAAATGAACAAAAGAAAAAAGAAAGGGAAAAGCACGAAGAAATTATGAGGTAAGGGAAGGATTGAAATGTAATCAAGCGTTGGAGAATAGGAATAAGATGAATAAAAGAATAAATGCTACAAACAGCAGTGTGAGTAATTTCGAGAAGAACACATCATTTGTGAGCGAAATGGAAAAGATCTTTTGTTCATCAAATAGAGAATAGGGAAAAAGAAGTGTTCATTTACAGTTAAAGCTACAAGATACTCTAGACATGTAAGTATACTGTAAGCATAGTTGATAAGAGTCATAGTTTATAGGTAGCAGTGGACTGACTCCTCAGAATGAGCTTGATAAGTAGGTTTGATTATGATTCATAAAATCTGTAAAATTAGACACAATAAATGGGTATTGCATTGTAATTGGTGAAAAGTGCGGAAAAGAACGGAGGATAATGAATGGCAAAAAAATTTATTGAGTATTGCATGGCTTCTATATTTCCTATTTTTCAGCTCTCTTGGTCTTTCTAATTCTTTAGACCTGTGCTCTAGATACTCTAGACATGTAAGTATACTGTAAGCATAGTTGATAAGAGTCATCTAGTAAATGCAAACACATTTTAGTCCAGCAAATTTCATGACACCCGAGCAACAGCTTCTGATTAGCCTCACAGCTATCCTTAGCTATTTTGATCGTGTCTCACATTCATTGACTAAGAATATGTACCAGAGTCAGATTCTACAGCCAATTGCACCTGCAACAGCTGAATAGTACAAATGAATCTACGCTTGCAAAAGCTTCCCGAAATACCCAATAGTTCAAATGAAATCAAGATCAACTTACAAAGGACCAATTTATAAGAATATTTATTTCTATAACGAAATTTCTATAATGATTCTTGTCTATTGAAGTTTCTTGGAAAATTAGAGTTCGAATTCTAACAATCAGTGTTGATTAAAATGATTTGTGTGTCTATTTCTGGGTTTCCGGTTTGTTAAGTGCAATTGTTAAGAGAGTTCAGAACAAAATGAAACATTATTAAGGAAAGAAAGACTTAAGAACAAAATAATGATTAAAGCAAGACCATTTGACCAACTCGAGGCGATAGACACGGAAATTAGAAATATTTTATTTCTTAAACAGCTATCCAAAACAGTTGCGTGATTTTGAGGGAGTTTATTTTGATTCTCAGTGTTTATTAATGGATATTATTGTTTGTGAAGCGGTCAAAATAGTTCCATAATCTTTTGTATCAAAGCAATCAACTGTCATTCGTAAGTTGATTGAATGAGGAGAGCATAAAAGGTTTTCGACCAAGTAGACTGAAAGTTTTGCATAGTTCTCGAAATATTCAATGAACACATCTAGTTAAAACAAAATCTTGAGAATCAAAAAAATTAGAAAGTATATCAGAAAATAAAAGAATATCAGAACAACAAAAGGAAGCAAATGTAAGAAAAAGTGCTATGTTACGTCCGATTTTGGAACCTTTTATCTTCATCTCTTCAAAATAGGACATAACATAGAGATGGTTTAATTTGTGGTGGAATACACGTGGGGAAATGAAAGCTGGAAGGATAAAAATATTTCAAATACGGTGAATCCAGACAGAAATTGCTTACAAAACGCGTGCTTTTGTCGTTTTAGATCTGCATGTACTAGGGAAGAAAAGTGGTCAACAAAGCACCGCTACAAATAGATTGATGGAGAGAATTGGAGTATTATGAGAAAATGAACCAATCAAAGTAGGCTGAAAATATCCCAACAACTAAAGGATTAGAGAGTTTTGAAAGCAAAATATCTATGGGAAAGTTTCTGGAAGAAAACTGAAATGAGACAAGACTGTAAAAAGGTGTTTGGATGCGAGACTGGTCTATAAGATCACTGTAGTTTGGGGAAAGTTGGTGGCAAGTTCAAAGTATCAAAAGTATTTCAAGACTGACTATTTTCAAATTCGTTTATTAAACCAAAAGATATTTAGTTTTCGAGAATGTTTATAAAAAGATAAAATAGACATACTTGTGGTTTGCTTCAAATGTTGAACCCATTCATTTTTCGCTAAACACAAATAGAAGGATCTTTGAGAAAAGAGATGAACAGGGCAATACTTGTAATTAGTCTCTTGAACTGACCACAAAAATAATGAGTATCGAAATATTTGTTTTAAGTTGAAACAAAGTAAACGATTGAGTGACCATTGAATACTTTAACGTTTACCAAGGATGAAGTTTCTTGTAAAGTATTCTTTAATGTCGCGATTCGATCCCAAAGACAAAGCTCTTTTTAATTTTCGTACTTGGAAATCTCCAGAGAGTTTCCTTCTGTAAATCATAGCAACAATTTGGGTGTATTTCTGCGAAACTTTGTACTATTTGATTCTTTAACAAGAGTGAAATGTCTGTTTAATGTCGTTTTGTAGAAGGAAGAGGGGAAAAATGAGGTCAAACCACAATTTTCCTACCTACTCATGTAGGAAAATTGAGGTTTGGCCTCATTTCGTTTGAGTAATTTGATTTGATAAATAAAACGAAGTAAAAGGCAATAGTAAGCTATAAAAAGCTTACATGGGAACCATTTTGAAGATTGCCATACTCAGTTGGTAGAGTACATCATTGCTCTCATTTCGTTAGCATAAAATGAATCCATACAGTTCCTTTTGTTGTTTTGAACCAAACGAGAACATTTTTGCGTAGATTCTCTGCAGTAATGATGATAAATTGCTGTGTTCAGCCAAAAATGTTTCTGTGAACTAATTGAACACAAGCGTCTCGTTAGAGTAGTGTTTTATTAGGTTGAGGGAAAAAATAATGGGCGTTTTGAATTTCGCATTGGGGAATTGAAATTGACTTCAGCTCACGAATCGTGAGTGTTGACTCACGATTCGCGAGCTTGTAGAAATGTTTTGGTGTAGAAGACAGTCGACAACCATTTGTACCAACTCGGGAAGAAATTCCCTGTAGAAAATGAATCCCGCACGAACTGACACAAGACAAAAAAACAACTTGTGTCGTTTTTTGTCAACTTCAGTCAACTTCAGTTCGTCAATCAGTTCAGTTCGTTGTCAGTTTGTCAGTTTGTCAACAACGCCAGTTCTTTTCCATAAATACAAAGGTGATGGTTTTTGGGATTTGATTTTGACTAACTTCATTAAACATCAAGATTTGAAACAAACTTTTCTTTTGGCGAGAAGAGTCTCTCGAATTTCATTTCATTTTTTGGGATTCTCCAAGGGAAGCCATCAAAGAGTCTGAAAATTTTGGGTTGTTGAAGTTTTTTTTGAAGTTTTTTTCACTAGATCCACTCAATCACTGGAAATCAAGTGGTTCATTACAAAATATCACTGATTCATCAAATAGAAAGTTAGGCCACAAAAAGGGCATTCGCATTCGCATTCACCTATTTCCATTTTTTTTCGGAGTTTGTGTTTGTGGGATATTGATATTTCTTTGTTATGCCATTGGGTAGGAAAAGGGCAATAGTTGAGATCGGCCAGATTGAATTGAATTGTATTGAAGAAGGGTTCAATTTCAAGGAATGATCTAAATAAATAGTAACCAAGAGAATTTCTCGATAAAAAAAAAAACAAAAAAAGGGAAAAAGAATAAAGAAAAGTTTTTTGTTTACTTGTTTTTCTCATTGAGATTTCTACGTAATATCTCTCTGATCTTTTTTGATAAAATTGTATTTCGAATAAATGGTAAGTATCACATTTAGCTTATTCGTGCGGTAAACAAGCAAATCTCAATAAAGTGCGCGCTATTTTTCTGCAAAATTCAATTACCAAAAAGGTCAGTAAATTTTATTTTTCTTTTCAAAATTGCTAATGCCAATAATTTCTCATCATATCATGATATTCATTTTGTGTAACACCAAGAATAATCTCTGATCCCAAAACATTTTTCAATTTTGTAATGCCGGTTGTCGGCTGAGTTTTCATTGCGGAAATTCTTCCCGAATTTTGTCCAGATTGTTTTTGGAATAATCGTAAACATTTGTTGCGGAAAAGTTCATGAAAACGAATAATGATCACTGGTTGTAAGGCACATAGAATATTTCGAGTCTAAATAGGGGTTGTTATAGGTTTGAGCTGAAATAGAAAGATCTGATTTTTGATTGGCAACTAGTAAAATTCATGCTTCATGCCGTTTTTTCATGCCATTCCAAAATCCATGCTTAGTCACCTTTCACTTTTTCTAAAAAATTACGAAGGTATACTGTGTAATTTTTTCTAGAAGTTGTGCTCCACTTTTTTTGGTCTACTTGCTGATTTGTGCGCGTCTTATGTTTGTGTGCTAGATAGATTATAAAAATAAACCGAAAAAACCACCCACAAGCTGTTCACCAGCTGTTAAAAGCTATCCTATAACACTTGAAAAAGGCATAAAGCATGAACGCCAGCATGTATTTTACTAGTTGCCTTTTTGGTTTATTTTTATTGATAAACTTACGATAGTCAAAATGAGGTAGCCATTTGTTTTATGATATTCAGAACAAGAAATTTCAGGTTGTAGAAAATCGACATGCCCGATTACATCAAAGAATTGATCAACCCAAGTTTGGAGGTTATCCATTAGAAGAAATGGAATGAGGACGCGGCTGGCTGAAAGGATGGCATTCGAGAATTTACTATGTATAAGAGAGGAGTCTGTCGGTCTGTACGGACTTTTTCTCAGCCGTCTTTGGGGCAAAAAAACTGAATTTTTTTTAAAAATCTTAAAATCTAATATAGTTTTGCCATTTAAAATCAAAAATTAAAAAGTCAAAATTGAGTGTTGCTACGGGGGGTCGAACCCGGATCGTGTGGGTCCTAGACACCGTTAGGCGAGCTTTACCGCCTGTTTAACAATAAAGACATTGTAAAAATCAACCAAATTTCTCGCTTTGATCACCTTTAATATTTTCAGCCATTTGATATCTCAATGTCAATGTTGCTCCTCCTCGTTTCGTTAACTTTTTTGTCCGCTCTCTATTGATAAAATAAAGGATAGTGATGCACTAAAAAAGATTCATTCAATACCTTTCTATAAATTTTCGCTGCCAAAAATGACTCACCACAAACGAGAGAAATGCTTGTACCAACAGGGTGCAATCAACAACATATTGGGCAACTAAAATAGATTTGACTGGAAAATTGAATTAGTTTCATTCAGATTTGCAAATTTCAAAAGTTGAAAAGACTGAAAAGTTCAAAAATCGATGATTTTGGCTAATTGTAAGTCGAAATTAATAATTTCTTTATTTTGTCTGAAAAGTACACTCACTAAATTCGCCGTAGGTGAGCAAGCCGGTTAAGAATAGCTGAAAAGTCGAAATTGAGAAAAGTTTGCAATTTGAAAGCACGCAAACTTTACTAGTTAAGTACTGCAAATTGCAAAAATTTACCGCAAGAAATATGGATCCGACAAAGAATGGGTAATTCCTTTGATGTTCATATCGGGGAATGATTGTGGCAAATATTCGCTCGATTACACAAAATAAATTGATCGGAGAAATGAGAAAATAGACAAAATGGTGAATTGTGAGGAGGATTTCATCGACAATTCCCTCATAGAAAATGATATGAAGAAGACGGATAATTAATTGGATGTACATGACAAAATTGTAGAGAAATACCAAGAATATCAAGTAGAAACTGGAAATGGAATATTAAAAGGGGAAGGGATTGGTTTAGAAAGATTTCGGAAAGATTCTCTCTGCTTCAGAAACTCTAGTAAGTTCATTCAGCATAACCTTGAAATAGTCACTAGTTTTGAAGAAACCCATGAAAATCAATTCTAAAATGTCCCCTTACAGCTTACAGTTTCCCAATTCTGCTTTTTCATCCACTTTTTCGTTCATTCGTCATTCTGAAACTCTCTTCTAAATCCCAAGAGAGAAACGAGAATGAATTCTTAATCATTTCATGGTTTAAGTTAAATGTTTGAATCAATGTCTTGACAAAAATTGTTTTAACGATCAGACGTGAGAATCGATCACCTGAAGAATGGATGGAATGCGTGTCGAAGTTGGAAAGATGTCAAGAAGAGAAAAGAGAATGAAATCATCGTGATACCCAAAGCTAAAAGAGATAAATATTGGAGGTAGAGATATCGTTGGACACACAAGCCATCGCCCAATTCCACTTCATCGGTCATGTACAAAATGACTGGAAATTCTGATTTGTCAAGGCTAAACACTTAGGGAAAGGTAAAGACAGATGATAAAATGATAGAATAGATAGAATCCGATAACAAAATAATGTATCTGATGGTTTAAAGTAGCGATGCTTAACGGTAAATGGCCATTTAGAGCTCCTCAAAAACATGATCGAAATCCGTTCACCCGTTGAAATTAGACTATTGATGTGGGGTCGGAATCGAAAGCTTCAATCAAGGGCTATTGAGGGAAACGAATGAAAATCTCTGAAATGTTACAGTTTTCGTTAAAATTGGAAACGCCGACGCCGCCGATTTCTCTAGATCTCGGCTAAGCATCCCTAGATCTAACCTTAATCTCAATGAGATAGGCCAGAGTTTTCTTTAGAGTAGATCAATCCAAACTCGTTATTTCCCTCTTTGAATGAGGTTAATCTAAGAAAGATTGTAGTAAACAATGAGGAATTGAAAGAAATTAAACAATCAGGCTTGGAAATAATTTTTAAGTACTCATGGGAGGATTTCGAATAAGCTCAACGTCTCAAGTTGGTCAAAAGATCGGGAAATGTAAGAGAAATTAGGAAGAATTGAATGAAAAGATGAAGAAAATAGATAGGTGATCTGCTTTCAAATTAAAAACTGAAAACAAGCAAACAAACAAAACAATCAGATAAACTAGTGAAGCACTTGATCTCCACTATGTATACTCTAAAATTGTACTCAAATTGTAAGCAGTCCTTGCAAGCTTTTCCGTTTATTGAAGTTGATCTTTCAAAACAATCTTTAAACTGTAGATTTTTAAATTTCTAAAGGCGAAAACACCAATTATACATAAATTAAGGAATCTAAAAAGAAAAAGGGTAAACATTTCACGTTTTTACTTCAACTTGTGACTTAAGTTTTTACGAAAGAAAAATTTTTAATTTCTATGATAATTTGAAGTTTTTCAAATCACGGAAAGAGATATATCGAGTAGGAAAATGAAATGAAACACGAAATGTTTAGAGAAAACAAAGATATTAAAAGGGTAAATAATGGGAAATGTGAAAAAAAGAATGATTTTCTGATTTGGAGCATTTTGGAGACTCAAGGGTTGCCTTTGAAAACTTACTTTGAAAATTGTTTATTCAATTCATTGAATTCTTGGAAACAATTTTTGTGAACAGGCGAACAGGCGCTTTTTTGAAATTACCGCTTGGAGAGATGGGGAAAAGCACGAAGAAATGATGAGGTAGGGGAAGGATAGAAATGTAATCAAGCGTTAGAGAAAAGGAATAAGATGAATAAAAGGAATACAAGAAAGGAATAAAAGGATAAATGCTACAAACAGCAGTGTGACTAATTTCGAGAAGAACACATCTTTTGTAAGCGAAATGGAAAAGATCTTTTGTTCATCAAATAGAGAATAGGGAATAAGAAGCGTTCATTTACAGTTATAGCTACAATATACTCTAGACATGTAAGTATACTGTAAGCATAGTTAATAAGAGTCATCTACAGTGCGCTTCAAATTCTTAAACGCACCCTCTAAAACAGCGAATTTTGCCTTTTGACCACCGCTACAACTATGAATCTTTTTCTATTAGAAAGAGCATGTCTTAAAACGTAAATAACACGAAAAAGAAGCATACTGTAAAAAGTAAAGATTTTCAAAATAGAAACTTTTTGCTAAATCAACCGTTTCAAATTCTTAAACGCACATGAAAATATTTTTATTTATCGACACAAATTAAAAATCAAAGGTTAAAAATCAAAACTAATAATCTGTACAAGCACCAGAACGATTAATTACTTGAAAAATGCGGTCTGGCATTGAATTGATGAGATTTTGAAGAGCAGAGACGTCGAGATAGCTCCAGGCCGAAAAAATTGCTGCTTTAAGTGTAGAAACGTCTTGAAACTGATGATGATTCTTGTAGACAGCTCGGACAAGTATTCCCCATAAATTTTCTATCGGATTGAGGTCAGGAGACTGAGCGGGCCAGTCCAAAGTTGCAATGTCGTTGCTGTTCAGCCAGTCTCGGGTGTCTCCGGCTCGATGAATTGACGCGTTGTCGTATTGAAACAAGTCCGGAACGGTTGGATTTAGGAGCAAAAACGGACTTTCTATAATTTCGAACTCGGACGAAACGAACTCGGACTTTCTATAATTTCGCACGGCAGAGTCGGATCGGCCCAAATTTTTTGCGATTTTCCTTATTGAGTCGCCAATCCTCAAACGGGCATCAATCTGGCCTTTATCATAATCCGTGAGCAGCTTTCCGTGTGCCATTTACCTGGAAATTAACAAAAATTATAAATTTAATAAAAAAATATGCACAACAAAACGAAAAATTTCAAATAACAACAGCAAAGGCGGGTGCGTTTAAGAATTTGAAACGGTTGATTTAGCAAAAAGTTTCTATTTTGAAAATTTTTATTTTTTACAGTATGCTTCTTTTTCGTGTTATTTAGGTTTTAAGACATGCTCTTTCTAATAGAAAAAGATTCATAGTTGTAGCGGTGGTCAAAAGGCAAAAATTGCTGTTTTAGAGGGTGCGTTTAAGAATTTGAAACGCGTGCTTACTTACAAAACGCGTGCTTTTTTCGTTTTGGATCTAGGGATGTACTAGGGAAGAAAAGTGGTCAACAAAGCACCGCTACAAGTAGTAAGATGGAGAGTATTGGAGTATCATGAGAAAATGAATCAATTACTTTTGATACTTTGTCAGTTCTTTTTGCTCCATAAATACAAAGCTGATGGTTTTTGGGATTCGATTTTGACATCTGATGAAACTTGGATTAATTACAAGAATGTTAAAAGGAAGAACCAATGGCTATCTACCGGACAAACCATTCCCAAACCTGATATTCATGGAAAGAAAATAATGCTCTGCTGCTGGTGGGACTCAAAAGATTTGGTGTACTATGAGTTAGCTAATCCAGGAGAAAACATTGATGCTGATCTCTATTCAAAACAATTGACTAGAGTTAACGATGCTTTAAAGAAATTGGGACTCGATCCATCAAAGTTTCGATTTTTGCACGACAAGGCGAAACCCCACACTGCAAAAATCACTCACAAAAAAAAAAATTGACGAGCTGCGCTGGAAGTTATTTTTTCATGCGCCTTACTCTCAAGAGATGAACAAGTTCGATAACAAAGCAATCCTTTGCAAAGAGCAAGGGTAACCTTTTTATGTCTCTGTAAATGAGGACCCACTTTTTATTCACCAATATGTTTTCATCATATCAAAATATTCCTGTTGTGTGATAGCCAATTTGATCTCTGCACCCAAAACATTACTCAATTTCTTCATTTTGCACGTTGGTTGAGTTCTTCTTGACATGAATTCCGGGGGTCTTTTGATGACAGAAAAACAGAAAATATCGAGGAATTTCTTTCGGAAAAGCTCGTGATATGAAAGAATGATAAGTGATTGAGAAGCACAAAAAAGAGATCGAGTCTGGAAGTTGATAAGTGGAATTGGATTATTTCCTTGTCAATAACAAGTCACTCTTTAAACTAACCGTTGTTGATACGAGAAAAAGAAGATTATTCGTTGATTTTGTGCAAAGTATTGGTGGTTGTAAATAATTAACTTCAAAAAGAAGATCAAATAATTGATCATTCCAAGTGATCATATTATCCAATAAAAGAAATGGGATAAGAGCTTTCATTGCTGAAATTTTGCATGCCTTTAGTTTTGTAGATTTACTTTTTCTCATATTTTAAACTTATACAATTTATAATTTTGCAGGTTTTCAAGTAAAAGAGTAACCTTGTTTACCGGAAATTGATGCTTGATTTTTGATTGTGAAAATCTCTACATAAAGTCAGGTATTGTTTTGGTGCTCGAGTGTAACAAAAATAAGGAAACCGTCAAAAACACCATTTGAACTTTTCTTTACCTCAAATCTTCAAATCCTTCTTTAGAAATCAGGAAAACATTTAACTAGAGTCTTTTTACGATTACCTTTAATATTCTCAGCTAATTGATATCTCAAAGTGAGCTCTCCACCACCACACGTCGTCAATATCTTTGTTCGATGACGATTCACGAAATATAATATGAAAATGCACTAAATTAAAAGTAAAGTAATTATTATCTTTAAAGATATTCAATTAACACTTACCAATAAAGAGATCAACGCTTGGGCCATCAATGCATACCCAACCACATAAGCAGCACCTGTAAAGGAGAAAGTTTTTCAAAAAAATGTTTACTCACCAAATTCTGTGAAAGCGAGTACGGTAGCGAGAGAGATCTAGAAAATGAAAGGATGATTATATGAATAACAATTGGATAATTGATTCAGAAGTAATTCAAAACCTTACCGCAATGACTATAGAGAAACCGAATAACACATAGTTTCTTGAGTATTCATATCGACGAATTGATGTGGCGCAAATCCGTTCACTCACACAGAAAACATTGATTGGACTGACAAGGAAATAGGTGTAATTTTGAATGTTTAATACAATATCGCTGAAGATTCCGATGTAAAGTTCAAGTTGGAAAAAACGAAGTGTGAATTGGGCACTCATGCAGGCAATATAGAGGAAAAGAAGGGATGTGAAGTAAAAGCTGAAAATGGGGGAATGATCGGGGTGGATTGCTTTCAGTTTTACCTGAAAAATGGATGAAAGGCGTGTCGTAGATTGAGCATTGTATAGAAAAGGTATAAAAATAAAGTGATCGTGATAATACACCAAATAAGGGAGTAAATTTGAGAGAAAAGATATCGATTGAAGCAAATCTCGTCGTCAATTGTGATATTGCCATCCATATAAAATGTCTGAAAGTGATTTGAATGATGTAAATATTGTAAAAGTGATAAAGATGAAGCTGTTTAAGACTTTTGTAATGTTTTCCGTCTGTTTGAGCAGTTTTTACAGCTTATAATCATCGGTTTGACTTAAAATTTATATTCTCAGAGATCAAAACAAGGAAAAAGGGAAAATTCGTTTAAAAAGTAAATTTGGAAAAGGGAAAGCTAATTATAGAGTAATCGTGGTACAAGGAAGAGAATTTTGATGGGGAATCGAAATGAAAAATACTAAGATGATATTAATGTCCGTAGACAGAATAGAATACTTAAAAATGGGTTTTTGTAACTTAAGTTAACTGTAACTTAAAAGCAAAAAAGAATTGACAGTACGAGGAGATGAACTAGGGTCACTAGGTACGAGGCCCGTGCCTAGATGAACTAGGGTCACTAGGTACAAGGCCCGTGCCTAGATGAACTAGGGTCACTAGGTACAAGGCCTATCCTCTACGCAATCCGGTAGCTTTCTGGAAGAAAGTAATTTGGCTGGCGCTACCATGGCGGCGCCGTTTTTTCGAACTTCAAACGCGTTTTTCTCGGAAAAGATATCAATTGAAGTTCGTTCTCCTTGTATTGATTCAGTAAAACACATGTCCTTTAAAATTTTAAGAGAGCGTTTTTGAGATGTCTCATTTCCCAACTCGATGCCGAGGTGAAACAGTTCCCTAGTAAAGTTAGAGCTTCAACACCATCCAAAGTGACAACACTTCCTCTTGTTATCGTGAATAACTCGAAATGCAAAAGGTGTTCAGGAACTTACTGGATGCTATAAGTATAGCTTGTTAAACATAAATGGAATAGAATTAATGTTAAAACAAGAAGTACAATGAACAGGTAAGAATCAAATCAAAATGAAATCATAAAATGAAATCAAAGTTTACTTATCGAAAATTGCTTTATAAATACTCAAATATTTGATTATAAATAGGAAACTTTGAACGAGTTACTTGCCGTTTTTCCCCTGTTTACCAAATGACAGTAAATCTTTAGTTCTTTTTTTGTAAAATTTCTGAATCATAAAAGGAAAAGGGGAAAAGCTGGTAATTATCTGGTTGTCATAAACTTTGTGTTCCAATAAAAAAAGTTGAGCAAATTGGATTTTTTTCCGTTTTCCGGGTGATGGAAAAGCGGCTGTCTTTTCGGATATTTTTTTTTTACGATTCTAGGTATTTTTGTGTCCGCTTTTTGCCACAAAAATTGCATCAATTCGGAATATTTTCGAACTCAAATGGGATTCCTTTGGGAAAGATCTATTGAAAATTAGAAATTTTTTGCAGATTTGTACCCAACAAGCTTGAGGGTGTTATAATGTTTCCGAAAGTTCAATAGATTCTAAAGTTTATCAAATAAAAGAAACAACAAATCAATAAGCTGAATATCACAAATTTAATAGATTTTAAGAGAGATTTTTGTTGTTTTCTTTAATATTTCTTTTCGATTGGTTGCTCGAAATAGAAAGTCACCTGAAAATGAGAAAAAAAGTGGGTACAAAAAAAGGAATAAGAGAAAGAAAAGTGCCTGATCTAATTACAGCTTCGAGCTGAAATGATGTTTAGAAAGAGTCTTACCGCAGACATACAGTATGCCCCAAGGGAAGGTGCTCAGGAAAACTCGTTTTTCAATTAGCATATTCAATCTATTACACTATAAAATACTGTAGTTAAAATATGTTCCAAGGACTTTAGATTGCGTTTGCTTTAAGGACTTTAGTTTTTAGCTTGTTAAACATAAATTCTATTCCATTTACAGTAGGGTCCAAAAGTTTGGAACAATCACCTTCCGGCAACTTTAACTCGATGTAACTTGCGTTAAATACATTCAATTTTGTTACTTTAAAAACTATTTTTGTTGCATTTTTTGTGAACTTTCTGAATGTCTATTTGATTTTATTTGATATTTGATCTTTTTTTTTGTCTTGCTCTTTTTCTTGGAACACCCATTTTTTAGGGGTCCAAAAGTTTGGAACAATTTCAAAAATATCAATACATTTTTAATTTTAAGATGCCAAATCGTTCGAATTTGACGGAGTATGATAAAGAACTTATTGTGGCTGAAGTAAATCGAGGAAAGAGCCGTCAAGAAGTCGCCACAACATTCGGTGTCACCCATTCAGCAGTAACCAAGATTTATAACAAATGGAAGGTTTCCGGAAATGTGAAACGAGCAGCAACAAAGGGAAGGCCAGCTAAACTGGATGAGCGTGATGAGAGGACACTTGTACTTCCATTTAAGAAGAATCCACGCCTCAATTCAGCTGATCTACGTCGAGACCCCAAGTCAAGCTATGGAGTTTCGCTCTCCAAAACGACGGCTAAGCGCATCTTAAAGTCATTTTATGATTTAAAAAGCAATAAAATATTGCTGTTTAGGAGACAAGGACTCAAAGGAAGTCGTCCGTCTCGAAAGCCGTTGATTTCCGGCAAGAACGTGAAGGCTCGGCTCGAGTTTGCCAAGAAGTACAAAGACTGGTCGGCTGATGATTGGAGTGATGTATTGTGGAGTGACGAAAGCAAATATGAGCTCTTTTCCACCAATGGAATTCGATACATTAGACGTCCAATTAATCAAAGAAACAATCCAAAGTATCAAATTCCAACAGTCAAACACGGCGGTGGATCAGTTATCGTTTGGGGTTGGTTACCTCCATTATCAACGGAGCTTATTTGAATTTAGGTTGTTTTTCACGATACGGTGTCGGTCCAATTGTCCGAATCAATGGTATTATGGATGCAGCTGTTTATGAAAACATCTTGAAGACCCATATGCTTCCACACGGCAGAAACAACTTGGCCAACGACTTCATTTTCATGCACGATAATGATCCGAAGCATACGGCCCAGCGTGTTAAGCAATGGCTTCAACAAAAAAACGTCGATGTGCTTCAATGGCCGGCTCAAAGCCCTGATCTGAATCCAATAGAGCATCTTTGGGAGCATTTGGACCGACAAATCCGAACCAGAAACTTCACAAAAACATCAGAACTCATGAAAGCGCTTGAGGAGGAATGGACTAAGATCCCAAGGCAAATCATTGACAATTTGATTGATTCGATGCCAAATCGTTGCGCAGCTGTTATTAAAGCAAAGGGATACGCCACAAAATACTGAATTTTGCCGGTTAATCGTTAAATGAATTGTTATTTTTGAAATTGTTCCAAACTTTTGGACCCCTAAAAAATGGGTGTTCCAAGAAAAGAGCAAGACCAAAAAAAAAGATCAAATATCAAATAAAATCAAATAGACATTCAGAAAGTTCACAAAAAATGCAACAAAAATAGTTTTTAAAGTAACAAAATTGAATGTATTTAACGCAAGTTACATCGAGTTAAAGTTGCCGGAAGGTGATTGTTCCAAACTTTTGGACCCTACTGTATGTTTAAAAAGCTATACTTATAGCATCCAGTAAGTTTCTGAACACCTTTTGCATTTCGAGTTATTCACAATAACAAGAGGAAGTGTTGTCACTTTGGATGGTGTTGAAGCTCTAACTTTACTAGGGAACTGTTTCACCTCGGCATCGAGTTGGGAAATGAGACATCTCAAAAACGCTCTCTTAAAAGTCCAAGGACTTTAGATTGCGTTTGCTTTAAGCTTCTCCTAACAAAATCAACGACAAAAAGTTGAACGGCGGCAAAGATCATCAAAATTCGAGTCTCGAGATCACATTCCTATCAATCGAACATTTCTAAAGAATTGTATTATTGAAAATAAGGCTTCAGAAAATAAGCTTCAGAAAATAAGCGCCTCACCAGAAAAGAAACTCTTGTAAGTTTAAAAATTTATCGAAAACGAACCGAATCTCCGAACGGAAATCGATGTAAGCGTTGTTGGACATTTGAGAGACGATCACGTCGAGAGGATGAGAACCTCAGCACATACAACACCTGAAGGCAAAAAAATATCTTCAAGTACTACGGTATTCAGCTATCCACTATCAAGAGTCAAACTCACCAGCCACACATCCAGCCAAAACTTTTAAATGGAATCTTTTTACGATTACCTTTAATAAGTGATCGTGATAATACACCAATAGGGCAATAAATAGGCAAAACCATACCGAATATCCGATTGCTGTTGGGGCCCATTCACGAGCATTCACGAGCTGGAATTGAAAAAAACGAACTTTTAACTAATTATAAAGTAATCTCGATTCTGATTGAATCTTATAAACACATCAAATCTCACCATTATCGGAGATCGAAAAACCATCGACAAAGAAGGACGGGATCTTCGGTCAATCTGAATAAAATACATAAAAAGACTCAACTTTGTCTTACTTGCATTCGAAACTTGAGTAGATCAAGAGGCACAATGATTAGATGTGTTCCACCACAAAAGAGAGCTTCTACAAGACCAGAAACACCTATGAGACCACTGATTGGGATCACTTGGAAATAAAAGCTGTAATCAAAGTGACGCTTGTGAGGTCTAACGATTCACCTATAGCTACATCACCAAAGTAGACCAAGTGAACTCTTCGAAGTAAAGGAATGCATCCTTGGGGAATCTTGTTGAGATGATCGTAGAATTGAGAGAATGATACAGAATATAGAGGGTTTCAAAGATCACGTTGTATTGAAGATGAAGAAGACATCAAATGAGAAAAAGAAATCAACCGATTGACAAAAGAGGATAAATATCTAGGGAAGAGGGGATCGATTTAATTCTACCATTCGAGATCAATCAAAATCAATCGAGATGTTAATTTGGGATTGATGCATCGAAGAAAGTTGACAATGACCATTTTGACAACTGACTCATTGAATTTCAAGGGCAATTGACATGACAATTGGCTTTCAATCTTGTTATAGCTTCATTTCTGAATCTTTTTTGAAAGACCAAAATGTTTTGCATTGTTTTGGCCTTCATCGTCTTCACTTTGTCTTCCAGAATCTCGGCCAAAAGTCCATTTGTAGAAGTTTAAGTATTGTAAAGCTTTTAAACTCTTAAGTACAGCATTATACAGTTTTTATTCTCGCTGATCATTTAGCAACCTGTTCTCCTTATTTTTCTCAAATCTCTCATTACCAGGTCATTCGTATTTCGTAGTGTGATCACTCGAAATGATAAGAACATCAAATGAAAGGGATAAATAGGTAGAGAATTGTCATTTTTTGGTTACTTGTTGTTATCCATTTTTGAAATGAATTTTTAACATTATTCCAAATCATTTTAGGTTAAACTATCAGTTTCCAAAGAAAAAAATGTCGAAGCCAAAAGTGTATGTGATTGGAGGAGGAATGACAAAGGTTTCATCGTTTATAAAAGATTTTTAGAATAGTAAATAACATATACCGTATTTCCTCTAATAGTAGTGCACCCCGGCGAGCCGAATTGGTGACTATTTTACGGTCTCCAAGCTTTTGCAGAAGCTCAACACTCTAATCCCCCACTAGACCTCATCGTCAGTTACATTTTCCGACCCCACATCGATAGGTTCTGATAAGCGGTTCTCGAGATTTCGAGCAATTTAGGCAACGCTCAAGGTGCACTACTATTAGAGAAAATACGGTATTTCAATTTAGTTTTCAAAGCCCGGTTCTTCGGGAATGGATTATCCGGATTTAGTCAAAGAAGCTGGTATTGTTGAACAATTTGTGTAATTCAGAAAGTTTTCAGTAAACGAAGCGCTTTCCGAGGCTAAACTGCAATATAAAGATATACAGCAAGCTACCGTATCTTATCTATTTGGAGGTGATGAACAGGCAAAGAGGATTCAATTCCTTACACAAAAATCTTCAGGCACTTGCTGTGGGCAACGAGCTCTTTATGAGATTGGTTTGACCGGAATTCCTATCTTTAACGTGAACAACGCGTGCGCTTCTGGATCTTCAGGAGTGTTTTTGTGTAAACAAATTATTGAATCAGGTAAAAAATGGAATATAAAAAGTACCGCTTTGACTTCGACAGGAAACGCGGACATTGTGATGGCGGTGGGATTTGAGAAAATGGCAACAGGACCGTTGGATAATATGAGAAATGCGCAGAAAACCGATACAAGAGCTACATCAATGGACAATCATATTCAGGTGAAAAGATGGACATTCAGATGATTGACAAAACTAGGTATCTATTTAGGTGATGTCTGATACTTACGGTTTAAACGCCTCTCCAATCACTGCTCAAATGTTCGGAAATGCTGGGAAAGAACATATGGAAAAATACGGTAAATTGGGGATATTTGATAGAAAACTATTGAAGAATCAAACCAATATCCATTCAATTCCAAATTTCAGGCACAAAACGAGAACATTTCGCAAAAATCGCCTGGAAAAATCATCTTCATTCGGTGAATAATCCGTGAGTTTCCTCTTAATTGGAAAAAGTTTTAACTCCTTCAGAAAATCTCAATTTACAAAAGAATACTCATTGGATCAGGTTATGAACGCCAGAAAGATTCATGAGTTTATGGGATTACTTGAGTGCAGGTAAGGCCTTAAAAAATACTTTCAATTTTATCCCATCAGTCCGACATCCGATGGAGCCGCAGCAATTGTTCTTTGCTCAGAGAAATTTCTCCGGAAAAACTCACATTTATGGGAACAAGCCATAGAAATTGTTGGTGAGTTATAGAAAAATATCTAATTTTCCCTCAAACACCTTCAGGCATAAAACTCGGAACCGATCTACCATCGGTTTTTTCTGAAAATTCGAACATCAAAATGGTTGGATTTGATATGATGCATAAATTAGCTAATGATTTGTATAAAGAGACTGGAATCGGACCGAATCATGTACAGGTAAATGGCTTCATTTAGCTGAAATATTCTTGTCCAATGTTCTGAAATGTTCTTCAGGTAATCGAGCTTCACGATTGCTTTGCACCAAATGAATTGCTGTCTTATGAAGCGTTGGGATTGTGTCCAATTGGTAGTTGAAACTCGAATCTTTGTAGTTTCAAATTCCTTTTCAGGAAAAGGTGGAGAAATCGTTGATCGTGGAGATAATACATACGGAGGAAAATGGGTAATCAATCCGAGTGGAGGATTGATATCAAAAGGACATCCAATTGGGGCAACTGGTTTGTATTTCACGAATATTTGAGTGGTAAAGTTTGTCCAGGTGTGGCGCAAGTTGTCGAATTGTCGAATCAACTTCGTGGTCGTTGTGGGAAACGACAAGTGAAAGATGTCCGCTATGCTCTACAGCATAATATTGGTTGGTAAAGAGTTGAAGTTCTTGAAAACTAACATCAGACTAACAGGTTTTCACATTTCAGGCATTGGCGGCGCTGGCGTTGTTGCTCTCTACACTAAAGCGAACCTCGAAAAGGCGAAACTTTAATTCAACTTTAAATCCTTTCATTTTCATTGGCAAACTTTGGTCTCATTTTCACAATAAATTTCGCAATTTGAACGAGAAAAAGCCAATAAAAATTAGATTACCATGGGAGAACGACCCAATTTTTGCTACACTTTTCCCCATCGGAGCCCATTTTTATTAGCGAAATTAAAGAAAGCACGTAATTGCTGAAATTCACATTATTTTCGATTTGTTTATCGGTTATAAATTCTTTGGTTTTTAGTTAAAAGTTGAAATATGGATTCAAATAAATGGTTATGGTTTATCGAAAAAGATATCCCCAATGATGATTGGTGGGAATTGGATAAGGGATTGAAGATTTTATTTGGAATAGCACAATTGTTTACTTCATTTATCGGATTACCCATCAATATCACGATGTTTTTGGTGAGTTTACCCCGAGCTGAAACTCTTAAGTATTACCAAAATATTTCTTTTAAATTTGATTCAACTCCCATTTCAAGGTATGTCGACGAAAGATGAATTCTCAAATCGGAGACTCGTTTTTCTTTTGGGCTTTGGGTCAACTTTGTGTCATGAATCTCGTTCAATTGTTTAATCATATCGGATCCGCATTTATGACAATATTTATGTCATTTGAAGTTTATTATTCAATTGTGAGTTCATTCATAGATCAATTAAGAAAGGAAGTCAAGAAAGGAAGAGCATTTGTTCATGAAATCCTAGATTCCGATATCTTTTGCCTATTCTGCTTGTTATTCTTCAGATTTCATGCGTGGAATCATCTCGATTCACCGACTTATCTTAGTCGTTTTTCCGTTAAAACTGCACAAGATTCCATCATTTTGTTATTGGGTAGATCATTTAGAAAATCTATACTATAGAAATTAATGGTAAACAAAGATTGCAAGATTAGAATAAAGGAAATCCAATCAATTACCCACAGGAGATCTAGGTTATCTACTAGTTAACACTCTCTGGATGTTAACGAAACATCCTCTGGAATCCTCTGGATTAGGGAGGTCAAGTGCTTTGTGGTGTAGTGGTTAGCACAGTTGCCCAGCAAGCGAAAGCAAGCAAGCAAGCGAAAGGTCGCAGGTTCAAGTCTCGGCGTTTTGATCTGCCCTAGTTGCAACTTGCTGATTTTTTAAAGGACTCGAGGCTGTTGCATTCTCTTAAGTTGTTCGGTAGTCAATTCCACAATCCCTGAAAGAATTAGACACAAAGTTATTTGAAGCAATCGGAATTTTCAAGAGAAATGAACCTCTCCTTGAATGAACGACTAGGTTGAGTTCAAAAATAGAACTAGAATGTTTGCATTTAAAGGTTTTAAAGCATTCAACTAAATCCATAACGAAACGGCGATGTCTAACAAGGGAACCTTCCCAAGTTACCCGCGAGTTACAATATGAGGTTGAAAAGAAAGGCCTGAAAATATACGTTCAGAAACTGTTTTCAAAAACCGCTAATCGGCAAAGCGCACAAAGTTACAAACATTTGAATTTCGAAAAAATGAAGGCTTTTCTCGAATTCTTCATTTTTTCGAAATTCAAATGTTTGTAACTTTGTGCGCTTTGCCGATTAGCGGTTTTTGAAAACAGTTTCTGAACGTATATTTTCAGGCCTTTCTTTTGGCCCTCATATTGTAACTAGCGGGTAACTTGGGAAGGTTCCCTTGTAAGAGTTTTAAGTTTAAAATCAATGCAAAAAATCCGTTCAGAGTATTCTCTTCTTCGATGCTTTCATTTTTATCAGTATCACGATTTTTGGTCTCATGCCTCAAGGGGCTTATGTTTACTGGCCAACAAGTCTACAATTTATCGGATTTCATCGTGATTCCTTTGAATATCGATTGCCTGTCATGGTGAGTCTTTTTGTGCATTCTGGTGGAATCAAATCTTTCATAATGAACCTATACAGTAAAAGCCTATACGGTAAACGTATCTTTTTTCTTTCCGGTTCGAATGATCTGTAATTACATCAATCTTCTGGCTGGTGCAATCTCTTACAGTGTCATTGTTCCAATTATGTTGTATCGGCGAAAAGCGAGTAAAATGGGAGGAGAACAGAATGGTTTTGTGATACCGGTTGGTGATTAATTTCCGATCGATAACTTACAGTTTTTTTCAGCTTTTGGTCACTTTTTGTTGCTCATTGACTTGTTTCTTTTATTGGGAGGTGAAGTGAGGGGAAGAATTGATCTTAAACTTGTAAAGTTTCAGATTTGTCTAAAATTTTTTTTGCCTTCTCTTCCAACGGAACCAAATGGAGAAGTAGACCTTGAGAATTCCTAAATGTCATATATGACTCTTTCAGGAATCCCACAATATTCAAATCATTTGTGCTTTGTGTCAAATGTTTGCTCAAGTTTTATGGATGCTTCAATGTTCTCAAGAACCGGGAGTACTCTTTCTTTTCAACAAGTAACGGAAATCTGAAAATAGAAGCTACACTTACATAAATGGCAATAGTTCAAATTTTAGAAATCTCCGCAAAGAAATGTTGTGCATACTGCTTCGTCAATCGAACAAGGGAAAAACAACAAAAGTTTCAAGTGTTATCAAATAATTATCTATCAAATATCTTACAAAGCAGCTTAAAAGTGAATAAATTTTATCGGTTTTATGTTCCTAAAACACTTTTGAGCTTTGATTTTATTGTTAAGCCAGAATTTGAAGGCAAACCTTGCCTGGCTCGACATGATTATTTGACTGGTCCAGTTCCGGCTACAAAAAGTGACCGGATTAACCAAATCAGATTCTGAATTTGGCTTTGTTTTGCTCAATTTAATCTCACTCATTCAAAGAACAAAGTAATTTAGAAAATTTCTGCGAATCTCTAGTCGCTAGATTTATTGCTGAAAAGAGAAAAGAAAAGAAAATGAATTGAATTGAATGTTTGCGTTGACAAAGTTAATAAAAAGCCGTGGCTTTGAGTGAAAGTTATCAAAAATACAAAAAACCTTTTATTATCCGGAGATTTTGACTGTTTTATGAAATTTTTAAGGAAAAATGGGTTTCTATCTTTGGTACAATAAATCAATGATCCCATCAACTGATGAATGGCTTATTGGGGATTATAAAATCGCATTCGGAATGCCTCAACTATTGGCTTGTGTCATGGGATGGTTGCTCAATATTATGTTGTTCTTTGTAAGTGAAATAGTGATCCGAAAACTTCTTCATTTCTAGACTATGAAACGAAAAGTGACAAAAGACATCAAGGAAACATTTTTCAATTGGACACTTCTTCAATTAAGTGTCATGAATATGATTCAACTCTTCAATCATATCGGATTAGCTTTTTGTACATTGAGCATGGATTATGAGTGTTATTCTTCGATTGTGAGTGCTTTTTGAAAGAATTTCAAGAATTCTAATCTTTAGGTACCTATTGCTTTTGCTTTTGGTGGTTGTTTTGCTTCGGATTTTCTTCGTGGAGTGATCTCTATTCATCGATTGTTACTCATCGCTTTTCCGATCAAGATCCACGTGATACCATCTGCAGTTTATATTGTAAGTGATTAGCAATAAACCTTCTATGCCTTTAACGGCTTTGAAGGCAAACCTTGCCTGGCTTGACGTGATTATTTGACTGGCCCCGTTCCGGCTACAAAAAGTGACCGGATTAACCAAATCAGATTCTGAATTTGGCTTTGTTTATAGGCATAGTAGGTAATAGTAGGTAATACTATGCCTATAAGCAAAGCCAAATTCAGAATCTGATTTGGTTAATCCGGTCACTTTTTGTAACCATGACCAATTTCTAGCTGATCCTCTTGATCGCTTTGACAATCTTCATCACTATTTCAACAATCGATCTCTTCCCATCTGGTGGCCATATCTGGCTCTCTATTTCAGCTCTATTTCAGCCAATTCATCGGTACAAACCCAATCATTCCTCTAATTTGGAATCAAGTTTGTAAACATTTTCAATGGAAATAATCGATTTCTAGACAAGAATCACTTGTAATTACATCAATCTCGTGGCTGGTGCCATTTCCTACAGCGTGCTAGTCCCATTGATCTTTTATCGGAGAAATCGAAAGTCGAAAACCGATTTGACGTTTGTTTTCCCGGTGAGTGAATGTAAAAAATGTTGCTTGAAACGGAAATTTCCAGCTCTTTTTTACCTTTTGTTTTTCACTTCTTTGTTGGTTCGTTTGGGAGGTTTGCCAAGATAAAGTTAAAGATAAAAAAAGAATGATATTCAGTTTGATGAAATAATTATTCCATTCAAAACAATGCCAAGTCATGTTAAAAAGAAGGTAGTTCGCAAGTTTTTAATCGCAAGATTGTCCTTCAGGATTATGAGTCACGAAAAATGTTGTCAGTCTTTGGATGTTTTATTGGTCATATTTTATGGGTTTTACAATGTTCACAAGAACCAGGAATTCTTTTTTTATTCAATAAATACATTTTATTTGATTTTTCTAAAGGATTTAACTAGAAAATTACGGGATTTACAGGAAATTTCGAAAAGAGATGATCCCTGTATTAATCTGTTATTCGATCGTTGAGAAATCAAATCAACAATCATCACAACAAACAAAGCAAACGATTTCAAAAAAATAAATTGTTGCAAAAACCTTTAAATTTTATGAAATAAAAGTTTAAAAATATCCTTTTCCCATCAGAGATATCAGAGCTTTCTCACAAGTACATTTTCAGAGTACATCTCAAAATGTGTTCACTAAATCTAAAACAGAGTCCACAAATTGTTTGTTAAGTGAACTTTACCTTTTCTATCCACCAATCATTTCCAATTCCACCTCGTTGATCGACGAACTTTTGGAGCTTTTATGGAGGAATTTTGAGAAAGAAACGATTCTAAGAATTACCGACTACTAAATTTATTACTTCAACAAGAAAAAGTAAAAAGAAAACATTTATTCGCTGTTATTCGTTTCAGTAATTACATTGTTCAGTAAAACGTTGGACTTTGCGGTCTCTTACAATTAGATTATAAATCTTTAATCATAAATGCTTTTTAGCCTTTTCTATCTATTGTCAGGATTTTGAGAAAGATTTTAAAGGAATCATTTCCACTTATTCATGTTTCATTTTGGTTTTATATTAGGCTGTCCAGAAAGTCTTTTCGTTCCTTTTCGTTCTTCCATTTAAAACCAATAAATGCACCAATTGAAAACTACGGTTTGTTTCATTAGAAAGGTCAATTATTAGATTGGCAACTTGAAAAGTTGGTACACATTCATTGCACTTTTTAGAAATAACTAGCACCAATTAATCTACAATTTTTACCAATAAAAAGGTCCGTTTATTCTCTAAAACAGGCTCTTGACAGATTTAGAAAATTTGCGGTTTTGTAGGTTTCTAGGGAATAAGAAGTTGAGGAACCAAAAATGATGAACACTCGATGAACCGATTTGAGTACTTTCTTCCACATAAACCTATTTTGGTGTAAATAGAAAAAAGATAGAGCGTATAATTGCAAGTTGCTAGTTTGCTAGTTACTATTAGATTGGCAACTTGAAAAGTTGGTACACTTTTTCTTATTTTTCATAAAACATATTTAATACGCCAATTGAATTAGACTTCTCAAAATAAAAGTTATACATTATCTAATTTAAGACATGCTTAAGCAAATTTGGGTAGCTTTTGAAACGAATTTGAGCAGGAATTCAAGTTTTTCTGAAAATTCTTCAAATGGAACTATAACAAAAATCATTTCCAGCTGAAAATTTCGCTATATACCTAACTTTTCGTGCTCTATCTTTTTTCTATTTACACCAAAATAGGTTTATGTGGAAGAAAGTGCTCAAATCGCTCCAACGAGTGTTCATCATTTTTGGTTCCTCAACTTCTTGCCCCCTAGAAATCCACAAAACCAAAGCTTTTCTAAATCTGTCAAAAGTCTGTTTTAGAGAATAAATAAACCTTTTTATTGGTAAAAACTGTAGATTAATTGATCGACTAGCTATTCCTAAAAAGTACAATGAATAAGTGTACCAACTTTCAAGTTGTCAATCTAATATTTCCCAACAAAATGAAACGAACGAAAAGACTTTCTGGACAGCCTAATAGTACCCCTTACTTAATTTCTTTCAGAAATGGGTTACTATCTTTGGTATGATGCTTCAATCATCCCAAATAGTACCTGGGATTATTTAATCGGAGAGCAGAAATTCATTTTTGGATGGCCTTTATTATTGGCTGCAATGATGGGATGGATACTCAATATTATGATGTTCTTTGTGAGTAAAGATTGGGGTCATACGCTCAAACGAAATACATCGTAAACTTTAGACAATGAAACAAAAAGTTTCGAAAGAGATCAAAGAGACATTCTTCTTTTGGACACTCCTTCAATTGAGCGTGATGAATATGATTCAACTCTTCAACCATGCATCAAGTGCTTTGTCCACATTGAGCCTTGATTATGAATCGTATTGGTCGATTGTAAGTTTTAATGATTAGAATGATTAGAATGATTAGAATTTATCTTTCAGCTCCCATTCGCTTTTTCATTTGGCGGTTGTTTTGCTTCGGATTTCCTTCGTGGAGTGATCTCTATTCATCGCTTACTTTTGATCACAATTCCCTTCAAAATCCATCTAATTCCTTCAGCTTTTTATATCGTGAGTGAAACATTGAAATTATTCAAAAAACGACATTCAGATAGTCCTTCTTTTCGATCTAGCAATATGCATCGGTATCATAACCATTGATCTGATGCCATCTGGAGGGAATATTTGGCTTTCAAATGAGCTCAGTTATTGGGGTTTCTACGCAGGAGAATCGATTATTCCAGAAATATGGAATCAAGTTTAGACATAGCTTTTGCTTGCTATTCAAGTTTTAGACAAGAATCACTTGCAATTACATCAATCTTGTGGCTGGGGCAATTACTTACAGTGTATTGGCTCCATTAGTTTTCTTTCGAAAGAGACAATCAAAGACTGATCTGGCTTTTGTTTTCCCGGTGAGAGTAGCTTTAGAAGGCCTTAGAAGCTTTAGAGGCCTTTAGAAAGCTTTAGAAGGCCAAATTTTTCAACAAAATTTCAGCTATTCTTTACTTTTTGTTGTTCGGTTCTTTGTTGGTTTATTTGGGAGGTTGGTGATTGATTGAAAGCTTGAAAAGCTTGAAAATGACAAGGTATCAAAGCCGATTTCAGTTTGGTTATTTAATCTTACCTTCCACACACATACCCGACGATGCGAGTGACGAGGTTATCAAAGATTTCTATTCGGATTATCAAAAAATTCTAGGAATTCGCTAATCTAAGACTGTTAGCAATTCTGAATAACTTTATTAGCTACATTTTATGGATTTTGCAATGTTCTCAAGAGCCGGGAGTGCTATTTTTGTTTAATAAGTGAGATTTTCAGAGTAAAGTTACTATTTTGAGCGTATTTTAGAAATTTTCGAAAGGAAATGATTCCTGTGTTGATTTGTTATTCAATAGAGGGTAAAACTGGACAAAAGAAAGGACAACCATTAATGGTCACATCAACAACGAAAGCTTGAATAAAGTTGAGATTAGTGCTGTGATTTTTATAAGTTAGATCAGTGTGGCGAATTGCCACTGCTCTGCAGTTAGTCAAAAATTCAATACACAGGTTAAAATTCAAAGTTGATGGATAAACTACCGTAATCAGTCACTAGACGATATTCAGCTGTCCGCTTGTTGTAGCTTGTATACTTAAAAAAACCCGTTATTTTTAAGCTTTTGCTTTTGAGTGAGTTTGTTGTTTTCCTTTTTGTTTTTTGTCATCCTTTTTTCACATGCAAGTGTTGAATTAATTGTGATAGTGCCAGGTTGCTCCAGTTTGAGCGAAGTTGCCCTAATAAGGGAAAGTTGGATAAATTGTGCGTCTTCAAGAAGACCACTATTGAAACACACCGAGACACGGTCTCACAAGAAATTATATAGATCAAAACATAAACATATATTTCTTACAATCAGTGTTGTCTTTGTTTTTCAAACCTTAAAATTTGCAATAAACTGAATAGATCTTATCCTTTGCCTTTCCTTTTGCCTTTTCTCTTTTCAAAAACCATCTCATTTGATAAGACTTCTCAGCAATCATTTTCTATTCTTTTTTCTCAAAATGAGCTGTTCATTCAATTTCTCAGACAAGAAAGTTCTTGTGACTGGTGCAAGTCAAGGTTTGTACAATTTTTCCATTAAAATCATTTTCCTTTTAGGACTCGGATATGAGATTTGTAAATCGTTGTCAAATTTGAATGCTAAAGTTTTTGCATTGGCGAGAAATCGAGAAAAATTAGAAGCTTTAGCTAAAGAAGTTTGATGTTATTGGTAAAATCTTGAATTAATTCAATTCCAGCACACCAACATTGTGCCAATTGTCGGCGATGTGACAGAAACAAAAGAAGAACTCGAGAAAATATTGGCTGAAGTATGCTTGTCTCATAAACTTCACATTCCTGATCAGCTTTTGTAAAGAGCAATAAGTTCCAGCATCAACCGTTCGATTTCTTGATTAACAATGCGGCTATTGCACATATGGAATCAGCTTTGGAAGCAACAGTGAAAAATCTTGACGAGTAAGTACAAAATGAGTGCACTAAAAAGGTTATAAAAGTGCAAAGTATGGCTTGAGGTGCCGTACTTGCTAATTGTTAGTAATCTCTTTGCAGAATGTATCAAGTGAATGTCCGTGGCCCAATCATTATCGCTGAAATTGTTGCCAAAGAGATGATCGCTCATGAAATCAAAGGATCAATCGTTAACGTCTCTTCACAATCCGGACTTCGACCACTTCACGATCGAATTGGATACAGTAAGTTGCATCTTGGTGCATCGTATAGCTTTAGATATTGAAATCTATATCTATACCTGGTACTTCTTCAGTATCGATTTGCCAAACTTTAACCCACAACTTAAACACTTTTTTATGATAGATTTTGAGAAACTCAAAAACTATTAGAATCTACAAAGCCTAAGCTATCTAATAATGCTTTAAAGGGAAAATTGGATAAGTTTAAGATAACTAAATCAATGATACAAGGTTGGCAAGATCGTTACTAAAGAACGATACTAAAGAACGATACTAAAGAACGATACTAAAGAACGATACTAAAGAACGGTACTAAAGAAGTACCCTAAATCTTACTATTAGGCAGCTCAAAAGCGGCTCTCGATATGGTGACAAGAGTTCAAGCAAGAGAATGGGGAATTCATGGGATTCGGGTGAACAGTGTCAATCCAACAGTCATCATTCTCGAACAAGGACTTGGGGTAAATAAGAACACACTTGAATTAGTGAAATTTATTTATAAGAAATAGAAAATCTAGGTCTGGAGCGACTCAGACAAAGCAAAATGGATGAGGGATCAGTTGCCATTGAAGAAGTTTGCCGGTTAGTTTTGCTGGATTTATCCATTTGTTTCCCACTGTCAAATCAGAAAATGATTCCTAAAATCGAAATCTATTTTTAGCCGGAAAAGATGTGATCAACGCAATTCTCTTTTTGCTTTCCGATGCTTCAGCATTGACTACAGGATTGGCTTTTCCGGTTGATGGAGGATATTCAAGTCAATAAATTGAAATCATTTGCTTGTTTATTGCATTTGCTCATTAGTCAATAAATTTATTACATCTAATCTTTATTAAATTTCTTTAAAACAATTCAAAACAAACAATTTCAACTCTCAAAAAATTCTCAATTCAATTTGTCATCGAAAACATTTTGTTTTACATTTGACAACTTGTTTTTGCTTACTTATTTCAAAATCTTAAGCGAAATCAAAGAAATTTCCTCTTTGAACCAATGAAATCGAATTGAAAAACACGAAAATTCTCTCAAAATTAGGGTTTAATCTCTCATTTTTTGACTTATAAATAATAAACGAGAGATAAAATGAGAGAAATATTGACCGATTATGAGAAATCTCAAAAGTTCGCTCTTTTTCTCGGAAAATCTTTTATATCATTTCACTGATCTAGTCTAGAATGTCTCGATTTTTGCAAATATTCATCACTTCTTTCCTATTTCTTGGTAATTTTAAACAATTTTTTTTACTGAATCGATCTCTTTTTAGTAATGATCGGACTGGTTGATGCTTTCTATTGCAAGTGGGTTTTTGAATTTAGAATTAGAAAAGTTTAAGTTAACATTTCTAAATATTGTTCAGTTCAATGAAACTGGCTACCTATTTTTGAAAACATGTTTTAAAATAAAGTTTTAAACAAGTTTAAACAAGTTTTAAACAAGTTTTAAACAAGTTTAAACAAGTTTAAAACAAGTTAAACAAGTTTTAAACAAGTTTAAACAAGTTTTAAACAAGTTTTAAACAAGTTTAAACAAGTTTAAAACAAGTTAAACAAGTTTTAAACAAGTTTAAACAAGTTTTAAACAAGTTTTAAACAAGTTAAACAAGTTTTAAACAAGTTAAACAAGTTTTAAACAAGTTAAACAAGCTTTAAACAAGTTTTAAACAAGTTTTTTTTTCTCGCCTAATTATTTTACAGCATAAAGTACAAATTTACCGTGCCGTTTTTCAATTAGCAAAGAAAGGAAAACAGAAATCAATTCGATTTCGGTAATTGTTCTTTTGCTCGTTTATCACTCTGAATTTGTAAGTGTACTTGAGAAACGGTAACTGTACTTGAGCTTGTTGAAATTTAAATAGAACTAGCTGAATAACTGTATGTTTTAGAGATCGAATTTGTCAGGGAGCTTGGATGATGCCGCGATGAACAAATATAGAATTGATGGAATATTTTCAAGTGCTCGTGAATAAATCTAGTTCATTGTAAGTCCATATCAGTCCGTATCAGTTATTAGAGTACTCACTATCACAGTACCAAGTCAAAACGATATTTTGCCAGCAAGTAGCTGTATTCTGTGTTGAACATAGCCAAACATTGCTTTGCCAAACATTGCAATCAGCCAAACAGCCAAACAAGCCAACATTCTTTATTTCTTGAAGCTCTTAATGAATCAAAGAGCGATTTTACAAATGTATCTTGCCAACAATTGTGCGGCTTCCGTCGAATAGGATCCCCAAATCTTTGTGCCTCCACACGATTCATCACTGGACATCTGAAAGTGGAATCGATTAGATAGACAAAATCCTTTTTTACTCCATAATATGTGATTCCGGAAAGCTTATAAACTGGTGGGATCCAATCAGCTTTTGATCCATCAGTCCAAGCAAAGGAATCTGTAGCTTTGGTGTAGGAGAGACCACACCAAGAATAGGCTAAACATTTTGCATTTATAGGTCTTTAAGGAAAATTGGGATTGAGTAAAGTCTACTAGATATCGAAAAATCTGTTTGAAATTGTTTTAGCGACTGCCGTTTGCACAATATATCAATTTGAATGCAAACTATAGGTTAACTTGTCGTAAAGGGATACAAAATACCGTAGAAATTTCTTTTTGAAAGCTCAATCAATCCTTTTGCATATTCTGTTTTACCAAACTGTTTTACCATTCTATTTTACCAAAAACATTCTGTTTTACCATTTGGTTCCAAGTCATAGGCCATCTAGTTGTTAGTTGTATTGTTTCTATTTTTGTATTCGTTCTTTATCGATTTAATTGCCCAAATTTGAGAGGCCCGATAAACGATTGTTGCCGATTGAAGCGGAATCTTTAAGCCTAATCAAACAAGGGCAAAGTATAAGCTATCTGGATATCAGTATTTCACAACACACAACTTTCGTTGGGGCAATTGTTATCCAAAAAAACAATACCAGATGAGCAGGGATTGCTTCCAGCTGGAGCCATCGTGCTGGCCATCAAGTTGGTTGTTTTGAGAAAATCTAGGTTGCATTGTAGTCTTTTTGACCATTTCCATTTACCGAACACAATCTGGTTCTCTAGAGCATCGTGAATAGATACAAGACGTCCTTTGGGATTCAATTGGCGACAACTGAAATAAATAAAATGAATCAAAGTTCTCTTTGATTACCGTAGTTCAGCCTCATTCACATCGACCACATCCCAAGTTTTTCCATTCGACGCAGTGAAATTCTAGATTGTTTGTTTGTTTATAGATTTCTTGGATAGACCTTCAAGAAATAGCAAGCATTGCTCACTGATTGATAGGACCAATTCTCTGGGCAAGGACCTAAAACAGTTGAAATTTGAAAATAGCCACTTTAACTCATTCTATTATATTATTTAAAGCGTTTAGGTTCAGGATTTTGTCATTAGTTTGTTAGTCAAAACAAACTTAACACTAGAAAGTCTTATTACCAGAGGCAGTTGGACAATCCGCGCTCAGGAAACCAACCAACGAGAAAAGCAACAACGATTTGAAATAATCCATTTTCCTGAAGTTTGCTTGATTTTGAAGAAACAAAGCAACAAATCTACAAACAAAACTCAATTTCTATTCATTGACCAACCCCGAAACCCTCCTTTTATTAAATCCCTTATCTTTTTTTTTCTGCGAAAAACCCTTTCCATTTTTTTAATCTTACTCATCACTCTCCGCCTTTTCTCATGGAATCCATAAATTTCCTCGTTAAATATTTTCCTTTTTTGATGACTCAGCTCTAATCAAGCTAAAAACTTCTCGGGTAATCGGAAGTTTTTGAAATTTTACGAACTCTCTGAGGCCCACAATGGGTGTGGGCCTCAGAATTGTGCAATTGGAAATAATGATTTGAAGAGAATTGAATTGTTTTCTGATCTTTGTGTTTTCTGTACAATTACTCATCTCAATATTGACGATTTTTCAAAGTTTTGTCCCATTGACGTAAAACTTTCGGTATTTTCCGATTCGGTATTTTCCTCAAGGGAGAAAACTACGATCGTTGATCTTTTTTAGTTCTTGTTTTTGTTCTTTTTTTATTTAAAACTTTGTAAATTGAAGTCAGCACCGGAAATTTTTATGGAAATTTATTCGGGACTTCAAAATGCGAACATAAAGGAAAAACACTTTGAGTAAATGGAATTGAGCATAAGTCACAAAAGATTGATTGGTTTTGAATCGTTGGTCGATGCTTGAAACAACTTGAAGATCTTATAACGCATCTTCACTTTGATTGAAACGTTTTCCAAGTATGATTTCTAGTTACAGTAATCTATGGATATTCAATGGATATCGTAAACTGTGGATATCAAAACTAGTCACGTCAGTCAAAGTCAAAGTATACTTTCAAAATCTTCCCCGTCCACTCAGCTGAATATCTTCTATTCTCATGGTGAATTTCAAACAAACGGGACAGCTACGAAAAATCTACACAAAAAAAGCTTCGAGCTTCGTAACTTTCATAGCTGCCCCATTTCTTTGAACTTTCTCACAAAATGAAGATATTCAACAAAAACAAAACTTAGACACTTTGAAAGTATAAGCACTTCAACTTCAACTGAAGCAAAGCACTTCAACTTCAACTGAAGCAAAGCACTTCAACTTCAACTGAAGCAAAGCACTTCAACTTCAACTGAAGCAAAGCACTTCAACTTGTACAACTCAAGGAACTCAGTGAACTGATCGAATAAACTTTTTGTTGAAAAACTCGCGAGAAACTTTTTGCAGTCCTTTTCTTGAAGAAAATCTGACGATAACGATAATAAGCATTTGCTTTTGGACGAGCAAAATAAAAAGTGATAAAAGGGACGATTGAGGAAAAAATATCGACGAAAAGGCAAAAGAGTGGGCCTTGTTTCCAAATGAGAAGACCACCAGAATTGATCAGTATGATGAAGGAAATCTGGAAATCAATGCATTTAGGCATTCATTAGTCATGTTTACATTAAAACGGCTATTTTATTGAACTTTTCTTGAGATTTGAAAGTTCAAAACCTTGAAGGCTACAAAGAGATAATTGTTATGTTATAAAGCTTATGTTGAACAGACATTTTGTAAGGTAAAAACATAACTTCACATCAAAATTTGACCTTTCCCACTCGAGAAAAGCCTTTGAAAAACGACTAATTACTGCTTTTGTTCCTTGTGGAAACTTCACGGAATTCTCTGTAAATTATATGCTACAAACCAGAAAAGCGATAAAGCCACCGTACATGGCTAAAAAAGCGCCGATTTGGATGAAAAGATGCGTAAATTCATGAAGAGAAGCTTGTCGCTGAATCATTGCAATCACTGAAAGAGGAAAATTGAAGCATGATCCTGGGTCTGGGTCCATACTTTGCTAGATTTAGCATAATTTTGCAAGTTGCTAGATTTAGAAGCTAGTCGGATCCACACTTCTATCTAGCATTTTTCAGTTTGCAAGTCAACTAGCAAAATTTTGTTCGATGTTAGATATGTTAGTTAGATCTAGCTCTTTTGCAAGTCACCTCCGGAGGTGACTTGCAACACATAAAATGGCTAAAAACAATATAATTTGGAATTATTTCTAAATAATTGTCGTCAAATTTGAATTCAGCACATGCGAATACGTTATATACCGTATTTTCTCTAATAGTAGTGCACCGTGGCGAACCGAGTTGGTGACTATTTATGGCTTCCAAAGTTTTCCCAGAAGCTCAACACTCAAATCCCCCACTAGATCTCATCGTCAGCTACATTTTCCGACCCCACATCGATAGGTTCTGATAAGCGGTTCTCGAGATTTCGACCAATTTAGGCGACGCTCAGGGTGCACTACTATTAGAGAAAATACGGTACTTAAAAATCCCGAGAAAGTATGCCAATTTTTTTTTATATGCACATTTCCAGCTACATGAAAATTTCTAAATTATCAAGTACTCACTGAAAGTTTAATTTTTGTAAAAATCTCACAGATTTGAAACATTTTTACCTCAGATCTTATACATTTTCTACAGACTACATAATTGCAAGCTGCTAGTTTGCTAGTTACTATGAGATTGGCAACTTGAAAAGTTGGTACACTTTTTCGTATTTTTCATAAAACATATTTAATACGCCAATTGAATTAGACTTTTCGAAATAAAAGTTATACATTATCTAATTTAAGACAAGCTTCAGCAAATTTGGGTAGCTTTTGAAACGAATTTGAGCAGGAATTCAAGTTTTTCTGAAAATTCTTCAAATGGAACTATAACAAAAACAATTTATTAGAACTAGCTGAAAATTTGGCTGTATACCTAACTTTTCATGCTCTATCTTTTTTCTATTTACACCAAAATAGGTTTATGTGAAAGAAAGTGCTCAAATCGCTCCAACGAGTGTTCATCATTTTTGGTTCCTCAACTTCTTGCCCCCTAGAAACATACAAAACCGAAGTCCTTCTAAACCTGTCAAGAGCCTGTTTTAGAGAATAAATGGACCTTTTTATTGGTAAAAACTGTAGAATTGGTGCACTAGTTATTCCTAAAAGGTACAATGAATAAGTGTACCAACTTTCAAGTTGCCAATCTAATAGTTGCAAATTGAAAGTGTGAACCCGGGCCCGAATCATTTCCTCACTCTACCAGATATGAGATGTGTCACGAGGAAAATCAAAACTGTTACACCACAATAGATTGCCGTTGCTGTCATGAGATTTCGGGAATTCTAAAATTTCCAAAACTCTAACTTGCTTTTATGAACTTACTGATGGTGATGCGAATGTCATCCAAGTGATCAAGTGGAAAACAGTGAAGAAAACAAAAGGAATGCCATAGGAGATTGGTAGTAAAAGACGCAATGGTTTTCGTAATAGCTAAATGAAGATTTGATGAATGAAATTATAGAATTTTGCTAATTGTAAGATAAACGACAAAGTACTCACTATTAGAGCGTGCTCCTCGTGTTTAAATAATTAACTGAGTAAATTTGCAGAAACAAATTTTGAATCGATTAAACAAGTTTTGTCTCAATTAATGCTTCAATTAAACAAACTTTGTGCAATATGCAAGTTAAATGGGCTGAATATCTTTGTATCACACTATATAAGGAGCGCGTTAATGTTTTTCTCGGGGGAGGCTAATTTCCGCCATTTTATTTGCTCAACAGGGTCATTTGCGCAACTGGGTCGTTTGCGCAACTCGCCATAACTTCCTGTTAAGTGGACCAAAATCATAAAGATTGGTCCACTTAACAGGAAGTTATGGCGAGTTGTGCAAAAGACCTAGTTGCGCAAATGACCCTGTTGAGCAAATAAAATGGCGGAAATTAGCCTATCCCTTTTTCTCAACACTTCTTACTATTAGTTCGTTTTCTCTCTTTTCAATTGAATAACTTTCACTTTAGATTAACTTTTGGCCCGAAAAACAGTTGTGATTTGTGATTTAAACTGCGATTATTTTATTTTAAATAAGATTTACCTAAATCATTATACTTTATAAATAGTTTATCCCGCGGATTTTCTCGAATCTAAATCTAAATCCGAAAGAAATATTTAGTAAGAATGTTAGAAAAGATACTTCGCATTACTGAGAAAAACACCTGCAAATGATGAATGAAAAGTTTGAATTTGCATATAAACAAATTTACATCACTACGGTAGCCTTTTTGAGGCGCACGCCTTAGAAAGAAATTAATCATGATGAACACCCTATTTGTAAGATAAACAACAAAGTACTCACCACAGTATTCACAAGTTGCTTATGGTTTACAAAAAGCCTCATTGCCGTAAAGAAAGAAGTAAGAGTGGCCATTGTGGAAAAGGCGAAAAAGATGAGCTCTTGTGCAAGTAGTTTGAGGAACGGTTTTGTATCGATAAACCACTGAATTTAGATATTTCATTGAAGCGATAATTTTTGAACAAACTCTATAATCTCTTAATAGTCTGAAATCCCATGGACGTAATTGATAAGCTACAGGATTGAGAATATATGTGTTTGGGATAAGAATCAGAATACACTAAATTGTATCGGTTAAAGGTTTGAATGTTTTAAACTCACGGAAAAGATAAAAATCGATAAAATATATCTCCATTCGATTGATTTGAATTCATCAGTGAAGAAAATCAGATAAAGACCGTAGAGATGAATGCACAAAACAATGGTCATGCAAAGAGTTTGGAAGAGAAAAACAATTGACAGCAACATTGAACAGATCACTGTAGATCTTTTAAAGCAAATAATGTTTCAATACAGGAACTAGGGAAAGGAAACTTTTTGCGAGGAAATTGCCACTTGGGATTTGCTGAATTTCGAGATCGCAAAAGATCTACTGGGAAAATGGCGTGAAAAGTGGTTGTGAAAGGGATAATTGTGGTTGGTTTAGAAAATGAAAATTAATTCTTGAATCTAATCTTCTTTACCCTTATCAAAATATTACGTGCAATCCGGAAATGAAACGGGAGAGTACATATGTGCTCATCTGATTGTGTACGCAGTGATACGGAGAACTTCCCGATTACCTAAATATCAAGAAAGATTCCAAGTCACCGGCATCACTGGCACACTGGCGCTCGGGGTGTTCACCGTGCTGACCAATTGTCAGAATTGTGTCTTTTCACTTACAAACTAATAACTGTTATCGGATTTTTGTTATTTTTTTGCGGCTTTCTTTTTTCTCCTGGTTTTCGGTTTCCGAGAAAAGCTTTTGAACAAAAGTCAGAAGAATTTGTTGCCTCAGAAATGAAACGGGAGAGTACATCTCTGTTCGTCTGATTGTGTACGTAGTGATACGGAGAACTTCCCGATTATCCAAATATCAAGAAAGATTTCAAGTCGGAAGTACAGTAAAGATGGGGTGAACATTGTGAACATAAGTTCTTCAAACTCAGTTCAAATCAAAATACAACTTTTTTCCTTATGATTATTGGATTATTGATCATTTTTAAATCTTTTTTTTTAAGAATCGTTCCACTGGGAATACCATACTTGAACTGCTTTTTGAAACTTAAACTTCACGATCGAAAACTATGAGATAACGGTAACTTATTATGAAATACACCTTTTAGAAAATTCTCCAGTCAACACAAATCCAGTTACTTTATAATGACTTAGAAGTCCAGAAGTTTTGTTCAAAAAATGATCAATGTGCTACTCAATTCTCTAACCGAACTTGCTGTACCCCTGAAAACAATTCCCTGTTGTTGATTTTTGCTGTACCTACTGTACTTTATCAAAAACTGTATTATGGGATTCAAAAAGATCAATTTCCAAAAAAGAATTTTGATGTCTTGTTTAAATGTTGCGTTCGAACAATTTATTGAGCAAAGTCTGGCATGAAAGCTTGCAATTTTCGTCTAAAACTTGAAACTCAATGATAAACTATAATTATCTTGAGAGGTTTTCTGCGAGTTAGGCAAAACAAAAGTATGATGTGGATGACGATTCACTTTGTGGACTGGACGGGAGAAGTGATAGGCGAAAAAGGGAACGGTTGAAGCGAAGACATCGATGAAAAGGCAAAAGAGGGGAGCTTGAGTCCACATTTGTTCGGGTTTCGTGTCGATTATGATCATGAAATAGATCTGAATTTCAATTTTCTTTAGTCGTATTAAAATGAAAGTGTTTCTCATGATTAATGTGCTTTAAAAAATGCTTTAAATAAGGCTATCGTAGGCTAAATTTGTTTATGCTAGTTTATTCAATTAATTATTTACTCACGAGGAACTCTAATTAAAACAGAATCATGTATTGTTTTGTTTTGTTTTTTCTTGGTAATGGTAGATTGAAAAGTTAAAATATAAAATAAAGACAAACATTCAAACTCACTAGAAATGCCATCGTACCCCCAAAAAGGACTACATACAAAAATATCCGAATAAACATAAAAATGGCTTCTCTCGTCGATTCTCTTTTCAACAATATGATTCCTAAAATCTTGCGATGAAAGTTCATTTTCAGTCTAGACAAAACCTCCAATTATATGTGTTGTTATATAAACTACACTACAAACACCAATGTAAATGGCAGTGCCCTCAAGAACGACAGCAAACACCTGAAAGAAAGATTGAAATGAAATTGTTTCCAGTTATTTGAGAAGAACTGTAATGGGCTTTTAGAATAGCTTTGCTAATAAATTGTCATTAAAGACTTAAACTGACATCGGATGTGTTCTGATCTATTTCACTCCAAAGGGTTATCGTGTAGTAAATGTACAATGTCGATGGAATACCAAAAGTGATCGGTACAAAAACCAAATATGGTTTGGAGAGAATCTGGAAAATACCTATGGTATTAAAACAAAATTCAATAAAACCTGTATCTTTGTTCTTTGTTTGATAATAGCCATAAGTCGTAAAAAAGTGAATGAAGTGCCTAATGTTGTTGCATTCAATAAACCAAAACAAACAAATTCGAAAGCTATAAATCTCAAAAGAGGCAATTGATCCAAGGAAATCTAAAATCTTTGTCTATTTTGAAAAAACGATTGACAAACTCTGAAATCTCTGAAGAATCGGAAATCATTTCGAATAAATTGATAGGAATAGGGATTGAGTAATAGAGTGTTCGGGATGATCATCATTGAGCACTGAAAGCTCTTGGTAAACTTTTAGGTGTAGATCTTGAGTCGCTTGGGGATGAATCGTTGTAGTGAGTTTGTTTATAACTCTTGTAGTACAAATTATTTAAAGCAAGTCGGTCATTTCTAAAGTTCTTCCTGAAAAACTCAAACTTACAATAAAGAGAAGAATAACGACAAGAAATCTCGTCTGATTTCCATCAAATTCTCGCACCCAAAGCAATCGATACAAAACGAAAACATGTGATGAGAAGACGAAAATCATGATGATCGTTTGAATAGTGAAAACGATTGTCAAAAGCATTCATCCAATAAACTGTACCACTGTCGAATCTGAGACGTAGCGATTTTTAGAGAAATTTTAATTATAGAGAAGAAGAAAATGATGGTTCTGAGAAGAATTCAAAATAAAAGGTTAAAATTTGCGTTTGGTTCCCTCTTCAAGAAATCCCAAGGGGAATCGTGGACTAGTTTACTAATTTAACCACGTAATCGATAGAGATTTTTGTTCCTATAAAAAAGACAATTAGTCTTGATGTATGTGAGGAGGAAGTGATAAAGAATAAGAATGTCGCGCAAAAAAGGATTTTTTATACAGCTGGTGTACTTCTAGGTTTAGATTTAGTGCAATAGATCAAATAGGATCAATTAGCGAAACTATTCAAACAGTTGACAAGCCCGTAGCCAGGGCAAAACGCATCATTTTTAAAAAGTCCCCCGAAATCAAAACTTCAAGACATGAAATTGGCTAATGTTTGGCTTTTGACTTTTGGCTAATGTTTACATCCGATCATCTGATCATCCGATCCGATCATCCGATCATCCGTTCAACTCAATTTCAGTATCATTCAGTGAGCCTGAGAATGCTTGTAGCTAAAGATGGAATAAACTGCCTGTTTCAACGAGAATTCACAGAGTTACACGAAAATAGAAAATACTTTTGTTATTGCTTACAGACATCGCTAGACCAAAACTCTAGTCCTACTGTCGATGAAGATAGACGAGAACAACCGTTTTTCCCCATTTCCACTGCAACTTTTTCCCACCATTGAACTTTTAATCTACATAAAAAGCCAAAACCGAATAAAAGGATATTCAACGAATGAATCAATTTGAAGAATAATCAGACAAAGAGAAAATGAACGATCACAGCCCACAATCAATTAGGGAAGATCTTTGAACAGTTGATAAAATGTTTCAAAAACAAAAAATGTTAGATTTTACAGTAATTGCTCTGTCGTGAAGCAGTATCAGAGATTATTGGGTCCTCGTGCTTTCCCACAGTTTTTGTTTAAACATTTATACAGATTTTTGATGTCTTTCATTGTTCAGAAAAGTCAATGTAGTAAAGGAAAGGTGCGACAAAGTTCACTCAAAGAAAAAGGAGAATTTCAATAATTTTCAATTGAGTTATGAGTTAAAAGGCTAAAAAAAATGAAATACTTGATCAAATGAAAGCCAAAGCCAACTATATCGAACAAGACAATAACTGATCAAACATCAGCCTTTTTAACTGAGCAAACATTAGCTTTGTTTTCAAATCATTTAAACTTTTTTAAGAGTATAATAACTTTATGTGCCTTTTCTTTCATTCCATCTTTTCATCTTTATTCAAGGACAAATCTTTTTCTTGAGGATTTGTTGAAAGAGCCGAACTTGTTGAAATTTCTTCTGCTTAATCGGCCGTCCAAAAGTGAAGGCGAGCATTGGTACCGATGAGCTGACAATACCAAGAAATAAAGCGAAATATGGAGCTTTTGCGTACACAAATTGTTGGCCATATTCAAAACCAAGAATGAAATAAATCTGAATGTTGTACTGGATTTACTGGATTAAACGCTTAATTCAAAGTTGGTGTTCCAGAAAGGATGGGTTTTCCTTTTCCTACAAAGAAAAGATCTAGAAATTACCATAAATGCGAGCATTCCACCCATCAAAAAGAGATATACGATGGCTCTCGCGAATACAAGCGACACCTCCCGTTTTGGATCTTTTCGATAGATCATTAGAAAACCTAGAATCATTCGGATAGTTGTTTAAAACATAAAACTTAATAGGCTATTAAAGATAGATTATAAAATTAAGTAGATATTTAGGCTTATCAGCTATATACTTTATTATGTTGGCAAGAAAGTTCGTAGAAAAAGTTTGCACGATTATTTCTCAAAGAGCAAGCCATGAATTCTTCCCAGATTTTTTGATAAACTGACTATATTTCAAAAAGTTCTTGACAAAAAAAATCAGAGTGGGGTTCAGGTAAAAAAATAAGAGATTTCTTCAGCTGAAGCGACTTGGTCACTTTTCGAGGGACCAGCCTTTAGACAAGTTTTTAATGGGCTAATGAATAGGCAATGGGTCCCATTCAAAATCTAAAATCAAGTACTTAAAATAGGGAAAATTTGTGATTAAGGCAAATTTTATCTAATGCTTTAACTTTTCAAAATCACCCATTTTAGCAAACACTCAGTGCCAAGAAGATGACACCAAAAAATCATTTTTTGAAATACAGCTTCTCTGTAAAAAATTTTTGGCTAAAAATAGAGTTTATAGAGCGTATTGCTCATTTATGCTAGCTTTTTGCTAGCTTAATGGCTAGCATAAGGGACCCTTTTTAAGGAACTCTCATTTATGCTAGCATAAGGAACCCTTTTCTGGTCCAAAAAAGTGAGCTGAATTTAAGCTGGAAAATAATACTTCTCTTCAAAAATCTCTAAAATTTTAAGGGAAAGCTGCACTCATTTTTTTTACGAGCAATTTCTTGGAGTCGACTTGTAAATACAGGGTGACCAGAAATAACGTTGCGGGATTTTCGGCAGCCTAAAATCCTCAAAGTTTCAATTTTGGGAGACAAATTTATTTTTAACCTATCTGTGATTGTTTTTGCTAGTTTCTTTGTTGTTTTATTTTGTTTCAAGTCTATTCATTTTTTTTATAGGATGACAAACAAGGGATCTGCCATTCTGGAGCTTCATCGTCAAGGTCAATGCGTGAGTGCGATCGCACGATTGCTACGTGCTTCTCATTAGCTCGTCTCAAAAGCGATTAAGCGATACAAGGAGCTTGGCAACGATGGAAATCGTCCAGGAAGAGGCAGAAAAAGAACAGTCAACACCTCCAGAAATCGCAAAGTGACTCAGAAGCGGGTGGCCCGGAATCCACAGGTCTCAATGAGAAAGATCGCTCGACAGACGGGGATCGCTCGCGAATCGGTTCGACTTACGGCCAAAAATCAACCTTTATCCTTACAAGCTCAAGTAAGGGCAACTCGACGACGACAACAAACGAGTTCGACTTGAAAGATGTCGAGAGCTTCTCAAGCGGGCCGCAACTCCACACTGGGTGTGGCGAATTGCCACTGCTCTGCAGTTAGTCAAAATTCAATACACAAGTTAAAATTCAAAGCTGATGGATAAACTACCGTAATCAGGCACTAGACGATATTCAGTTGCCCGTTTGTCGTAGCTTGTGTACTTAAAAACCCATTATTTAAGCTTTGTCTTGAGTCAGTTGTGTGCTCCTTTTTCTATTCATCCTTTTTTCACACGTAAGTGTTGAAGTAATTGTGATAGTGCCAGGTTGCTCCAGTTTGAGCGAAGTTTGCCCTAATAAGGGAAAGTTTTGATAAATTGTGCGTTTTCAAGAAATCTACCATTAAACCACACCGAGACACGGTCTCACAAGAAACTATAAAGATCAAAGTATAAATATATTTCTTACACTGGGAGCGAATTCTGTTTTCTGACGAGAAGCTCTTCTCGGTGGAGCAAAGCTACAACCACCAAAACGATCGGATTTGGTCAACGTCCCATCCAGGCAGCTCTGCGATTATTCAACACCGACAAAATCTCAAATCGGTCATGGTATAGGCCGGAATCTGCGCAACCGGCAAAACGCCTCTCATTTTCATCGATTCTGGGGTAAAAATCAATAAGGATGTGTACCAAAAAAAGATTCTTGAGGATCTTTTGCTTCCATGGGCTCAACAGCATTTTGCTAACGGATTTTGGACCTTCCAATAAGACTCTACTCCTTCTCATCGAGCCAAATCTACACAGGACTGGTGTAGGACAAACTTTCCGAATTTTATCTCGGGCCAGGAATGGCCTCCGTATTCGTGCGAGCTCAATCCGTTGGTCAATTTTGGAGGCAAGGGGTTGTGCAAAACCCCACAAAAGTTTGGAGGCTCTTAAGCGATCGTTGACCAGGGATTGGGATCGAATCACTCCGGCCGAGCTGCGGGCCATCGCCGAAAACTTCATCAAGCGTTTGAGGCTCTGCATCGGAGCCAAAGGTGGCCACTTTGATGAAATTTCAGTCAAACTTTTTCTACGAACTTTCTTGCCAACCTAATGGCACGGTAGTTTAGAAATCCTACAGTATCTAGGCTCATTTAGATGAGACAAACCTGAGAATAAGTGCATGCAAACATACATCACAGTACAGAATATAAGACATCCAGCTGTACCAATTAAAATAACACGATATTTCTGAACAAGGATAAGATTCTTTAAATATATAACTCACTAAATAATAGACATTATCGTCGACTTGATTAGCCTCGATTGCAATGAAAATGAAGACAATAAACGGGAGGCTGTAGCTGGGTATTCCAACGTAGAGATACGGGTGCTTTAGGTTCTGGATATATTTTAATTTCATTAGTAGTTAAACTTTAACTGTGGCTAGTAAGTATTGTCACGTACTTGAACGCGTGTTACTCCTCGAGCTTAGTTCTAAATCTTATGAGTAACATACCAAAATTTTAAGCACTTTTGCTTTTATGAGCTTGATCTTCTGTGCATCTTTCACAAAAATATTTTGCATTAAACTTTAAGAAAACGAAAAACACAGAATCACAATAAAATTTTCATAGTCATTGTCTCAAAAATTCATGCATATATTTCCCTAGACAATTAGCAACACTTTGGTACATTGCCCATGAGATTTGGAACCAAACTCGAGGAGTATACACGCTATACTTATTATCCACTCTGTAGATAAATTACTTGTGCAGCTTGTCGTTTCTGCAAAACAGCCGCCGTACGGAAACAAGTCCAACAAACGGCTGTTGTCGTCGTTGTAATGAAAGAATAACAGGCAAACTCATAGGCAATCAAAACCAAATCGTGATTAGCGACAAAGAATGACTGAAAAGTTCTTCAATAAGACAAGAAGAACTGAATTAAAACGGCTGAATTGGCTGAATTCCTTTCAAATCTGCACTTACACCGATCGCTTGGAAAACAGTTCCATCATTGGGTGTAAATTGATAAGATGATGGGTTAACAAAGAGTAAATCGGTCGTCAAAATTGAGATACACTGAATAGAATCATTTGCGTTTTGAATAGAATGCTCTCATAGTCAGTCAAGGTCCTTACTGGTAGTTTGGGCAAAACTTGCTACTCTTTTGTCTTTGAAGTTTCAAAAACAAACCGATATATGAATCATCAACAATATTGGTTTCCCGACATTCGAATTGAATTGTTCAGTGCAAACGAGAATATAGAGCATGTAGAAAAGGAAACATAATAAACAAAACATACAAAGAGATTCGAGCAGAAAAACGATTCCACCAAGCATCATTCATCTGTTTCAACTAAATGTATTTCAATGGGATTTGATTTGTAAAAGATTTTTTCTATTTGAGATAACCATTATAATTTTGGAGAAAATTGATGGGTAAAGAGTTTAGACTTTTCACATTGAAGAAGAAAATATTTGTACTTAAAGTTTTAAAAGTATTGAAATTCCATCGATTCAATCTCAAATAAAGTTTTTGAATCTAACTTTTACAGAATATTTTCTTCTTGGAAAATCTTTGTTAAATTATAGATCACTGACGAGAATGAAAATTCGTATCTTTTTCATTTCCGTTTATGCATAATTCTCAAGGGATTTTATTCGTGATTCATTTGTGAATAGCAGATAAAAGAATAAAAGTTTATTTTCTGAAAACAACGAAATCAACTCATTACTATGTGGAGTTTACGGAAGTTGACAATAATCTAAAATCTCATCATCTGTACAACCGGCAAAGTTTTGGCAACAAATCGTATTTAAAGCATTTGTCTCTTCAAGGAAATGAAAAGTCGAGGTAAAGCCGCAAATCTGAAATTGAAATTTGAGCTAAAACTTAAGAATTTTGATCGGGTATCTCTTTTAGAAACCTAGTAATACTATAAAGTGTCTATTTTCTACAATTTAAAGCGAAAAATCTCGTATAATTTGGCAACAAATCGTCATTGGACATCACAGATTAGAGATCCTGTTTTAGAACTGATTTCAAATCAAATTTTATGAATCTTTTTACTGTAAATAGTTTATTCTTCAATGCATATGTTACGTCTGTTATTGAATTTCGTCCGATTCAGAACCGGACGTCCGTTTTGGAATCTATTCAGAACCAGGCGTCCGTTTTGGAATCTATTCAGAACCAGACGTCCGTTTAGGAATCTATTCAATATCGGACGTCCGTTTTTGAATCGTTCAACCTACACTTTGGCGATTTTTGTTTTTTTTGTAATGATCTATGGTTTTTACAAGTTAGCAAGTACAATTTCTATTTCTATTCATAAACTGAATCCTAGCTAAATTGCGCGTTTCGCATTTCTTTTCATTTTTTCGGTACTATCCTGTTATACATTCCCATTGCAATTGACCTAACCATTTTGGATTTATAATATTCTTTTATCTACTTGATGCATAGATTTATCTAATCTAATCTACACTTGGTCCAAAACTTTAGCCTAAACATGTCTTAAACTTAATCTAAATACATGATTTTAAAGTAGTCTAAATTGGGTACATAAAACGTGGGAGATGTATAACAAGGTAGTACCATTTGTTTTCTTTATTTAAGTTTTTATAAGTTGTGCTTATGTTTGTTTTCGATTATTTGTTACCAACAAATTTTGAATTTTGATGATGGATGCTCAATGAACAAAAGAAAACAAATGCAGTAGTAAAGTAACTTTCAAAACTTCTCAAAACAAATACCCAATAGGATAAAATAGAAAATTCTCATGAAATAACTTTTCTGATTTCTGAAAGTAGCTGAAAGTAACTTTACTATTAATGCAATTAGTAGTAAAGTTTGGAAATTGTTAAAAACGGGTTCAATGATTTAAAAACGGACGTCGGATTCAATATCCATATACATTGAATACCATCCAATGACGGACATCAAACATCTAATCTCACTTACCCTATCCCGTCGTTCGATCAATTCTCCATCACAACTCGAATATTTCCTCGCAATTTCTTTCTGTTCAAAACTTCTCGCGAAACAAATACCCAATAGAATCAAATAAAAAATTCTCATGAAGCGATTTCTGAAAAAGAAAACTTTTGATAGAGAAACACAAAAAATAAGAGAAAATGATAGAAATAAGGAAATTGAGGAAATGTTTACTTTTTTCGAAAACAAACTGAAATTTGATATATTGCGGGATGAAAATCGATACTTGTTTCCGCTTTTTCCATATAGAAACAGGTTCCTTTTTGCTTTTTTTTGCATTTTGAGCGGCAAAATTGGGTTGCTTTTCACGTGGTGTTAATTACATCGAAATTGAGTCGAGATTGGACAAAAAGTGCCAAAAATAGGGATACGCTTTGAAAGAGTTATTTCTTAACTTGAAAATAGCACAAAAGCAGTAAAAAAAAGTAGTTTGAAATTGCGAATCAATCGACAGCGAATCAAAACTTTTCATCAAATGTTTGTGAGAGAAATTCTCCGCCAAAAATTCGAAATTGATTGATATATAGATTAATTGTTATCTTATAAATCTAATTCTAACTAAATTATTTTTATTTTTATTATTAACTAACTAATTCTAACTAACTAATCTAACTAATTTTTTTTGTTAAAAAAGAAAATTGTATTTAAAAGTTTCAAAAAGAAGAAAAATCCATCCTCTACTGTTTTATTTTGGAAAAAAATTGCTTCGTCTTTTTACGAAGCTTTCAATTAAGCCAAATTCTATATAATCTTCTTGTTTTTCAAGAAAAATATTGAAAAAAATGTGGAGAATTCTTAAAAGAAAGAGAAAAAGGAGAGTGGTGAAGGATCGTTAATGAGATAGAGATTCACTTAGCTGTGAGAAATGGAAAAGAATGAAATGGGGAAAACAAGAACAATTCTTTCAAAACATTTATTCTTTCGATTGGTTAGCTGCTGCTTTAATCATCATAATCGTTGAAACAGTTGTTCTTCGTTTTTTATTCCAAGCCTCATATTTCTTGCCCAATAAAACGGCTTTAGCTGCTGATCGAATCTGAAAAATCGAACATAGTGGACATTTCATTATTGGATTCTCAAAAAAACTTGTGCTTGACATAAAAGAAAGGGTGCTGAAAGTGTAAGTGTAAGAAAGGGTAAGAAAAAGTGTAAGAAAGGGTGCTGAAAGTGAAAACGAACCGAAAATCGTGTTCGGTGCCAGAGTGATCGGGTGGATCGATTAACCTTTTCATTGAAAATGATGAGAACAATTGGATTAGCCGACATTGCAGAACAACTGATCATCACAGAGAGGACGTTGACACCGAAATTCCCGGGAAACCATTTGGGGAAGAAGAAAAATGCGAATGATGAACTCCAAGAGAATGAGCAAACAACAAGGCATTGGATTGTCTGAAAGGGATGCTCAGGGTTTGGGTTTTGATTTGAATGTGTTTTGGTTTGAACGAGCAAGGAGTTTGTGTGAAATTCTTTAAGTTACCAATTGTTCTTTAAAAACTTACAAGTGAATACTCCCTTGCGGCTCGATGTTTTACATAGTGCAATCGGAGAATGATACAAGCGTAAAGAAAAAGCATTGTCAATGGAGCCACTTCGCCTCAAATCATTTATTCAATTTACTTTTTATTCTTTAACAGTCAAATTATTGTGATATTTGTGATTGTGATTGAATTTTGTGGTATTTTGTGATGAGAATTGGATTGAGTTTACTTAATTGAATTTCCTCGGCAACGAAAGGGTAACTCTTTCTCAAAAATGGGAACAGCGAGAGAACTGATGCCAAAGATCAGAGATAGAAAACAGTTCAGATTCCAACTTTGCTGTGCTAGGCTGTCCAGAAAGTCTTTTTCCTTTTACTTTCGTTAAAAATAAGCACCAATTGAAACGGGTTTTTTTTTCATTAGAATAGTTATTGAATATCTAAGGTAATGTCTAACCTGCAATGACATAAGTTTGCTCCAATCCTCCACAAGAACCACACCCAAAAGTGAAGGTGAGTATTCGTGGAGTGAAGATTTTGAAACAACCAAAAAAAGAAGGAATCAGCGTTAAAAGAATCCCGTATATCCAAGCCGCTGCATGAAGGATTTTCTGAAAATCTGGTATTGGGTAATTGAACCGGTTGTGCTTGTTTTGGGAACAAACACTTACCGTGACGATCTTCAAATAATAATCTTTCAACCCTGTGCACAACAAAATAAAGCGATTCAAGGAAATGATCAAAAGGAAAGCTTGCTCAACGTAATAAGTGAATGTGTTTATTGCTGCTAGTTTTTTCATCACTTCGATATCCTCCAAAAATGAGTAATCATTGAGCACCACTAAATTTTCAATAAGCCATTAAGTTTCTCGAAAAATTACGTTTCTTACCTGGAATTGCCACAATAAAATTAGCCATAAAGTATAGAGGACAAACAATTGACATTGATAAAGTGATTGGGTAGATTTCAAATTTCAGAAATGATTTATGTTTTATGATGATTGTAAAAAATAATAAGAGATTGGCAAAAGTGCCGATTGAGCTGATGAAAAATATTAGAGAGGCGAAGAAAATTCGGAGAGTTGACGAGATTTGAATGAACGGAAGATTGGGACAAGCGGAGGTTGTGGAGAGGAGAAATGGGGTCGAGTTCATTCTGGAAATGGGATACGAGTTGAAATCATATTGAAAATAGTATCAAATACAGAAAAAAAAACACACTAATTGACACAAATAAGACAATATTTCCCCAGAAAACGTGTTGGCGCGAATGGCACTTCTGCAAATTGTACCAAAGCAAAATCTCTCACAATAATTTCGTACTTTGGACTAATCTCTAGTTTTTTGAAAGAATGGATTAATCTAAAAGCGATTCAAGAACAACAAAACTCAAGTTTAGCTTCAGATTTTCTTGGATTTAATGTCAAGTTTGGGTTGTTAAGAACAATTTGCCAAGATTGACCGTTGAGTTGTTAATCTATAGAGAATTATTTTAAGATTTGGAATGATTTTCTTTAAAATGTGTAGACTGAGAAAAGCTTTTAATACGCCTTTCACTACTATAAACTTGTTGACAAAAGTCAGCAAGTCTTCACTAATTTGAGATCTCAAAATGTTGAACTTTCTTTAGGGAATTACAAATTGATCCATCTGATATTTTGAGAAGAAAATTGAAGAGTAAAATGTAATGGAATGTAATGGAATATAATGGAAAGTAACATTTTGTTGAAAGGAAAGGAAAAGAGAAGAGAATAAACTCTAGAGGAAGTGAATAATGTGAAGAGTGCACCCTGAATTTCATTTCCCGTTTCTACCAATCAAAAAAAACACACACACACAGAAAAAGACTTTTTTAAGTTCAAACACTGTTAAAAACAGTTTTTTCGACACAAAACTTCCTGAAATATTTCTTTTCCTGAAACTGAAACAATTTTCTTTTCAAATCGGAGCAATTTCAAATAGCCACACTCATTTTTCGATAGAATTATCGTTTGGATTGGGTTCAGAAACCAATTTTCGACGCAAATTTGATTTGAAGTTTGAAGAATTTCAAAGAATTTAATTTCAGCTAGAAATTTGTGAGGTGGTATGTATTTTCAATGAGAAAAGCGCAGCAGCAGAAGCTACAGTATACCAAAGTAACCAGCTGCAGAAGCTGCAGAAGCTACAGTATACCAAAGTATCCAGCTGCAGAAGCTACAGTATACCAAGGTTGCTACAATATGAACAGGTTATTCGGGAAAAGGAGCAAAAACTAAGCTTTACAGTATCTGGATCAACAACTTATTCGGAAAAAATAAAAAAAAAATGAAAAAATCTCTATTCGAGGGTTTGGAGTTCACAGGTGCATAAGTCTGTATTCTTTAAAAGAAAAAGATTGCCAAAAAAACTTCTTTGCTGCTGGTTAACCATCAAACGATCTTTTCAGCTGTTTTCCGTGCTTTCATGACTCAAAAGCTAGCTTCTGTTTCTGATTAAATTCACCGAGGGAACCAAAATATTTTCGCAATTCTCGAGGTGACTGTTTGAATGATTTCAATGATTTTCCCCCGATTCAATGATTTTCACATGCATTTCGTTTTGTCTTTGTTTATTCCTTTCTTTCATTTCTTTAAGTAACTTTTAGTGACCTTACTTGAAATTGAAGTTTTGTATGTGAAAAATGGCATTTCTTCTACAACAACTCAGGTCATTTATGCACCAAAAAGCAAATATTCACAAAAATTCCCTTCTCACATCCAATCTTTTATCTCCTTTTCTTCTTCTTCTCATCTTGATATTGAGCATTGAATGCAGAATATTGACATTGGATTGGAGAAAGGAAACAAAGACGGGCTTTCCCCTTTTTCAAGAAGAGTGGTTCACTGAAAATTTTGAAATTAAGAATGATTTTAGTTAGAAAAATGAGTTCTAGTGGCTCAAGCAAAGTTAGGAATCAAAATGAGTGATGAAATCTAGTTTAGAAGTCTAGAATCTAAATTTTAGCCAAATTCTGTTCGAGTTTTGTTCTTTTTGAACTCACTTTTTCACATTGTGTCGATGCATGGAAAAGAATCGATCGTTGAAACTAAATATCAATCTTTATAAGATATTCAGTTGAAAGATGCGGTTTATTTTGCGTTTCTGCTTTTCACTCACTCGAAATTTTGTACATGCCCTCCTGAAGTGATTCCCTTTCCAAAGTGCATTGTGGGATTGTTTCGAATGCTTCTGAAATGCTTAGAAATGCTTAATGTTTAATCTTCTCCATTTTTACCTCAATGAAATAATTTCCGCTGTTGTGGAGACAATGAATAAAACAATCAAAAAGGCGGTGAATAGTTGCAGATTTCGCATAATGATGAGACCCTGGAATTCGAAGTTTACAAGTTTATTTTGTAATAAATGAAAGTTGAACAAGCAAAAAGATTATAACTTGAACTTCTGAAGACTAAACTTTTAAAATACTCGAAATCATGACTCGATTTCGATGAGTGGCCTTTTTGATGGCGACGAAACTACGTCAGAAAGATAAATGAAAGAAAAGATTCAATGGAAAAGAGTCAAATTCTTTCAAATTGAAAGTCTACGTTCACTGAAACAAAAATGAATGAAAACAAAGGCGAAATGTATTCATTGTTGACAATTTTTGACTAAATACTTGGAAACTTCTTGAAAATTTCAAAAATTAGAATTAAATTGGTTAATCGAATCTTAAAAATGAATTTCGTGTAAGTCACCAGGTGATACATCGACTTTTGATAGTCTAACGATAAAGTTAAAGTAAGAAAATGAAAAAAGATTAAAAAACCACCCGCAAGCTGTTAAAAGCTATCCTATAACGCTTGAAAAACGGCATGAAGCTATTCTACAGTAATATCATATTTGGAAAACGATCGCTACTTTCGCGCGTCTGTAACTCCCTTGTCTTTGAGTTTAAACTATTAGTGTTATACATTTTCTGAAAGCTCTTTTCAAGGGCTACACAATGGTAATATTAATATTTAGAAATACGATAAAGACAAGGGAGTTACAGACGCGCGAAAGTGATGATCTTTTTCCAAATATGATATTTCATTGTCCAGTAGTGTACATCGACTTTTGATAGTCTAACGATAAAGTTAAAGTAAGAAAATGCAAAATTGCGTACAAATATTTGGCTGATCACTAAATGAACTGTTGAACATCAAAAGTAAAGATAGATTATCCCTATAATCTTGAAAAAATTGAACACCAAGCTTTCAAAGTTTAAAATGCAAATGAATCATTTCTAGTGAAAATGAGCACAAAGTTCTCGTGAAATCTCAATGAAAAATTCACCAAAATGGACGACTGAAATCCAGTCTGCAAGAAATTTCCATTTATAAACTCCAAACCGGAATTGTAAGTTGAAAAAAGTGAAGAGATTATGACGAAAAATAATTTTTGGTAGAAAAATGACAAATTCATTCCAATCGAATGAATTTGAAAAGTATTTTGAGAGATTCTCTGGAAAAAATAGGCTCTAGCAAAACAATTTTTGCACATCATTTAGCAATTAGAAAGCCAAAAAAAGGAAAAGGAAAAACTAGGGGATTAAGTTTGGGGAAAAGTTGGTATCAAAGCTCTGATACAGTCGTCTTTTAACGGTTTTTTTTCGTCAAAAGATTTCCACTTCTAAAGTGTCCCAAGGAAATTGTTGATGACTTGAAGAGCTCTCAATTCTCAATCAATTGAAGAGCTTTAGTATTCGATGGCTGAGATATCAATGAATCATTCAGTATTATTGTATCAAAAACTTCAATGATCTAACGGACAAGACTTCCTTTAACATCTCCTTGTGCCAATGACGACTCTCGTACATTCAAAGATTCTATGCATTTTTCTGGCAAAGAAATCTCCGAAATATTGAAACTTTGTTCAAAAAACTCTAAAGTTTAAATAAGAAAAGCGAAATTCGCTTAAGTTGCAAACATTCTGATGGTGAGATCAAAAATTCTGAAATCAGCTCTTCAAAAAAAGATGATCATCGTTAATAATTCAGAGAGAGTCCAAGAGAAATGAAAGATGCAATGTTTTCTGAAGAGAAATGTTTCTTTTTAAAGAATTTTCTTGAAATTTTGCTTAAAATCAATTAGAGAGTTGACTAGATCGGCATAAAGATTGGGAATGTTAGAAAAACAGTTTAGAATTTGAAGTAGTGAGTGGAAAAAGTGATTCTTTGAAAATTCTTCAATAAATCTCAATCTTTTTCGGAACTTATCTCGACTCTGTTAATCAAATTTCGATGTTTTGACATTTAAAAAGCCGAATAACTTTGTTTTTTGGTAATCGGAAAGTTACTTTGTCTCAAGATCCAATCAATTTAGCTAAAGGTCAAGAACTTTTATTCTAAATAAAACGAAAGATTTTGCTCAAGTCAACGGAAATTTCATTATACAAATCTTGCAAAAGTAGCCTTTTTATATTGAATTTTATTGATTCGCGAAAAACGAAAAAGAAAAAATGTAATTTTCGTAAGAAAACGAGGGTTTTTTTGTTTAAGCTTTGAGGGAAATGGGTCTTGGAAAAAATTTCAGCTCCAATTAGGTTTTTGGAGAAAATTTCTTGACCCATTTACGCAGATCGACAATCAAAATCTGAAGTTATAGGTTAGACGAAGAGAAATAAATTAGAGGGAAATATTTTTGCTTTTGATTGGCCGAAAGAAATAGATGAATTTGAAGGGAGAAAATCAAACAATACCTCTTTTATAAACAATAAACAATACTCAACTTTCTTTATACTCAAAAAATACTTTACAATTTTGTTCGAGTGATATTTGGCTTGCTATTGAAAAGCTTTTCGACAATGTTTATCAAAAGTAAACTTTGAATGGACTTTGTTGAAATCGAGAAACGTTTGACTAAAGTTTTGTTCGTGTTTTTCTACTTAAAATGTAAAATTTGGACTTAAAAGGGGAATTTCTTTTTTGCAGAAACGTCTGACCAAAAAAAAATGTCGTAAGCAATTAGCATAATTAAGTGGAGAAGTTGCATGGAAATAGAACCGAAAACGATGGCCCACGCTAAGTTTTCTGTAATTTTGTCGCTTTGCAAAAAGGATTATGGTAGTCTTTAAAAGTCAATATGTTTTAGAAAACATATGAGAACCAGAGCCCTTAAAAAGAACTCTATATAGCTTTTTGTTTGTAGAAAAAAATGGTAGTTTGAGTGTCATTTACGGAATTTGCCCACTTACGCACGATTCCCCGAAAACAACAGAAATCTCGTGTTTTTCTTGCCGAATTTCGTTAACAAACGGAAATTTCGTTGTGTTTCGATTAAGGTTTTCGTCGTTTTCTGCCATTTCCCCAATTAAATGCGTCAAAAATCGAGTTCTGAACAGAAAAAACACAAAATTTAGTGATAATTCGATGGAAGGACATCAATAAAACATCGAAAACTATTTTTTGAATCTTATTACAGCTTTACAGCTGACAAAAAAAAATGGGAGTTGTTTGGAAATCGCGTTTGAAAATTTCAAAAGCTGTCGGATAACTGTAGAAGTTATTGAAAGCTTGCAGCCGTAAAATCTGAAGATCTCTGTGAACTAGACTTTCGAAAACACTATAGTTGATCATTTTTATCTTTTTTAGCATAACTAACCCATTCTGCTTTCATCTATTTTTCAGAGACATGGTGAGGAGACAGCAAAAATAGATGATAAATGCAAAACTTGGGTAAAAACTTAGATCCAAAAGGCTTTTGTTGCGATGTTTTTTCTTCTGAATATCCATTCAAAAAATGAGGTCAAGATTCAAGAATAGAAATAGAATTGGATCTATTTTTATAGTTTTTCAACTATAAAACTTTCATCGTTTGTTATGTGACGTGAGTGCTAGAGATTGGTTAGGAGTTGTTTGGCCAAACGTAAAATACTTTAAGCAGACAAGAAAAAGAATCAAAAGCGGAAATTGAACTCGAGATCGATTACGTCTGAGGAGAGATTGCTAACCAAACCACTTGACCATAAAGGACATTCAGGGAAAATAGGGAAATGGGTAGAAGTCGAGGAAAACTAGCGTCGAGTAGTAATGGTGAACTTTGCTTTGCAGCAAGGAACTTGGATGAAGCTGACTCGAATGACTGAGTTGACTGAGATGTTAGTTAAAATATGTTGTAGCCAAGCCAAACATCATCTTTGACCAAGAGAACTGATCAACTGGCTAGCAAGTTTAGTCAAAAATTCAAAACTGGAGCAGCCAGGTCTTAAATAAGCACTAATTTTGCACAAATTTAAATGAATCTAGTACTTGTCAAGCAAAAAAAGATGTAAAAGATGCAAAAATGAAGCAAAGATATCGAAAATCCAAACCAGAATCTTTTCCGCTTTTCCGAAGACGTCAGAAGTTTGGGAAGCTTTTGCAATGGAAGCTTTTGCAAAATAAATGAAAGGTTTGCTGAAAATTTGAAATTTCAGGGAAGTTTTAAGGACAATTTTCGAATTCTCATTCAAAAGTTCCTGAAAGATAATGGAGTTTTTGCGGGTTTCAAGTTCAAATTCATCGAAATTATCTCTCGAAATGTCATTTTTTTGATCCATTTCATTTCCAATGAACTCAAAATGAAATTTAGAGATGATTGTCGAGAATTTGAGGTAATCTATGAGAGTTTCCTTTTAACATCAATGTTGAAAAGGCTACAAAAGTGCAAGTAAACCGGAAGTTTGTGGGAAGAAAACCTAACAAAGTTATTTCACTGATACTAAGGGTTTAACAAAGATTTTCTTCTTATAGTTGAGCTTTAAAGTGTTCCAATGATTCAATGTCCTCAAGTCACTAAAAACCGAACGGCTTCTGAAGGCTTTTGAAATGATGGCTTTTGAAATTTGATTGAACTTGGTCGATTCGAAGCTTCGATCTCATCTAGAACGTGAGCAACGTTGTTGAGTGAAGCTTTCCCTCTCAACTCAAAAACCATCGAACTTTGACTTTTTAGAATGTCAGATTCAACTAATATACCTGGCTTCGCAAGTTTTTCTGGTAAAGTCTTGGCCCTTTGGTTTCAATTCTTACAAGAGAAGCCGTAAGTGGATTTCGGCACCAAAATGAAATGCAAACACCTATCGAATACGGTGAATACGATGGTGTTTTCGGATTTTGCTAAGGATCGCTAGTTTTCGAGAAAAACGACATTGAAATTTCGGCGGCTACTCGAAAACAAGGAAGGCTTCTATAAAACGAATTCTTTCGGGCAGGCAAAGCTGTCCTCGTAGTCAGTTGGTAGAGTCCTCGCAGTCAGTTGGTAGAGTCCATTTTTGCTCCCGGCTAGCGCCCTTTTTTTGCTTCTTTCCAAACTTGTATTTTATATTTTATATTCAAGGGTTATAGAACTTATAAACTTTAGTTTCTTTTGCCATTGTTCAACAATTTTATCCATAAATCAACCATAGATTCTTGAAAACAACCATAGAATTCAATATCGGACTTGCCTTGTCCTTGCATCTTATTTTGGTGACGAAATCTTACCTTCAGTTCTGATCATTCCCTTGTTAGATTGCTGAAGAGGATTTGTTTATACCAAACGAACGTCAAAGCCTCCATTTCCTGCACTTGACACGTGCTGGGAAAACTTTGTGGAAGAATCACCTATTCGCACGTTTTCGTCACACATAAACTTTGTTCATTTCATCTCAATAAATATTTTCGATATTTTGAGATGTTTCTTTTCAGATTCAAAAGCTATAATCTTCAAAAATATACTCTGCAGGCTCGGTTCCATTGAGACAAAAGATAAAAGAAGCTTTGATGAAATGGGAAACCCTCTCTTTTTTTGTTCAAATATCTTTCTGTTGTTTGGAAAAGTAAGATTTTATTTTTGAACGCGAAAAGAAAGAAAGAAGAAGCTCTCCTTTTCTGAAATCAAACATGAAAATCCACTTCTTTTTACCTCAAATTACACTCAAAGGGGGATTTCACAACGATGACGGGAATTCTTTTCGTTTGTCCTTTAGATTATTGAAGCCTTACACTACGCTACATTACAATTAGTTGACTAACTTTACTCTGCTACTTTACGTAGGCTTTCGCTACCCAATTTCGTGGGGAAAGCTGCAAGAAAACGTGTTCAGTGCACCAAGCATCCAATGTTTAGGTCAATCAAATTCAGGGCAGATTATAGTGATTTTGAATGGAGATGATTAACGGAAATGGTATTTAGAAATGATTTGAAATGACCTTTGTACAAAATGACCAAAAGCTGTTCACCCGTTGAAATTAGAATATTGATGTGGGGTCGAAATCGAAAGCTTCAATCAAGGGCTATTGGGGGAACCGGGTGAAAGATCTTTAAAATGTTACCGTTTTCGTTAAAATTGGAAACGCCAACGCCGCCGATTTTAAGGTAAGGTCCGGTTTCCTCTGCTGATCTTAACGATTGTATGAGTAACTTCTTGCTTTTTTTTGTTTTTACTTTAGCATTTTTATCATACAACCCCAACTAACACTTAAGAAATTGATTTAGAAAAGTGACAACTAATCGCCGAGAATCGTGTTTTTTTTTTAGATTTTGGCTTCTTCTTGCACTATTTTGTAGGGAAATTTTTTGCAAACCAGTTTTTATCAGTTAAAGCCAATTCAAGTCATGAGTTTTTCCATTTTTCGCAATCCAATTTGAGTTGATTCATTTTCTCTCTTTGTTCTTTTTCCTTTTCAGTCATTTGTCTTGATTAAGAGCTCAATTTGAATAATCGAATCTTTGAATAATTTATTCAATGATGGAATCTTCAGATATCATCTCTGATTCATCTCCAATCACATGACAGAATTCGTTTTATTTTTCTACACGCCTTAATTATTTTTTTTGCCTCAAATTATCGGTCTTTCAAGTTGACGCCACTGCTTTCGATGTGGATGTCGTATCTTTAAAAGAAGAGAGCCTATTTTTAGACAAAAATTCTTACTTTCTAATACTTATCCGTCAATTGAGTTAATCCTTTTTATTAGTATTTGATTCTGACTCAAAAGTACATCGATTTTTTTTGTTTTATTCGTTTCTCCCGCAATAACCCCGAGAAATTCCTGGATTTTTTTCGCTGTCTCCCTCGTGAAAAGACAAGTCATCTGGAAGAGATTCGTTTAGGGATTTCAAGTAGAATTTCACGATCTACTCAATTGCGCCTTTTTGGTTTAAAACAAATCTTTTCAAGCTGGATCACTCATCCGAATAAAGTTTTGACTTGTAGGAGCTGAGTGCTTCTTCGACTGTCTTTCTCATTATTTTGGTCATTTAAAAGCTAGATACGCATGTAGTTTCGTCTAAGAATGGTCTCAGCTCAAAGTTAAGAATCGATTCGATTCGTGCATCTTATAGAATCGGAAATACTAATTCTGAATCTGCAAAAATTAGCTGCGGATTCTGGAATCTGGCATAGAAAATTCGCTCAAATTTCGGACTCTTTATGAGGCGGCCAAATTTCGGACTCGTCTTCAGCTTCGCTGGTCTAACGGATAGTTTGCTAGTCTACGAAACCTATGAATTTTTTGACTTGGGTTCGAAGCCTCCACTAACCAATTTTCTTGTTTTTTTCGAAAATTCTTTTTGACGCATTTGCATTCAATATTAATGTTTTATACATAATTTTGCAACTTCTACAGCCTCTAAAGACATAACATTCTCATAGAATCTTTTCACAGAAGTTCATAAACATTTTCGAACTGGCATCATTTTTCATTGGAAAGTTGGAAAGTTTTCTTGTGGCGTCATAAAGAGTCCGAAATTTAAGCAAATTTTCTATGCCAGATTCCTCGCGTTTGCGTGCGAATCCGCAGCTAATTTTTGCGGCTTCAGAATCAGCATGTTCGATTCTATAAGATCGATTCTATAACTTGAATCGATTCTCAACTTCGAGCTGAGACCATTCCCTTGTAAGCTTTCAATAATTGAATAGAAAATGAATTTGGAGTACTCTGCGATTATGTTTAAACTCCAAGCCGACTTATTTCATATCTTTGGACTTGACTGTTGTGTGGCTTGTAACCGCAAAGTGTCTTTTTTACACTCATCTTCTTTCTTAACCCAGAAAATCATCTTCAACAATTTTTTTCCTTGGTTCTTTGGTCTTGGTTACTCAATTTTCTTTTGCAGACAGGTCAGAGATGAGGAAGTTTTTAAGGCCATTCTTGGAAAATTCCTTTTTCAAAGGAATTAGATGAAAGAGGAAAGAAGAGCAAGACACAAAATAAAATTAGAGGAGAAGCTTCCAGTTCCCATCAACAATGGCCGACCTAAGATCGTTTTTGGAGAAAAAGAAATTTGCTGAAAGTTTAGTTTAACCAGCTTTTCAGTTTGAGAGCTTTTCGATATTTAATTCTTTCAAATTGCTCTTTAAATTATCAAAATCTGATTTGTTTTGTACTAAGCGGCCATAAATTGAAGAAAACAAAAGCATACGATTCCCATTCACCACTTCATTCTCAAGTCCAACACGCAAGTCATCAAATTTGAGATTCTTGTGCTAGCAAAGTTAAATGGATGCAAAGGAAAGTGAAATTAGATGCATTTAAATGATCAATCACTCTATTTTTTTCACGTTTGTCTGAAAAGTTTCCCTATAAAAGCCTCTAGAATCATTCTTAACTTTCAGCGCAAGATCCAATCACTCAAACCTTTTGAGTGACTTTTGAGTGGGTTCTCTTCTCTTTCACTGCTTCACAACTCCGACTCTATGACTCAATACGACTCTATGACATAAATCTTTCAAGTATTTGTGTTTTCAAAATCCAAAAATCGGCACTCCAAAAATAGTTTCAATATAGCTGTGAATATGTGCGAGTTCTCGAAAAAGGTCAGCACGGCTCGAGTTTGCGCAAAAATCTGTAAAATTCAGGTGAAATTCCGGAATTTCACACCTGCATTTCTTTTTCTTCGCAAATTTCGTCCAATTAAAACGCCTACCATAGAAATTTGACGGTGGAAGTTTTCTCTTTCGCACTTTTTTTTTATGGATTATCTGGGTAAAGGGCTAATTATCAGACTTCGAGTTTCACACTCAACATTTCAGCTGCTGAGGAAAAAGCAGAAATTCGACTATAAGTTATGCCCAAGGGTTCTGCTTTTTAATTTTGAAATCAAGTTTGCTTCTGAATCAGAAAAAATATTTGAATCTTAGCTTCTGCCTTTGGAACTTTGTGGCTAAACTTTTCAATGCATTAAAGTTAATGTTAGAACCATTGTTGAGCTGACTTTTCCTCTCTTGTTTCTCTACTGTTTGAAAACTTTGTATACCATTTCTAGAATGCAAAAGCTCTTCATTTTCACAACAACAATACTCACATGGGTGCTGGCAAAAGAAGAAAATCTTGCAAATCGACCACTTTCAATCAGTTTTTGGCCTGGAGTCAGGTAAAGAATTGGTCGAAAACAAAAACTTATCCGAAATTTTATATGACAACAATAAAGTCACCTTTTCAGTTGGGAATCGAAAAACCCGGCGATAAGACGATCTTCATCATTGAGTACTTCATCTGCTGAGAAAAGGTAAGCCCTCAAAGCCAAGCACTGTAAAATTGATTTCAGAAATTTGGAAGAGAATGAGATTTTGAATCGGATTCGGGGGAGATTGAGGAATTGCTTTATGCAGCCATTTGAATGTCAAATGGAGCCACTCACACAAAAGGTTTGTGAGCATGTTGAAGAAGTATAATAAAGAAAGATCACAAAAAGAAAGATAACAAGAACTATTGGCTCAAATACGGTAAACAAAAGCCATTTTCAGGGTACAATCCTTCTTCAAAAGTTGCATGAACAATTGGAAATCGAGAGTCCATTGCAACCGGGTGGAGAACTTCGGAGATTCGATGAAACGAGAAAAAAAATGGAATTAGCGAGGACATTCAGAAATTATCATTCACATTTCCTTTACAATCCCCTTTTTCGCTTACAAGCATTCACTGATTCAAAACACAAAAAGAATGCTCGCCTTTAAACATTTTCATTTTCATTTCGGTACTTGGTGGATTCCTTTTTTCCTGTTTTCAATTTCCCGTAACTTTTCAAATAACCTCTTCTTAATTGTTTACCTGTTTTTTTGGGCGTTTTGTTATTTGCATTTGCTTGTAATAGAATTTGAGTTGCTCAAGATGAGAAAATTTATTGTTTTCAGCTTATGTTCTTTAATGTACGGGACGTTTTTTTGTGTAATAAAAGGGTAGATTTTTGCAAAAAATGTTTGACAAAGAATGTACAGATAATCTCTGAATCGGAATGATACCTGAGCATCTTCATTTGTTTGATTGATTAAGGGTGATTCTGTATAATAAAAACCCTGGTTCAATGAAAACCCAAAAGCTTCCAGTACCGTATTTATTCCAAAAGAAGAGCCCTTCTTTTGACGAAATTTTTTTCGGATTTTTTAACTCTTGGATAGTACCATATTTATTCCAATTAAAGAGCCTTCTCACAAATTTTTCAAGACTTCTAAAGAATTTAAATAATATTTGTAAACTAAAAAAGCTTAATGTTCAATAATCGGATGAAAATCCAACAAAAACACCCATTTTTTGAGCTCTTGAAAATTTGGGTATACTGTAGCGAAAGAGAATTTGAGAGGGACATTGAAAAATAGAAGAACCGGCTCTTCTATTAGAATCTTACGGTATGTGCTCTTTCCAAATGTCTATTACAAAATATATTTTTCAGCCAAGAAGCTTTTCTTTCTTCAATTATTCTTCGGATACATGGACTCAATATATCATAGCATGTTCATTAGGATCATACATATCAGGCTGTCCAGAAAATCTTTTCGTTCCTTTTTGTAAATCCGTTTAAAACCAACAAATGTATCAATGAAAATACGGTTTCTTTTATTAGAAAGGCCAATTATTTCTCTGCAAAATAATATTAAAACGGGTTTATGTCTGGGTTTTTGTGGGAGTGTAAAGTCGGGTAATCAAAACGGTGCGGTGATGATGCGGTTTAGCCACTTTAACTAAGGAAGTCTATCTTCGTGTCAATAGATAAAAGATAGGGCACAAAAAGTTAGGAATATAGCCAAATTTTCAGAGAAATTCATTCAGCCAATTTCTTCGTAAAGGTTTTTATAGATTTTTACGAAAAACACGTGTTTTCACTTTCGAATTTGCTTGAAATGGAACCGAAATTGGCTTAAAAAGATTGGAAATTAAACAATAAACACTTTTTATTTAGAGGAAACTATAAGTTAATTAGTGAATTTGTTAGTTTTTTAAACGAATGTATGAAAAGGAATGAAAAGACTTTCTGTAACGCCTTACTTCGTGTTTTCTGTTCTCTGAATTTTACTTTTGACAGCAATACTTTTGAACAAGGCGTTCACTCATGTAAGAAAAGTTTTCTTCCATTTCTCCTTCGACATCAAACTTCAGGATAAGTTCACCACGCAGACCTGAAAATTTGGAATTTGATGACATTTAGGCAAACGAAATTTCAGATAAATGAGATCATTCCTGAAAAATTCAACCTTTCCAAGTCTAATTGCAATTTATTTCGCTGTGCAATCACCTGCTTAAATTTTTAGAAGAAAATCGGAAGAAATATACAGTAGAAAGAAAAGAGCGACTTTCAGTTTTTGGCCATAATACAAAAACTTTTTTTCTGGTTTTAAAGAAATCAACTAAATGTTAAACGAAATATTTGGACCATGGATGAAAAAGAGAGCCCGGCTTGTATCTAGTCTTTCAATTTGTGATTGTAAAATAGAATTAGAACAAACATTATTTCAGTTATCGACCATAAGACTCTTCTGGCCGATAACTGCAATAATGTTTGAGACACCTTTCAGATTTGGATCAGCGTTTCTTGATTCAGATTTAACCTCACGTAGCTTACAATCCTTTCAACCGGGTTCTAAGCCAAGTCGAACCGGATAAAATCCTGAAAACTTGAAGCTAGAACAGCCTTGAACCCTATGGGCTTGATTGAAAAATCCCTGGCATGGGTAATTTTAAGAAATTAGCTTATTGTTAAGCTCTAGTTAAGCTCTTTTGGTTTATTTTGTGTGTCGCCTTGTTGTTGTGAATGATAAAAAAGCTTATCTAACAATATACAATAATTTATTTCTATTATTTACAAATCATTTTCCTTTTGGTGGTAGATAACATTGAATTGGTGAGAAGAAACAAACACGATATCGATCAAGACTCGAAATATCGGAATCACTAAAAGAAATGGATTAGTTTGATTGAGCGTTTCGGTGTCACCTTCTAATCATCGAATCGGGCACATAAAGCACTTTGGTTTTGATTGTTTGATCCTGAGGTAAACTGAAAAATGAAAAATATTGGATTTGTTGGGGAAAACTAGATTTGAGGATTCTTTGCTTACAAAACTTGTTAGATTCCGAGTCATATCAAAAGCTTACTGCTAATGGCTTTCAATAGTTGAAATTTCTATTCAAAAACTCACAAATTCCTCGATCTTGTCACCAATTGGTGTAGATCCATATTTGCATAGGCACTTCTTCTCGATCGTTCATCTCCATAGACGATAAACGAATAGCAAATGACAGGCAATGTGAATAGAAAGAAGAAAAGGGACAAATTTGAGCGGACCATAGTTTCTGAACGATTATCTCTTTGTCCTTTTATTTGTTTTCGAAGAGATTATAAACCAACACAAATTCGAAGAAAAAAGCATCCAAAAAAAGGAATTCAATTTTGACGCGGGGGTGAGGGTAAAGGGCACGTCCAGGGACATAAAGCGAATTATTGAAAGAGTGGAGAAAAAACTGGAAAAAGGCTAAAAAACACTCAGAAATGCATTCTCTACATCATTCATGGGTTTCGACAATTTGCTCCGAATGCTCAGATCAAATTCGGGGTCTAGGTGGTCTAGATCAGAAAGAAATTGAGCTAATTTAGGGAAGAGAATCGAAAATGTCAGTTAACGAATCGTGTCTAAAGAAGATTTGAATAAATAAAGCAATCCTTGGGTTATCTAATCACTGGCTAAACATGAGAACGATAAAATTCGATGAACTTTCAATATGATCTAAATGATATGATTTCAATATTTCACTTGGTTAGCTGAATTTTTCTGGTCAAACCCACAAATGGTAAAATGTTTTCAAGATTTCCGCTTTTAAATTCCTTCAAGAAATGGGAAAAATGCAAAAAAATTCAGCTAACCAGGTGAAATTAGCAAAAAAACTTTACAGCACTTTTTCAAGTTGCGTTCGAGTTGCGTTTTAGGTTGGGGAAGGGGAAGGGATTAAGCGAAAAATAGTGGGTGTTTGGTGTATTTTTGACGAAAACGACAAACAGGTGCTAATTCATTGAGCGAATTTCCAGGAGAAATGGAAAAAGTTTTGAAGGATTCAAAGGTCTTGGAGAAAATCTAAAATTAAATTTCATGAGAAAAATGAATGAAACAGTAAGCATTTAGAAATTGAACTTTGGTTGGTTGTTAGTTTCACTGAACGATTTCAAATGAATCACTGAAAGGACGAATGTAGAAGGTGACTTAGGTCCACTCTTTGAGCAGATTCGAGCACAATCTGTCACTCCTTGATGCAAAAATTTGCGAGTGAAAAGCTAATTATAGTAAGTAGAGCTGTATTTTAGCGTAAAACATTTCGAGTACAGAAAACACGAAGTATTAGGCGTTACAGAAAGTCTTTTCATTCCTTTTCATACATTCGTTTAAAAAACTAACAAATTCACTAATTAACTTGTAGTTTCCTCTAAATAAAAAGTGTTTATTATTCAATTTCCAATCTTTTTAAGTCAATTTCGGTTCCATTTCAAGCAAATTCGAAAGTGAAAACACGTGTTTTTCGTAAAAATCTATAAAAACCTTTACGAAGAAATTGGCTGAATGAATTTCTCTGAAAATTTGGCTAATTCACTAACTTATAGTTTGCTCTAAATAAAGTGTTTCTAAATAAATGTCTCTAAATAAATGTTTCTAAATAAAAAAGTGTTTCTTGTTTAATTTCCCATATTTTAAAGTCAATTTGAGAAAAATAATTGAGCTTTCTGATGAAAAAGAATCGTAGTTCAATTGGTGCATTTGTTGGTTTTAAACGAAAGTATGAAAAGAAATGAAAAGACTTTCTGAACAGTCTAATATTTGAACTCAAGAACAGCAGTAGTTGTAAAAAAATAGAAAATATTGTTAGTAGTTAGAAATGCGGATTCAATTTCACAAGTTTATATGGAAAAAGTTCAAAACGGTGTAGTTTCATGCGCATAACTTTCCTTTAGAGTTTTGTTTAAAGTCAGCTCGATTTCACGGTGATTAGCTTAATCCTGTAATAAAATACAAGGAAAAGGAAGAAATTTGAGGTAAATATTCTAGATAAAAGGTTCAAATTGTGAAGAATTCAAGTGCTTAAGGAAAAGTGAAAAAAGAAAAGAAATTCGAGATTAGTGACTCAGAATGAACTGACTTTTCTTCTTGGAATGCAAAATTTTTGGCAAATTAGAAACAAGACTAAAAAATTTTTCTAAAAAAAGAGACTTTTGTAGTTGAAGCGAATAACAATCAAAATCGGATCTTTTTAAATATATTCATTCATGGGAAAACCGATTGAATTCATTCTTAGACATCACGAAATGAAATTCCCAATCAAAAACGGGGCAAAAAGATTTCAAACAAAACACAAATTTCTTTGTTTTTAATTTGGGAAAATCTTAAATTCCAAAAATAAAGAAACAAAAATGAAATGATGAAAACTTCGTAGAAATCTCCAAATATGAAGCCTCGTAACTTTGAGCCCTTTTACCAACGAAACCAATTCAAATCTCTTTTCTAATCTTTTATCTTTCTTCTTTTTTTTCATTCACATGATTTGTCTCCAAATTTGGACGTCACATGTGCAAATGAATTCATCTTTTTGTCGCATTGTTCATCCAAATTCTTTCGCACTTTTTCTTCTCCACAAAACAAATGTCAAAAGCATTTTTTGGAGAAAAGAAAAAAGAAAAAAGAAAAAGAAATTTAATCCCCATTCAACTATTTGTCGTGTTGAAAGTCTGCGTGTTTTGTATGTCATAAATGGACGTATTTAGAGTCCGATTAGCTAGGGGAGGGTTCAAAGTTACGTATTGTCTGTTTAAAGGTTTAAAGGTTTAATTTGCATGGAAATTATGGATTGGTTGTCCAAACTGGACCAGAAAAGCCAATCGCTATCTGGTCTTACTGTGGCTTTTGATTCAGACTTGATTAGTCTGTTCTTGGGTAAAGTAGATATTTTGCGCTTGGAAAAAATCCAATAAAGATTCACTAAAGGCGCCCTTTGAAAAATTTACTTTCCTAAATTTGAGGTTACATTGATAGACTCAATTTTTTTAAACGTAAAACTCTTAGGTACCGCCGCTTGGTCACGAATTTAGTTGAATGCTTTAAAATCGTTAAATGGAAAGATTCTAGTCCTTTTTTTGAATTTTTTGAACACAACCTAGTGGTTGATTCAAGGAGAGGTTCATTTCTCTTGAAAATTTCGATTGCCTCCGCAAAACTTGGAAATATCTTGGGCACCCGAAGTACGCCAAAAAAATTTGCACCTGCTTTCAAGAAAATTCAAGAGTAGAAAGATTGAGGTTACTCAGAGAACCAAAAGTTAACCTGAAAACATCGATATCGTTGTCTTTAGGGCTTTGAAAAACTAATTCTAATTGTTGATGATCAAATCGTTTATTCAGCATTGTCTAATTGAAGCTTTCATTTCTTTGTGCCAATTCCCAATTTGCTTGCAAACGATCCAGCAGTGAAAAGGAGTTTTTCAACGAAATTGCTTGATTGTGGGGGCGGATCGTGGACAGATGGATCATTCGCATCACAACCAATCTCACCGTATTGTGTCACCTGAATGTTTCTATTATTGTTATACCTATTCAAAACCACTTTGAGATCAAAATAGTGTCGATGATCCCAGATATACATTGAGACGTTGTTCATATCAAATTTGATTAAATCTGAGCACGAGAAATCCTCTCCGGTCGGTGTTCCCGTGCAGATTTTGTACTGACAACCCGGGGTCATACAGGTTGGATACCTAAAATGAAACGATATTTTTTGGAAATGTTAAAGGAACTAAGGAGCGTAGTGTTCCCAAAAAAAACTGCGACCGGGGTCGAACTCAGACTGAGAGACAGACGCTCTAGCATTCCACCAGGAGGACATATTGCTCGAGTTGCTTTTCCGCGGCCTTTGGTCTCAAGGGACTAATAAAACGGTTGTTGGATATACCCAGATATTCTTTGAGAAATCGATGATGTTTTCCTCACCAAATTTCCATTTGATGGTGATATCCCCGAACTAAATTCCCAGGATCACAGGGTTGACTGTCGTCGGCTGAAAGGAAACAATCACTTCCTACAACTGTTATTGCTCACTTACTATCAGTTCCATTGATATAATCTTTGTTACAACCGGGTAAATGAGGCACAATATCACTTCGAAATACGACACGAAATCTGAATTCGAATTTGAAAAGTTTCATTGTTTTTATTGTTTTTATTGTTTGTTTTGTTTTGTTTTCATTGTTTTTATTTCCGAAAAACCCACGCTTCTGGGACTAAATTGTTGAAAGAGGCAGCAAATTGAACATTTCCGACTCTTGGCTCACCGAAAGTGTACAGTTTTATTTGGTTGCTGTTTCGGAGTCCTGAAAGTTTGCTCTTAAAACTCTTACCAGATTGACAAACAATCACTTAAATGAGTTTTAAACTCATGTTGAAAGATATACCTTGAGCAGCAGTCCTGGCTGCAGCAAGAGCAGCCAAAGCGGCACCGAGTGAATGACCGGTGAATACGACTTTGTAATCCTAAAAGTGCATTGACTTTTGGGGTTACAGGGCATTTAAAGCTGTAAATCGTTTGGGTTCTAACACTTCTCAACTAACTCACTCTCCACTGTGGATTCGACAGCGTTGTCCCAACCGGATCAAACAACAAATCGACCGCATTTCCGAAGTATTGATTCACCTGACTATTAGTGGTACAATGTTTTTTTTTTATCAAATGCTTAATCTAAACATGTTTTATTTAAAAATTTCCCTACTTTTCCCATTCCATAGAAATCTTGTTGTGGCTGAAGGGTCGACCATCCCTCCAATAACAATTGAACGTCCGTTTTTGTGCCTGGAAACGTTCTTAACTGAGCATTTTATAGTTTTAATAGTTTCAACTGAACTATTGTAGTGTCTAATCTAGTAATTCTTATAATCTAACCTCTAAAGACAACAACAATTTGCCGTAAAACATCAGATTTCACAATGTATCCCGAACACAATTGGGACAATGCATCACAAGATTCAGTTTTTGTTGAGATCAATTGGTAAGCACTTGAAGGGGGGAAAACCCTGAATTTAAGCTAAAGTATGCAGTTTATTTGAAGGAATATTTCTCTTCACAAAAAACTCAAAACATTTCTCTTCCAACCTTTGCAAACAAGGCGTTGGAGAGTCAGCATATGCGGCAGCCGCAAAATTTAGATAGGTTCGAGCTTCCTGAAAATAAAATTTTATGAACTAATCGGAAGAATGAGATTTAAACAAGTACCATGTGATTTTGTTTTATGATAGATCACTGACATTTTGTCCTATGATAGATCACTACTTGATAGATCACTGACAACTTCCAGCTTGTATTTTTATTTTTCTATTTTTCTTACCACAATTACCAACCTGTTCATTGTAATCTGTTGCACATTGAATAACGGTAAGCAGTACAAAAATCAATAGTTTCTCAAAAACATTTAGCATATCAAAAAGTAATTTTCGAGGTTGACGAGAAAGAAATGCAATTTTTCGGCTTCCCCCCGATCGGAATGACTTTTGGCCTAAAATAGTTTTTGGCGGTCAGAAACGATTTTCAAAGATAACTTCAAAAAATGTTTTGGCATAAAAAAAAGTTCTGGCATTTGTAGATTGAGTGGGTAAACAGGTAATGGCCTGCGATCGAGCATTTTGTGGGAAAGAGATCCAGGAGAGGGGGAACTCAGGGAAGGGGTAAATACACAAAATCCACACATACACTTCTCAATTTCTCTGTTTCTCTTTTTCTCAACTGACAATTCTTTTTACTTTCCTGGTATTTTGCGAGTAAACACAGAGAACCAATTTCCCTTCAATCTCTTTTACTGAGAGTTATCCCATTGAAGTTTCCATGAGCACATAAACTCGAGGGTCCAGTAAACCAGCGATGACTCAATGAAGAATAAAGAATAATAGTCATCGTTGCGAAACTTGTGAACCAAAAAGTTGGTGCAGTGCTCAAGAGGAGGGTTTAATTGACTATGGAACATATCCACTGATAAAACGGGCAAGGGTTTTAGCTTCTAGCTACTACCTACTCTTAAAGTCTATTATCCCTAGCTATTCCAGCGACCAACACCACAACACGTACCGAGGTTTTGCGCCGAATTACCGACGAGACCGTAGAGGTCAAAACTATTCGTATCCTACGCCAGTGTGATCCGCCCTGACTGCTGACGATTCCGGATTGCTGACGATTGCTTATCGCCGACGATTCCAGATTGCTGGCGACTGGCGGGAAGGGCCCACTAAAGGGAAAGCCCTGTGCCAGACGGCAAGCGATTACGTCGCCGCACAAAGCAAGAACACCTGTACAAAGGAATTTCTTTTATTCTGTAAATATTGCTCAGATGAGATATGAAGCCAAACGTTTGTACCCAGGGGTTTTCGGGGTCGGGGAAGCGATTGGCGGGGTTCGTTTATTGTATCTCCAAGCATTTGTGCTGAACTTGAGCCATTTTTCCCGTATTATCGCGTGCCCATAAGAACCCGGACAGGCAAAGTTGATGTTACAGAACGATTTCGCTTATTCTAGAACCAGAATCCAAATAGTCGCACAGAAATATCAGCAACCACTAAAACGTTTACGACAATGAAAAGAACAACTTATCTCTTCTAACCTTTCCTTTTTTTCCTATTTCCATTTCTAGTCTTCTTTTCTATAGACAAAAAGAGTGGAGATGACCCATTTGCATCAGTGGGAACAGCGATCTCCCCTTCTCATTCTCCCTCGCCTCTTCTTCCTTCTTCCTCTTCTCCCCTACTGACCTCATTTACCGGAAACAGAGCACTCCTCATCCCCCCTCCCTCATCACAAAACCCGTCAACCAATCCATCCAAATATTTTCCTCATTGCCCTTTTCCAGTTGTTAACCAGGTCGAGCTTGAAATTTGCATTTTTCCCATGTCACTCTCTCATCATTTCGACATACTTGTATGGCTCGATTAAACGTTCTGGTCAACACACATTGTTACTTTTTTATCTGAGAGATTTGATAGCTTAGGTTAACTAATGCTTTTGTAGTCATTTTCTTTAATAACGTTTTATAAAGTCTCTGAGTTGAGTTGAAATATACTTTGCCACAAATGACCTCAATATGTCGGCTATCTAAGGATGACCTAAAATTGACCTCAATTCGAATGATTTGCCGAACATCTGCTTGAAAAGAGAATTGTTATGACTCGATTGAAAGATACTTTCTTTACTATTCGTTTAATCGTATCACTAATACCTTTTATAGACTCTTGATTTTGATATTTTTGTTATAGTCAGCTGAAGTGCTCCCAATTAGGTGCTACAGTCAGTTGAAGTGCTCCCAATCCTCACAATCATCTGATTGTGAGGTGCCTTGGAATAAGAAAGCTTACCTCATTCTTTATCATCGAATTACTGACAAAGATAAATACAAATGCAAAAAGTGTGTCACTATCTTCGCATTTTCTTGAACAGAACCTTGACCTGACCTGACCCACTTAGAAAAGAGTCGAAGCACAGCCCCTTTCCTAGCCATTCCCCTCTGCCCTTAGCTCACCATTTGGGTGAATCCAAAGGGGTAAAGGGAAGGTCATTCATTCAACAATGGCACATCATGGTCATCCTGATTAACGCTTTTTTTCAGAACTCATCTTACATTCCATTTACTAGATATGTTAGATATTTTTAACTTTTCTTTGCTCGCCCGTTTTCCTTTATTTACAGAAACAGAGTTTACCTTTCAGAATGGACACGATTGCTCCGAAAAAGCTGAAATTAGAAAGTCTACTCGAGGACAAGTTTCCATGGAGACAATCCACGAATAATCAATCTACAATTGTAAGTTGATAAAGCACTGAGACTCGAATCTGATAGGATTAGAAATCAATTTAGGACAGTGACACAAGCTCAAGGAAATCCCCTTCAACTTCACCTCCACCTGAAAGTCATCCAACTCTTACATCTCTTTTATCTGCTCCATCAAAAGCTTTTTCCCCGGGAAGACCTGTTGCCACTCGTGTACCCAAAAATGAAGAGGTAATTCTGAGTTTGAGAAAAGTTTAAGAAGTAAGAAGTATGTTTACTTCTATACAATTTCATTTTCATTTCCAGTCGATCGCCTTCTTTGCTCAATGCACAACATGTCGGGTGTATATCCCAGATCAAGAGGCTTTTGTTCAACACGTTCTCCTCCATTACCCAAATCAGTTTCGGTTGATCAATGGCAAGAACGGGAAGAGGGCGAAAAGTGGTGCGTACAGCCGTGATTTTGAAATTTCATTTTACCTTTACATAAAAATAACAAAGGAAATTTTTAGTCAGATCATCGCCATCCTCTTCTGTGTCTGCTACATCGCCTCGTCTTGAAAATCTGACAAAGTCGAAAGCCACTCCAATATCAGCAAGTACAACCAACATCGACTGCCCTCCTTCGACAAGTGCAAGCAACGGAACAAACAGCGTTCTCAGGAGTCTTTTGTCAAACAGAAATGGTTTTTGGAATATTGTATATTATTTGAAAGAAGAGATTTTAGCAAGTACTTCTGGAATTTCTGGAATAATTAATCGAGGAGCTGTGCTAACGTCAAACAAAGTGAGTAGACAGTGGCTTACAAGGCCGAGAAAAACCCACAGCATTTAAACTAATAAGTAATAAGAAATAATAAGACTAAGAATAATAAGAATAATTGATAATCTAATAAGATTAATAAGAAATAAGAATGATTGCTAGTTATTACTAGTTAATCGAACTATTTTATTATTTCAGAATGAGAAGGATATTTGCGACACGTGTGGAGAAGTTTTCGAGAATAAACAAGACTTGTCGATTCATCAAAAGCGGCATCAAAGTCAATCCATTTCGGTGAGAGATTGAAAACCTTAAGTTAACCATCAAAATTTAGGCTTTTACACAAGATATTTTAAAGCAAGTTGCACTGAAAATTGAGGAGGATTTGCCGCTTGAAGAAGAAAAGGTAAACAGAAAGATTTAAATTAAACCATGATTTCTTTTTTTCTAGTTAAATACTGTGCCATTCTCAGCACTCGATGATTCATCGATAACGGAAAAGAATTTAAATGATCTCTTTGAAATCTATCGATCTTGTAAACAAGATTTCAACAAATCTGCAATGAAAACTCCAAAAGTTGAGCTTTAATTTGAATGTTTTATCTAGGAATAAATTTTTATTATCATTTCTATATACAAACATGCATTAAAAATAACATTAGAGTGTGTTCCTTGTGATTAAAGTGTTTTAAAGATTAAAGGAACACACTCTAAATAACATTGTGATATGTAAACTGTTTATAAAGGTAAAATTAACCGGTCCGAGCTCATTCGCCTACTCCATAAAGCTTAAAGTTGTTCCTCATAATGGACGCTGGAACGACAAGTGCGATTTGGTGTCTGCCGTCGGTGTGATGTTCTAGAATATCAACGTGAGCTTTAAAAATCTTCTAATCTTCTACCAATCGCAGGCAAACTTTTTTTGAGCCTAATTATAAGTGTAGTATTTGCACTGTTTCTTAGTTTTCAATAAAACCTTAAACCTACCCAGCCTGCATTTCTCCCGTATCCAACTCCACCGGTTTTCTCTAGAAAGTCTTTTTATATAAAATAGACATCAACAAACTCTCAATTTCCTCGTGTTTTCCTTTTCTTGCTCATTTGGTGAATCCTTGGTATTTCCATGTTCATCATTGGATTCAAAAGTCGATGGAGAACTTCGTTTTTCCACGGATCTTCTGGGTACCTAAAAGCCACTGCTTGCTCCAAAGTTAAAGGTGATTTATGCCTAGAAAAAGTTAAACAGGTTTTCTCCAAAACTTACCGATGACTCTTTTACATTTGACTCTTTGGATTTTATGCTTAAGTCAACTGAAGATCCAATGTTCAATGAAGTAGAAGACGTAGAAGATATTTCGGTGTGCTGCTTCAATTTCTAAAGTTTCAGTTGCAATTGAAATGACAGATTTAGTGAAATTTTACCTGTTCCTTTTCTCGTAAACTCTTTTTCTGTTGCATGAGTCGGATATTTCTCATAGACGATTGCACCTAAATTAGATTGGTTAATCGTTAATCGCAGATAGCTCTGTAAAATCTTAGCACATTCACGACAAAATCATTTTTGGCTTGGCTGCCGTTTCGGACGATAGCTATTAAACCAAATAAAATATCGAAAACAGAGCAGTTTTCTTTAAAAATTAATAGCGGATCCTTATCCTCGAAAACCTCTGATGGCAAATTTTCAGTCCAATTGGCCTCAAAAAAAGTGCTAAATCTACGTACGGCTCATTGGTGGACTATATCGTCGCAAATGTGTCAAGAAAAAACTGTTTATGTTTTATATTTGTACAGATTTCTTTGTCTAAAATTAAACCTTACCAACGTCTCGTAGTATTTAAGCAGCGATCCCGGAAAGCGTTCATTCAGCTCTTTGTAGGGGAGTCGTTGTTTTTCTGATGTTCCATTTCTGAATGTTAAATAAATAATACAAGTGATGAATAAGAGAACAGAAAACTTTGAAAGACTCACTCATGTTTGATCTCAATTGCCCACTCGTTTTGGATATTTTGCATCCTCATTCTATTGTCTTCAATCGGACCGAGAACCTTGACGTGATCATTTAGCTAAAATGGGGAATAAATCAAAAAGTTTAAGAAAAAGTTTTGCTTTAACTTTTTGGGCATTTTACGCGGTAAAATCTTTGCCCTAAACTCACCAAAATTTTCTCCGTTCCATTTGAAAGTTCAGCCCTTGGAATCCACGAATTTCTGAAACCAAGTTGAAATTGAAATGTTTGAATTTGCATTAGATTTGAACTATTAACAAAATAAAACAAACTCCCAATCAACGAGCGCATATTTGACATCTTTTCCAGCAGAATCCTTTCGAATCTCAGTCTTCAATATCCGCCGAATCATCCATTCTCCTTTCAGCTCAGTCATCTTCGAGTGCAGAATTTAGAAAGAATGGAAATGTGACTCGAACGACAGAAGTGTTAACAATTATAGAAAATCTGGATACAAAAGAACGGATGAATGAATGAATGAATAGGAGTTTTTGATTTGCGGGCTAAATCTCGTCTTTTGGTACGGTCGATTGGGTGCCTTTTTGAGAGGGAATTATTGGGCAGGACTGTAAAAGAGTAAAGGGTAATGGGGAAGAAGAAAGAGTGTCATAGCCGGCAAAAAGCAGTGCTAAAATCTTGTTACCGTAATCCATTTTCAAAATCCGTTGCAGTAATCTATTTCAGTTCTGACTGACTTTGACTGGAAAGGCAACGTTTCGTTATTCATTTATGCAACTGGTCTACTCCACATTTTGTAATTCGTCTGCAAAAATAAATGTCATATGAATCGCACTATTTTTTTTTACTTTTTCCCCTTTTTTCTCTCCACACATCCAATTACATGTTGGTTTGGTTCTCTCCAGTCTAGCCATATGGATGGATTCGCTCCCCTTCCCCTCACCATTGCAATTTTCCTATTTTCTTCCACCTTTCGCGTAAAACTCAGATCTGCACAATGGTTTCCTTTTTCTCAAAAAAAGCCATAAAACAAATAAAATCTAAAACTTGATTCAATTCTTGAATACTTTATTGAGACTGAGCATTTGCTTACCTTAACTTTAACTTTTTCTTTCAGAACCATTCTCAGAGCTGCACTAATTCAAACTCAAAACCTAGATGAATATTTTCCTATTCTCACCACTTCCGTCCTTCCTTACTGCTTCCTTTTTCTTTTTATTCTTTCCTTTTATTCACTTATTACTTTGTGGGTGTCAACTTTTGTGCATGATGCATTTTTGATGCATCGCCGATTGGACCGATTGTTTTTTTTGGGTGAAAGACACCCGCAAAATAATGCATCGCTCGCTGAATGATTGGGTTTTTCTCACATTCTGTCTTTTTTTTCTGTTATCAAGCCATTCATGTTGCCTTGGATGGCAAAAAAAAGAGTATATAAAGCCATATTATCATTATTTTCAAATATTTTATCATTATGCTCAGTTTGATGCCATTAGATTATGTAAAATAACAAAAAAAATCTCTTTTCAAATTCTATTCAAAGGTTTGACACATCTAAAGAAAGGTCATCCAATTTATTTTTCACCGATTAGTCGACGAAACGAACTTTTAAGGAACCAAATAAATAAGCCTTTGCTGACTTTTGCTTGATTTTTAAATTAAATGCTTACTAGACAACGATTACAAGTTTCAAGAACTGTATTCTTCAACTCGAAAAGCATTCGCTTCCATGAAATCACCAAAAAATGTCTGCAGTCTCCGTCAGTTTGTTCTTGAGTTACTTCTTGCCCTTTTCCCTTTTCTTTCCCATTCGATGGCACCCATGGGAACTCTCGTCTTTTTGCAGTCATTCCTTTCTTTTTCTCTGATTCAGTTCCACTCTTTTCAAAAAAAAACCAAATTTCCTCGGCTTCTGGAAGAACTTTTGAATGCACTCTAGATTTTGGGGTCTCTGTTGTCTACAAAAAAAAATTGTCTCTTGGGGGCACATAGCTAACCAAAACATGTAGAAAATCACGGAAAGCTTTCTAATCAATGTTATTCAGTTCGGAATGTTTTCAGAACAAAATTTAAAATGTTAGCATTGGAACGGGGTGTCTTGTTGTTGGTTTTTAGTTCAGCATGCTGTTGAAATCAAGTAAGCAAAAGCAAAACGTAAAAAGAGATAAGTGTTCGAAATGTTTAGCACAAATCTCTAGTAACTGTTTAAAGTAGCTAGTAACAGGTGGCTGTTTAAAATCTGTAGATCTAATTCTTTCAAAATGAGCAAAACATCTCCAAAAACCCCCACTCTAATCTGTGATCTTTCAGTCTCCTCAATGCATCATTTTCAACGAAATCCCTCGAGAATTATAGAGGCTTATTTTTGTCTTTTCTTCTCCTTCCCACTCACGCTCAACTTTTCTAGACAATGAATAATTTTTATGATCACTTTTCTAATGATTATGTCAATCATTTAATGATTATGTTTTTATGATTATGATTCTAATGATTATGTTTTTATGGTGTTGCTCAATCTCGATCTATCAATTCTTTGCAAAGCTTCAGCAATCTTTTTCTGCAACTCGAAGCTCAAAGTTGTCTGGAAAGTTCATAGATTTCTTCTTTTCTAAATTTTCTCCAGGTTTGTCCATTTCAAATTCAATCAAGTTTCGTCGAAATGGGCGTATCTTTTTGAGAAAGACACAACTTTTCTCCAAATCTCAATTTGGTTTTTCCTCAATTTTATTAGTCTGAATCGTGGAAAGCAAAAAACAGAATGGATTCTCTTCTGGAGTTCTTCAAAAAAGCCATAAATTTTAGACGACCTTCAAGGAGATTTTGTAAAGAAAGTTATAATGTTTGATAAGATTTCGAAAGTAAAGTTTGCAAGAGATTAATTCATCTCAAATTTTATATTCTCCCATAAAATGTTGTAAAAATCAGATTTCTGCTTTTTCTACCCATTTCTTTTTGTTTCTTGATCGTCTAATCCAGGGGAAATTAGCTCGAATTCCTCGTCCGATAAAGAGAAAAAAACTCAATTAGTGCCATTTTTTGCTTTTGCTTTTTAACATCGTTTAGTCTTTGGTTTTGTAAAAAAGCTTCTAAACTTTTTGTTTCTTAAATTCAACCATATTAAATGTTTGTTTCTTAAGTCTCCCTTTGAAAAAAGATCAATTTTTCTGTAGAAATTGAATCCCACTTTCCCACGCTTCACTCCAAAAACAGCAGCCTTACTCCGCTGCACTACGTTTTTTCGATATTTTGTTTTCTTATATTATTGCTTTTATTGCTTTCATTTTCAGATGACCCGATTATTTCTGAAATGGATTTTGATATTCCTTTTCTTTGCCACAATCACCGCTTTACACCCGATTTACGAAACCATCAAAAAGAAGCAAATACCAAAAGTGAGTCAGGTTATTTAGCAAACAGCAAAAGCAGCAACAGAAACAAGAAAATAAATTCATCATATGAAATCTTTAAATGACCTAGCTTTTTAAAAAAAAACATTTATTCACAAGAATAATGTGTTACAAAGAATACAGAGGCACAACGCCTAAGTCCTCAAACTGATATAAATGGAAAAAAGAATCAATAACCTAGCCGGTGAGATTGAACCTTTGATTTCCCGATTAAGATACAGAGCTCTTAACCAGTCGGCCATGGCTTTCGAATTTTAGGCAGAAGATGGCGGTCCATTGCAGGTGAAAGTCGGCTTTTACGTGGAAAGTATGGGGAATTTTCGAAGCACTGAAATGGTTGGTGGATAAGATGATCAGCTAAAATCTCCACTGATTACCCTATTTAGACATTTGATATGGATTTGTATATGTACATGTCATGGGTTGACCCGGCAATGGCTCACAACGAATCGGATTACGTTTTAATAAATGGTGCGCAATGAAACGTAAATTTAGCTAACACAAATACAATTTGAGATGCTGATGTTTTGAAAAGTATCTGGTTGCCGGATCTCTACTTTGCGAATGCTCGAACAGCCTATTTTCACGAAGTAATGGTGCACAATTTCAATATGTTTGTCAGTCCGACAGGAATTATTGCTTATGGAACAAGGTTTGGTCGATTGTCGATGTCGATGTCGATGTCGATCGATTAAAATGCTAAAGAAAGAATTTTAGAGTAACTTTGAATGTTGCTTGTAATTTACATCTTAAAGATTATCCCTTGGATTCGCAAAAATGTTTGGTGAAAATCATTTCCTGTAAGTTGTTTGAAAGAACTTGCAGACACTGGCTTTAGATGCTCACGTTGAAACGGAGATGAAAGCCACTTGGTTCGAAGATGGAGCAATTCGGATGAACAAGGAGATTGGTAAAAAAAGGAATTTAGTTTTCTTTTTAAATTTAAACTCCTAGGGTTACCCGAATACAATCTTGGACCAGCTGAGAGTCTTTCTTGTTCCGGAGAATTTCATTACACAATCACGCACAACTCGAGTCGGATAGGTAAGGGGAAAACCCCACTTGATCAGACGAAACTTTAGGTAATTTCTCTTGTCTTGTCGGTGTTCTATCGATGAAAAGAGCAATCGGATATCATTTAGTCCAAGCAAGTAGCAATGATTATGCAATAGCAAAAAGGATTTAGTCCTATATTCCGACTGGCTTAATCGTGGCGATCTCTTGGGTCTCATTTTGGATTGATCGACGAGCGGTAAGGGAAACTTTTTCAAGATAGAGTTCAAAAATTAATACTGTAAAACTAGTTTCCAGGTGCCAGCTCGAGTCTCTCTATCATTCACAACTCTTCTCACTTTATCCACTCAAGGGAATGGAATTCGTTATGGTCTTCCGCCTGTTTCATATGCTAAAGCTATTGATTTCTTTTATGGGAGTAAGTTTTCGGCATTCAAAACCTCATCCTCATCAAAATTCAGCGTGTATGCTGTTCATCTTTGGCGTGTTACTCGAGTTTGCTGTCGTGAATTCCTATATGAGAAAAGCTCACAAGTTCGGCGTTATGGCCGATCGGTCGCAGAGTTCAAATGAAGAAAATGGAAGACACATTGTTTGTGGTTAGTGTGACAAGTATTATCAAAATCTTACTTATTATAATACGAAAAGTTTGGAGATTTGCTTATACAGGGTTCGGCAAAAGTTCTCTACTTTTTAAATTCTTTTTAATTGAATTCTCTCTGATTGTTATTATTTCATAAGTGTTTATAGCCAAAAGATAACCAGTTTTCCACAGAATTTAAATCTTATTACAGTTTTTAAATAACTTCTTTAGCTTTTGAGTTATCGCAATTTACGTGAGCTCTGTGATCTCACCACTTATTATTATTACCAGTATAAGAAAATCTGTCAAACTTCGAACTCAGACGATTAAAAGTATTCAAAAAGTTGTTTATCAGTTTCAAACTGGAAATACAACAACAGTTTTCAATAAATTTGTACTTTTTCTAGAGTTTTTGCAATGAAAAAGCCCAAAAATATATGCAATACTATTTTCAAAGAGCATAGAATAGCGATAACACAAAATCTATCTCAAAATCTTATTTAAAAAATGTTTCAAATTACTTTAAAATTATTAAAAACTTGAGATTTTCAGTTTAAAGCAGAAACAAATTTAGACACAGGCACAGACGGTGAGGCTGACTATGAGGACAGTCCAAGGACAAGAATTCACGTGAAAACAGCTGGCCACTATGCAATACTTGTTTGTAAGGTAGGGATAATGAAAATTCACCATTGAAGCTTAATCTAGTCAAATTTTCCGATTTCAGTCTCTCCAATTCTCTCGAAAAGCTCACACAGTCGATCAGATCTCTCGATTCGCGTTTCCAGGTGACGTAAATGTTTCTAAAACAATTAAAATCAATTTCCAGCTTCATTTATCATATTCAATATTATTTACTGGACTTATTATTTGAGTGAAGATCGACAGAAAAATGAGGATGAAGTTATTTATGTTTGAAAAGGAAAGAAGATCTCTGATTTGTTGTGAATTCTAGTCTGCTTTACTTGCTGCCAAAAGACGAGCTATATATTTTTCTATGGGTCATTTTGTAATGTTTTTCTTGTGTTTTTTTGCCATCAAAGAGTACCTCAATAAAATTTAAACTCTGAAAAGAAAGACTTTTTAGACATTTTAAAAGAAAATTTTGTATGAAAAAAGAAAAATTTAGAGCACATAAAGTTAACACAAACAAATGAGTTCACCCTTTGAGCATTGCACCTCAAATTTCATCTTTGAAAGAAAATTATGCTATGTGTTCAAAATAACAAACAAAAATAGACAATAGAGAGAATAGAATTTTGAAGAAATTTTTTATTTATTTATTTCCAGCGTCCATTGTGAGACTTTTCCCGAACCGAGAGAGTCTTCGTGGAACGGATCTCATCGAGGCGAGCGAGATCTTTCGACTTGTCTGAAATTTGATTCATTCAATGTTTAAAAAAGAGAATGACGATTTCTAAAAAGTATCTATTCTAGAAAACTCTCGTAATTGACTTTTATTGTTGAAAATGCTGCTACCTGTTCAGTTTTCTTCGTGGCTGCTAGCTGTGAGTGTTGAAGCATTGAGGCCATTGAGACTGTCGGAGAGCCGTGAGCACTTGACATTACACCAACCTACAAGATTTTTTTGTCTTGATCTCTTTTAGTTGTTCAGTTCTATATCTTTAGATTTAGATTTGATTGAACAATAGATTGAATAGATTGAATAGATTGAATTGATTGAATTGATTGAATTGATTGAATTGATTGAATTGATTGAATTGATTGAATTGATTGAATTGATTGAATTGAATAGATTGATCACCTGTGCAACTTTCTCCAAAGAACTCATGCAACCGTGCGAGATTCGTTTCCTTTCCAAAACAAAACGCGCAAAGTTTTTCCATCTTGATTGCACCTAAATTTGATTTGAATTTAAAAGTTTCTAATTGTAAGTATCTTGGTAACATTTGACATTTGATATTTGATATACATTAAAGGAACTATAAAGGAATTATAAAGGAGCTATAAGGGAACTATAAAGGAATTATAAAGGAATTATAAAGGAGCTATAAAAGAACTTGAAAGGAACCATAAAGGAACTTTAAAGGAACCATAAAGGAACCTTAAAGGAACTATAAAGGAACCATAAAGGAACTATAAAGGAACTATAGAGGAACTATAGAGGAACTATAAAGGAACTATAGAGGAACTATAGAGGAACTATAACGGAACTTTAAAAGAAGAACAATAAATGACAATAAATGAATCAAATCTGTCTTCAATTTTACCTTGAAAACATTTTCATCGGGTCGAAGGACACGAGTTGTGACTCCATTCTTGCTGGTCACTAAATTAATTTTTATAAACATTTAATACTTCTATCGTGTTCAGACTATAGTTTATGATTTTTTAATACATTTTAAAACCCACGTTCTTGACTTCGTTTTCTTGTCAATGAGACATCTCGAAGCGCTGAGAGGACAGTACTTGTTGAGCTTGCTGAATGTAAAAATTTGAACAATTGAACAATTATGGAAGTATTGTAGCACTTACAAGGCTGACTCAATCCACTACTCGATCCTTGTTGTTGACTATCGTTGAGCTCCTCAACCAACACGAAATCTCCTTCATTCTCGTCCAAGCGACGAGCTTTCAGGAAAACCTAAATTTTAATGAGTAAAGAAATGATTAGAGTGAGATCGAAGAAATCTTACTTGTTTGATGATATCTTTTGCCGAGCTATTGACGGATGCCCGAAGAATCGCGTATGGTTGTTCATCGGAGACGTTGTGAACACACACGAGGAAAGTGTCACCCATCGATCGAGCTCTTGGATGCATGCCTAGAATCTTATTATTTATTATTGTTGTAAATATTACTTAATACTTATTTATTATAAGAGGCAAAGTTTGTGTGTTTTTGTCTGTTCGTTCACCTCAGAACTCGAGTCCCAGTGGGAGTTTCGGTCTGCTTTTTGGGACAATATGTAATCGACTACAGCGGTTTAGCCTGTCAAATCAGAAATGAAAATTCTTTAACTGTTTTTGAGCAACGTTGAAAAAACCGAATTTGGCTTATATTGCTTATATTTTGGCACTAGGAACATTTTGAAAAACTTTTGTATTTTGAGAAAGCGGCGATGGGGGAAAAGTTCAAAGGGATTTCAGGTAAACGGGAAAATTTGCCTCTCAAACTGAGTTTTTTTGTCGAAATGCAAATTCATTAGTAAAATAATGAATTGTAGTAAATTTGCTAACAATTAATACTAAACTTTGACTCATGTAAACTATGCATTGACCCAAATCGGTCAGCAATTCACCTCGGCGCTTAGCCGGGGGGTTAACTGCTGGTTGTTAATTGGTTGAGTGTGGGTTGGTCCCGTTTCACATGTGTGTTTTGTCAACAACGGGGTTCAATGAAGATCGATTTTAGAGCTACTATCAACATGAATTTTCTCGGCATGAAGACATGACTTTTATTAGTTTCCACCTGGGACAGCAACATACCTCCAGGCTCCAAATCTCCTCCAGCTGAATCAACGTCCAAACTTCTTCCATGGATTTGGGTTGAGGATTGGGATTTCATCGCATGGGTCACCACCTAGAAGTTATTTTTACTTTTGAAGTTACAATTCAAGTTCTGTATCCGGTGCCTCACCTCAGGGACTCTCTCAAAAATGGGTACGTTTGTGGTGACTTGTGGTGTTCCGTTTCCATTTCCATTATTTCCATTGTTCGTACTCGGTGTACTCTTGATGATTGATGTGATCCAGGCTCTTGATGATGGATCCTACATGAAAAACACTTGTCATTGCCGTTTTTTGCACCGCTACAAACCGATCCTTTTCTCCGGACTAAGAATCTCCTTTGTACTCCATTCCAAAGGGCTACCGCATCCATGATTGGCTCGTTTGGTGGAAGAACTCGGAATCTAGAATTTTGATGACTCTTTACAATTTTATCATTTCAATCACCTCTGATTCTCTCCATCATCATACTCTCCGAATTTGAGACTCTCCTCAATGAGGACATAATCTTCAACTTGATCTCCATTCTTGCCCGCATTCACCAGAGCCTAGAACTCGAGAAATCGACTTGTTTTTTGGTGATAATAAAAGCGAGCTTGATTCATTTCATTAGTCATTTAGTCATTTCCCTACCTGTTGTATGATACTCTTCACAGTGCTCCCACTTTCTCCATGTACAACCACCGTCTGATCATCAGAAACAATCCCCGAGATTCTCAGCACAAAGATTTGTTTCTTCAAGATTGGCATCGGTTTACAGACACTGCTTGGCATCTAAAGTACTGTATTTGAAGTAAATCACAGTGTTGTATACAGTGTCAAATTGGTAAGCCAATGAGTGATCGAAATTGCTGGTGGCTTGTTGAATGTCTTCTTCATGGAGATAGATGTGCTCCTCTTGCTCAAATCTTGATCTGATGAAGAGGGAGCCGTTCTCTGAAAGTCGATGTTGAACTCAAAGAAGTTTCAGCGTTTATCTTTTGAAAATCCGCTTTTCAAAATTTAACATAATAATGTTTTTGCATTAGAATCACTAAATTACTAAACAAATTATATTTTTTGCATAAGTTCCTTTAAAAAAGAAAAAAGATGCATTTCTTTTGTAATGTTTTTGATAAACTATCGTTTGAAATTTGATTCATAAATAAAAAGGGTGTAATTTTGGGGGTGGGACAAATGCGACCTTTTTTTGCGCACCTGGACATTTGAGCACCTTTTTTTTGCTGGAAAAGGCCTTAGGCAAGGCCATAGATCTTCGAAAATATTTCCATATAAGGGAATCGTATGCGTAGATTCCGAATTTCGATAAATCAGACCTCGTTGACACGTCAAATTTGGGCTAAAAGGCAAAAACTGCGGAAAAGCGTTAAGTTGCGTAGTTTTTGCCTTTTAGCCCAAATTTGACGTGTCAGCGAGGTCTGATTTGTCGAAATTCGGAATCTACGCATACGATTCCCTTCTATCAAAACCTTTTTGAAGCTCTACAACCTTTTCTAAGGCCTTTTCCAGCAAAAAAAAGGTGCGCAAAAAAGGTCGCATTTGTCCCACCCTCGTAATTTTGACAATTTTAAGATAAACCTTCCGTTAAGGTACTAAAGTGCTGAACAAAATTGTGTTTGATTTGAATAGATTTAGTCGAAAAATTTAATAAAATTCTTTGTGAAATGGCTTTTCTAGGTGAAAAGAGGTTTCGAAGATAAAAGGTTTCAAAATCCGATGTAACTACGAGCTAACCTGTTGGCTGATTAGCGGGTGTTCTCAATGGGAGATGTCTGTATCCAGGACGAAGACAGCGTACAGGAACCACTCTTTGTGCCACCACTCGTCCATTCATATTCGAATCACAAACGGCAATCCTCAGAAAGGCCAATTCAACGAACACAATTCGAAATTGTACGGTGTGATTCCAGCAAGGATTTACCTGAATTTAAAAGATACCGCTTGCCTTATATAACTTTCGTGCTTACCGCATTTCTTTGCACGACTTTACTCTTCTCCTTCTGACAATCGGCCGGTAATCCAATAAGTTCAATCTCAATGAATGGCGAACCGGAATGGGCATGCGGGAACACGTATTGACCAGACATTACCTAAAAAAAGATAAATATTCAATTGTCTGATTAATCTTACTGTCAAAGTGAGAATGAGAGCCGATTGATTCGAGAGATCTTTCGAGAGTGGATTGAACTTTCGGTAGAGGGGATGCGTTTCATCCCAGAGCACGCGAGGCTTCAGAGTGTAACTGAAAGTGAATATTGATCGGGAAATGAATAGTTCGATATTTTAGTATTCAAGATAAACGTTTCAATCTACTCACCCGCAATTCCCAGTCTGCTCAAACATGGCTGCATTCAGTGCCATCATCACATCGGTCGTCTAAAGATTTGCCTATATTTTTGCCCGTAGCTTTGAAATTACTTGAAAATTCAACGCTGCCATTTGCAGTCCAAAGCCCCAATAGAGAAGTGGTTGAAAGTTTGAACTGTCGATTCTCATTGCTCCCGGATATGTTCTCATCAACTATAAACTTATTTTGAAAGCTAAACTTTTCATTCATACATGATCCTTGGTGTATTGAATGAGCTTTAGCGGATGTTTACGGCACAACTTTCGAGCTTGAGTCTAAAATTCTTTGACTTTTAGGATTAGATACTTCTTTACCTCATTCAAGCTTGTCACTTGATAACAAGATGCTCCAGCATTGGCTCTTCTGATTGATCCATGATCACTACCTGGTGACGATTCAGGTCCTTCAGATATGTGGCTTGAACTTCTTTGTCTAAAGCTTCCGTTACTAAATTTCCTTTGAACAAATGAGTTTTTTGAGACCTTCTCAATGGTGAAGGAGTTGAGAGGAGATTTGTACTGCAACGGCTTCGATTCGTTGATACGGAAAGGGATGGTGGAGGGAAACCATGAGAGAACAGATCCGTTTCTGGATTTCTTGTCCAATCCGTCGTCGGAAAGCCCTAGAAAAAAGCCATAGATGAAAATGGAATAGTCAAAGAAGCGGTAAAAAATCTTTATTTGATCTAACAGACCTTGAATTTGATTGCTTGAGTGTAAATGACAATATCACTCAATTCCGGAGCCAACAATCCTTGTCTTCCTCTTGGTCTTTCTGTTGCCAGTGATAGGGCTAAAATCGAAACTAAATCTTTTGTGTTTTTTCTATTTCTTTTTTCAATTTACCGGAAAACGCGTCCTCTACATCCCTTGAGGTGTCATATGATCCAGTTGTCTAAAGCTTTTCTTTCACCTTCAATTATTTCTAAACTAACTGTTTCAGCTCCTTTCCTCTCTTCGGAATGATCACTGCTAATCGAGTCGGGCTTTGAAATTCTTCGTTTTCCGCCTCTCATCATTTTTGGTGAATCTGAGGCCACCATTTTAACATAAACAAGTCAAATTTTACCATCATCATCATCCTGATCTTCATCATCCATGTAATCATCCAAATCATCGTCTTCCGCTTCTTCAGCTGTGCTAAAATTTCTTTGTAATTACAGAAACTCTATTGTTTAAAAAACCTGCTCTCATAGCTGTTCTTGCTGATTTTTCTCGACAATTGCATATCAGTGACAGCTCGGCAAAGAGATCTCGTCTCAGCAAGCCCCACAGATGGCTCGGAGATCATTTTCTTGTTCTAAATATTGATTTTTGAGTCCAGTTTTATGAAAGAAAAGAGATTTTTGATGTAAATATGTGCTTACCTTGATCAGGATCTTTCCGCGCAATTGTAGAGGTGAAGGAAGCTTTGGAGCATCGGTGAAATCCGAGTCAAAAAGGAATGAGGTGACAAGACGATCTCCAAGGATTGTCTGAAGAAAAGAGTTTTATCGGATAATTGGTTTGTTTGTTTGTTTGTTTTGTTAGCTCTTTCCCTGAATTGATCTTTTGCCAAAAAAAGTCAACCAACCAAACAAACAACCAAACCAACCAATCAAACAAGAACTTCGACTAGGTTTAGTAAGTTTTAAGTCTGCAATTGTTAAACCTAAGTTGAATAAGTTGAGCGGGATTCTTTGAGAATTGCCTTTTTCACCTTCACGAAAAGGGATCCTACCACATTACTTCCACTTATCCAACAAATTGTTGGAAGAGCTTCTTTAGAAAAGCTATGGAGAAAGGACAGCTCTTTCAATATTTGTTAGTTCGCATGGAACCAGCTTATCCTCTTCTTTAACAAATGTCTTAAGAATAAACAGTTCACATTGCGAAAATAAGCTCAAAACGAAAAAATCAAAAGAACACAAATTTTACTTTGACAAAAGACAATTCAGCGAAAGAGCTGTTTTGTTATTCATTTTCAAACCTTGAACATTTGTGCCATTTTTGCTTGCACTTGAACAGAGCAATGATTTTCGATTGAAAGAATGACTGGAAGATCGGAGGTGACAAAGGCTGAGTGCTTGATGATTTCGACAACCTAAAATTAAATAATTTGAAATAGACACCAAGACACCTTTGCTAATTTACCCTTCTGAATCCAATCTTGCTTGTGAATGTGTGTCCATGGTAGATCAATGGAAGTCCATTGTCTCCATCCCAACAATCTAATTCGACACACCGGCAACCCGTCAATAACACCTAGATTTAGATCTTTTGGATAATTGTCGCAAAAATTGATAACTAATCCTATAGTTAGCCTACCTGTCGATACATTTCCGCACTACTTTCTCCTTTCAATTGATGACCCGTCAAATAAGTGTTATGCGATGAGTTTATGTAATAGTAAGAAAGTGGATAGTTGAGTTGACTTTCATCTGGCTGAAAATAAACTTCGATTTAGCAGATTTCTTAAACTAACATCAACATTTTCGGGCACAAAAGCAAAATTGGAGGGATCGGTTAACCATCGAACAAAGCCTTCAAAAGAGAGGAGTTGTTTCTGACGACAATGAGGGTCTGGTTCGTGTTCCTGAAATGATTAAAGAAGTTTAAACATTATCAAAATCTTACCATAATAATCTGAATACAGTAGCTCTCATCAACGACAAGCATTTGATGAGTGGCGAGAAATTGTTTGACCATTGATGGAGTGAGATGGGCTGATCGCGATGTGTCCATTCCGCCCATTGTAAGGCTGAAAAGAAGGAGATAAATTAAATGAAACGTTAAGCTTTTAACCTGTTAACGCTAGCAATTGCCAAAGCATTGTAGATCTTGTTTTGTTTTTCACTCAAACCAAGAGTCTGAAGGGCGACATTTCGAGTCAAGAAGTCTGAAATGAGCATTACATTGAAATAGATAACTGAATACTTTAACAAAAATATCTTTTTAGTATTATCTAATTTGAAGCTTAAATCAGACAAACCAATAGGCAGAAATTCCTGCACGGGTGCCCCAGAATCGAGTCGGCTTTGCATTCGAGGCGATCCTCTGTCTCTTGCACTTTTCTGTGCATGCGAATGTGATGGGGTTGATTGGACAATCTCATGGAAAACATCCCTAAAGGATTTATAAATGTTTTTTGTTTTTAAATAGTTAAAAGATAATTGAGATCTTTATTCAACTATTTCAAACAGCTTACTCTTTCTTTCCTTTCAAACAGAACAGTTTCAACATGAATGAAAAATAAACAATTCAGTCTTTAGTAAATGATGATCTTATTAGTAAAAGTGAAGTTTTATAGTTGATTATTGGATAAGCAATATCAATCCATACTAAGCAATGTTTGTTTGTTTTTAATTTTTTTTTTCACTTTTCTCTTTCATCTGAATGAGTGTTTGGGGAAGATTAGGTGTGGCTGTCTCTAACCAAAAAATCTTTTCTCTCTGCGTCATCACTAATCAGAAGTCAAAAAGCGAAAATTATTGTAATTTTGGTTGTTTGGAGTGGAAGAAAAGTTAAATTCTAAATCTAAAATACTTAGCTGATTGGATGTAATCGGTTTACAAGTCTCATTTTCAACCAAAAACTTACTTCAAATCTTTCCTCATTCGAGTGTTGAACAATCGGAAAAGTTCGGTGAATTCGAGCAGTGACAAGGGTTTTTCTTGATATTCTTTCCCTGATGGTCCATTTAGACTCGAGATCTGAATATTGAAAAGATAAAACTGTTATTGGTGCGATGATTGCTGTTTTTGCAATATTCTAAAGGTTTTACGTAATACTTCTCATTGCTACCAAGGGGAAATGTTGAGCTCAAGCCTTTTTCTGATTCAACGACAGTATTTGTCTTCCTATAATTGTTACAATTCCCAATTTTAAACTCACTTTAGTGAATGCCCGTGTTAGATGATGAACAGAATGCATTCAGGGCTCACAAAGCAACATTTAACATTCATATTCAAATCGAGTAAAGATATCAAAAAATGAGTCCGCTTAACAAACTCCACTCAATCAGAATTGTTTCCACAAATTTCCGGGAATAATTTTCTCAAATTTTTCGAAAATCTTTTTCTGCAGAAGTGATTTTTGAGTTCTCCGTGAGTGGTCTGTTCAAAAATAATCTCCGCACCGATCCAATTTGATTTGTCGATGGAGAAAATTGGACAGCGAAAAGAAAATTTTTTTCGTTAAATGAACTAAAAATTGGGTTCCTCATTTGAGGTCCGTTAGAAAATGGAAAAAGAAAAACCATGGAAATTCGAATAAAAGGATAAAAAAGGAAAAGAATTGCTCGGAAATAGTGCAAAGAGGCGATTTGATCAGCGGAATGAAATTAGAAATGGAATGATGGATTTGTGGGTTGAAAAATTGCTGTTTGAAATCCTGATTCTGTCAAAAATCTTATAGACAAAATATAGTCGAGCTTGGAACACTCCTTTATCAAAAAAAAAAATACGACCGGATACGGAAATGAGGCTTGATTAGGAAAACACGAGTACTACGAGTGCAGTAATTTTTTGATGCCTTAAAAATCCAAGTAACTAATTTCCAAGCAAGGTGTGAATCAGAATCACAAATGATCACTAACAAAATGATATTTCAAAAGAAGACTCGCTAAAAATCAATGTTTGACACAAAACAGCTATTAAGCAGTAATCAACAAGTCATTAATCGAAAAAATCCCAAAAAATAACAGCCAAACTTTCGTTTTTCCCTTTCAAAGGTGTCAAGAGATCAAGAAAAAAATGTTAACGAGCAATTTTCGGGAAAGGTTTACAGAAAAGAGAGAGTCCATTGTTATCATAGCCCCCGGATCGGTTACGCACTTTACGACTCCGACCGCTCAACGCTTTTTTAACGCTTTTTTTTTCTGATTTCCCGGCCACCGGCTGACTGTTGACCCGTCTTTTTTGAGCAAATCCGGGTAAATGCTTTTTTGTTGAATTCGGCTACTTTATAAGGAAATGAAAAACTGATAGCGATCAGTTTTTCTTGATTACTACCGGACTTATTCGACCAAACACATTCAGACTTTGGGCACAGTACTTGATAAGTTTCATCTAGAGTGTGTTTCTCGTGATTAAATAATTAATTGAAAAAATTTGCATAAACAAATTTTTAATTGATTGTCAATTGTCAATGTCAATTAATTAAGATTTGTCTCAATTCATGCGTTAATTAAACAAATTGGTGCATATGCAAATTAAATGGGTTGAATATCAATATCTTTTACTTGTGAATCGCACTATATAAGGAGCGCGTTAACGTTTTTTCACTTTTTCTCTCAACACTTCTTACTATTAGTTCGTTTTCTCTACGCTTCTTTCTTTTACTCTTTCTTTTCAATTGAATAACTTTCATTTTAGATTAACTCCTGGTCCCAAAAAAAAGCTGCGATTGAAACTGCAATAATTTTATTTTAAATAAGATTTACCTACCGTAATTGAATAGCTCTTTGAATTTTTTTCCCTTGTTTTGAAACCCACCTGTCCACTGCTCGAGATACTCCCCGAATTCGGTGTCTCTCCACCCCGCGATCTCCACGATTTCGTCGATCGTCCACCCACCGATCGACCTTAACTTTCTAAATTATTAATTCTCGAATGCTTTCCACCTCCATGACTGTAACTTGTCGGTGTTCTGCTTCTCGCCGAAATGCTGTCAATTCCGGCAAAGAACGATCCTGGGTAGTCTGTTTTATTCTAGAAAACTTTTGTCTGAAAGAATACCTCCATGACTTGAGCTTGTTGGGGTGCGACTTCGAGGGGTGTAGATACTGTCGAGATCTCCTAGGATTTGTCGTTAATTTTTCATTTTGACTACTCGTATTCACTACTTTCTAAAGTACCTGTATCGCTCAGCGCAGTTTCTCCTCTCGGTTTCAGGTAATAGCCGGGAGAATTGGGACCGGCTGGACCGGATTGACATGACATCTGGGATTTGATTGATGGTGGACGGACCTAGAAACTCAGATTGAGCAAATGAAGATGTTTAAGTTTAGAATTTGAAGTTATAAAGAAGTAAAGCTAAATTATTAGTACCAACCAAAGGACTCTGCGGTTGAGGGCTTTGTGATCGACTCGCATCTCTCGACGTTCCACGCAGCTTGATTTTCATAGCATTTTTGAAGTTGATCAATCTAGACACAGAAATTTTAAGCGGTGAATTGAGTTTTGTTCTCACCTATTTCTCGTTCCTCCAAGATCACTGTTTGAGTTCGAGTTTTCCGCTCGGCTTGCACATGGAGTGTTTTGGGGAATTCCGGGAACTGAAAAAATACTTTCTTGATAAATTGCAAAACGGGGATTGTTTAATATCTTTGTTATTGCCATTAATTTCATTTTATCTCACCAAATCCTCTCCATCGTTCAACACGTCCACCAAATGCTTGCAAGGCATCGAAGGGGGCGAGGACCAAGCGAACGACCACAATTCTCGGCATCCGCTTGGCTTTCCTGAAAAAAAAAAGCTGTCAAAGCTATAGAATCCTCTACATATGTAATAAAGGCTCAAATAAAGATTTCTCAATTACCCTGTAAAGTTGAAGAAAAAGATTCTTCAACCAAAGCATCCTTCTATCCGGATTCTTCTGTTGAATGTGTAGAGCCTCAACCACCTAAGAAACCTATTAACGGTAAAGAACTATAAATCACTCTTTGCAATCCGTGAATCCAATATTGTGCAATGTGTTGAGGAGCCAAGAAATAGAGACATTCGTTCTCTGGCAAAACTTGTCCATAGGAGACCTGGAAGAGTGATTTTTAGGACCTCTAGTTGTGCAAACCTTCCAACATTGTACAGGCACAGACATCTCTTCACAGGAATGGCGACGATAGATTGCCTAAACGAGATTTGAAATGAAATTTCAAAACTAGTCTTTACTTCAATATCCACCCCATAGCTGTCCATTTGTTCGATCGCTTTAACGTGATTGAGCCGAAGCTCGCCTTCTTCTGAAAAAGATTTGAAGATCTGTATTTGTCAAGTGGAGTCGATAAGTATTAATCTATTAAAGATACGTCGATAAATATTAAAGATAAGTATTAATCAAATCGATAAGTAGCAAAATTTTTGTAGTTAGAGACTTCAACTACCTGACAAACGTGGACCACTTCCTGGCAGAGGAGATCTCGTGCTTTCAAGATTCGTCGTGGGAACACTTGGTGTTGATGTAGTTAATGGATCCTGAATTGAAATTAAAGTTATTGAAAAGTTGAATCGTTATTTCTTCTTTCATTACCTTCATCTTAAAGCTATCCCTATTTCCAATCCCATGCACTTTGCTCCATTGAAGACTTCCACAAGATGAGTCCAATCGAAGAACACAAAGCACCGATCGACCTGAGTCGGCATCATAATGAATCACCTGAAAATATCAAGAATGCTACGTTATTCTTTCAAGTACTGTAGTTCCATGTTGGAGCCGTTGGATGATGTCAAGATCGAATCTGTTTGTGTCCAAGGGAATCATTGTCACTCCATGTCCAGAGCCGGAAGCTGGTTGAACTGGTTCATAACCTGAAACATCATAAAGTTTCAAAGATTAACAACGTTGTAATCCTTTCAAGCTGTAATTTATTGTAAAATTACCTTTGATCTCCGGTTGAACTTCAGGTTTATTGTGGCAAGCATCTTCCAAGTAATTCATCATGTTCCGGCTGAAAGCGTAATTTGAAAATACGATAAGCTTTTCAAAATAAGCTCAACCTATGCCGATGAAATATCTCCATATTGTCGAGAATAATGGCAACTAGGTTGATCTTGTCAGCATTTAACAATCCACCAACACCGATTTTTGATGAGAAGTGATCCCTCGCCATTCGAATCCGTCACAAACTGAAAGTTTGTGATAAAAATCAGTCTTTAATAATAGATTGCTAGTATATTGCTTGTATTTTTTTATTGGACACCCTATGATTACCTCTAATCTCTCTTTGTTCCCCTCATGACCAATCAGAACAATATGGGACATCTCGTTGCTGATCGAATAGAGATCACTGAACAGTTTGGATAAGACAAGTCAGATAGAACTTAGATTCTTGGGCACAATAGTTACCGCTTTGTCGTTAGTCGCTACTCACCGCAAAAACATTCCAAAGAAGGGAATAATTCTGCATTGAGGCATTCGCAGAGCCCTCTGTACTGCTTGGATGTATTGCTTTGAGGGATTTCCCTTCACTTTATCCGGTAACATGATGTCACAGAACTAAAAGAGAGTATACAGGGTGTTCAATATTTATGGGGACCAGTCGATTACTAGTTTTAGAGCTCATTTTGTATAAGTTTAATGCTAAAAAGGAAACACACTGATCAATACGCCCAACGTTAACTAACAACTTTAAGTTAGTTTTTCCAAAAATTATTGCAAAAGACTTTCTCATCGTTAAACAAGAACAACTGAGGTCTGACTCCTTTTGGTAAAATTTGGTGAGCGAGTTCTGTTGAATCGATTTTTGGAATATCAAATTCAGTAAACTGTAAAAATAATCTAGAAAGTCGAGTTTTTTCCAACTCCTATGCAATGCTTTCTTAACGATTTTTTTTCTCATAAACCAATTTTGTGAGCGCTAAACAACCTGCGAGCTTAAAAGTCTCCATAAATATTGAATACCCGGTATTAATAATGAGCGAAATGCTAAAATGCTTTAAGTTTACCTCCTCATATTTCTGTTTCTCGTCGGGTCTCAAACTCAACCAAAAAGGCCCGAGTTTCTCATTGCTGAGCCCGGTCAAGATCTCGACTGCTGCGTTGAAGTTTCCTAAATTTGAATGTTAAATTTTTTTATAAGGCAATCAAATACCGATTTGCCAACATGTTTCGATAATTCTCAATATGGAAGCAAGAGCAATCTTTCGATCATCATGAGTGGGTTGAGAGACGATCACATGCGTAATCCAGGAGGAAACCTATAAAATGACATACAGTTTATGCAGATTGTTCAAGTTTGACTTGCAATTAGCCAATGAATAAAACTCATTACCTCACTGAGCCTTTTCACAAGACTCCTCACAGGACTCGAGTTCTCCAACACGGAGATTCCAGTTTGGTCACAGATCACATATCGAACATAGTCCATTGGTTGAATTCCATAGAAGAGTTGATATTCAGTATGTGAGAGCTAAAAAAGCAATACAATTATAGCAAATTAACAATCACTTGGTAAGCGACTTCTTCAGGAAAATGAAGAATGTACTGTAGTCGCTCTAGCTCTAATCGAAACAGTGTCACTGGTTCAAGAGAGAAGTTTCCACTCAGAATTTGTGATGTCCTAGAGATTGTAGAGCCGGATCGAGAGGTGGCTAAATGGGAGATTTTCAACAGAAATTTTTGTTTAACACCTGTACTTGCACAAATACTTCTTCGATGTCCTGTATTCAGCGATTTTTGGATAGAGTTGCTGACACGATTCTGCTGGATTTCCCAAAGGGTCATTGAGATCGATTTGAGAGAGTTGAATGAGGGAGCTGAAACTTCGTTGTTTAACACATTCACGACGAATTAAACCGAATGAAATATCCAAAAATAGAGCAGTTTTCTTTAAAAACTAATAACGGATTCGAATTCCTCATCCACGAAAATCCCTGATTGCAAATTTTTAGCTCAATCGGCCTCAAAAAAATGACTAAATCTACCGGTGAACCGTATCGTCGCCAATGTGTTAAAAATGTAACCAATCCATAACTTACCAATCAACTGCCATTTATTGCCACGAAACTCCAAAAGTATCTGATGTTTTGAGACACCTCCACCGACTCTCCACTAAAAATAAACCAGTCAAATCTTTTTCTAAAGTTCTTCACTTGTTGCAGAGTATTTGCATGTTGCTTCTTCAGCACCAATTTGCTGATTCCATCCAGAAGACACAGTGATGTGCTACTCAAACACAGAAGTCGTAAAGTCTAAAGACAATTAACGAGTTAAAAAATCTGATGCTATAAACTTTTCTCAACGTTCTCCCGTGTAAAACTTCTTTGACTTGAAAAACTTTGCACCCGAAAGCAGCCAGCTTTTTTGGCAATCTGAAATTTAAAACCTTTGTTCGTTTTGGTGGATTTTGCACCTGAATGTAGAGTTTCTTCATTCCCACTTCACTCTCATAGACTTGAGAATGGAAAAGTTTTCGTTTACGATCCTAAAAATGAAGTTTTCAGAGTTTGCTTCAAGCTTTACTAACCCGAACAAACTTTAACGTTCTTCGATCACCCCTCAAATCAATGGGAAGGCAGAGGGCTTGCAACTCGTCGCTCATTCTCGTGTCACTGTGCGGGATACATCTGAAACGAGGGTTGAATAAATTTTCTATTTTTTTTTTATAAGATTCAGACCAACCTCAGTAAAATGCCCCTTCTCGTTGCACTGTCATCACTGTTTCCTCTTTGTGGATGAGCTCCTTTTCTCGACATAACCGCATTCACTACTTCTAACTCGTTCCTGAAAGAAAAGAAGATCAAGCAGATCCAGACAAATTCATAGGCATAATTTTGTTTTTACTTACAAGCCTTAAAGCTTCCTTACCTAGCCGCATCAGATTGAGTTCTAGGTGGAGTGCAATATAGACTCTGATCGACTTCCCATGGAGTGATCATGATCTTCAACGCTAGATCTCGAATTCTACCTGAAGTTCCAGTTTTTATATCTAACTTAAGGTTTATTAAACCAAATTGTCCTTTCAGCAAATGTCTCCTAATCGTTTGCGTTCTCTTATTGTGTGGCCATTGTTCCTCAACGCATAACTGGATTGCTGCAAGATAAGCGGCTTCTTCTTTTGGGCACGGTAATCCACCGGAAATCACTTGATCTTGCACCTAAACTGAATGTTTTGCTTTTTGGTTTCTTTGATCACCTCAAGATATTCATCATTGATTGCTTCATGTTGTGTCTCTTTTTCTTGATTCTCCATGTGTTCAACGGATGTCGAGACGACTTGGATTATATCAGCACACCTAGAAATGATAGAAATTGTATTAGGTTGGTGAATAAGTCCTTGTTTCTGACTACTAACAATATCTTCAAATTGTTACTACTACTGATGTTCGTTTTTAGGGTGTCTAGAGAGTCTTTTCGTTTTTTCGTACTTCCGTTTAAAACTAACAAATGCACGTGAATTACGGTTTGTTTCATTAAAAATGGTGAATTTATGAATTTGTTATTTTTGAACAGAAGTATAAAAAGGAACGAAAAGACTTATTCACCAGCCTAATATTCTCATATCTTGCTAGTAAAAATTTAGAGATCAAAATAATACCAAGCAATGCTTTAAAATCGAGACAGACCAATTTTTGACAGTCGGATGTTGAGGAGAGTTGAGAATTTGTCGAAGTACTTGGGAGCATTCTTTCATTGTTGCCATCACATTATCGTTTTCCTGTATGTCAGATATTGATTAATTCTATATAAGCACAGATATTAATCAGTAAACCAACTTTTGTATGCACATTCAACAATGTGACGATCAATTGTCGAACACATTGAAAATCGGGGTTCATTTCGCTCATCGACAGCAACAAGGGGCTCTTTAAACTTCAAATTATTAAATGTTACAGGTTTTCAGATTGTTTATTATTAGAAGTAATCGATCAACTAATAAGTAGGTTAAAATTTGAAGTTCGTTACCTCTCTGTCAGGAACTCTCAAAGAATCCCCACTACTCCTCGAGCCAACTCGTTTCGGCAAAGGAATTCGGGTGCCAATTGTTGAAGCTCGTTTCCTGAATAAAATAAGACACTTAAATAAACATTATTTCACATTACCTTATAACAAAGCTAAAAAGAAATGGTCCCGAGTTGTCCGAGGCGATACTCGTTCCAGCACTAAATGGATTGTTTTTTTTAAAAACGGATTAAATCATTTGACGTGAAATCTAAAAGATTTTATGCCAAATATGTTATGAAAAAAATGGATTCAAAGTGTTTTGAAACTTTTTAGAATTGATTTTCGTAATCGGCTTATCCATCAGAACACACTTTTTGTGGGTACATTCTCGATTCAAAGGTTCGAGAAAATAAAAGTGTTCTGAAAGGAGGCAAATCTGGAGATCAAGGATTGCAGAATTGCATGAATTTAAACCTGAAAGTGGACAATCGAAGACCGGCCGAAGAACGGGAACTTCTTTGGGAAATCACCGAAGATGCACGAGAGGACCAATCACCCATTGATGACTCTAAAAATTGAGCCAAGGATTACTGGCAAACTTTGATAGTATTCTAGAGTAGTCAGAATAGAATATCACATCAACAAGTTCGATAAAGGACCGATTTCCAACCTTCCGAACTCTTTCTGCTCCCATCAGCATCTTTATTGCTTGCGGCTTGTCCGGCGACAAGAAGCGGTGCACAATCCGACGCTTCACTACCACTTCTACTAAACAGTTAGCATAGTACATTGTACTTTAAATTACATTCACTTTACCAATCAAAATTTACCTATCTGGTGAATTCACAAAGTAGCCAAACTCAAATTGGGACATTGCCGATGGGCGTCTGATCTCGATTTGCGGAACTCCGGGAATGGCCTAGAATTTTGAATGAGAAAGTACATATTAAAATAAGGTATAATAGTAATAAAACTATTCCATAAGCTAAGAAATGAAATAAATATTTACCATCACACTAACCAATGGACTGCTGGGTCGCCGATCAAAAAGGGATGGGGGATTGAGACCATCATCTTTTGAGCCATTGGCTGGCGTTCTACAAAAAGAATATTAATTTTGTTACTTATTCATTTGTGTTTTACCTGGGTGGACTAGCCCCAGAAACTTCGAGTTCTGGCAAATATGTGTATGGGATGACTCGTGGGGGTTTTGGTGGAGCTGACGGATTACTGTCAGCTGACGAGTCTTGCTGTTGTCGGAAGCTGAATAATGCGATAAGGTTTCAATAAACAAATACCGTAAAACTCTAATAGAAGTCCCTTTTTTATTTTGAGCTTTTTATACCGTAACCCAAAAATTATCATAACCAAAAATAGGTATTTTACACTTTTATTAGTGCAGGGATTTTCCGAGGAGGGATGTGAGCACATGCGAGGTCTCTACGATCAGGTCTGGCCAGTGAGCGAGGTGGATGAGAGAACTGAAGAGGAAACTATCGCCCAATGTTCGGAGAACGATGAAGAAACACTAGATCCTTCCCGAAAGCGCAAGGCCTTTCTATTCAAGGCTATTCAAAGCAGCTCAAATTGGAAGATTTCAAATACGCCAAATTTTCTATGCATGCGTTCGCACAGAAGTATCGAGTTGATCGTGCAATGCTTTGACGATGGATCGGAAACAAAGCTTGTGCAGCAAGAAGGCCAAGCAAAACGTTAGAAAGGAGGCAGGCGACACTTGACGTCGATTGAGCTGGAGAACGGGGTTGTTACCAGGAATCTATCACAAAAATTTGTTCGATTTCTAATTTTTGCATTGAAGAATAGAAGCCCCGGGGCTTCTATTACAATAAGGACGGTAATACTGTTACCTGCTTCTGTAAGCTTGCTTCATTTCTTCCCTTTTCGTGGGTGGATAGTTTTGGAGTTTCTTCGTGAACTCCAGCACTGGATCCGAGCCAGATGATGGACTTTCCGGGCTTGAGTCTCCCGAGGCTAAATTCTGCTTGGACTTTTTCAAAGTATTAGCTAAAGTATTATCTATTCGAAAATTTCAATAATACTTACGTCTTGAGTGTCTCTTGCATGGATCGGTTCCCATTCTTCCGCGAAAAAGCGATTGGATATATTTAGGGAGGTGTTTTTGTACAGAAGAGCTCGACGAGGTTGTCTTCTTTGATCGATTCGATCCACTGCTTGTATCAGTACCCAACCTAAAGCCTTTCTCTACAAATCTTCGTTTGTTTTCAAAACCTTTTCCTTCGTTCTTTATCCTTCAAGTCCTTGGCTCCGGAACTGAAACGCTTTGGGCGAATGATCTCCACAGAACTGAAAATAATGGATGAAATTTGATAGTTTTTATAATTTTAATCTCTTTCCTCACCTCGATCTTCGGATGTGAACTCTTTTATTTGACGATCTTGATCCTTGGTGTACTCGCAAATAATTTCTATCTTTTCCCTGAAGATCATCCCGTCGATCAAATGATTTTGACTTCACATAGCCACTAGAATAGTTTGATATTATTAAATGCATCGTAAATTTTACGTGTTAGCTCCAAGACTGAGACTTGAAGTGGCTCTCGGATCGGTGATTGTTTTGTGGGGAGTTGAGTCGATTGCCTGGAAGAAAAACATAAAAAAGGTTTTCACAAAGAATTTCCACCTTAGGCACAACTTTCTTCTTTGCCACCAATCCGAGATCCCATGTGAGTTTATGCATGAGTAATCTTAACAAGAGAACATTGTCCAAAACCAGTCCCAATTTGCATAGATGAGCTTCAAGAGACTCCAGAGAGAATAATAGTTGAAATGATGTGGTTTTGTTGAGTTGTTCTTGGGCAGCCCGTGCTTCGACAAGCTGAAGGATTACCAATTTTTTGTTACTTTCATCAGTATACCGGTGAAACTGATGTGTGTCTCTCAACATCAGGCGGTGGGGATTCGGTTTTCGGATCTTCTTCTTTAATCGGCTGAGCTGCGGAAAGATTTGGAGCATTCTTTGCTAACTGAAACGTTTAATTATAGCTGTAGTATTCCAGCCTCTTGTCTTACTACAGTAAACTGTCGTAAAAGGAATCCGATTTTACACCGATATACTGTAGTCTTTCAAATTGGCTTGTATCACTTTGTGTCTTTGAAAGCCAGTGTAACTCTACCTCAGAGACTTCATGTAACAATTTGAGCATAAAACCCTCGACACCCATCGCATTCTTGCTGAATGTAGCCATGCTTCTGGAATTGTTTTGTTTACAGAATGATTTTAGACCAGCCGAAAAATCCGTCTAACGGCTAAATTTCTGTTTTTTTTGGCTGAATTTTTTGGGGTTGACGCGTAGTTTTGTTGTCGTCGTTTTGTAATATTTTTATCATCCAACCGCTACACAATCGCCAAAATCATTGTCAGCTGCTTACACGAGGTCTTAAAAACACATTTGCAGCAAAATTGATGGTTAGACAACATTTCCCAGCTTCTGTGATGGCGTGCGGTGGAATCTGTGCCACAGGAAAGACTCCACTCGTCTTTTTGGACCGAAACGTAAAAATCAATGCTGGAATCTATCAACAAATGGTTCTGAAGGATGTCTTAGAGCTTTGGGCCTTAAATAATTTCGCACAGAACAAATTTACCCTTCAACAAGATTGGATTCCGGCCCACAGAGCCCGTTCAACTCCTCAACTTTGCAATCAGATGTTTTTGCCTTCGAATAGCCTCGATTTGAACCCTCTTGACTTTTCAGTGTGGTAAATTTTGAAAGACAAGTTCTCAGGCAAGCGTTTTCACACAGTGGATGCTTTGAAAGCTGCTTTAAAGAAAGCCTAGGCTGAAATCACCATGCAGCAATGTGCGACCATCGTCAAGAGCTTCCCCAAGCGATTAAAGAAGTGTGTTGAAGCTGATGGCGGAAATTTTAAACATTTGTTATACTTTTTTTGTTAGTTTAGCGTTAAATAAACAACTTGTTACCTTCGATTGGTATAAAATTAAACAAGTTTAGACCTTTGACTATCTTAGAAAAGTAGCAGATCTGTTGGGGCGCCCTGTATATAGTAGATTTAAAGTTTACCTAGGCGTTGCACATGTAGCACAAATATATTCATCTTCAATCGGATAATTCGATTTGGTTGCTCGAAGCTCTTTCACCTCTTTTGGCTCTTTTGCATCCGGTTTCTCGAGTTTTTCAGTAGCAGCTTAAACTTTTGATTGTGCAAACGGTAAACATGTAATCCTGACCAAGCATGTGAAAGATATTCACTCGACTTCCCACTCTTTCGCCCATTCCCACGTAGATGAGAATCCGAGCGGCATGGTATTTGACAAAGTGGCCAAACTTGGTGGAATGATTCGTGTAATACCTAGAAATTGAAATGATTACAATCTCTAGGTTTTATTACCAATCATCAGCTGGCAATAACATTTGCATTAGAACATCGTCAATTTGAAGATCGAGAAAGACTGGATGAGTTGATGAATCCAACGCCACAAGGGCCACACATTGAAGGAGCAGACAAAGAAGTTGCTGAAATTTGGATTGAAAATGGAAATTCCAGAAGGCTTACCGGCTCCAGAGTTGGTTCCAATAATTGCATGAGATTTTTCAAGTTCTTCCTTGAACTCAACCGTTGCCGAAAGTTCAACATGTGAGTGAGAAAAAGCAGCAAACGAGCGATTAAGATCTGTAAAGAGAAAAAGTTACTCAAGTAAAGGACAAGCTTACCTGGGTACAATGAGCACTACAATATCTCCATCGATGAGCGGGACTGCAGACAGAGCGAGTTCCTGCCTCACGATTCCCCAAAGTGATCGCATTGTGGAGACACATTAAGACTAAATGAGTTGTTGAAAATGTCAAAGTAGTATTGTCAATTGACTACCTTGACTAGGACATGAATCATGAAAGGACTGAATGAGAGCATCGGGTTGAGCCATTGGTGGATTCGGAGAAGCGGCTCCATCTCTTGTTGTATAGATGTAGACATGATCGACAGTTGAACAATGATCTCCTTGAGACATGAATGGACTTTCTGAAATGATTTGGGATAATGACAGAAAAAGAGTAAGTAATTCAAGCTACAAGAATTCATAAAGCTTTACCCACCCATTGGACTTTCCGGGGAATCCGAGTCAAAGGCATGAGTTCGATTCAATAACTTTGAAGAAACGAATGAAATATCGGGCTGAGTGAACAACTCGTAGACCAAACCGGCATCAATGATCTGGAGAATGGGTTTAGATTTCTTCAAAAATTCCATTTACCTTATTTAAAGTGCTCAATGCAGAGAATTGTCTCACAGTGCCAGTGATCTGCAAGAATTGAAAGCAGAATTTTGACAAAGAAGCCAAAATAGAAATAAGCTGTTGTTTTCGGGTTTTCTTGTAGGTCGGCGTGGCTGAATCGTAGAACTCGATAGCTGTCTAAATTTGATGAATAAAGATATTTAGTCAACAAAAACAATACCAGGATTAATTTGTGAAGTAATCCGCCTAAATGTGATTCAAAAGCCTCATGGTCGACATTTTGTGAGACATTCTCGAGCTCTTTCGCACACTTGATCAAAGAGTTCTGAAAAAAACTTCAATTTAGCCTCAAAATTACTAATATCTTTACCTGAATCACTTCTAAGCATTCGGGATTTGAGGCCATCTTTTTGAGGAGCTCCCACGCTTGTTCCCAGCTCACATTATCGATCACCGGATCAAGAGCATCTAAAGTTTTGGGTAAAAGTCAATAGGCGTTTTTTTATTATTTACTACGACTTTTACTATATACTATATAGTCTATGATAGCGCTCAAAACGATTTAGACAGACGGTGGTAGACGGTAGTATTTTTTTTCTCTTTGTGAGATATCGACTTACAGTCAAAAACAAAGTTGTACCTTGATCAGTTTCTAATATTATGAGCCTAAAAGCTCTTATCTAGTTCGAGTTCTTACTATAGAATTCTCTCCATGTATTTTTTAGTCTAAAAAGTACATGGAGAATCTGAATTTGAGGTCAGATTTGCTCAAAAATGCTTAGTTATAAAGTTAAACAATTTGAGCTTGCGCCGAACTCAGGAGAATCAAAAATTTTATGGTAAAAACTTGAACCAGATAAGGGCTTTTAGGCTCATAATATTAGAAACTGATCAAGGTACAACTTTTTTGAGTGTAAGTCGATATCTCTCTCAAAAAAGAGAAAAAATACCATCGTCTAAACCATTTTGAGCGCTACTATATATTCCTCGCTATTATTAACGGTAAACTGACTTCTATGATGTGCAAAGCATCTCCTTGCAGCTGCCGCCAGATCTCTATTGTCTTTCGTTCCCCGATTTTTTCTCTGCAACTGAAGGGAGACCAGTGATTTGCGTCTCGCTGTTTCTTTTGCGGTTACAGTTTCTGGAAGTTACTTGTTAGTCTTGCTTTTTAACATCGTAGACTTGCTGAGCTTAAAAACAAGTCAATGCTGCTTAACTAGTTAACTTGATTTTCTGTTTATACCGAGTAGTGAGCAAGTTGAGACTGAAGGAGCGGCTGATGGACGAGGAGAGAGTGGAGCTTTGTTCAGAGAATGACGCTCGCCTTGGGACACTGAAAAATACGACTTTAGCAAGGTCTTTGGATCAAATCAAATTGAGAACAAGTTTAAAAGTTTAATCTAAAGCCAAATATAGATCTATCACAAACCGTTATCCACTTGCAAACGATGATTGTGAGCGGATCTTGGAGTAGAAAACCCAAGTCTCGAATGCTCCTTTTCTTGTCCAGAGCAAGCCACCTACAATTTTGGATACAATATGAAAGCACAAATATTTTCCTGATATGAACTGGGTCAAATCAGAGATAAATTTTCGTAGTCATTAAAAAAGATGAAAAATTTTGTGGGTAAAGCTGGAATTATAGTCGAAAAGCCGTACAATACAAAAAAAATGAAAAACTATATTGGTACTTTTCCAACCTTGAACAATTCTTCAACACATGTTTGTTGCAAACTTCTCAATTCGGGTGCTAGATCGAGTGGGCAAATTCCTCGCATATTTTTCTTCTCAATTCTGAAAACAGACAAAAATGTTCAAACAGTCAGAATTAGGAAATGTGATCGTAATTTGTATATAATATGTCCGAAACTGAATGAAGATTCTTTTCGTTTAGTTTCTTTTAATTTTAGATTCTGCTTTTGTTGATATACAAGGTGCGTGAAAAGTTCTGTCCCTTTCTAAAAGACTACTTTTACAATGCGTTATGAAGTTTCTAAGACTCAAAACCTACAAAATTAGATTTTTCAAGCATTTTTAGATGACATTAGACCTCAAAGCTGCACAAGTCGATTTGAAGCAGGGCCTTAAATGGGAACGAGAATGCTCAACTGCATATTCAAAGCCATAATAAATTATAAGAAACTGTTTTTATAGCTAAATAGTGACTAAAAACTCATGAAAATATCAAATTCTAATTTGCTACGAAGCTAGGAAAGCTATTTTTGACCTGTGACCAGAGGGTACTTCAAATGTTTTCATAAAAAGTTCTATAAAATTTTCTATATGAGTAAAATAGAAAATATGAAACAATTTTCTAGTGTAAAAACACTTGAAAAATCTAATTTTGTAGGTTTTGAGTCTTGGAAACTTCATAAAACATTGTAAAAGTAGTCTTTTAGGAAGTGACAGAACTTTTCATGGACCCTGTAGATGCAGGAACTAGTTGAATTCAGTTTCAGACGTCTGAAACTGATCAAAACAAAAATTTTTGTTCCGTTTTGGACGTAATTATATATAAAACCAAAGACCAAAATCTCACTGTGCCCCGAAGAAAATCAAAGTGTGAAGACAAGTCCAATTAAGTGGAGAATCTCGGGCAGCCAAGAGTAACGGTGTATTCCCATCATCGTCTCCTGTAAGTAAAACATTAATGTATTACTACAAAGAGTCGACTTTTTATTATACTTTGATAAAATTTACCTAGATTCACGTCAGCTCCATATGCAATAAGAAGAGCGATGAGTTCAGCACTTTGCACTCGCACCGCCACCCCCAACGGTGTCTGATCGATGATTGTGACCGCGCGGAGTTGGGTGCAAATCGAGCAGATCTCGGGAGTCATTGAATGGGTTCTAGAGAAAATTCGAATCGCTAAATGATTTAGTAAATTTCAACGGACCTTGGAATAATTGTTGTCAACGGGATATTTCCACTTGCTGTACAGTTTCCTTTACAATGGCACGTCGCTGTAGCATTTGGATCGTATCCACTTTTCAATAGCAGTTCAGCGATATCCTAAAGTTGAATTTAAAGTAAAAATAAGAACTTTTGCCATCAGGTAAGAAATATATAATAGAATCAACATCATCAACAAAACTTTAGTGAAACCAAACCTTTTGTTTGTGGGCGACAGCCATGTGGAGAGTGTTGAGCACTGCACAGGTTGATCTGAACAAACAGAATTAAGAAATAGAATAGTTATTAAATCGAAATGTACTAAAAAAAGCAAAAATCTCCTACTTTCCGCCAGAATGCGTGGAAACGGTGCTGCTGGCGTTCGATCTCCGATGATTATTCCCGTGACGTCTTTGAGCCAAATCAGTGAGAGTGTTCGTTGAGCCTGTGGTTAGAGTTAGAAAAGTTAAAAAATGAAATATAATCAGCAAAACGACAAAAAAACTGGCTTTTTCTATTACTAGGGAACAATGCCATAAAAATGATCAATTTTTATGGCATTGTTCCATTGAAAAGATCCATTTGTAGCCATGAAAACTTAACACCTAGGCACTATTTAAAAGAATCTATTAGATCAATTTTAGAATTTATATTTTGATAATTTTGGTCTGAGCCCTTTTCTACAAAAACCTTCGAAGATCTCACCAATCGATGGCGATGTCGATAGCGGCTTGTTGAGATTATGTGCGGCCAAGAGTCGCTCCACCATTGTCATATCCTCATAGTGAATTGCCTGAATATTTCGAATTTTAGATTCACTTGAAATCCTTAGAGGTACCAGAAGGAGCAAAACCACACTCACTTCCAACATTTGTTCACTCAAATTTTGTGTGACCGAGGGCTTTCGGTCCTCTTTGATCAAATTTCGATGAACGGCCGTGAAAGTAAAAGAACGGCCTGGAAAACGAGATATTTGAAGTCGGAATTTTCGATTTTCATTCTAATGTTCACAAATTTTACCTGTGTCTGTTGGTGTTCCAACAATCGATGATCCATCACTGCTTTCACCAGTATAGCGGCGACCAGATAAGCCTAAAAGATCAAGGATTTCAATACGATTTCAAAAACAGATTTCAATCTGAAAGCTTTCAATACAACCAAGGAATTATGTAACTTTTGAAGGCATTTCTATTCTATTTTGTTACCAGATTGTCCACTTTGTTGTCGTTGAAGTCGTTGTCTCAATCTTTTCGCCGTCGATACAGTACTTTCATGATTGGCAAGCTCGGATGAATAGCCAAAGGTATAACTGAAAACGAAAGAATATTAACTTTTTATCTAAAGTCAGTATTCTTTTTGAATATATGATAAACAAACCGATCATTGTGTTCCATTGATGACTCTCTTGATTGAGTCATTTTATGTATTGGTGGAGATGAACCATATGCTCCTTTACCCGCTGAAGACATTCTGGCTGAATTACCTGAAAGCATTTCATCCAGAAAATGAACGAGTGAAGAAAATCATTCACCCATACCGAGTATAATCAAAGAAAAAAGATAACTCCTAATCAAGTGCTTTTGTAGGCTAATCGTTTTGAGAATCCGGAAAGATTTTATGAGTCAGAAGAAGGGAAATATTAAAGGGGCTCTTGTAAAAAAATGAGATTATCCCCACAAAGACTTACAAAAAAAAAGAAAAGGAGACAAGTGGAGGAGGTATTTTTGAAAACAATCAAGAAATTGATTAGAAATGTTTAGAGAAAATTGTGTGAGATTAGGGGAATCACGAGGAAAGAAAGGGGTAGCTGGAAAGGAAAGGTCGGGGATCGGAAAACTATTGTTGCCATTTCATCTTGTGTTCCTGGATCCACTCGTGGCAATTTCTATCGGTCGGGTCAGGCTAGGAACTGTCTTCTGTCCTTCTGGTCTGTCTTTGCTTCAAGTCTGACTAGGGAGACTCAAGTCAGATTTCATCGCCAATCCGCATCAAACCAATATGGGTTTCGCCAGTCGAACACGGGTAACACGATGACGTTTTTAGTTTTTACCTAAATGCTCTAGATTTTTTTAAAAACGCAAAAGAAGTCTAACTCCCTAATGCACTAATCAGGGTATATAAGCACCGCCATCGTCAAGGCAATGAAGTGAATCCGTGGTGCAATGGTAGTGCCACCATTTCCCTTTCTTGACACCCGAGCTCGACTGCCCCTGCGCGCAATTCATTTTGGTTTTTTGCTTTTCATATTTTCATTTTCTTTTACGAAAATAACATTGATTTCCAAGCTACTTTTCAGAAATGGATCTGGTTCCAGATGTTGCTATTGCTATTTTAGCCCAAAGGCTTCAACGAATTGGTAGCAACGTTAAGAAAGCAACACGAGAAGAGAGAAGATCCTAAAGATGTTCAAAACATTAAAACAAAAAAAAAATTCAAAAAAGTCTATCCAAGTCGAACTCGGGGGCCAAAAAAGGGAAAATGGCACTACCACTGCACCACGGATTCACTCCGCCCCCCTGGCGATGGCGGTCCTTATGCAAGGTGTTCAATAATTACAGGGACTCGGTATTTTAAGTGTAACTCAACACTGAGATGTGCAAACATCCCATGCTTTGTTTTAATAGAAAATTCAAATATTTTTCTACGGTGGATTCTTAGATTTGACGAAAAAACTTTTTCTGCCTTTTTTATAGAACCTCAAAGTTGGCAGTCAGGAGTTGCTTGGCGCGGCATTTGTTTTTAGAGGAAAATGAAAATGGGTTTCGGTGCAAGACTTAGTACTCAACCTAATATGAAAAATACTTTGTATTATGTACATATACATGAAAATCCGTTCCCTAGTGATCCGGGCCTTCCAGAAGCTAGGTCTGGTTGGAACATGACTTTCCGTGACTCTCAGCATACTACCGTTTCCGTTGACTCTCAGCAACTACCATAACTGAACACTCCATCTCGAAAACAACCCAGTTTGGACAAATTGATTTTGCGTCAAACTAATTTTCGATAATCAAATTTTCTTCTTTACGAAATGAATGAACTCTTCCCACATCGTGGCTTCGCTTTTGAAAGAATTCAATCAATACAATCAAACTTTTCTCTTTGTCTTGTCTCATCATATTCTTATTTCCATTTCTCGTTATGTTTCGTTAATCCTAGATGAGTTTCTCAATATCACATCAATATAAAAAGTGAAGAAATCCAATCATTTGCGTAGTTTCGATTCGATGAAAGGATTCTATGGAAATCCTTTTTCTAGATGGATTCCCTCAAAGAAGAAAGAGGGGGAAATCCTCTTTTCTTTTTTCTTCTCAATCCGAATGTTCTCATATCCGGTAAAAAACTTGTACAAAACTACCAAAAAAGAAAGTAGCCAAAAGTGAGGAAGAGATAAGTTGTAAATAAGAAAATTTGTAAATTTAATCGATTTTAACTTGTAATCTCTAAAGGAGGCATGTAAAATACAAAGGGAAAATCAGAAAAATAATTGAAAATTGTAAACTAATGTCATCTGGCAAGTTTATGTCAAAAGATAAGAAAATAATGAACTGTGAAATACTCAGATCGACCGGAATTGCTTCTGATTCAAAATGAGATTTCAGAACAAAATGGAAACGATTTTCTTTGGGTAACCTTTTTGTGGTTAATCTCACAGAATATTTGAGTTGAATGGAAGTGGGGAAGAGAGGTGATTGAAAAGAAGAAGAGAAAGAAGAAGAGAAAGAAGAAGAAACAAAAGAAATCTCTAATGAGGTTGATATCTCTGTATCTCATTTCATGGCTTCTCTTCAACAATGAGATTTTGAGGAAAATGGAAATGAACAAATTGGGAAAGGAGTAATCATTTGAATGAAAAAATTTAGGGCTTAAAGTGGTTATGAAATGCGATTGTGAATTTGATTTGGTGGATTTTACGGAAATTGGAAAATTGGGGAGTTTGGAGTTTTTTTGGGGACAGAGGTATGAAAACGTAGGCATCTCGGTAATTTCCGGTTTAAAGACACAAAATTATCATATCTTATTGGCAAACTGCCCTCGAGCTTTTCCAGTTTGCCTGTCTTACTGCCAGCTTCATCATCACCATAATATTTTGTTTTGAATATGAGCCGGCTTGATTACTCAAGTCTTTTGCATCAGGAAGTGTTTGGGTTTTGTAAAAGACGATATGATATAACGATCTCTATTATATATAAAACAGAAGAGACGTCTGTCCGTCCGTCTGTGCGCAGCCATTGGCGAAAAGGGGCGAGGCTTAGATTGAGTGGAAAACGCGAACGTTAGTGAGCATTTTGAGATGATAAAGACACGATATGATGAGTGATAACATTTCTTAAAATTCAAATTGGGTGGAATCTCTATATCAAGAACTAATCTAAGGAATAACCCTAAAAGATTAGACATTCAGACGTTGAAAATAAACCCAACAAAAAAGGAAAAGATCTGCTAAAGGAGGGAAAGTTTTTAATTTAGCTTTAAGGAAGCCATGGGGAAAATGGAGAAAAGATTGAAAGAGAAATGGCTTCTCTCTTGACTTGGGCACTTTCTTCATTTCCTTCCAAGAATATCCGAACAGAAAAGAAAATGGATTTGATTAGATTCACGTGGATATAAGGAATGAAGAAATGAGAAAAGAGTTGAAAAGTAAAAGAAGTAAAAGATTTGTGAACATGCACACATCATTGAGACATGATTTGGGACAGATTTTGAATATGATGGCAATGTTTTGATGGTTTTCAGTAAAGATTCTAAAAAATGTTTGCGCATTTTTGTTGTCATCGTTAGTGTAGCGTTGGTTTAATTACCCAAGTTTTCTTTTGCATTTATTTCTTTCCGGAGTCAAGCCCAAGTTATAGACGTTGACAAAAAGCAGATAGCTAAAGCTTTCATGGAATAGACAGATTCCTCAAAGCTTACAAAAAAAGAAATCGATCCACTCTAAACTAAAGGAACAAACAAGTATAAGCTGTAAAAAAATTACATTTGCGCAAAGAAAAAAAGGATTTGTGATCAGATTCGACCGGATATCGGGCAGTTGGACGGAGAAAAGAAGCGAAAAAAGAAATAAAGTCAGAATTAGATTCGACCGACTCGTTCCGACACCACAGATTTGCAAAGAATAATGTTAGGAAAAGAAAATAAAAGAGAGGAAAGGGAGGATAGATGAGAGTTATTCGTGGATACGGATTAGCAATTTCCCGTCATAAGAAAGAGAAGAAGCAAAAGAAATCCAACCGGGGAATCGATTGGATAGGGGTTTGAAAAGTTCTATATTCTGGAAAAGTGACAATGCAAAAAAAGAAAACAAGAATTTTGAAAACTTGAGGTGAATTGCTTTCAACCTGGCCCTCGAACCGATGCTTCGTGCCCTACACGACCAACAGTGTGGGTACCAACTCAACGGACAAGACATCGACGTGCTCGCCTACGCCGATGACATCATCCTCGTCTCCAAGAGCTCGGTTCGCCTCCACGACATGCTCGATGTGGTCACCACCGTCGCCTCCTGGTCTGGACTGGACCTCGCATTCAACGCCAAGAAGTGTGCATCGCTCGTTCTCGATGGCCAACAACGCGGCGCCGTCCCGACACAACACTCGATCCAAGGTCAGAAGATGAAGAGCCTCGAAGAAGACGACACTTACGAACACCTCGGAGTGCCCACCGGATACCACCGCGCCCCATCAGCCGAAGATGCCCTGCAGAAGATGACAAACCACGTTGAATCAATCGACAAATCTCTTCTTGCACCGTGGCAGAAAGCTGATGCGGTCAACACGTTCGTCTTGCCGTGCCTCTCCTTCCACCTCAAGAACGGAATCGTGCCCAAGAAGCCTCTGACGGTGTTCGACAGGAAGCTCAAAGTCGCCTGCAAGAGATGGCTGAACCTCCCATCGCGAGCCTCCAACAAAGTCCTCTACCCCTTTTTGCACAATAAGACCTGAGAGACCAATTCTCGCTTCCACATTTCATTTCGGTCCCATTTTTGTTTTCAGAGTAAAGTCACCCTTGGACTTTGAAAAAGTCCTGTATACCTCTTGGACGGTCCGTTCTCCACGTAACTCAGCTCGCCGATTTTCATTGAAAGCGAGTACTGCTAGCATAGTTCGATTCGTAAAACCTTTTTTAGGGAAGTATTTGCGCTTGGGTCTATAGCGTATACAAACGGCATGGAAGCTTTCCATGTCACGAAGATGTCACGTTGTCGATCCGCATTCTATCCAAATCGCTCATGAAATCCGTCTTTGCAACTATTGATAATAGGCTCTGAAAATGAGGCGAAGATGGTTGAACTAATTCACTCGGATTGCTATCTCCCATGTGCCGTGTACATCTCATAACTTTCTCGAACCTTTCTTGTTGGACTTTTCCTTTCATGTCTTAGTGGTAGGGAATGCAAGAATCAAATCTTCAAATTTTTGCGCTGACCACTGATGAATGCCTTGAATATGCAGAAAAAAAGAGAACACCATTTCTTGTGAAACTTTTGAATCACCATTCGACATCTCAATTGACGAGTACGTTTGAAGAATAAGACGTCTTGCCAACGTTTGGAGCAAATTCTTATCCTCTTCACTTTTGGATGATTTCACAAGACTTCTAAGTTCCTTCTTCAATGATTTCAGTCTATGGCATGGGTCAAAACTGAGATTGTAGTCCTCTGACTGTAGATAAGCCACGACTTGCGGATGTTTATCAACTGTAACATTGTCCAAAGCTCATACTTGGGAATCTCCGTTAGGATTCGTTTTACGCCTTTAAGTTCCATTCGACCACTAACATTTCCAACCTCATTTTTTTGTACAACTGCAAAATCTACAATTTGTTTCATCTCGGTTTCCAAACATGAAATTGCACATAATTCGGCTGAATATCCAGGACTATAATATTGTCCATCCAGGGAAACGCTTATCGTTTTTGCCAGTCCTCCTATTAGTTCACTCCTCTTTTTGTAATACATATTCTCGACAGCCATACAAAGGCTTTTGAAAGTAATAGAAATTGACTCTTGGAGAGAAAAGGCATTTCGAAAGCCGAACAAAAGGATGACAAATCTGGATATCCGATTGGAGTAACATGTGCCGCCGTAGTTATTGCCGAATTTCCGGACCGAGTCTGTGTTCCTTCTATGAACTTTTGAGTCGGTCATCGAATACGAGCGTTGCTTTTACAAGAGCATCGATAAACAGCGGTAAGGTTTGTGCCATTCTGTTTCCTGCTTTTCCTTTGGTTCGACCTCCAGGAGAACTACCACACAGATGACAATGTTGAAGTAGCTGTTCCCATTGTGCAAACTCGACAATCACATATTTGGGAGTTGTGACAAGTTCCTCTTCTGAGTCAGACATCCTCCTAAAACAAAAAGTCATAAATCCCTAGTTCAAAACAAAAAAAATAAAAGATGAAAATTCTATCATCTTTTGTAACATTAATTTGTCCCTGTTTTGACCTGCGAGAACGAAATGTGGAAGCGAGAATTGGTCTCTCAGGTCTTATTGTGCAAAAAGGGGTTCTGTATTCCGGGTTGTGATCCGATTGACGACGATGCCATCGAACGACTTTCTGACGATTTAGCCGAATTATTACATTTTTCTGATAGTGATAGTGATGATGAATAGATTACTTGTTTGTTTGTCATTTGTTTTAATTTCATTCTTATGTCCTCTTGTTGTCAATATATGTTTATTACTTTTTAGGCATCCCATTACCTCTGCCTTCGCTCCAGCCTGAAAATTTCGATGTCATTGCCAGCTCAGAAACGTTTTAAATTTTGTATACCCATTTGTTTTTGTTTAAGTTGGTATGAAAGTCAATTTAAATGCTACTTTGTTATTATGTTTCCGTCTGTGCTTAATCTTATAGTTTTGGAAATAGGTTTATTAGCTCCAATTCAACGCATAAATTTGATTTATCAACGCTAACCTTTTTGCTTGTCTTTTTGTAAACTTTATTCCTTCAATTTCTTTGAATAAGTGTTACTGTAATATCGCATCGAGTTTTTCTATAATTTCTGCTAAATATTTTTTTATTAATTTTATTAAAGAAATAATTTTTTAAGTAAACTGTAATAGTACAGATCGATGAATTGATCGATCGATGAATTCAGAGATTTAACTTCTGATGCCTACAAAAGAAAACATTTCGAAATCATAAAAACTATCGAACAAACGATTTTCAGTGTTGTTTCAATAAAAACTTTAATATTCATTTAAAGTGGAGGCTCCAGAAATGGAAATGCCGGGGGGAAGAAAAGAGGAATTCACGTCGACTCCCTCTCTGTTATCCACATTCACTTCATTTTCCGTTCCATCAAAACCAATCGGTCTGATTAGCCTTTCTTGGGTTTCTCTAATCAACGGATCCATTTCAAATCTACCGTAATCCTAAGATAACAGTAGGTTAGTTTCTCATTTTGATTTGACACCTGATTATATTCCATTACCAGCTTGTGATGTGTCAAAGCACTCGATCGTTCCTTGCAATCGATTTTGGTGCATCTGAAAAACAAATGCCTATTTTTTCGATAACTTAAAGTGTTTAATTTATTTTTTAGAACTTTAAAAGTCTATTAGATTTTACGTTTCGATGATCTCTCGAATTGGATGAAGAGAATCCGGTGAATTCAGTTTCACCGAATTTTTCCTACAATCAAAGAGGAAACGATCGAGATTCATTTCCGTTTCTCCATAGTCTTCGTAAACAGTTCTCAAAAGTTTTCATTACTTTAGTTCTTTTGTTATTTTCTAAACCTTCTCTCAACAATTTCCCAAAGAACTAATCCAATCTGATAAATGTCACTTTGGGGGCTTTCCTGAAAACCATAACTTTATAAAAGTCAAGAAAAAGACTTATGTTACTAAACATTAGAAAAAAAATTAGGTTACTGCTTAAGTTTTGCTTAAGTTTCTTAAGTTTTATTAAAAGCCTGATAAAAAATTGTAATTCAGTAACCTAATTCAGTAGTTTTTCTATTTAAACCATATGATTTCCATCGAAAAAGCCGAGAGCTTCAGGGCTCGCGTATCGAAGAGTTTTGGCTTCATTTAGAGGCTTAGTCGCATTCAAGTCTTTCATACAACCAAAATCTCCGAGTTTCAGCACAAAATCTTTCGTAACCAGCACGCTAAAGATAAGCAGTTATGGCAGTGATTAGAGTAATACCTTTCTATAACGGGTCCTTCAAAGGCGAAAATTAAAGATCATAAATTACACAGCTACACATCTTAGTTTATCTTAGTCTTCATCTTAGTTTATGATATTGAATGATATTGAAATTTCTCCTTTGAAGGGCGCGTTATAGAAAGTTATTGCTTGAGAGAAACACCCTCCAGCAGTGACTAATTAATAACTAATTAATTAAGTTGCTAACTAATTAATAGTACAGAGTGTCCCAATAAAAAAAAGTCGGTACTTTTCCAATATCGGGAGTGGTACCCGGATTAACGGGGGTGGGATTTTTTTTCTAAATTAAAGATTTCGGTCGAATTTAATAGCTCAATGCTATATTTATTGGAAAATTAAGAACCCTAAATCAAAACATTAAGTTAAACAACAACTAACAAACAAACAACAAGAAGTAAATAAATCAAGTTAACAACAATCTTAATCAAGCAATCAAGCATAAAATGGAATTGTTTCCTTTTCAGCGCCAGGTACCCAAAACTCAGCAATGTCCCGGAGGATGGCATCAAAAGCACTGTTCCCAGGCGGCAAATTTGCCACTTTCCTTGCACATACTTAACGCAAATAGTAATTCCATTGGACAACCGTAAAAAAAAATTTACCACCCTCGATATTGGAAAAGAATCAAAAAGTCACTTTGTGTCGAATTTTGAAAAATATTTCTAGTGACTAGAGGTGGTATGATTTTTGGGATCAAAATTGTCTTCTTGGGGTCGCAAATTTTCGACACATTTTCTATTTCATGGAACTTTTCTTCCACCACCATGAGCCACCTTTAAATCCACCATCCAAATAGTGCAACAAGAAACTTATTAAATCAAATCAAACTTTCTCGGTTTGATATCCCGATGAATGATCTCGTTTTCGAAGAGACACAAAAGGCCAGCAAAAAGGTGTTCAGCCCAACACAAAACTGTCTTCATATTGTAAATAACGGAGGGACTTCTATAAAGCACTGAAAGAAGGATTAACAGAGAGTTATTTAACAGAAAATTGACCATCAAATAATGATCCTCGTTCACAGAACTCCATATAAATGACCATATTAGTTTTGTCGAGCTTCAAGTCGAAGAAATGAACGATATTTGGATGTGGAAGCCTTTTCAGTGTTTCCCTTTCCTTTTCGAAGAGTTCATTCATCGGAAGACGAGAATCGTAGTCGATGTATTTGGCTGCAATTACTCTAAAAAATTCTAGTACTGAATATTTGGAATAAAATTCACGGATGATGATTGGGCACAGATTTGACTCCACCGAAACCCCCACATCCCAAAAAAAGCTGAAAGTTTAGCTTTTAGTGTTTAATAACTTTTGCAACTTCGGTAGCCGTTTCCCCAACAAAGCTAGTCCAAGAGTCTGGCAGGAGTATTTCTTCGGTTTGTTCTTTCGAAATCTCTGAACTGAAGTTGAAGCGCCGACTGACCACCGCTTTTGTGAGTCTATTATCGAAACCGATTGGCCGGAGTAATTGCTTCTGTTTTTCGCAAATCAACGGAAAGAATGGGAATTTCTGATACTCCTAAAAAAACAACTCACTTGTTCAACTTAACCTATTTAGTTTTTGCTTACCAAATTGAGGTGCACAATTTGTGGATAAATAGAATCAATCGTTGCCCTTTCGGTTTGTCTCATTTTTTGTGCAACTAAAATTGTTCGTTTAAAGTTTGGTTAATTGCCGATTTTTGTGCAGATCAACTTCGAACGTTAAAATTCAAACAGAAATTATATACAGTGCGTTTTACATTAAGTAGTGTTCCTTCCAAAATGCCCGTATCTCGAAAAATGTCAAAGGAATCAATGTTGGTGTCAATTACAAAAAGAAAGAGCACAGTGAAAAACCCTAAAAAAACACTCTTTTTGGATTACTTTACTTTTCAAAAATAATTTTTTTAACTAATTAGGCTTTTCAGACCGTTTCATATTAAGAAAAACAACATTTTTTAATTTTTTTCGCCCTTGTTAACTTGTTTTTTTGTTTCCCTTTTAATATGTTTATTTTGTTTATTTTACATTTTGCTCCTTACAAACATCTATCGGATTACGAAAAAGGACAAATTGATGCTCGCCACCGCCTGGGAGGAGCCGACAATTCACTAAGGAGAATTGCGAAAGATTTGGGCCGCTCTGACAACACAATTCGTCTATATTTGAAGAACAAAACCTCCGCCACCGCCAAAAAGAAAACTGGACCAAAGCCGAAGCTCACGCCTCGTGCCAAACGTCAAATTGTGAACGGCATTCACGGTTTATCGATCAACGACGTCAAGACACAACTGCAAATAGATGCTTCCAAGACGACAATCCTGGCGTGCTGTCAGGGAAAATCCACATATTGACCGTCAACTTTTCAACCACGCCCCGCCTTGAAAGATAGACATAAAGAAGCCAGCCTCCGCTTTGCCAAAACTCACATGAATCAGGACTGGACAAACGTTTGGAACCATTTGGATTCAATTAACTTTTGTGTTTAGGTGATCTTCTCCGATGAGAAAAAGTGGAATCTTGATGGAGCAGGCGGGGTTTCGCATTATTGGAGAGATCCTCAAAAGGATCCAATCTTTTTTCGGGACGCGAAACTATGATGGAGGAAATGTAATGGTTTGGGCGGCCTTCTGTGCCAATGGAACCGTCTCTTTGGAGTTCATTTCGAACAAAATGAACAGCAAAAATTATGTGGACCTGCTCAAAGTGGCTCTCTTACCATTTCTACAGCAAAATCCCGCCATTGCCTACATCTACCAACAAGATAACGCGTTGATTCACACCGCTAACTACACAATGGGCTGGTTCGCTGCCTCCGCCATCGACGTTTGGACTGGCCTTCTTGCTCACCGGACCTCAATCCGATCGAAAACCTTTGGGGGAGAGGTTTACAAGAATCACCGGCAGTAACAAGACGCTTCTCAACTTAAAGCGTCGATCAGAATGGCTTGGAAAGGTCTCGACGTCGCCGTCCTTCAGAACCTCGTCAAGAGTATGCATAATCGGATTTTTCAAGTGATAAACCGTTCTGGACGTATTACTGATTATTAGCTGTTGCTATCGTTTTGTTTTTCCTTGTTAAAGTTTTTCTTTTACTTGAAACAAAATCTTTTTCAAGTGCGCTACTTAATATGAAACGGTCTGAAAAGCCTAATTATTAAAAAAATTGTTTTTGAAAAGTAAAGTAATCCAAAAAGAGTGTTTTTTAGGGTTTTTCACTATGCTCTTTCTTTTTGTAATTGACACCAACATTGATTCCTTTGACACTTTTCGAGATACGGGCATTTTGGAAGGAACACTACTTAATGTGAAATGCACTTTATTTTGTAAAAGTTTTTCCAAAAACAGCACCTATCGACTAGCTGAGCAATTCGATGTTTACAATTTGGCGTCGGCAGTACAGCTTTCAGAGTCAACAGATCTTTTTGAAAGCGTTGATTTTCCCATGTTCCATTATCATATTGTGAAAAGGTTTCCCTAAATGAATCTTGTAAAAAAAAAAAGTCAAAATCAAGTTTGTACGTTGTAAATTAGATTTTGAGAAAGTTAGTCTTGAGAAAATTTTTTTAGAAATCTTTTGTATAAATAAATACTCAGCCATTTGATTTACGCTTTGTTGCATTAGAAAGCTCTAGCCTTCTTCTACAAAAACGTTTTTTTTCAAATTTTGAAAATCTTAGTTTCAAAATGTTTTCCATGGGTCCAAAGAGAAGCAGTCAAAAATTGAGATTCTTTGAAGATGTTGTTTAGACACTCTTGTCCCCAGAAATCTATTTTAGTGTCAAGAGAAAAAAAAGAAGAGAACATCAAAAGTTAGGCCTAGAGCCAAAATTTTAGAACAATTCACTCAGTCGTTTTCATTTTTCACTCAAAACATGATTTTTTCGAAAAATGGATTTCACCGTTGATCTGACCATTAGAAACTTTGCAAATTGGGGGGGACAAATGCGACCTTTTTTTGCGCACCTGGACATTTGCGCACCTTTTTTGCTGGCTTCAAAAATGAGTTTTCATAGAAGGGAATCGTATGCGTAGATTCCGAATTTCGAAAAAATCAGACCTCGCTGACACGTCCAATTTGGGCTAAAAGGCAAAAACTACGCAACTTAACGCTTTTCCGCAGTTTTTGCCCTTTAGCCCAAATTTGACGTGTCAACGAGGTCTGATTTGTCGAAATTCGGAATCTACGCATACGATTCCCTTATATGGAAATATTTTTGAAGCTCTACGACCTTTCCTAAGGTCTTTTCCAGCAAAAAAAAGGTGCGCAAATGTCCAGGTGCGCAAAAAAAGGTAGCATTTGTCCCACCCCCCAAATTGGCTAAAAATGAGCGAAATCAAATAAAAAAAATGCATGTTACAGCAAACCGTAAAGCAAACGGTTGGCTCATTTAGGAGAATATTTTATAAAAATTTTACACTTAAGACTCACAGTTGGAACTTGTGCGCCGCAGGGACTCCAACCCGCGACCTTTCGCTTACTGCTAACCATGCTAACACCACAACGCACCTGGTCTCCTAACTTTACAAACAAAGTTACAAAGTTAACTCTAACTTTACAATCTAATACAAACGTTCTTTCGATAATCTCACAAAGCACAAGTCCAGCCGAATAGAGATCACTTTGAGCATTGATTTGAACACCAAAAAGTTCCTGCGCTATCTAGAAAAGAATTTTCAAAACAAAACTTGTTTCACCTGTTCGTTTCCCAAGTCTTTTTGATACGAAAGCAGATAAGCCTAAGATACAGATATTCAGTCATTTCAATTAACAAGTCCAATCTCATACAACCTCTGGACTCAAGCATTGTGAGGTGGCTGCTTGATACTCCTTTCCACTACCCATTTCCGAAAGATCTTTTGTGCACCCAAAGTCAGAGACTTTCAAAGTAAAGTCATTCGTCAGTAAGCAACTAAAATACTATTTGAAAACGTTAAACTTCTTTTATGACTTGGTGACTTTAATGTCACGATGCAAAATCTGTCGCTTGGATAGAAAAAAGAGTGCAGAAAGTAGGTGTTCTGCCCAACAGATCACCGTTTTCATGTTATAAATCACATTCGGGTTTTCAAGAGCTAAAAAATATGTCTGATTTTACAGTGGGTAATTGTGATGCAAAGATTCGAACTAAAAAGTTTTGCTATTAGGTTGGCAATGATGAAATGTCGTTTTTTACATAAAACTATTTTTAAGAATGATCAAGCAATCAATCAAAAGACAAAAGATCAACCAAAAGATCAATTTTGCCATTCAAAAGATCTATCTTTTCTCATCAAAATGGTTTAAATGATTTTGAAACACTTCTGTTTTGGAGGCTTTCGGGAGGAGTGAAGGTGGATAGTCAAAAACGCAGAGAGCGTCTAGTTAGATGGATTTTTGATCGTCTAGTTAGATGGACATCTAGCTTTTTTTGATGAGAAGCTAATATATTTTTTTGTGCAAGTGAAAGGTCAAACTCTTTTACATTTTCAGTAAAATTTTCAGCCAAACTCGTCAAGCCACTTTTTCTATCTAAGTTCCTCAAAAACACCTCAAACGAGCCAAAAATTCCTTATTTCAAACCATTTTTCAAAAAAAAAATTCTGAAAAACGGCTGGACCAATTTGATTGAAAATTTGAGTGCATATGTAAAAAATATCGATTTTTCTTTTGCGTGAGAAATTAAAATATATGCATGTTAAAAAGTTGTAAAATTGATTATTTCCTATTTATGCCAATTTCGGCTACTTTCATTTGCGCGCCCCGAAAACCTCGAAAATAAAAGTTTTGCAAAATCATTTAAAAGGGATTTTAGAGAGGAAAGATAGATCTTTTGAATGGCAAAATTGATCTTTTGATTGATCTTTTGTCTTTTGATTGATTGCCTGATCATTCTTAAAAATAGTTTTATGTAAAAAACGACATTTCATTATTGCGAACCTAATAATTTAGGAAATTGGGATGAAATGTTTACTGGCATTTAGTGACTTCCTCTCGCAATACTCCATAAACAATGTGAAATAGTTATGATCTCCATTCCAACCATAGTAGTAAACAACATTCGGATGCTGCAGTCCCTTAAGGGCTTTCCACTCTTCGTCGAATTTCCACCGCTTAGAGGCGTCTAGATTTGTCAAGTATTTTGCAACGATTGGTCTGCAACTTATTATTTTTGAAAAGTTAATTGAAGAAACTAACGGATGTCGTTCTCTTATCAATTCCACTCGCGCAATCGATCCATATCCAATCACTTTCGGCTCAATGCGTCTCCATTTCACCCATTTTGGGTCCTCATCAAAGACCAAATCCATTTTTTGTTTACCTGATTCTTTGGGGGCAATCAATTTGGAAAGTATTGAAACAGCAAGCAAATTGGACATCACTTTTTTCAGCTTAATGATCAGTGACAAAAATTGAAATAATTTTTCCCAAAACTTTTCTCTTTTTTTGTGATCAATATGTTATCAGTTTTGCAAAACAGAAGGTCTAGAAGAGAAATGTCTTTTTAGAGGTCTCAGATAAGGCTTTTGGTGGATTTGTTTTTCAAAAAGTTTAAAACTTTTATTGTTACTTTGAAGATCAATGTTTCGCACGGATAACCAAGAAAATTTCCCGTGGAAACAAGTCTTCAAAAGATGCCACTCTGTCGATTTACTGAATTTGGAGAAGGTTCAACTTTTTCTTGCATTTTGACTTTTCCTTAGGAAAAGTCAGCTAGAAGTCAGCTAGTAACTTTTATAAAAGTTACTAGTTCAGCTAGTTAGCCAAAATATTCTCAGAGATAGTTATAAAAGCAAATTTCAAGCAAACACCAAATAGCTTCAGGTTTGTAAACGATTCCATCAACTGATTTCATTGAACAACCTCTTTTGGAAAGACCTTTGTGCAAGAGATGGAGTTGAAATTCCTCCAAATCACATCACCGACTCACCCAACGAGCAAGTAAGCTCGATTTTCTTTCTAATTTCTTAATGTTTAGAAGCAAACTTTCAACTATCGTTACCTTTACCATTTTGCATCGAAAGGTCATGTAAATCCATATGGCCCAAACATTATCGCCGACTTACCGATCAACGCAAAACAGGCTGAGGAGTATTTGATTGAAAACGAAAGCTGGATTTCTTGTAACGTAGAAGGGTTTAGTCTTTGAAAGACTTCTCTTCTAGAAAGCTTTAGATGTACATTGGAAGAGCCTCCAATTGGGTACGACTTGAAAAAAGGACCCGCAAAGTGTCTAGCGACATCGAATTCTTGGGGATGGAGGCTTATTATGGTGAATCTCGAGAAATGCGGCATTGAGGTCAAAATTGAGCACTATACTAGTTGAGGGGGCACCTTTTTTTCTTCAAAACTACCTTTTCTGGGGTAGTTTTATGTGTAGATTCCGAAAAACACAACGAGAGCTTGAGAAAATGCGTTTTAAGCCGAGTTTCGGAGCTCCAAAGTGCGCTATCATACAGTGTTGTGATCAGAGGGATACACTTAGGAAAGAGGTCTAAAAATAGCCTCGGAAAACATTTTTTGAAGCTAAAAACACTTTTTCAGACATAATTTAACCTACTGATTACGGTTTCTGATCAAAATGGAGCAAAATAAAAAAAATATTTTTTTTTCAAATTTGGTCATGTGATCTGAGTCATGAGTCAAAATCTCAAAAAATATTTTCTCAATTTCCTTGGCCTCTATCGGTCAATTTATGTTAGAAAATGAATATTTAGTGGTTAAAAATGGCTTTCGCTCTAGTTTTAACCTTGAAAAGTGTCCCAATAGTCGATAAGTTGGGCTCCATAAACAGGGTGGGCGATAAGTGTCCGGAAAATATTTTACACTGATTGAGCACTTAAAAACAGAAGCTATTTTGAGCTGGACTAGCAATAGTTTGGCGAAAGAACTAAAGTTTCATTCATTTATTCAAAACCGTTTTCCGATTTGTCGCTCTATTCGCATTTTCTAGGAGTCTTTGTCCGACATTTAAGATCTCTCTGCGGCGTAGCTTCTTACTGAGCATTTATGAGTGTTACCACTGAGTTCATTATTAGAAAACATCTTTTAGTATCATTAGAACGTTTTTTGTAAGTTAACAAGTTAAAATTTGGCCTTGCGCTTAGTTTTTTTAAAGTAAGTAAAGTGGTCCATCTAGCCATTTTATAAAAGAAAACCCAATTTTTCCGGAAACTTATCGGCCCGTATAGGGTGGCGCACAATTACCCGCACTCAGTTCAAATTCACATTTTGAACTTTGATCCCAAATTGAAATTCATTGTTTTCTAGTAAAAATGAGCTATATTTTGGAAGTAATAAGTGAAAAAAAGAGTAAATGAAGCTGGTTTTCTTTGATTTTGAGGCATTGAAACTAGTTACAAAAACGAGAAAATCGCGATTCCGCCACAGGAAACGCGCAACTTTGCAGCTCTCTAGCAAAACTTTAGAAAATTTTCTGATCAAATCCAGAAAACACATTGCAAGAAAAATATTCAATTTGATAATAAAAAAAGAATTAGGTCGATTGATTGACTCTTCGCAAAGTTGGAGAATCTGAACTGAGTGCGGGTAATTGTGCGCCACCCTGTGGTGAAGTACCCTATAGAAGCGCGCACTTTAGAGCCGCAAAACTTGGCTTAAAACGCCTTTTCCGAAGCTCTCGTTGTGTTTTTTGGAATCTACGCATAAAACTACCCCAGAAAAAGTGGTTTTGAAGAAAAAATCGTGCCCATCAACTAGGATAGTACCCAAAATTGTTTTTTATTCTTTTGCTTTTTAAAAAAACCTTTTTTATTGATATGGCTGACACCAAAATGACAAAGTGAAGGGAGTGGGACAAATGCGACCTTTTTTTGCGCACCCGGACATTTGCGCACCTTTTTTTTCCGCACCTTGCCCATTAGCGCACCTTTTTTCGCGTTTTAAAAAAGCTCTAAAAAGCTAATATTAACCAATTTCTATTCCAAAAGTTGTTTTTCTAGGTAATTTTAGGGCGTAGAATCGAAATTTTGACATATCAGAGCTTGTGGAAACAAACGGACGGAGTTATACAAAGAGAAAAATCGACAATTTTCTGTAATTTGATCTAGCCAGACAAAACGTCTTTCAAATTGGTTCCACACGCTCTGTTATGTCAAAATTTTAATTCGACACCCTCAAATTACCTAGAAAAAAAACTTATGAAATAGAAATTGGTTAATATTAGCTTTTTAGAGCTTTTTAAAACGCGAAAAAAGGTGCGCTAATGGGCAAGGTGCGGAAAAAGAGGTGCGCAAATGTCCGGGTGCGCAAAAAAAAAAGGTAGCATTTGTCCCACTCCCCAAAGTTAATTATCTTTTGTCATATAAAGCTCTTAATTAATACAGTAGTTGTTGTGTCCAAATGTTTTCTAAAACAATCTAAAACAAATCATCCTTGCTTTAGAGTTCAAAGATCAGAATTTTTCAAGTTAATTTTTTTATTAGAGCTTTTTCAGCCATGGATACTCGATGACGTTCGACCGACGATAATCGTAACGGAAAAGCACGCTCCTCGATCCGATTGTGGGGCAATTTACATGTTTGGAGCTGAAGTAGGTCAAAAATTTAACAATTTTTGAACAATTCCATTAAAGATGGCAGAAAGTGAAGAAAAACTCCTTGAGAAACTTCGATTTCCAACCGAAAATGGAGCGCTTATTGAACGCAAATATGCACAAAAAGCTGGTGTGTGAGCGGTATTTTTGAATTATTTCAATTTTGTTTTAAAAAATTTCAGAACAAAATTCATCAATAAACTGCTGGACATAATTTTACAGCCACTCAAACAAAAGTTGAAATTTTTGACTGAATAACTGCGTTTTCTTTTGTTCTTTCATTTTTATTCAACTAATGTGTCTTTTTTAGGTAAAATGGATAAGGGGAAACGTATGATTGATCAAGAAAGAAATCGAATCGATTGCAAAACATTGCCCCGATTCACGCCAGCCAAGGCACTAGGGATTGGCTGCAACGAAAACATATCATAACTTGCTTTCTAGTCCTGGGCTCCGGTCCAGACTTCGCTAGGTCTAGCAAAATTTACTAGTTTCACCCCAGAACAAAATGAAATGAACAAGAATGAAAAAAAATGAAATTCCGCGCAAACTGGGTGGGGTACGGGGCAGTTTTACCACGCTTTAAAGTGCCCAGCCAGGATTTTCTCGGAAAAAGGTCGCAAGTCCAAAACTTTCTCCGCACTCTGTATGTCCAACAGTATACATTTCCTTTATAAAGTCGTATCTTTTAGGTCAACCCTGGACTCTAGAGACTCTAAAAGTGAACTATCCTCCCGGAATGCGAAATCTTTGTCTCTACAGTTATGCTAAAGACACACAGGTTATAAAAATGAGAGATAAAAGTGATGATTTTTTTTGAAAATTCTAAAATTTCAGAACTGGAAAGGGAACTATGGGATGAAGTTCGGCGAAACGTCTATTCGATTAGAGTTTACAGAGGACCCAACATCGAAAATAAATGAAAATGTTTTCAACAACGAATTGTGCAATTTAAGAAACATTTTTCCGTTTCGAATTTCGAAAAGTTTTAGGTGAACGAATTGGAAGAAGAAAGGATTTCTCCGAAAAGTTTCAGTCCTCCCGAAAGCTTCACTCTTTTTGAATCAGATTCCTTCGAATCCGAGCTTTCAGATGAGGAAAAAAGCTTCCAATTGGGTTAATATTCATTTGTTTTTTCAAGATTTGATACTCACAAGGGATCCCCAGCAGATCCCCCAACATTGTTTGGCTGGAAACAGAGTGTTTCTGATGCAGAATTTCACGGTGATTCTGAATCTGTAATCAGAAGTTCCTAAAGCCTCAAGCAAAAAACATATTCAACTTTTCCGTAACATTTTTTTGCAGCGCGCAATAAGATCCTTTTTCACGTGGTGGTCCTTTTTCACCTCATTGGCCTAGTGGTTAGTGCGCTTGTGTTATAGGCGAATCGCCTTTTTGCATGGGTCCAATCCCCCGTACCGCCATCTTTTTTTGCTTTTTGATTTTTTGTGTCACATTGACTTTTAATTAAACAAATTCATTATCTTTATAATGATATAATCTAAAATAGTATACTCATAATAGTAAGAAACTCATCCAAGAGGTTTGGTAAAATAACATGCATTTTATCTGCATAATTTAGAACGGAGACTTGATGAATGAGGTGAGATTGAGCAATGCTGCTCTTTCGGAGGTACATATTTTTGCCAATAATATTGTATGTGTTCATTTAGGCCCAGCGCCAACAACGCAAGCACGATCAGCAATGCAATGCACGATATAACGAAATAATTACACTAAAATAGATAGATAGGACAGTCATAACATTCAGAAGATTTTTGAGATCGTTTTTTCTAAAACGTAATTTGTCTCCTCACGTTTTTTGGGTTGAACCAAAATGCATATAACGAATTTTTTTAAGTAAAAACCAATTAGACACAAAAAAATCGAAAAGCAAACAAAAGCTGGCGGCAAGGGGATTGAACCCAGGCAAAAAGACTGCGGGTTGCCGACGCAAGCGCGCTAACTACTAGGCCAATGAGGTAGTTGGAACGACCACGTGAAAAAGGATCTTATTGCACACAGATTCGGAATCACCGTGAAATTCTGAAATCAGAAACACTCTGTTTCCAGCCAAACAATGTTGGGGATCTGCTGGGGTTCCCTTGTCAACTAAATCACTTTCAAAAACTAGTTTAACAGAATAACATACTTTTCAACTATGTTAGCTAGTTTTTCGTTTTTTGTTTTGTTTTGTTTTGAAAAAGTTTCCCAAAAAATACTTAACCTTTAAGATGAACCAACTCAACCCAACAATCGAATCATTGTCACCTTACACGAAATCGTTTTCGACCGAATTGACACCAATAAATGTAAACACGGAACCGTATTCAAATTGATTGGATATCAGCCGTTAGTCTTCAAGCTTTAAAGTTTAAGCAATTATTCGAATTTAAGACCTGCAACGGTGAAATACTGGAGTGGTGTAACGCGAGATCGAATCGATGAGTTCAAAAAAAATTACGAGGCACTCAACAGTTTGGATCATCCGAATCTGATCAAATTCATGAAATGTGTCGAATCCTCTACAGATCCTCAAGAAAGATTTGCTGTTGTCACTGAATATTACGAGAGAGGCACTCTGTCGAATTGTAAGTAAAAAATGAGAATCATTTGAGAGTCTCTGAATCATTTAATTCCTAGTGAACTTTTGAAAGAGTTTTTAAAAATAAAAGACATTTTTAAGTGAGCTATTTTTAGTATTATATGATGGTTTAGATACTTTTCTACATATTGTATAAAGTTAAAATCAGTTAGATTCAAAACTTCTAAGCTAAAGTGAAGTTGTGATCACAAAAGTAGTTCAAAAGTGTACCCATCAGTTATTTTGAAAAGTTCACGATATTGCTATAAAGTCGAACATTGATATAATGAAATTGAAATTCTAAAATGTGCCCAAAATTTCTGCGTAGATGATGCAGCCAAATGCAATCATTGGCGTCCAGGGCAACTACGCTTGGGGCACGTTTTAAGTTCGTTGCATCGAAGTTTTTCGTCCCAAACAATTCGTTATATCGAAGTTCGACTGTTATAAATCAAATAAAGACCAAAATAGCACATGAAGAAGTGTTTCCAGTTATTCTAAACCCGAAAAATTTGTACACCATAAAGACGGTGATCTCTTGGACTCGAGGTCTTTTCGATGCACTGGCTAACAGCTATGAAAAGTTAGGCTACTTACACGGGGATATCAATCCTGGAAAGTAAGGATGCCTTCAAATTTTGTATAACTTTAAATTTAGCATTTTCATTACAAAAGATTGGTCGATAAAGTTGGGAGATTTCGGAAGTGTTGGCTTTGGTAATGGGACTTTAATTGAGACTTTTCAAAAAGTTCGATACTTTGCTCCGGAAATGGGAATTTCTGTGGAAAGTGATGATAAAACAAGAAAAGTAACTTGCAAATTCACATCAAATACTGTTTGTTTTTCAGCGATACCTTCATCGAAACGATGTTTACAGTTTGGGACTTGTTCTTTGGGAATTAGTGGAGCGAAGGTAATTAAAAGACGTTATATTTAAAAGATCCCCTTTAGACGAGTGTATTTGAAGTTCGAAAAATACGATGAAAACAGTCAGACAATCGTTTTCAACGAGACACTTTTTTCGTCACTCAATCAACGTTCGAAGTTTTGATTTCGAAAGGATTGATTGCTTCAAAGATTTGAAGGAGATTTTCAACAACTGCACAAAGTTTGAATCGATTGAGAGACCAGATGCAAAAGATGTCCAAAAAGAACTGGCTGAGCTTGAGGTTTAGTACTAAAAATCTAAAAGTACAGTCATTCTAGAAAAGCTCTATTCTTGATGGTCTTGAAGAAGAACCAAGATTTGATGCAGATCAAGTGGAATTGGTGAAACCTGAAGGATTCGACAGATCCTCGCGTCAGGGTTTGGTGAGTGGGTTTAAAGTTTAAACGATCGGTGAGTGGGTTTTGGATGAAAATTGAAGTTATTCAAGAACCTTTTGTTGTTTGGTTTATCTAGTTGTTCAGATTTCAAAGTCTCTTCAATCTGTTGACGATTTTCTCGAACCGGGAGTCAGTTTTAGTTCTGAAGAATCTATTGAAGACAAAGAAGAATCCTTTTTAAAAAACGATTTAAAGGAAGAACCTTTAGAAGTGTTCCTTAGAAAGAAACTCTCAAATGTTGATTCTCAAATAATACGGAAAATATTTAAAGAATTGAACTTGTCCGAAAAGAATCAATTCCGTCAAAAGTCAATGGTTTCTATGATGAAATCATGAAAAAGAAGGAATTATTTGATGACTTGGACAAAGAGATTTTATTTTTGAATACCGAAAGTTTAGAGCCATTTAAAAGGATTCAAAAAGTTCTTCAAGATATTCTTTTTAAAATCAAACGTCAACAAGCTCATGCTTTTTGTAATTTTTTCACAGTTCTTTCGAAAGCCAATCGAGCACACTTTTCACCGAATGGACATCACAAGAAATTCACTAAAGTAATCGAAAAATTTGAGAAAAATAAGCCAATTGAAACGATCGCGATTTTCTTCAAATGTTACATTTCGACGAGTACACAAAAGAGTGGCTTTTTCTTCGAGATATCCCCGAAATCAGTTGCAGTTTATTTGTGGACAGAAATTTAAATGAAGTTGAGCAATTTTTTGGAGTCTGGAGAGAAGATCGAAAAGTGCTGACCCTTAAAGAGGATCGGAAAACATGGCAATCAGTTCGTTGTGGCCTGAATTCGGGTTCATTGCTGTATTCTCACGATTTACCCATTGACCACTCGATGTTACTCGAAAGCATGAAAGCAAAAAAGTAAACGAATTCAAAGAGTTGCAAATCTAAAAGCGGAAAACATTTTATCATTAAAGAAAATGAACAAATCGAAATTCAAGTTACCATCGAAGATTGGCCGCAATTTACCGATACCTGGCTACTGTTTCCAGATACGAAATCCGCCCAGGGCTTACTGTAATCAAGAGGTTAAATGCCTTGAATCAGAGCTGGAAATGATTCGATTCTATGGGTGCTCATCGAAGAAAGCAAAAGCCTATCTAAAAGCTTTCCTGAGTTTTTGTAGAGCATTTGACAAAATGCAGTACTCTCAGAGCTCAAAGACAAATAGAAAATACAAACTCGAGAAGGTTAGTGCTTTCAAAAAGCCATACTTTGTTTTCCTTCAATGTCCAAATTTTTTTGAGTCATGGAAATGGAGAAAACTTGATCCTTCTTGATCAACCAAAGAATTATCAAAATGGAGAAATGATCCCTGCAATTGACTTTGAGCATATTCTTTATGAAATTGAGGCTTCAATTCTTGCTGAGCACATGAGAAAATACACACACAAATTCTCGTTTATTTTGATGTCATTTGAAAAGAAAGTCATCAAATATAAATGCCTGCATCAATTCAAAAATCAATAAAGTTTTTTCTTTATCTTTTTTTGGTATCTAAAGCTTTTTTAGGGATTTATCGATTTCAACTTTTCATAAAGTTTTAACTTTTCTATGCCTTGTGTTTTTTTTGAAACGATTTTGAATAAAGACATTGCCGTTTTTTTACAAATTTCAGCCCAATAGTTGACTATCAATGAATGATAGATTTTAGGAAGTTTGTAAGAAAGAAGAGATAATTAAATTAATAACTAAGTTATTTAAGTTCTAGGCTACTGTTTGAGCTCCAAATCCTAGACAAAAGTGTGCACCGGGGGAGCCTCCTCAGTAGGAACCCGGTGATAGTTTCAAATTTGCTATTCATTAAAATGGAAAAGAATGAAATGAAATATAACAGTTTGTTGTTGAAAACAAACACTAGAGATCGTAAATATGCATGCAGCTCATTTATCTTTCTTTATTCTTTCTGATGGAATTTCAACTTACTTTTACGACCAGGTAGTGTCACAGGTGACAACTCCTGGTCGTAAAAGTAAGTTGAAATTCTTAAACACAAATTGAAACTTTAAATTTGTCAAATTATTCAAATACAACCCTTTGATCGTCAGTAATTGAGTAACCGATGTACGTTGTATAGCTGTTATTGAGTGACATGCAAATGAAGTGAGCCTCTAAGCAACCATCAGAGTCCGTTCTAACCTTTTCAAATTTCATATTATTCAAATTTACAATTCTGTTGAATCTTTGCTAAGTGAGACAGAGTTGAAAGTAAAAAAAGGCATTAAACATTCTACTTCAATGTCACTTCTGAAAGCGTTGCAATCAAAAGTCCATCATCATCGGGGACAAAGTAATTGCGCACAAAGTAGTCGGAGATATTTTGTGCAGAACTTGCACAAGAGACTGAAAGATATCTGAGTTTTAAAATGTTGATTTAAAGTAATGGAATAAACTCTTTCGATTTCACAAAGCAAAGCATCAAAGTTGAACAACACAGTTGTTGAAAATCTCCTTCAAATCTTTGAAGCAATCAATCCTTTCGAAATCGTAGTTGTAGTCGTTGTGGTTAATGTGATTGTCGTTTTTGTTGTTGTAGCTGGCTTTATCGTGGTTGTGGCTAATGTGACTGTCGTTTTCGTCGTCGGTTTTGTTGTTGTGACAGTGGTTGATTGGGTTGTTCTAGGCGTTGTTGTTGTCGAGGTTGTCGTGGTCTTTCTGGTAGTTGACGTCTTGCAAGTCGTCGTTTTCGAGACACATTTCGGAGGATCATTATAGAGGGATGACTGAAAGAAACGGGTGACTGATGATTGAGACTCGATTTAAGCCTTAAGCAGAGAATGATTCTAGGCCTAGAAGTCTTTTCTTTGCATTCGATTTTCTATCAACTCACATTTTGATAACACTGCTGTTTGGAGGGACAAACAGTCCAGCTACACGACGTGCATGGCTGGTTCCATTGATAGCCTAGAAAAAACAGACTGAAGAGTGATCTTCTACAAAACCCTGTAAAAACCAACCATTCTCATCGTTTCCAAATCTCGTTTTCGACTGAGAATTTCCCCTTCAATTACTGCTTATATTCGACCAATTAAAACGTCTTCATTTCTTTTCATAAACACCCTTTCTTATCTCATGGAAGCAACGTTGAAAATCTTGGATCTTGGAGGTTAAATACTTGTTGGCAGGCAAGGTCTAATTTTGGTTTGTCTTTAATGGAAAAAGACACGGTTTTTGTAGAATGACTGATTTAACGTATGTGTCCAGTCAGTGTGCCCGATGGTGCTTTTTTTATACAAGGTTAACAACGAATAATCAATCATTTCCACAAATTTATTTATTCTCTACCAAATTAACACAAAGGCGATGACTTGCAAACGTATGCTGGATACACTTGATTTGTGTCGATGGCTTCATATCCGGCCATCCACAATCCACCACCGCATCCTGTGTCACAATTCGGTGGCAATGATCGAAGCTGAATTATTTGTTGATGTTAAACGCGTTTTTAGAATGGACCAAACCAAGACCGAGGTGTTTGGCCCATCGGGATTTGTAGTACAGAAGTGCGTGTAATTTGTGGAGCTTCCATCCATCCAATATTTCAAAACTGCTCCTATAAAGGGGCTGTTCGAAAATTTCAAAAAAACGACAAACCATCGAATACTCCTCCAGTCAGCACACTGCCCGCTTTGAATGGAAAACTTCCCGAACAAGAGCCATCATAAGACATATCTATTGGTTAAACGAATCTTTGATTGAAAAATTTGTGTATCCGTTTCCAGGGTACTTTATGTACTAGAAAATGTACCTGCAATGAATTTATTCTCATCGAGATTTGCAATAGAGGTTAGATGACCATTTAGCTGACCAGCTTTTATGATACAATTAGATTCGGCATCCATTAGTGCACGATTATGACCCAACTAGATTCGAATTTTACCAATTTTTTTTTCATAATCGGCTCTTGCATAGTAACAGCTATCCGTTTGATCGTAGTATTGCCAACCGGAGGGACATTTGTCTGAACAATTTTTGCTATCAGGGAATTCAAAGATTCTTCGAGATATTCAGCTATCGCAAGCTAAATATCGTGTAAAGTGTAACAATAAAAGTTAGCCGAAGCAATTCAAACTTTTATTTAAGCAAACTAAGGGTATATTAAGATTTCAAATTTCCCTATAGAAGTCTACCACTTTAACTGCAAACCCATTTGCCGCTGCGGAAAGTTGACAAAAGTAGGGACTCGTTCCTCCACAACTTCCGCCAAACCACCAGCCATCGTCGATTCCCAAATAAGCACACTCATCATCAGCTGATGGCTGACCTAAATAAACAGTTGCTGTTGTAGTTTTTGTTAAGAATAAAACTAGTGTAATTTGTGGAGCTTCCATCCATCCAATTGCAGGCAAATTCGAGTGTAAAAAAACTAGTTCTGCGTAAAATCCTTTGAGAAATTCTACAAAGAAATTGATCGAACAGATCATTCTGAAAATTTGGCTATAAAACTAACTTTTTTGAAACGCTATCTTTTTGTTATTGACACCAAGATAGGTTTTCGTGGGACTAAAGTGTATTAGTTTCCACGTGTGTAGCGGTAGGATAAATTTGGGTGTGGGTTTTTGAAATGTGGTGTGTGTTTGTTTACGTGTGTTTGAAAGATATAAGTGGACTTTCCCTGCCACTCCCGACACAACCAACAACCGGTCTCAACGCCTCCGAAGTCAGAGGGGAGCCTCAGGAATAAACGACCGACCTGTCTTGCATTCCGGAAGATTATGTTAGTTGTTTATTTACATAAGTAATGACAATCTTTAGTGAGTCAAATAGAATGAAGAAATATGTCGATAGAAAGGGACCGGGGGAACACATCACTCCAGATGATCTAAACTTAAATTTTTATAAGAACAAGCATCAACACAACCTGTGCCCAATCGATACCTTGATTCCGTTGTGCGAACGATACACGATCGACCTTGTGCTGCTCTTTAAGACTCGGAGCTTGCTTTATAAGTTACCGCTTGAGAATGGGTGAACGAAAAATCACGTTGTGAACAGTTTTCCGGCAAACGGGCAGCTTTATGTCTTTTCTAATCGTTTCAAGCGAGTCCATTGAGTTAGCGGCTTGTCGGACAATTGCTCTTTCGCATCTTTCGGAGAGCTTGGGCTTTCTTCCATCGGCATGTTTAACATTGGAAGTTGACCGGGTATGAAGATACTTTTGAATGCAGCATCGAGAACGCTTCACACGTTTTGCAATTGCTGCTTGGCTCCATCCAAGTGTGTGCAACACGTCGGCCTGAGTTTGCTCCACCAAATCCAGCTTCTTTCCGAATGACATCTCTGAAAAATAAAAAAATAATCGAAATCATTAATATAAAAACAACAAAAAATGAAAACACTTATGAGTAAACACAGAAAAAAAAGATGATTTCAAAAGGTACACGACCTTTCAAAAGGTACACGCCCACGACAACGTCAATAGTCGGCTTCATAGAGGCTTCGGGTGGAGTGAAGAGTACCACCAAAGTCGAATGAATTGTGAAAGATCCACAAATTGAAGCCATCGCTGGTAAGAGACCAAAATCACGGTATCTTGTACTTTAAAAAAACTAATTTTTATTTTTTTTGACGCAAAAGGTAATATTTTTTGCTTTTCTTTTAAAAAATAATCAATCGTTAAGCAAAAACCGTATGGATTGTTGTTTTTTTTGAAAAAAATGCGGGTGCCTTATAGTTTTTACACAGAGTGTAGTTCAATTTTGTATCAGTTTGAATCCAAAAACGAGCCAACATGGATAAATTACATCCAAGTTATCGTCAATTGTTTTCCTTTCATTCCAATCAGACACGTTTTCTCTGGAATTGATGTTAGTCATAACTTGATTTGCATACGAACCTTGGATTCGCATCACAAAGTTGTAGGGTTATTTAAATAAATGAAAAAGAACAATGTCATGGAAGGAGTCGAATCTGGGATTGGCTAAGGCCCAGTTTAACCGTCAGGGATTGGCTAAGACCCAGTTTAACCGTCAGGGATTGGCTAAGACCCAGTTTAACCGTCAGGGATTGGCTAAGACCTAGTTTAACTGTCAGGTTCGAATTGATTGACATGTTATTACAGGATTTATGCATGATCAAAGAGGAGACTTCAGTAGTACAGGGTGCGGCAAAAGTTCTGACACTTTTTCTAAGAGAAATAAAAGTTGCAAACTTTGGCAATATTAATCAAAAAACGATAACAAATTGTTTGTTGAAGACAAAACTAACAAAAAATCATAAAAAATGTTCAAAATTTCCACCCTTGGCCTCGATGCACTTCTTCAATCGCTTGCGGAAGTTGCCGACGATGGTCGCGCATTGCTGAACAGTGATTTCGGCCCAGGCCCTCTTCAAAGCGGCTTTCAAAGAATCCACGGTGTGAAATCTCTTGCCAGAGATCTTGTCTTCCAAGGTCGACCAAACGGAGAAGTCCAGGGGGTTCAAATCGGAGCTATTCGACGGCCAAATGTCCTTACCCCAGTAGCCCGGAAACAGCTGATTGCAGAGAGCGAGAGTCGAGCGAGCTCCATGGGCCGGCGCCCAGTCCTGCTGAAGGGTAAATCCAGTTTGTCCGAAATGATTCGCTGCCCAGGGCTCTAAGGCATCCTTTAACACCTTTTGCTAGTAGGCCGTAGCGTTGATTTTCACATTTCGATCGATGAACACAAGAGGCGTCTTTCCTGTGGCACAGATGCTGGCCCACACCATAACGGACTTCGGAAAATGTTGGCGGACCATCAATTTGGCTGCAAAAGTGTCTTTCAGACCTCGCTTGAGAAGTTGGCGATGGTTTTGACGATTGTGGATCGCTTGAACGGTGAAGATCTTCTCATCTGTGAACACAACCTTGTCCAAACGACCAGCAGCGACCAGGTGTAAGATCTTCTTCGCTTTAGCCATCCTCTTTTGCTTCATGGCGTCGTTCAGGAAATGAGCCCGAGCAAATTTGTAGCTGAACATTTCAAGTTTCTTATGAACAATCCTTCAAACGCTTCTTTCGCTGATTCCGAGACTTGTGGCCATCTTTCTCATTGAACGAGTGGGATTTCGACGGATTCGGCATCTGACTTTGTTTGTGTTTGCTGAAGGTGACTGTGGTTGGTCGGCCGCTTCTTGGACGGTCCTGATCGTTGCCCCGCTTCTTGAATCGTTCAATGGCTCGATAGACAGACTTTTTTTGGATATCCGGTGACTCAAACAATCTCCATCGGTATCTTTCCGGCTTTGTGCAACTCAAGTATCACAGTGCGCCTCTTTTAGCATCCATATTGAAAGCGAACCTAAACAAAAACGTTGTTTCTGGTTAAAAATAAGGAAAAACAGGTTAACAAATGCAAAAAAACAAAAAGTGAGCCAAATACTGTTTTTTGAAATTTTATACAGCCGTTTGAAAAAAAAGTGTCAGAACTTTTGCCGCACCCTGTAAATAATTGGGAGATAATGGATTCCAACTGTACTATCAGAAAAGTGCACAACTTACGGTATCGAACTCCGTAGTTTCTATTATTGAGCTTGTAGTCTAGCAATACACTGAACTGTGTATTGCTTGCTCGTTTTCAATTTTGAATCAGTTTTCCATCTATTCAATCAACTGCAATAATGAGTAAACTACATTCAAATGATCGTCGATCGTTTCCCTTTCATTTCAATTGGACACAATTTGTACCTCATTTGAAGTTTCCACTTGATCTGGCCTCATTGATCGTTCAGTACGTTCAGTACATGAAGAGTCTTACAGAGAATGGCTCAATTTCAGAGAATTTCAGAGAATTCCAGAGCTTATAGTTTGAAAGATACAACTAATCTAGTTATCTGCAAAATTTTCGACCAAAATAGAGGCTTTGAATGAATGGATGTGCGGGGGAGTGGTCTTTGAAAGCTTCACACTAAAAGAAAAAGATCAAAGAGAGAAATGGAAGGATATAAAAGAGGAACATTTGGAAGAGGAAGACATCAGTCAACTGAACACATCCAACAGTCAACAATCAACAAAGATGAAGCTCATTCTTGGACTTCTCCTCTTCGTCTCAGGTAAGTGAATTTTCTTTTCTACTTTTCTACAGTAAGATAACGATTACTATTCTTATTTAACATAAATAACCGAATTACGGCAGAAGTAGAATATTATAGCGAATAGCATACGCGATACTCGGATATGCCGGCTCTCATTTAGCGCATTTAGCGTGGCGAGCAGGCTCTTATTTAGCATGTAGTGCTAATATCGTATTAGGTGTTTATAGAGCGTAAGTTACTAGAGTGTTTTACAATCATGAAATCAGAGGTTGACTTTTGTTTGATTTTTTAAAGTATGTAAAGTACTTAACTAGAATGCTTAAAAGCATACGACTCGTTGTAAGAAGCAGCAGAATGGGAAAAATGATTGAACAACTGTTTTACTTGTTAAAAGAAGTCGAGAGTACCTGAATCACTATGAGAATACATTGAGGAGGGTATAGATTAAGTGGATTTAGTGAATCTGAACTAAGTAACTAGCTGTAGATTCTTAAAATATTTAAATTTTGGGTCTCTTTCTCAAAAATCCCACCTTAGTCGCCTCCGCCGCTGCAGTGATCTTTGCCGCAGCTGATCAAACCAACATCATCGCGGTAAGCTTTTGAAGATCAAATTATTGATTATCCTAATGATATTACTGATTGATATGAGTCATGACTGTGGGAATGTACATGTACATGTGGGAATGTACATGTACATATGGGAATGTACATGTAAAGCTCAAATTTAGACCATGAACAACATGAGGTCGAGAATGGCTCTAGGGAAAGAAAAATGGTCGTATTGGATTGAGGACTATTATGACTACTACAATATTCCGGTTTGAGATCAAATATTAGCTAATATCTCTAAAATTCTTTCAGCATGGTGAATACCCCAACAGGACCTATCCAAGAGCATCGAGAATGTACCAAATGGTGGGTTTATAATGTAAAAGCTGTAATTATCATTGTTGATATTAGATTTTCGGTTTAATTTGCCTGTATCAACATTTGCCTTTTTGCTAGTTATTGCACTCGATACTTATCTATTTCAGAAATGGGATGCTGGTTTAGCGACAGCAGCGGCCACTCGATTGAACACATTGGACCAAAATACACCGTTAGTTAATCAAAATATTGCTATTTTTCAGACCTGTACCTGGAAAGATACTACACATTCAACCAATACCAAACTGTCAAATTCGAAAACCGGCTTTTTCGAATACGATCTACAAGTTACAAGTTTTAGTTTGAGCTCTCAAACATTGGGTGGATCAGTTCCAGCAACACAAGGAGATGTCCACTATGGAATCTACAAAACTGATACAAATGGAAAGACAGCTAGACAAATGTGTACGCTTTGAAAACTTAATAATATTGATTTTATCGAAAAAGTGAATTATTACCGATAATTTAGTCGGTGCTGCCTGGAACACGGCCTGGTACGGGTACATCAAAGAGATCGGTCTCCCACAAATGAACTACGATCCAAATCTCGTCATTGCTCTTCACACCAATGAAAAGAATCGAAATTTTGCTTATCAGGTACAGATATAAACAAATATAACTGTTTAGCAAAGTATTTTATCAGGTTGCTTCCGGCCAAGCTCGAAAAGTTGGATGTGCTTACCGTAACTTCACTACTGGAGCCACTGGAACCACTGCTTCGGGAACATTCGCAGTGCTTTGTCGTTTCAATCCAAGGTAGGGGTCAAGAGAAAATATAGCTCTGGCCCAATGCTAGCTAGTCCGATTAAACTCATTGTTGGACTGTTTTGGTCAATGTTTTGGTCATTTTGATTTGGTATCTCAATTATTAAAAGCCAAAACCCTTGTAACCTGGCCAACTTTGCCAAAAAACTGCAAACTTATCCAAATCAATGTTTCAGCGGTCTTACATCGGGATCGCTAGTGTACTCAACGGGAAAAATTTGTGCTGCATGTGCCAACACTACCACAATCAGCTGCACCACTGCCAATGGACTCTGTGTCCAGAAATAAGTGGACTCTTGTCAAGAAGCATTTATGATTAGTACTATTCTTAGTAAATGTCTTTTTATTTCAAATCACTGCCATAAATTTTTCACAGCAGATTCTCAACAAACTTGCACAAAACACTGTGTTTAGAACTGTTTGGCGTACTTTAGTGAGACAAATGTCTTTGTTTAACTTTTTCTATTACCTAACTGTGTTACAGTAGACTTTTGTTTCTTTTCTTTGCTTTATCTTGTTGTTCTTTATGGAATTGAAGAGTTGGTTAACAATATTTTACGGCCCAGTAGTTAATGTTGACCAGACTGAATTCAGCTAGCTCTTTGAATCAAATTAATCTTAGTAAATCTGATACAGTCGACTCTCGAAATAACGACTCTGTCGGGACCGCGAAATGGAGTCGTTATATTGAAAATCGTTATATATAAGTCAAAAAAACCAAGGCTTTTAACCTAAATTGTTATATTGAGTTACAGTAAGCTGTTTATCAACAAAAACGAACATAACAGAACGCCTAATTCTCTCAAAGTTTAGCGAAAAAATCTGTCAAGTGAGACTGCTTATTTTTAATCAAAGATTCCTCATAAAAAAGTTATCAAGAACAGTTAAGGTAGCAAAAACTTTCGAATCAGCCTTTTTTCTCGTATAGTCATTCAAATTGATTTTCCCCATTTCTCTTTCAACATTTTCCCTTTCGAAAAGACAGCCCTCATTTTTCATTGTGCAATGAAAAGCCCAAGTTAAAAATCAATTGGAAGCATCAATCCCCTTCAAATCAATTGGAAGAATCAATCCCCTTCGAATCAATTGGAAGAATCAATCCCCTTCGAATCAATTGGAAGAATCAATTCCCTTCGAATCAATTGGAAGAATCAATCCCCTTCGAAAAGACAGCCCTCATTTTTCATTGTGCAATGAAAAGCACAAGTAAAAAATCAATTGGATTTCCACCTTTCGACTGACTCATATTGCTTCTTTGAACACTTTCTGATTTAAATTCTGTTTAAATTTTTTTAAAAACTCATAAATGGAGGTTTGGATCGGAAGAGGCTCATTTGGCGACGTTTATTTACGAGAAGAAAACGGACAGTGAGTTGATATTTTGAAATGTTTACAATCATTTATCAAAGCTAGTAAGAGCAAACGATTCACAAATTTTTAGAGGCATCACCTTTAGATAATGCTAATCTAATTAGACAAAACTCTTCAGAAAATGCGTTGTCAAGTACGTGGAAGAGGATGTCGCCGAGAATTACCTGAAAGAAAGGGACACTCTTGAATTGCTCACTCACACAAACATTGTCGGCTACATCGGCACTAGGAGGGGAGCAAACGGGAGATTCGGCATTCTGTTAGAGTATTGTGAACTTGGACCACTAAAGGATTGTAGGTTATTTCAATGGATTCGATACAACAAACATTACAGTGATTGTCAATGAAACAATCGTTTACTCGATTCGTTCTGTTGTTGAATGGGCGCGGGAGTTGTTCGGGGCACTCGAGTTCTTGGAAGAGCACCACATTGTGCATCGAGATATCAAGCCAGACAAGTGGGTTCAGAGTTTACATTTCTCAATGACGTTGAAAATACATGTATTCATCGAGAAATCTAAAACTCAACCAATTCCCGAGCTGTTGGTATTTGGTTGTTGGTTATTGGTTAGAAAAATTTAAACTTTAATAGTAAACCTATTAAATCGAGTAGCATTCCTTCAGTTTATACTTTGAAAGTTAAAATCGAATTTAGCGTTTTTGTCACAGCATTCTACAACACGAAACTCGGCGACTTTGGCAGTTGCAAAATAATCGAGGGAACATTGACGGGAGCCTCCATCGCCGGAACAGCCCGCTACACAAGTCCACCGAAAATCGACTGGCAAGAGGGGAAAATCAAAGCACACCCTTTGACGGTATTCATAAAAGACAGAGCCACTCAACTCGTTATTTTCAGCTCTCCCACAAAAACGATGTCTACAGTTTGGGTCTCATCTTGTGGGAACTGATCGAGAGAAGGTCCTTAAAACAATCCAGCAACAATCCCCACTTTCAGACGTGTTCTCTCTCAATATGATGAGAAAACGCAAGATGGATTGTACTTCAACCAGGTCCAGTTTCACGCAGATATTTTAGGGAAAAATTTCATTCAACTCGATTCTCCAATGTGTCGGGGGAACTTCAAAAAGTTTGTCGAGAGGTGAGAACTAATAGTAAAGCTATACAAATTAGCTTCAAAGAGGTTTAGTTGTGTCAACTTCAACTACGATGACCGATTTAGCATCTCCGAGGCTATGAAAGAAATCAAAGACCTAATCAAAGTGGGTTGTAAAACAGTTCCGATCGACATTATCATTCAAAGTTCGCTTTGTTACCTCTAAATTTTGATAGTGAGCAAAAGAAACGGAATTTTTCAGACGGACAAAACCCTTCTCGAATTCGATCTCCTTCCCGAAGCTCAACAGGACCATAAAATCCCAATTCGACCAATCGGTTTTGACGAGAAGTTTTCAAAGGCGAGAATCCCCATTCGATTTGAGGATCCATCTCTGTCGATTCCAGATCCATCCATCGATTTGACAAATGCATCAAGCAATGAAAAGAGCGATCAAAACCAAAAGGCCACAAAATACTTCCCAAAGCTTCGAGGCTCCGACCAAGAACGCGAAAAGTTCTTTGCGGAATTTCTCACTGCCTCGAAAAAGGACCGAGATGAGTTCACGAGTCGAATCTCTGACTACATTGAGTTCCATTTTCAAACTTTTAACTCGTATTATTATCACGGGATCGATGAAATGAAAGACAAAATGGATCTAGACAACATGGAAATTCTGTTTGCCGCTTGTTTGATGATTGACTACATTTCTCAACTACAACACTATCATAATACATTTGAGTTGATCGACGATCTCGGAAAAACGAATTTTGGTGGCTGGTTGATCTATCGAGAACTGCTCAATTTGAAGAGCACTCTGAGCAACTTGAAGAAGTTCTGCTACACAAGGCGGATCTACTTCAAGTGCTACTTTTCCACGTACACCCGAGAAGAGTGGTTACTCTTACGATACGTTGAGGGTCGAGAATGTCAATTCGTTTCGAAAGACCTAAAAACGGTGAGAACCTATTGGGACAAAACGACAGGCGCCGAACAATTCGCGCAAGCCTTGTCAAAGGTATTTAAGGGTCGAGAGGTGCCTAAACAGTTGTATCTACGGCGATTGGAAAAGGGAAAACGTTTCGACATCGAGTCGATCGTCGGAACGCTCGACGAATGCGAGGAGATGACCTATTTGAGTGACGAACCGCTAGACATCTACATGCTAGTCAACTCCCTAGAAGATAAGCTCAAAAAATTGGGAACATCACTAGAGATCAAGTGCGATAGTTTTATTCTACCACCACCCGAGGTCGATTCAACAATGAAACCAATGGTAGATCGACTGAAACTCAAAGACTCGGCTTATCCCGGTTACATTTTCCAGTTGAAAAATCCTCCTCGATCAAACTGTTTGTGTTCTGAAACATGTCCATTAATTTGTGGAGTACCATATCCAGAAGAGATTCCCTATCAGATGAAATTATCCTACTTTAAGTGCTCAAGTAACGACATGAGACGTTACCTAGAGTTCTATGCCAACTTTCGAATCGGAATGGACATTGCCCTGAGAAAAGAGAAGAGAATCGAAGTCATCGATTATGATCCAGAGAATTTGAGTGAAGAGTTTTCAAGAGGAAATTACTTTCTCTTTTCATTAATCAAGGTGAAAATGAACGGGAAAATTGAAGAGCTGTTAATGCTTGACACTCCATCGAATTGTAGTGAGTTTGAGAGTATTCCATGTATAGATTTCCACTTCACACTGTTCACGATTGAGGCCTCGAAAATTGTGAAACTGAATTTGATTCCAAAAATCTCATTGGTGCCGATATTCTACGATAAGGAGTTCAAGTTCACGTTGCTGAAACCAAAAGAAAGGGTGATCGATCTACTGGATAGTTTGGACTAACGAAATCAGAGATCAGAGATTTCAAGTTAATAAAGAAGTGCAAATTATTTTCATTAATTGCTAAAGCAAAAAATTTACACATTAAAGCAACTTTCTGACAAGCTAAAGCACACTTTTTCTGTAATTGATTCATAGAAGCTAATGGCTTGATACATTCAGTTAAAGGTATTTATTTCATTCAATAAAAGCACCATAATCTCCAAGCAAAGAGATCGTTAATGAAAAGAACTTAAAGAAACTTGAAGATCAATCATCTCTGGCATAGATGGGAAGTGATACCTCACCGAATTCATCATCAGAATCGTCGTCGACGACAATGGCTGGCTCGCTGAAGTTCAAGTTGATGTTTTGATTGATGTTTTGATATTAAACTTGCTGAAGCCACTAAGATAGTTTGAAAAATTGATTGAAATCTTTTAAAAGTTTTTTTAAAAACTTTGACAGCGCTCTGTTACTCAAACTTTGAAGTTCTACTAGGTTAAGGTTAAATACTAGGTTAAATAAGGTTAAAGTTTCAGTTGCATAAACTCACTCTTCTTCTTGAAAGAATATCTTGGGCTCAGTGAATTGATGGACTGACATTGTGATAGGCTGAAGGAATGATTAAACTCGAGTTGAAATTGGACAATTCACCTTTTATACCCGATTTTTATTTCAAACCTCTCATAAACCAGTCACATTAATCTTACAAATTCTGAAATTTACACAAGATTAATGAAATCCTATAGTTAGCAAATTTTTTGTAAAGAATTATTCATTTCGAAAGACGACAGAGACGACAGAGTTGATAAGGCTGGCCTTTCACCCACTGTCTCATTTCAGGATAAAGCTATAGAGTAGATGCATACCTATCTATGAATCTATCCAAATTACTTTTCAGGTGACTTATGAACACAGCTAAGATCTCTTCGACTATTGAGGTTTAGAAAGTTTTGTTTGTAAATAGCTAAACAGTTTTTTTTAGGTAAATCAAGTTGGCCACAAATGATGGTGAGGAGAACTACTCGATCGAGAAAGTGAAAACCTTTATCGAGAATGCCACCAACCCCAACAAAAAAAGTTGCTTTTGTTTTTCTTATTTCTATCACTTAACTCTTTTAGGTGAACTACTTAGACAAGTTGCGAGTTGATTCGACAAGTGGTTTAACGTGTGACCTTCATTTTCGTAAAGACCGTGAGGTGAGTTAGCTCTTTAATAATTGTTTCTTACTTTAAGCTTTTAGCTTCGAGGCGATATTTTTAGAGGAAACGTGGTTTACTCTCAATCGACTGGCCACTGGGATCAAGGATTAGCAAAGTAAGTACTTGTCATTGCAGCTAAACAATCTCTTATTTTAGAATCTTTTAACAAACTTTCAGCTGTTCTTTCTTTTCTCCTATCCTTTCTTATCTATTTTCTCCTCCATCGATGTTTTTTTCTTTTACCAACGAGGCATTCCAGCTTGTTGCCCCGCGAAAACATCAACATTTCACTGATTTCGATCTTTTCTTCCCATCAAAAGCAAAAATAGTAGCATTTTGTACAAATTCAATCGGCTTTTTCAAGCTTTTCAATTTGATTGGCAAATCTTTTGAACCAATGGATGAATTTTATCCAAATATTGCAAAACCGTTGCTCACTAAAGGCGAACATCGACTTCTTCGAGCTCTCAAGGTTGATTGGCTAAAGTTATTGATAAAGTACGAGTACAACAGTTGCAACATAATATTTCATTATTTTTAGGGGTCATTTAAAACGCATATAGCCATAAACTATGGTTTATAGATCGTATGCCGATTTGAGGTTATTGTCGGTTTGACAATGATGATTCTCTCCTGTACGGCCACTTATCTCTCATTCTCCTTGAATACTTTCCGTTTGTATGGACTTGAGGAGTGTTGCTCGTTCTATTTCATTCTAATGGGAGCTCTGGGTGAATTTTTTTGTCCAAAATATTACCGTTTACGATCGTCGACTGCTAGAACTCAAAAAAATTAAGGTATTTGCGGTGCTTCAGCTCTTCGTCACACTTTATTCATTCTGGTGCTCGTCATGGGTGTGCATGGAGGTGAGTTTGTTCAACCTGTTCAACTTGTTCAACCTGTTCAACTTGTTCAACCTGTTCAACCTGTTCAACTTATTCAACTTGTTTAATCGAAATTAAAGCTTTAGCTCTAATTTTTGCACCAGCTTTAATCGCGGTTTCCTCAATTGATATCACTTTTTTGAAGCATCAATGCTGGGGTGAGTCTTATTATTTTCTAAACAAGAGTCAAAATTGCAGGTGCTTGTGATTGGAATCTCTTGGCTCCATCATTTCCCTCAAATGGTCGCTGTGAAGTGATTTGTGGATCAAGTATTGATGAGCAAAGGTAAACAATGTTAAGCTTGTACTTAAGGAATATTTAAAGTCTTTAAGTTGACAAGCTAGAATTGAGAACGGACAACCCCGCCATTCACGGGTAAGATTCTATACCATGCCCCGGCTACCGTACCCTTTGTCAGTTGATTTGATCTTTGTTTTCATTTCATTTTTCTTCTCATTTTTGATAGGAGAGTCGCGACTTCGGATCTGATCTAATTCAATTCGGATCTTCCCAGTAACCTTTCCTTTTATCTAATTTTGGTGTTCTGTTAACTTTCCCTTCGTTTACTCGTCCCCGATAAAGTTTCTACTAATGATTTCAAGGAAATCATATGCAATTAACACAATTTGAATTGTAAACGGGTACGGGCTGTGAAATGATACGTGAAAAGGCCTAAAGAGGTCAATAAAGAGGTGTCTGGGGCGGTGGAAAAGTGGTATGGTGGGTTTAACCTCTAAACCCGAGCCCAGGAACTTACACCAACCGGGGAAATCGCGCTCAACTCATGAAGCTAATATTTAAATCACTTTCAGACGTTCTCAGTTGACTCGTCTCGGATTGGATGTTCGCTTAGATGCTGGTAAGAACTCTTTGTATATATAGTTAAAATTATTCAATTTTCAGGGATGTGTGGTTGTGCGGCTGCTCAATTTCTCCTCTCAATTCTCACAATCGTTCTTTGTGCCAAGATTGCCCCGATTTCGAATCGCTTGCGAAAGATGTGAGTCAATGAAGTCAAGCTTGTGAACAAATCTTTCAGTAGAGGATAAAGTATTCTGAAAATTGAGCTCACCAAACCTGTGTATAGACAACAATTTTTTTAGTGCTTCATCAATGCTGAAGAATGATCCTTTTATCGCACGAGATGAGATGATTCTATTGGAGGAGATATCAATGGAGAGGATTACGAAAAAGCCCGAAAGTGAATTTGTTGATGAGCTTGATTAGAGTTGTAGAAAGTTTTCTTGTAAATTACTTTGTACCTCAAGATTTTTTGCGCTCTTTCTTTCTGAAGACTTTCTCGTTTTGTAGTCTATTTGGTTGGTTTTTTTAAAAGAACATTGACACTCATTCGTTTAGCTACAATTCCACGAAGTTCATCTCGTTTGATAAGCACTTCAAAAGCTGAATCCCAGTAAATATCCGATTTCTATCCAATATCTCAAGTCAAATAAATATTTCTTTGAGAAGAGAGAGAATATTTTGAATCTATTCCACTTCCGTCATTCCACCCAAACATAATATTCAGCCGTTAATTGTATTTTCAAAAACGTCTCGATTCTCATGACTTTTTGGAGAGGAAAGAGCAAAACCGGGGGCTGTTCGCGTTTAATGAATAAGCCTTTTTCCTTTTAAAGCAAAAACACCTGCTCAATTTGTCCCTAACACTTTCTGGGAATGAGAAACAGATTTTAATTACCTACTTCTATTCAAAATTTATTTTCAATCAAATTATTGATGTTCTATGGAAATTATTGATATCAGTTCGTATGGAAAAATCGCTTTTTGGGTTCGGATAGTTTCGAGTGAGTCAGTAAGGTTTAAAAACAACGTGAAAACCGAATCCAGTATCCGGTATTACTACAACAATATGGCAAGGTAACAATAAACACTTTCAATTTAGCAAAACATAGGTTAATTGGTGCATTTGTTGATTTTAAACGGAAATATGAAGAGGAACGAAAAGACTTTCTAGAAAGCCTAATACAAGTTCTTAACGGGGGAATTATATCAATGAGTGCATTCAGTCTTCGGCTGTGCATTGAATCTCGTCGGCCTAGTAGCTGTCATTTATGGGAATCCTCGTATGCTTGCTCACTATAGACGTTATCTTATCGTTTATCAAGTAGGGTCTTCAGAAAAGCATTTAACTCTTCGAAACCAGGTTTACTCTCTTGTAACCGATTTGGCGATTGGTGGTCTAGCCTTACCGATTCTCGCATTTCCGGATACTGGCGGCTTCTCTATCGGAATCTTGACAGACTTTGGAATCTCTACTGAAATTCAACTGGTTTGTAAAATATCTTGTAAAAGGGTAAACTTTAGGGTAAACTTTAGACAATCGGGATTTATCTTGTTGGAGCATTGTTTGGAGCAAAAATCGTGATCTTTCTCGAGCGGCAACAAGCTGCTTTGCATCAAGAACATCCGTTTAGACTTTGTAAAATGTGAGGAAAATTTTCTGAAGGCTCAAAAAACACGTTTAGAGCTCACGAATGGGCTACAAAATTTCTGTACATCGGTCCAATCTTGCTGTCATTTGCCGTTTCGTTGATGTGCGCTTTGAATGATGTGAAGAAAGCAATTAAGAGCTCTTCTTTGGTAAATTTTTAAGCGTATTTGATTTTTTCTGAAGTTTCTGAAGAAGATAATACTTTCAGAGATATCCTCAACTTCAACAATTCATCTCAAATCCCAACTATTTCGGGTTTCAGGACGGTTTCGACACAGCGATCGCGCTTATTTTGTTTCTTTTGGTGCTCGTTGCTGGCGCATTGATTGGATGTAAGTTATTGATAAAAGGATATACAAATCTTATTATATTACTTATTATAATCTTATTTATTATATTCTTATTTATTATCTTACTTACTTATCACTTACTTACTTACAAATTTTGTGTGTGTGTGTCTGTTCATTCACCTCATAACTCGAGTTCCAGTGGGAATTTCAGTCCTATTTTTTGGGACAATATATAATCGATTACGGCAATTTGGCTTATCAAATCAGATTTGAAATCTCAACTCGATTAATATGAATAAAAACAAATCCCATTTCCAGTCACCACTCTTCCCTCATTTCACGCCTTTCGAACTCAACAATTGATGCTTTCCGAGAAGACTGTGAGAATGCAAAAGAAATGGCTTCAAAACTTATGCATTCAGGTAAGGAAACGATCGTAATATTGATTTTGTTGTGCAATTTATGCAATTTTTGCATTTGGAATTCTTTCAGACCCTAGTGCTTTGTGCAATGGTTTTCACGCCGCTTTTTTATGGCCTTTTCACTTATTTTACGCAACAAATTTGGTTGGCCGGTGAGTGAGAAAAATTTCTGAAATAAATGACAGCTCTAGAAATGTATAGAACTGGATTTTAAAAAAATCGATAAACTTTCCAGGTTACTCAATTTGGGCGACAGTCATTTTCTCACAACAAGGCGCTGCAATGACAACGCTGAATTTTGTGCTTTTCAAAAGCTATCGAAAATTTGTGAAACGAAGAGTTTTCGGGATTGTTTATGGGAAACAGAAAAGTGAGATGAAAGATTGAATTTCACTCAATCTTATTCAGCTACCCAACTTGCATTGGAATCTTTGAGTGTATTTGTTGTCACAAGAAATGCCGTCACGATGATTCCCGGGATTCGGGAGATAAATGAGTGATTCGATAGACATTTTTTGTTTTCGATTTTTTTTTGTTTTTTGTTTTTTTTCTTTGTTACTAAATTGCATTAAAATGTAAATTTGTGATTTCAATGGATAGATTCCAAAACTGACTCTGACTCATGGAGATTTTTATGAAAACAAACAAAAGCTTCAAAGTCAATTTTCCCAAAATTCGATAGCTCTAAAATAATCTGTGTGAATCATCTCTTTTTGTTGGATGAGCTGAAAGTTGAAAGTAAAATCTGTATCAAAATATTTTCCTGTTATAGAATTATTGAATACTATTGCTATACGATTTCGAAATTTGCATTGAATGACAAGAACTTTCCAGACAGTTTTGGATACATTCAGAATTTTTGTTTTGAACCAGGAATCGTTTCCTGTTTCCTGTTTCTTGTTTCCTGTTTCCTGTTTTGAAAGCACTACATTCGAACTGGCCTATATTTTAGATCTGTCTTTAGGATTTCAAGCTTTTACAACATTTTCAGCAATCTCAAACCAAGTAATTGTCGTGAATCACACCTTGCAAAGAGAAAAGTGAGAAAAAAGGAGAACGGGGCGCCGGGATGGCTCTCTTTTCTGTCCTTTCGTGTTTTTTCCAGCCCATCCCCACCTTTGCGCCGTTTTTCGAAGCGTTCCACCCCCTCTTCCTTGAGATTTCATCATACTTATAGCTACCAATATTTCGAAAATAAATCTTACTTTGGCTAATTTGTTATCTTTAACCGTGTTGAGTCAAGTTTTTTGGCCAATTTTTGCGAAAAGCTTGCGATGTTTCCTTGCATAATTCACTGATAAGGAAAAGAAAGAAAAGGACAAGAATGGGCGTGTCGATCACCACTCATTCCGAAAAATTTGCCTCGAATCTTCTCTTTTTAAAATTTTCATTTTTTAAGTCTAACAAGATCTTCTTCAGTTGTAATCTTTATAGACGTCTTTCTCTACAATCTAAAGCTATATTTTCTTTATCAGCCGAAAAACTCGCCTAACGGTGGGTTTTTCTAACTGGATTTCATTTCATTATCGACTTCTAACCTATCTTTATTCAATTCTTTAGATTCATCACAAAATGTTTGCAAAGCTTTCCAATCGTCTCAAGCAATGGAGAGCAAAGAGACGGACTTCTCCAACGAAAAACGAAAGCGCTCAACGAAATGTAGGAGATAAGGTAGGACAAGCTAACAAGAATAATAACTTTGAACAAATTCCAGGAAATCCCTACTCCGTGCCCTACTCTAACAGTCCCAATCTCGCGACCGACCCGTCTTGGCGGTCTTCCGATTTCTTCAGATGGAATCGCTCAAGAACTTCCACCGAGAGTTCAATTTCTTCTTGATAAGGTAGACAAATTTCGTAAAATTGTACAGTTAATAGACTTTGTAGAAAGTGCAAGCTTTAGAGAAGGTATTACCTTATAGTTGTTGCAAACGTGATGAGACCATTCTGGCATCATTGAATTTGCATTAAATGGTACCACTGATTTTTGATGCAATGTTTTGGTAGCAATAGTTTCATCATTAAACGACCCTGCTGCAAAATTAAGGTCAAAATTTCAGAACCGACCAATCGATTTGGATGACGATGAGAAATTCGACTTCGAGCTGGCTCTCAAAGCGATGAAGATGATCGATCGACTCAATAACGTAAGATTTGTTTTCGATCGATCGACTCAATAACGTAAGATCCGATCCATTCGACAGAAAGGATCGGATTAGCTCAAGAACATACTTTTTATACTTAGCATTTAGTTTTTGGTTTCAAACGCAAATTTTGTATTATTGGAATGGAAATTATCCGATAAAAATGCGAAAGATTCAGTTAATTCAATAAAAATTCAGTTAAAATCAGTTTTTACGACGCGTTAGACTTGCTATCCGATCGAATAGATGGATCGAAATCGGACCGCCTCGGATGATCGATTCGATCCGATTCTATCTGACAGAATTTCGATCGAATAGCAAGTCTAGTGCGCTGATCAGTTAAATGATATTAGAAAATGCGTTTAATTGCGAAATTTAATTTAATAGTTTAATTTAGAACGAGCCTCTATCTCCCGAGTCAGTCCTGTTGACGCCGATGGCTCAACTTTCCATGAAAAATGACTCGAAAGCTAGAACTCCATCGGAAATTCAAAAACCACATGAATAAGAAACTTAATATTGCTCGATAGCTGTAGATCTTTGTGATTAGTTTTATTTTTGATTGCAGTATTTTTAGAATAGCTCTTTTTCCTCTTGTCCCTACTAATTGTAAGGTGAGCTTAATTTGATTGATTTGCTTTCAAAAGCTTGCTTTTCAATGCACCTTTCTCCACTCATCTCAGTTTTGTGATGAAATTTTCTCATTTTCTGCTTTCGCAATGATCTTTCAAAGCCTCAAAGATTGCCATTCCGCAAAGTGTCACTGAAATTTTCTCATTCTGGTCCGTTTTGTGCCTTTCTTGTATTGCTTTCGGGTTTAGGAATAAATGTAGGACGAATTTTGAAGTCAAAACATGAATCTATTACAGTAAATCCATAAATTAAGGGGAAAAATGATCAAAAAACCTTATGAATGTAACGTGTTTCTTTCCTCCTGCAATTTTTCAATTGCCTCGAAAATGGCTTTGAAGTTTCAAGTTAATTATTGTATAAGCTAAGCTTAGCCAACTCAACTACATAGTCGTAGATTGCCGAAGTTGTTGTAATGATTGACGTGACTGTTAGTGATTTCAAGTATCGAACTACCGAAATCCTTTGTCTGTTGTTCATCTCCATCCACGGCTCTTGTTTCTTTCACTTTAGCTGGATGTCTTGTTGTACTTGATCTTCATCAAATCTCCTCAAAACTATCAAAAAAATTTCCAATACCTCCAAAAAATCTCTTTTCACATTTTCTTGTCAAATTTTTGTGCATTCAGTGCCTTGTTGAGGATAAACTCATTTTGTGAATGTTTGAGAATAAAGTTTTCTTTCGAAAAAAGACGCAAGGAATCCAAAAGGATGAACCCAAAAAGAGGCAAATCACATAAATAGGAAATAGGGGACAAAATGGACAAAATGGGCAAATCAATGACCAATTCAGAAGATTCTTCGAGTCATAACCGAACAACCATTTAGATTTAGAACAGACAAAGAAGGAATCGAATAAGAGAAAAAACCGACAGATAGATTCGGCATCAAAAAATCCGACTAAACAGAAGCTCTCTGTCAGGAACAAGTGAGGAACAGCTTGGACGGCTGAGTTTTGCTGATAGGTAACGGTTTGAGCTTTTCGGCTGTATCCCGGATCTTTCATTATGTGCACTCGCACAAAACAGCCTTCCTGTTGGGTGAGGCTTGGTTCCGGTGTCTCGGCGAGAGTCCACACGAACTAAACCTCGAAATGTTTTGTGAATTGATCCGAGAATGCCCACATTAGCCAGATTTGCACCATAGATCGTCTTGTTGGGCCGTATTTTCGGACCATCTGCACTCCAGATGATCCTGTAATGAGAAATTTTGAACCGACTCGTTCATTGTGATCACCGGCAGTTAACTGTTGGATGGTCGGAGCCTTACGGAGTTCAAGGAACCATCAAAGTTATACTTTTTATGTGAAAATCAGATTTGTAAATCTTTTAGTATTTCAGCTAATAAATTTAACAAAATTGTCCTTTATATTCACTGCAGTTGACCAATTTCTGTCAAAAACAAAGCTGAAAAAACCATTCTGAGCAGCAGGGGAGTCCAACCAACAGCCCTCTCTCCAGCGCCAGATCGACGCCTTAGACCACTCGGAGCTTCAGTAATTCGGCTTTTTACAAAAAACGGTCTCACTAACCCCAAAACTAATTCGATTTTTGGAAATTAGATAAAATTTTACACGTATAGCCAATTTTTCAGCCGAATCGGTGGAGCCGTTCTTTCTAAAATCACATAAAAGACATACTCTCTCTTATAATCAGCAAGATATCTCACTTTTCGTGCTCCAAATTGCCCCCATCCGTTGATTTGAAATTGATGACAAGCCGTCCACTGAGTATCTCGACAAATTCCAACGTGAGAACAACAGGCCAAGCACCTAGGGAGATTATTGAGTGAACGGGTTTTACCTTTTCGCATAAAATTCAAGCCATTTCATATTAAAGGTCAAGGATGCTCAAAGATAATCAACTAATCAGAATCAGAACGATCACCTCGCTCAAATCTGTAAGTCTCTCGACTCTGATTGAGCCAATTTCTTGTCGATCTTGCTGTGGTGATGATAGTCGACCGCGGCAAGTTGCAACAATGAGCACTGGTGCTGTGAAATCTCACCACAATGCAGTTCTTGTTGCAGCTCATAATTCTCGGCCATTTCGTCGCCGAATTGGTGAAACCCCTGTGTGGCTACGGCGACTGTTCCTTGACAACTCTCATGCTGTCGGATGAAGCCTATCAATGGGAATTGTCACCAGTAAACGTTCCAAAAAACTCTACCATCAGGGGCATTGTACGACTTGACGGATAGGCTGGGCGCACATCCGACCGGCACGAGAACACTGTAGACCTTGGCCTCGAGGGGCTGTGGAACGAATGGCTGATCGTCGCTAGAAGTTATTGTTGAAGCATTTTTGCTTTCTGATAGTATTACATTGAGTTCGAATTCTTGATAACACTTCACAAGGTTTTACTTTTAGAAATAACTAATGTATCAAATCATCTACGGTTTTTACCAATGAGAAGATCGATTGATTTTCTAAAAGTAATTTTTGAGTTAATCTTGGAAAAGTAGAAGAGTAGATCTTTGGTTTGAAAGGCTTGAGAAAGAGGTTGAAGGAGCCACAATTAGGCCAATTGAAGACGAATAAATTCAAAGAACCAAATACAATGATGACCTGAAAGTGAGCAAATGTCGATCCGAATATGTGCCATTGTATGGTGGGGGCCCGATTATGAAGTCGTATCGACACGCCGAGTCACCGCGTTTCTGCAACAAACAAAAATGGAACTTGGAGAAACAAATTGGGTTTCAGGGAAAATTTGGCGAAAGATGCAGAAAGCGCAAACCCAATTGAGCTCCTCGAGTGTGTTGACCGCTCCTTCGTATCGCAACAGGACGAAAGTCGCCCAAAGTGGCGATTTGTGACCTCCGTCTAATCGGTAGCTCATCCAAGTCTCGAGTCCCTCTTCATAATCGACTGTTCCGGGTTCGCTCATAAAGTTGGGAGCGGCCAAGAAGAATAACGTCGAGTCTGATAGGGATTATTTTTTTTGTTTCTGTTAAAGCATGTTGTTTACTAAATGCTACGTTGTTACTAAATACTATTCGATTGTTACTAAGTATTAAATACTGCTTACTACGTTGTTTACTAAATAAGATAGCATCCTACTATCTTTCAAACACTCTTTCAAACATTTAAACCATTTTAAAGTGACAAAAATCTTTAACACTCACTAGGAAGTAGAGTGTGTTTCCTGCGAGTAAATAATCACTCGAGTCAAATTTGCATGAGTAATTCTTACTCGATTAATCGACGCTTTTTTTTGTCGAGTAACTACGAGTAATCTAAGATCTTGACATGTCGAGTAAATGGAAATCTTCTAAATTAGAAGGCAATTTGTCACCAATTCAGGTAAACGACTGGATATCTTTTAGAGGAATCATATACAAGTCGTCGTTCGTTATGGTTTTCGCCAATTTTTTTGACGAGGCCTCCATGCCATCCATGAAGAGTGGATGCGTGGGTGGCCGAGGGAATAGTGCTCTTGGTTAGGTTACTGGGTCCTTTTTTGCTCTGGTTCGATGGTTCGATTCCCCTCATGTCAAACATTTTTGCTTTTCCTTTTTCTATTAACAACTTTTTATGGCATTCCATTGTTTTAAGCATTTCAATGATAAGCAATTGACAAAAACTAAAAGCAGCTTCGAACTCAGTGTTGCCGATTCTATAAGATGGGTTTTTGTTCTAAAAAAAGCCACAGAGAGTGCTTGCCTTTCCCTAATCAGCCCAGAAAATCATTTATAGCAAGGCGAAGTCAGCAAGCCCTTACACTCTGACTCACCGGTAAAGAGATTACCTTAATACCTATATCAGCAGTATATAGAAGCGATTCGTATGGGGTAAAACGGATAAACATGAAAACGTTTTCATACATTCGTTTTCATACAAACCATCGATCCATTCGACGATTCGAAAGGCGAAAATCGAATTGACGAGCCGCTCCGGATGCTCGTAGATTCGCATTATCACGCTTGAGTTGGCAATGAGAAATTGGCAATTCTGACGAAATCCTCCCGTTTTCGGATCCTTGCTGAACGCCAATTTGTCAAGCCATGAAAAACAGAACGCAGAGCGCTCAAAGATCATTTCACCCAAATCTACTGCTCATTTTGCAACGAATTACCTCCAAGTACAATTCTTCAAATCGAATTGCCGATTGTTCAACATAATAGCCGTCTTATTTTGGCATCCATCAGTTAGCTGAAGGGATTTTTCTGTTTTCTTCCCATTCACTTACACTAATTATCGTTTCACAGTATTCCAAAACGTCGACAATAAATGAACAACCGAAGCATTCGTCAGCATCAATGCATAGTGGCATATGCCGAAGGTCGTTAGCTGAATACAGAGGGAAATGAATGGAAAATATCATTTCCCTCACTTTGTAACGCTTTCCCCGACAATACAAGCACCGGATCGCCTTTTTTGTAATGAAACGTCATATTTTCCCAGCATTGCAACTCTTTATATTCGATGTTGGAGGACTCGATCGTGAGCACAAATCCCTTTATGGGAGCCTCTCTATCATAGGTGGTGAAAGTAGCCTGTAAATTAGATACAGTCGTCGAAGAATGTTTTTAGCCGGTCAATGTTTTCTCATTTTTCTCCCGTTAGATCGAATTCAAATAAATCGATCCTAATTAGTTTTTGATAGTATTAGATTGTTACATAAATCTTGAGGCTTTGTTTGAAAGTTTTGTTTAGAAATGAATATTCACCCAATCGACTTGCGGTTTTCCCTATATTCATTTCTAAAGAAACTTTGAAACAGCCCCAGGCCCCAAGACTTTGAGACCCAAGACTTAACAACCTAATATTTTGTAAGAGCTTTAAGGTGATATTCTTAGATTTTTGATGTCGCTCTAAATAGAAATTTTCAAGCTACATTTTCATAAGATGATAAAGTCCTTTTTCTTAGATTTTGTGGAAGGCCTCAAAATTGGCAGTAGCCTTTCATTTTCAACACAACAAAATGAATAAATAAGTAATAGACGACCAAATGGCATTATAATCGTTTTCTATGAGATCCATTCATTCTTGAAATACAGATTTTCAAAAATCATTCTCAAATATGTTTTTTCGTCATAAAACTCTTAGTTCAAAGGATATCGAAGAACTAAATAATTCCGTATAAAGAAGCTTTGAAAATGCTACATAAAACGATTTGTGGCCAATATATTTGGATGTGATCGATAGAGCAAGTGAACACTGACCGGCCAACACTTTTTTTTGACGACTATATATTTCCAAACGCTGGCTGAAATGAAAAGATATTCTATATTTCAGTCTGTTTGAATTCAAATTGATTAAAGATTCTAGATTCTTGCCTGAACACATGATCCTGCGATATATAATGGCTGGTCGGGATCGGCCTTGAGGATTCTTCAAAGACAAACGAGGTTCTTTCAGATGATCAGTAAAATTTCTTACATGCTGTCGTTGATGAGATTCCATTGGGCCACAGGGCAAGTACATTGGGTTATCATGTCATTATCATTTAGAAAGTGAGTGAATTTTGCGCCTTGAATCTCAAGCCATCCGCCCTCGAGTTGGAGCACGGTGACCTTGTTGTACAAATAGTCGAAGTTGAGCTGAAATTCGGGTCTAACCTGCGATGTATATGTTACGTTCGAAGTCGAATTGGACGCTAGTTCGGCGTCGTACGTAACAATAGCGCTCAAAATGATTTAGACGGTGGCATTTTTTATTTCGCTTTTTGAGCTATCGACTTACACTCAAAATTAAAGTTGTACCTTGATCAGTTTCTAATATTAGGTTGATGCATAAGTCTTTTTGTTCCTTTTCGTCTGCCGTTTCAAGCCAACAAATGCACCAATTAAACTACGGTTGATTTCATTAGAAAAACCAATTATTTTTCTGCAAAATAACATTAAAACGGGTTTAACAATAACATTAAAACGGTTTCCGTTAAATTTCGGCAATTGTACATTATTGGACTTTCGTGATGCACAGAATACCGAGCTTTAAGGGGCTACGAGTAATGTGCAGCTACATATCGGGCTCGGGTTGTCCCGACTCTGAACTTTCTATTTCTGAACATACGCTAGCCTTAAACTCTGCAAATTCCCCCACCCGACGCTGATTTCCTCTCAACTCTGAGCATTAATTGTTGCCACTTTCAAGGATTTGAAGATGGAAAAAGAAGTAAAAGTTGAACACATGCCAGCATCTGACATGTAACTGATGATGGTAAGATTCGAGTAATTGCCTGGGCTATTCAAACGATTCTTGGGGTCAATCTAATCGAAAATCCTCGGAGCTGCGATCAGCCACTCACTCTCCTCATGTCTCGTGCTAAAGGTAAGACAGTAGGCGCAAGGTTGCGAGGCATCAATCGAGACGGCTCTTCCGCGAATCGGCACTTGAGTGTTATAGCTGGAAATCGAGTTATTCTCTTTGAAAACAACGCTCTCGTTCAAAATGCTCGGATAAATGGGCAATGGCAATGGTGGCAATGAATGAAACCTCACCCGGTCGTGAAGCTCCTTGTTCTGCCCGAGGTGTTCGTCCCAAAGCCGAGCCGAGATTCACCAGCCAATTCACTTCGGCCGTGCAAGTGATATCGGTCTAGGAACTACAGTCGTCAAAAAAAAGTGTTGACCGGTCAGTGTTCACTTGATCTAACGATCACATCCAAATATATTGGCCACAAATCGTTTTATGTAGCATTTTCAAAGCTTCTTTATACGGAATTATTTAGTTCTTCGATATCCTTTGAACTAAGAGTTTTATGACGAAAAACCATATTTGAGAATGATTTTTGAAAATCTGTATTTCAAGAATGAATGGATCTCATAGAAAACGATTATAATGCCATTTGGTCGTCTATTACTTATTTATTCATTTTGTTGTGGTGAAAATGAAAGGCTACTGCCAGTTTTGAGGCCTTCCACAAAATCTAAGAAAAAGGACTTTATCATCTTATGAAAAAGTAGCTTGAAAATTTCTATTTAGAGCGACATCAAAAATCTAAGAATATCACCTTAAAGCTCTTACAAAATACCACCAAAAAACGAATTGGGATCGATTTATTTGAATGCGATCTAATGGGAGAAAAATAAGAAAATATTGACCGGCCAAGACTTTTTTTTTGACTGTACAATACAAATTTAAATGATCGTTGCATTAAATTTAGACACTTCGAAAAACTTTAGGGTCTTTTTTGACTAATGACCAAGAAACTATTGATCGGATTCAAGAGAGTTTTATAAATGCCTCTAAGCGACTGTAATTCGACCTGATAAAATGAGCATGCATGTTGATTATTGCCAAAATTCTGGCCAAATAGCATCGGAATCAGGTAGAAAAGTTGTTTACAGTGATAGGCGGCAAGTCCTCTGAAAAACGGTGTTTTTTGTCTTGAATTTGGAGGAAAGCCTTTGTTCAGCCTTTGTTCAAGCCTTTGTTCGATTCGCTCGAGCCGAATTTAGACAAAAAGGAGGAAATTATTATTGGCGGCAAAGATCTTTTTGGCAACTATGTAGTAGACATTGAATGCAGCCAAATCGGTGGCTCTTTCGGTATTGGACCAGAAATGTTCTGGGAGCCATCGATTGGAATCGATTTCACATTCACATTGTGATAAACATACGATTTGACAAGTCACCTAAGAACGGAACTCACGGATAGTTGACAACAGTCGCTATTGTGTTTGGAGCGACTAGCACATTCGAAAACGATTGATCCATGAATTGAGCTCGACTCATTGGAAGGACGAGTAAATCTTGAGAAGCTGAAAAGGAAAGCGATTTTCGTCGATCTTTCAGAGGAGAGTTCTTCTTGATTCGTCAAGCGAAAGCTTTTGCTAATCATTTTGAATTGTGAATTTTGACTAACTGTGAAAAAAGCCTACCATGCACCCAATCGCGAACGCGAAAAGAGATAGCAAAATCGGTGCTATTGTCGAAAGGGTGAACGACGAGCTGATCGGCCACCACTACGAATGAGCACACGACGAGTAATGTTGTCAGATTGTTCGAATCATAGGGACTAAAAGATTCATGGACTTCATACACACAGTAGAAACATTTAAATTTAGATAAAATGCCGTTCGATCCAACTTCAATGATAATTTTATTCAAATCTAAAAGGCAATTCGGTTCGTCCGAAAGCTCAGTCCCCAGTGAACCGATTTAAATAATTTTTCTTTGTTAGATAGGTAATTTTATGTAGTTGTGTATTTGATTTTTTAAATTTTTTAAAAGCAAAAATCGGGGCACCTACGGGGGATGGAACCTGGGCTGTGTGAACGAGAGACGGTCGCGCTACGGGGTGAAAAGACGAGAGTTTCTCTTTCCCATTAAGCTATTCAATGAATTGATCGAATATCTTTTCCGTCCCGTCTCCAAAACGACCGCCCCAAGAGTGGTTTATTTCCTTTCATTGACCAACATCATCACTCCACAAAATAATAATCATTCACTTTCAAGAGTTCAAGGGTTCGGTTCCCGTCCGTCCAAACTTGTTTTTGCTTTAAATGTTTTCAAGCATAGAGTTGAAGTATGGAAATTTGCTTTGGAGGATATCAGGGTTGGTCCCTATTACTTTGAAGGATTAAGAGATAGATCCCAGTATTGTTAGAGGGTTCTCGGAAAGGTCAAACTATGCGTTAACCCGAAAACATCCACCCAGAAAAACCCGCCGTTATTCGAGTTTAGGCTTAGGTTTTATTTTCGGTTGGTTTTATTTCCGGTTTATTTCCTTTCATTGACCAGCATCATCACTCCACAAAATAATAATCATTCACTTTCGAGAGTTATGCTTAAGTGAAGAATTTGAAGTCCTGTTATGGCATTAGGTAGTTTAGGATAGGGTTTCAATAAGATTCCTTTTTGTATTGTGATTGATTGCTTGGATTGGTTCAATAAATTATATACGTTTTTTGTATAATAATAACCAAATGCAATCAGAGCTTTAAGATTCATACATTTTCTATTCTAATTTTCATTAATCTAACCAGCTCTGACCTAAATTCGGCGAGTTTCGAATTGAATTTGTTTAATAGAAAAACAGAAGCAAAAAGTTTGAATGTATTTTAATAGAATCGATGCAGTAGAGTAGAGTTAACTCACACTCACAACTCACAACAAAAAAAGTAGAGTTAACTCACAACGCTTTTCTGCATTCGTGACTGCTCAGCGTGATATTATTAACCGTGAACGGGATCGGGTCCTCACAGACAAATGTCGGCGATATTGTCGTCTAAAATCAGCTGTCTTTCATTTTTCATTCATTCCAAGTTAAACTCACCCGATTTATTCCATAGGGTACATTTGTGCAGTTGATTTGCGAGAAATCAATGAGAAACGCGCCTCCTTTTTGGCCGATTAGTGTGAGCTAAACGATTCGCAGAGTATTTTTTTTGAGATGCTTCTTGTTCTTGTGATTTTAGTCGAGGAAAATCAGTATGGGGCAGGTGTTTAGCATTGTTTAAAGCAAGATTCGTGACTTTTAAACATGATACTTTCAAAGCTATTTTCAAAAAGCGAAAATTGCCTGCCACAATGAAAGTGCATATATAAATCTAGGCATTAGGTATGGTTTTCGGACCTGATGGGTTTCTGGGTGATCCCAGCCCATCTGGAAATCAAATTTTTGAATGTCCGAAATCCGGAATGGCATCCGGATCCGGTCCGAAAATACTTGATTATCTCTACAATTCGTTTTTTCTATTAGGTTGGCAACTTAATAATGACGCGTCACTACTTAACATGTTTTTTGTAATTTCAAGCACCGTTCCTTCCCTCTTTTTTGCATATATACAAAGTAAAAGATGTCTGCATAAATAGCATTTAGTGCTACAAATTTCACCATTCGCTTTTTGGCAAAAAATGGAGGACAAAAAAATTCCGTATTCGAGCTGTATTGTTCTACGATTTTAAACAAGGAAAATCTCCAGCTGAATCTTATCGCACGATCATCACTGTTTTGGAGAGGAAAGTATACACATTCGGCAATGTCAACGATGGTTTCAAAGATTCCAAGGCGGCGATGGAAGCCTCGTAGACGAGCCACACCAAGGACATCCTCCAGAAGTGGTCGAAGATGACTTGCTCGCCTTAATTGAAGATTGCCCAACACTCACCGTTCGTGAGTTGGCAGGAATATTTTAAGTATCCCATACGACAATCGAAAACTATTTACACACTTGGGAAAAAGAATCGTGTTGGAAAATGAGTTCCTCACGAATTGACCCAAAGCAACAAAATGGCCCGTGTCAATGTCGCCTCAATTTTGCTACAAAAATGTAAATCGAACGACTTTTTTCACTTCTGACGAAACGTGGATCAACTACGAGAACGTTAAACGCAAAAATCAATGGCTATCTGCTGGGCAGACCCCTCAAACCACTCCCAAACCTGATATCCATGGGAAGAAGATAATGCTCTGTTGCTGGTGGAACTTCAAGGGATTGGTGCATTATGAAGTGCTAAACCTGGCCAAATCGTCGATGCTGATCTTTATTCGAAGCAATTAATGAGAGTTAACGAGTCTTTGAAAAAATTGGGGCTCAAACCGGAGAGAGTCAGATTTTTACACGACAACGCAAAACCTCACACTGCAAAGATCACTTATAAGAAAATCGAGGAACTTGGCTGGAAAGTTTTGCCCCACGCGTCTTATTCACCTGATCTGGCTCCTTCAGATTACTTTTGTTTCGGTCGCTGAAGCACTTTTTGGAGGGAGAAAAGTTCGATGATCATGCTCAGGTCATAAAAAGCGGTGAATGACTACTTCGCCTCACAAACTCCCAAGTTCTTCGAGGATGGGATCCGGGATTTGCGCAGAAGATGGGAAGAAGTCATAGATACTAATGGAGAATACCTTTCGAATTGAAAGCTCTTCTTTTGTGTTTTTTTAAAATAAATGATTTGTTACATAAACGCGTCATTATTAAGTTGCCAACCTAATATTTAATGCAGCGAAATGCAAATTTCAATAATGCAAATGGATTATGGGAATGCAATAATGGATTTGAAATCCGAAAATCAGATTGTTTCTCTTTCTTTCTAGGTTCGATGCAAGTCGACTCAACATTTTCTCTACACAAACTTCATGTCTCTCGCGACATCCCTCGTTGTGAAATAGCTCTTGTCCATGAATCACAAATGACGGATTATCCTCATCCAACACGATCGGGTCAGCAAAAAACTTGGCGACGAGAAATATTAGAAAAAATATTTCCACGCGAAGTGTCATCGTTTTTCCACTACTAAAACCTTTACTTTTTGAAGAAGAAATTTTTTGACATCAAAAGACACGAACGAAATTTTACAAAATTCTTAGAAGGCAGAGGATTTACACTTATCTTGCCTCTTTAAAGACACAGCGAAGAAACTTGGAAAAAGTCACGAAAAATGTGCAGGTCCTTTGTTTGCCGATATGATTCTTGATAAAAAAAACCTCAAAAGTAGAAAAAGAAATTCTAAAAGAAATTCTTAGCAAAATGCGTGTACTTCTGCAAAACAGTCGAACTTTGGTGGGCCCATCGTCCACTCAATTCAAAGCAAATTGCAAATTGTTCAAAGCATTTTGTATTCAGCTCTCGATGCTTATTGTTTATTGGAAATCTATTCGGAGTTAAAACGGAGAATAGAGTGCGTCAAAAATGTGTTGTTTTTACCTATGAAATTCAATTTCAGAGCCGCCGGCTTAGATTTTGAGAGTATTCTTTTCAAACCAGTGACAGTGGACAAAGAAAAGAAACACCAATAGTCCAATATTATTGAAGAAAGAGAAAAATTGGCGAAAAACATGAGCGAAAGTAAATGCGAGAATATAAAACTTAAAACTAGCAAAACTTAGTTAGATAGGGTAGCGCATAGCAAAAACTGAAACATATTCGGAATGAGCGTGAAATTCTGCGTCGAATGGTATATAGTACATATCATTTGACCACCTTGCCCACTTGATCTTCCCTGGTCAGTAGCAATAGCTGAATAACCTGAAATTTCACAAGAAAAGCGTGCCTTTTGACTGAAGCCCGGCCCGGCTCAAACAGGCGAGTCCAGATTTAAATCTTGTTCTTGCCGGTTACTTGGGATTCGGCTAGGAGCCTGTTTAGGATACTAACAATAGTTGATAATGTTGCCTTTTAGTGTACACCGGACCTTTTCCACTCAACAGAAGTGCCTTTCTTCTACGTGTGCGGCAGTTGTGGTCAAATCTATTGGAAAGAATATCAAAAGAAATCAGAAAAAGTTGACGATTGATAAAATGATTTCCCATTACCCTAAAGTCGCGAGTATAAGTTCTGTTTGGTTTTCGCATGCAAATTGACGGCTGTCTCCGGTGCGGTGTGTCGAGGGTTCGAACCCCGTTGCAGCATAACTCTTTTGCTTTTACAGCTCATTTACAGCTCGTTGTTTTGATCGCCTCTCCAGAACCCATGCCTTCAGATCTTTCTCCACATCCGGCCATTTTGCCCTCAATCCTCGGAAAGTTCGATTATTTTTTGGTGAACTCATCAGTGCCGGCTCAGCTTGTTTCCAGCGGTTAATCATCTGTTCGGCGACTTCAAATTCGATCGCAGCCGCGTTCGTTCCAAATTTCCTCGCAAATTTGACCGCTTCGAGCTTCGTTTCGGTGTATTAAGGCAGAACTTATACTCGAGACTTTAGGGTAAACACAGAAACTTTCAAAAGCTGCTTCACAAAAGTTGACTCTGGTTAACCTAATTCAAAAAACATTAATTGCATAGGCATTTGGCCATTTTTCTTATTGCATTATAAAACGGTAAATAAAACTTTTGTTTGGGGCGATCCTCTCATCAGCCGAGATCCAAATGAGGAATAAAATTCACGATTTGAAGTAAAAGGAAAAGCAAGCTGTATGCAAAATTCGAAAATTACAAACCGCGAAAGCCTAATCTACAATGGTGAGACTAAGTGTGTACGCGATTCAAATCGTAAATGGGCCACTGAAGACAAGGAATCAAACGCGCAAAGTTGAGCGAAATTTGCAGAAACATTCTCGAAAACGAAATTTTACTACTGAAAATTGCTCTAGTGTTCAAATTGAATTGCAGACTGAGTTTTCTGTTCAATTTAAGAGAGTATTTAAAGAAAAGTTTTTTCTTTTTGATAAATGTCTTATGAATTAGTGAAACAATTGTTTTTGAAGAGGTATTTATTGTGTGCGTGTATAGTTCTATAGTGTTCTATAGACATAAATACTATAGACTATAGAGTATAGACTAACATTACAGGATCATCTGGAGTTCATCCGGGTTCGCTCATAAAGTTGGGAGCGGCCAAGAAGAATAACGTCGAGTCTGATTATTTTTTTTGTTTCTGTTAAAGCATGTTGTTTACTAAATACTACGTTCTTACTAAATACTATTCGATTGTTACTAAGTATTAAATACTGCTTACTACGTTGTTTACTAAATAAGGTAGCATCCTACTATCCTTCAAACATTTAAACCATTTTGAAGTGACAAAAATCTTCTATTTTAGAATTTTTAGGCATTTTTAGAATAGCTCTTTTTCCTCTTGTTCCTACTTTCTAATTGTAAGGTGAGCTTAATTTGATTGATTTGCTTGCATAAGCTTGCTTTTCAATGCACCTTTCTCCACTCATCTCAGTTTTGTGATGAAATTTTCTCATTTTCTGCTTTCGCAATGATCTTTCAAAGCCCCAAAAATTGCCATTCCGCAAGTGTCACTGAAATTTTCTCATTCTGGTCCGTTTTGTGCCTTTCTTGTATTGCTTTCGGGTTTAGGAATAAATGTAGGACGAATTTTGAAGTCAAAACATGAATCTATTACAGTAAATCAATAAATTAAGGGGAAAAATGATCAAAAATTTTATGAATGTAACGTGTTTCTTTCCTCCTGCAATTTTTCAATTGCCTCGAAAATAGCTTTGAAGTTGCCGGCTCCGAACCCCTGAAATGCCTTTAGGTTTTAGATTAGATTCCAACTTTAGAACATAGTTTTTGAAAGATTTTACCCTGTAATTGTTCCTTTGAATGATTTCAATGAAAAGAGTCGGGCGATCATCGACGGGTTTCGAGAATTTCTGCAACAAATACCCGTGCTCGTCAAAGTCGATGAAGATTTTCAACTCTTGTAATCGAGCCAAATCTTCGGAAATCTGAAAAACAACAGTCAAAGGGCTTTGTTTGATTCTAAATTGTTGACATTCTAAGTTGACAGAAATTTAAACGAATTTGAACTCACCTGAATAGGGCTCTCCTTTAGCCTTTCCCGGATAAGCTCATAATACTCATCTGGTACATCCAAAAGCTCAACTCCTCTAAAGTTTTTAAAGTAATAAATTTTTAAATTGAAAACCTTGCCCAACCTGTCTTTTAAAGCTTGTACAGAAGAAATAATATCATCAGTTGTGAAGGCGACATGTTGTACGCCGGCTCCACCATTGTAGTCAACGAATTCCTGGAGATAAGTCAATCAAGTCCGCTGTGGCGAATTGCCACGGCTCTGCAGTTAGTCAAAAATTCAATGCACAGGTTAAAATTCAAAGTTGATGGATAAACTACCGTAATCAGTCCCTAGATGATATTCAGCTGTCCGGTTGTTGTAGCTTGTATACATCAAAAACCCATTATTTAAGCTTTGCTTTTGAGTGAGTTTGTTGTTCTCCTTTTTTGTTCTTTATCATTTTTTTCTTCACATTCAAGTGTTGATTTAATTGTGATAGTGCCAAGTTGCTCCAGTTTGAGCGAAGTTGCCCTAATAAGGGAAAGTTGGATAAATTGTGCCTTTTCAAGAAGACCACTATTGAGCCACACTGAGACACAGTCTCAAAAGAAATTATATAGATCAAAACATCAACATATATTTCTTACATCCGCTCTCTTGAGATCTTGTACCTGTATTTGTGAAACTCCTTTCCCGACAGCTCTCACTCCCTCTGAAATCACAGCTTTTATCGTCGAGTTTTCATTTGCCTCGTATTTGGCGGTGAGAGCTGATTTCCCAGTGTCAACCACAGCATCGCCTTCAGTCCAAAACCTAAACTGCTTAATTTTTAAGCTGTTCAAGTTAGAATTTTGCTTTTCACTCACCGATGAAAGTGTAGTATCTGCTCGTACCAGTCAGCCGCTGAGGTCATTTCGGTTTCTGGTTGAGCACCGACAAAATGATCGATCACATGGAAGTTTGTCTAGAATCAGTTGCTCTTGACCGCTCTTAATCAGTTGCTCAAGTCTCGATTTTGTTATAGAAAAGTGTTTAATCGGAAAATCGATATTCTTACGATGGGCAATTTCTTGAAATTCTTTCCATTCCACGGATGCCGCTTGAAGCCAGGCATGAAAAAGCCGTCATAGCCTTTTCGCTCGATGAGTGTGTGAATGACGTCACCGAACTGAAATCAGAAAGAACTGAAATCAGAAAGAAAGATCAGGACTGTCTACCTCGATTCTTTTGAACAAAAGAATCGAGGTAGACAACTTACAGTCTGCAATGATGCGTATTTAAGTGTTCCCATCTTATCGCTTTCAACTGTAACATCTTGAACGATTCTTGCGCCTCTTGCTCTTGCTTGCTCCATTATTGTCTCCAAATCGTCTACCTGAAAAAGTTTTTGTGTATTAGAAATCAAAAACAAAAGCTTTACATGCAATTTTCAGTTTCACTTACCTCAAAAGCGACATCATAAATCGAGTCTCCATGTCGTGTGTGAAATTGACCGTATTCTTGGTTGTTTGGTTTAATCGGGGCTTCAAAAACCAGGACGATCTAAAGAGGACTTAAAGCTTAAGTCCAAATCGAAAAATTTATAGAATAACTTCAACTCACTTGATCTTGTTTCACAACATGAGTGACCACTTCAGCACTTCCTGTCTCCAATCCACGATAGGCGTACGGTTGAAAGCCGAAGTTTGCACAGTACCAAAAAGCGGCCTAAATTCAGAAGTTTCAAGAGAATTTCAGCAAAAATAGATTGAACTTTATCAGAATCATTTCGAATCTCTAGAATAATCATTTAGCTTACCTGTTTCGCATTGCCAACGATGAATTTGATGTGATCAAAGCCGAGTGGAGAGCGATGATGCTAAAATATCTTGAATCTATGTTGAAAATTGAAGAGTTAAGCTCAAAAGTTAATAATGGTAAGATGATAAGTCAAAAAAAAAACAAATCTAATAGATGTTCAGTTAAAATTTTCATTTAATCAATTGTCAGATCATTGGTTTTTTTATTTTCTTTAGCAAAAAATTTGGCGTTTGTTTCGTCGCTCAAAGATTTCCGAGCGAAAGAATGTGGACAGATTGAGAACTTGAAAAAATCATTAGGAAAATGACAAGATATCTTAATGTTTGTTGAAAGACAAATATTAAGATATCTTGTCACAAATATTAAGATATTAAGATATCCACTCACCACTCCATTTGTCCCATTGTTCATATCCATTCTCATCGCTTTCGACTTTCAAAGTGTTGACTTAGGAAATTCAAGTCAGAGAAAATTTCAAAAATGCGTGTTAAATTGTTGGTGTGGGTTTAGGTGGTCTCATTTATACTGTATACGGAGGGATGGTCTGTGAGGGGAAAATTGGGGGATTTTCCCCACACATTCAACAAAGAGGACAAAAAAGGGGGAGAGTTTTGTGGGTGAGTGATGACGATGAGTGGCCGAAATGAGAACATCCCATCATTGATGTTTTGCAATTTTTGTGACGAGAAAGGCCCGATTTCCGGCTAGTGATGAAGCCAGGAAGTGACTAAACAAAGAAGCATCGTGAAGGCACGTTTCAAGACCAAGTTCATTGACCCTAGTGATTTGTGCTTAAAATCTGCTCACCTTTGACCGTAGTGTAATCTTCAAAACTCTCATAGCTGGTTCCTGGTGTTCAGCTTGACATCAGGTCAGATCAAATTCAACTTTATTCTGTAGAAAACATTTTTACAAGACACATTCTATGTTTTGTTTGTTCTATATTTATTCCACAGAATTTTTGACAAAAGGCACCTTCGGATAATTCTTGACTGTAATTTAAAAGTTCATAAAGAAATTTGAAAAATTAGAAACAATTCCTTTGACAAAGACAATCACGGTCTGCTTTACCAGTTCAATAACTTTTCTGCAACAAATACCCGTGCTCGTCAAATCGATGAAGATTTTCAACTCTTGTAATCGTCGCACAACGAGTACAAAATTTTTTGTCTTTAAATCAAAAATCTAAGCACTAACAACTCTTAAATGATGTCCAACTAAGAGAAAAATGCAAAAAGAATCGATTTCGACTTGTCAATTTTTTGTTGATAGGTCGAGAAATTTTGCCTTTTGATCTAATCAAAACATCAACGGTGCTGGCCATGGAGTTCACCAACTTTGATACGCCATATCTATAAATGTACTCGACAGAACCCATAAGTGTTATATATTCTGAAACCTCAGGTTGAGCTCTACAAGATGGTATCAGTTTTTCTATATGTTTTCTATTTTATTCAGGGTTTTTTTGCCCTTCTGAACACCAAAGTTGAAACCTAGAAATTTTCAAAGTCACTTTTCATCGCGATATCGTCGTCAAATCGTGCTGAAAGTGTGTTTTTTGGAATCTACACAAAAAAATTGGCCCGGGAGAGTAGAATTTGAACAATTGCAACTGGGATATCTTAGGAGAGTTGATTAGATCAAAAGACAAAATTTCTCGACCTATCAACAAAAAATTGACAAGTCGAAATCGATTCTTTTTGCATTTTTTCTCTTAGTTGGACAGCATTTAAGAGTTGTTAGTGCTTAGAGTTTTGATTTGAAGACAAATGGTTTTTGTTCAAACTACGTACTCGTTGTGCGTCGGATTGTTTTATTATTGTTAATTGTCTGATTGTTTTCCAACACCGATCCTCTTGAAGAGTCTGCAATTGCAATATTTTTCTATTGAGGACGTCATTTGTCTGTGTAAACCCTCTCCGAAATCTGTTTATTTCTCTTTCAGCTCTTTATTTGGTTTTGAGGACCAAGCTAAAGTTTAGACGGTGGTCAAAAGCGGTTCAAAAAAAGAACCACAGCGAGATCATTATTACGTTGCAACAATGGTTCGTTGTAAGTTGTATTCACATGATTTTCCCATTTTTTGGGTATTCATTGAAAGGAGATTTTTCTAGAAACACCAATACACAATTTGGAGAAAAAGAAAGAGAGAAATCTTTGAAAATTCCAAAAGTCTCTCTCAAAATCTCCAAAGAACAAATTAAACGAATTTGAGTGTTCATTGTTGATTTCCAAAAGGAGACAGATAAATAATAAACACTTGAGTGACTTGGGAATGATGGAATTGGGAAATTCCGCGACTTGAGTGAATGTTGATGCTGATTGATGAAAACTGACGAACAAAAGTCTTGATTCTTGACTCTTGACTCCTAAGATACTTTAGTTTAAAGTAGTGCTTCAAGAATTGCGAAAAAAGTTAATGCTTGATTGGCGTTTCAGTAAGTGTTATTTTGAATTTTCAATGATTCATTAAATTTCCTAAAAACGCACGAAATTTTGATCAGAGGTAACTGGTTGATAAGCTCAATGTCTAATGTCATTGTCTAAAGCCTTTTTCCCAAATTTTGTGCACCAATTCGATGTTTAGTTGTTTATCTCGAATTGTTGATCATTTACATTTCATTTTTCGTCACAATCGTCACAGTTCTCCAAAGAGAAACTTTTTCTGCAAAACCAGGGTTTTAAGAGTTCACAAAAAAGTCCATTGAACGGATATTCTCGGTGTTATTAAATCTCAATCTCATACTATAAATATTGTGTGACAAGAGAATGGACACAGTTGGAATCAGAACATAATCCTTAATCACTGGAAGAATTTCAGAAATAGCTGGGTTGTTTGGTTGTTCAGAAATTGTTTCAAACTCTTCAATGAAATGCAAATTTCTTGATAAAATGACTCATTCCAATCAAAAGAAGACCTTCATTTTTGATTTTTTTTTTCCATCAACAGACAAAAAGCGGGTTTTATCAAGGAGAAAAAGCAGATAAATGACGAGATTTGAATAGGAAAGCTCAAGGTGGAGAAAATACTATATAAAGAACGGAAATCAAAGAAAAAAACAAGTGATTTCTGAAATGAATCCGCTTATTTTCATTGTTGTTGCCATTTCTGTGGTCTGTGCTCAACCAGTCACTCTTGAGCAAGTTGAGGATGCACAAAGGACCGGGAAATACGTTTGTGAGGTTTGTTTGAAAGATTATCAAATAAAGATTTGTTAAACAATTCTTGATTCATACTTTTGATTAGTGCAAATACATCGGTGCTCCCCTCTACAATACGGTGCTCAATCCTGGGCTCAAGTCGAAGACTTTTGGCACTTGTTTGACCGGAGCAAAGGTTTGGAGTTATTATCTGTGCATAGAAGCTTTGAAATAGTACTAAGAGTTTTCTGACTAAGTTTATCTTGATGTTTATCTTGATGTTTATACTCGAAAACAGTCTTTAGTGTGATGCGGATATCGATTGTGGAGTTGGAACCGGTAACTGTAATGGATACAAAGCGGGAACGTGAGTGATCCCATTGGTTTCAACTATTAGTCAAAAAGAAAAGTCATTGTCCTACTGAACTCATTGAACTTTGAATACTATTTCAGTTATTAAGGCATTTATAGGTGCAACTGTGCGGCCTGTGTCAACTATAAGAAGTGTAACGAGGATTCGGATTGCGGTGGATTGATTGGTGGATGTGACCTTCAAAAAGGGCAATGCCATTGTCAAAGGGTTTGTTTTAATGAAAAACTAGCAAATAGAAATGTTAACTGAATATTTGAAGTAGGATTAGTAAATTTGTCTACAGTTTTTTGTCATTTTTCAGGCTCTTGAGAGGCTCGGTTTCGAGACACTTCTCGAGCAAAATCAGCGTTTCTGTGGAGTGAAAAAGTGTTCCCTTGGTTGCTTTGGTTTTACCCTGTAATCAGGGAATTTGCACGTGTCCTTTGGGTTAAATGATTTCTAGAAATAAAATTTTTATTTCCATTTATTTATTTACACGTAAAATGCGCTAAAATGAGATCAACGAGGCAATATCTAGCAAACAAATAAAAAGGGGAAACAAAAATGGATAAACTGACAAGAAAATGGGAAGAAATCAAAGTTATAAATGAAAAGCCAGACAGGTCACATTTCTTTTACCAATAGACATGTTTCTTCTTGGCAGTGACAAGATTGATTGGCGGTTGTCGAGTGACAGGAGTGCTACCTCCACTACTACCACTGTCCGTTGATCCTTGGCTAAAATTGATTGTAAAAATGTGACATACGATTGTTTATCTAAATATTCAATTTAATAATCTAATTATCTAACTTATATGACGCAAAATAGCCTAAGCCTCGAATATTTCTCATTTGGATCAAGCTTAACTGTTCAAAGTGCATAGCTCTCATTTTTGTGTACAATGAGTGTACCTCGGTGCTTAATCTAGATATTTTCAGCATTTTCTTCTATCTATTGCTTTATTTCAAATACTTTAAGTGCTCTTTTTTATTTTTTTCTTGATTGTGGTTTGATAGAAATATATAAAATATAAAAGAAAACAAGTTTCCCATTGAAAAAACTATTGGTTAAAAAGTTAGCAAAAATTTGTCCACGAGGAAGCGAACGTGGACCTAGTTGCGAACATGGACCTAGTTGCGAACATGGACCTAGTTGCGAACGTGGACCTAGTTGCGAACGTGGACCTAGTTGCGAACGTGGACCTAGTTACGACCGTGGACCTACGTGGACCTAGCGAACGTGGACCCGGTTACAAAGCACGAGAGCTTTGTAACCGGAGCACTAGCACTCGGCCAAAGCGCGACATTTCCTAGGCAAGAAAGAAGTCTTATAAAGTCTTACAAGGAGGAAGTCTTACAAAGAGACAACTAAAACTTTAAAGTCAAATTCTTTGCGTTTACAAAGCATTTAAGAAAAACTAAAAACGGATTCGAAAAACCCGTAAAAAACTGAAAAAAGATAGGATAGGTTTTGTTTTAAAAGTTCAACTCAATTTCGCGACCTTCTCTAGTTAGTTCTCGTAAGTTCGTTTTTAACTGTTCTTCAAATGAAACTCACTCTTTTTGTCTCCTCAAGAACAATCGACCGAGCTCTTGTGCAAGACTGGGCCTAAAAATATTACTTATAAAGATCAGATAGCTTTTTGAGCAAGATTAAAGATGGAATTGTATTTTAGAAACTCTAGACTTAAATGTAAAACGAACTTTCTCAGTTCAGGCTTTCCGATTGCCGAGGAAACGCTGGCTTTTCGCTCACCTGGAGGCATTTTGCAAATGATATCTGAAATATTTGAATGTTTATGAAACTACACAAGAATTCAAAAGGAAACAAAAAACGTTCAAATAGAGAAATGAAAAATGGGGAAATTTTAATCGAGAGTTCAAGTGAAGAACCGAAATGAAATCGTCGAACACCAGGGGAAATTTCTCTCTTTTTTTTTTCGCCCACTCTTTTTTGGGTGTTCCAATGGGAAGTAATTCTTGAACGAATTTGATGGATCATTGTCGTAAAGAAAAAATTTTGTCCTAGAAAAAAGACGTTCGAAAGTTTTTAAGCAAATTATCACATTACCAATTGAAATGTTAAGTGAAAAGATCAGAAAGTTCACTCTTGAATTGGAAATTTGGTTGATTCTCTGATTCTCTGAGCGATAAGTAAAGGTAGTGATAAGTAAAGGGCTTTTGATTCAAAGGTTATTGATTTAGGTTTAAAAATTTTAAAACTAGTAGGAGTTTTAGAGCTGCTTGTGGATAGCCGAATAACCTCTAAAAATGCTAAATAGATCTTGTGATAGGGCGAGATTGAAAACACGAAAAAGACGGCTGAAAAGAGGACGATTGAACACTGATCACCGACGAGAGAATCCATTAAAACGAGGAGGGGATACGAATCATGAAACCGATTTTACGAGCATTCATAGGAAATCCAGAGATCTGTGTTACAAAAAGAAAAGGTTTTGAGCTGTTTTGTAGCTGTTTTGTAGCTGCTTTGAGCTGTTTTGTAGTTGTTTTTGATTTAGAATTGGTTTAAGAATCAAAAAAAAGTTCAAGATATCTTGTTTAACGGAATAATATTAATACATAGCTGATTGTACTTTGATAAGCAGCTTTTGAAACACTTTGAATTGCTCAAATGTGCCAGAAAGAATGAATGAAAGTACTTGAAAGTACTTGAAAGCAAAGTATTGAATGATTAGGATTTCCTTATAGTTCTGATAGACAATCAAATATTGAATGGGTAAAGCTCTGAAAATCATTCTTCAATTATAGAAAACATAGAGTAAATCAATCAAAAAAAGAAATAGATCATATAGATCAGGAATATTTCATTTTGTTCCCATTAGCCGACAATGATTGAGGAGTCAACAAATCAAGATCTTTATAGAGCGCCTGAAAACATGTTCAATCCAATCTTTTTGTTTATGACGTCTAAACATTTTCAAAGGCTGATCAACGAAGAGAAATTCGGCGAATCTCCCCGCTCAACGCCAAGAGCAAACCCCGTTAAGAAAGACTCCCCATTTTCCCCATCGACGATCCCATTTTCTATCTCCTTTTTTTCTCTTTTTTTCCGTTTGATGGGGGCGATTTTGTTTGCCGAATTTTTGGGGAGTGCAGTGTATCACGTTTGCATGTCCACCTACGAGATTCATTTATTTCCCCTATTGCTTTTCTCCGACAAAACATTGCCCGTACCTGCCCACTTGAACCCGCTCTTGAATTGACTAGACTAGAAATAGCAGAATTCAGTGAGTCAGAAGAATTTGGGCACAAACCAGAGGAAATCTAGCTACAATTGGGTTGTTGAAACCTAAAAAGTAAAATTCAGAGTGTTTCGAGTGGGCCAACTTCACTCAAACAAACTTCGAGAAAACTGTTCCACGTCTAGAACGATTATCTAAAGTATTTATACAAAAATTTAGCACTTTAATCAAAAAAACAAAAAACATTTGCGTTCGGGGGGAATCGAACCCCCGTCGAATGCTTGGAAGGCATCCATGCTGACCATTACACCACGAACGCACATTGGATGTTCAGGCGAAAGACTTTATCTTTCAGAGGGAGAAAAGAGCGATTGAAGATCAAAGATGGAAAGAAAACGATTTGGAACAAAAAGAAAGCCGGTATTTAAATCAGACATTTGCAAATCTTGCAGAAATCTTTTTGGCGAACAAAGGCTGTTTACAAAGTTTACGATTTGTACCAAAGTTCGACCTTGTTCTAATATGAGTCATCAAGAGAAATCGGTCCACGTTTTACGTAGTCTACCAAACGCTTAATCGCCAATTCGTAGTCTACCAAACGCTTAATCGCCAATTTCGTCGTTTAGCTGAAAACCAAAATCGAGATGACTTTTCGTAATTTGTTGGAATTTTTGCTTTTTTTTCTTTCCGGTTAGTTCAAATAGAGATCAGCAATGAAATGGCTTTGAAAGACTGAAGTTTCCTTTGAAAGTTTATTCTTTTTCAAGTCATTGTTGATATTTTACAGTCCGCTTTTTTCAGGAGCCACCCATCCACCAAATTTTGAGTGGATTTTCTTGGCAATCTCGATCAAATGAAAATCACTGTAGCGTGGGCCGATCACCTATAAATTGATTTGTAAGCTTTGAACTAAATTTGGGTTTTGATTTAATTAGATACGAAATAATATAGATATGAATAAGCAAAAGTGTCACCGAAACGGCCAATGGAATTCCTTCGCTGTTCAGTCCAACCGGGCAAACAATGCAAGGAAGTCCCAAGTAATTGACAATGCCTAAAATATTACCAAAGATTTCTTTTGCTTTTTTTAGCTTTAGCTTTAGCTTTTTACTTTTTCTTTTTACTTTTTATTCAATATTTTGCCTTTTCCATGTTTTACTTATTCCCAAATTAGCTCAAGTTCAAAACCTGTTGACACTTTCGCTCCTAATGCAATCTTAGACAACAATTGAATTACCAAAATAGAATCAGAGATTAAAATGTTGGAGAACTTAAAATGTTATAGAAAAACAAATAGAATTGCTAGTCTAGACAATGTTCTCTTGATGTTATTGAAAAACAAGATCATATGCGTTTCTCGTTTCCCGGTTTCCCTCAAAGAGCGTTTAAAGATGATCGAATTAGACTAAATTAGTGATTTTTAAAGACCACTAACCACTATAGGCAAAATTGAGATGACAAAGTTCGGCATGATGATAATCAGCTACATTTGGCCATCCAGGCTGGATGATTATTGTGTCATTTGAGATTAATCTGTCATAATGGGCACGGAAATCGTCAAGAGCTTTCAAATGCTGAAATGATTTGATGATTTATAGCAATTATTGTCTAGTTTTGCCTCATCAAGTTGCCCTTCAGTGTACGAGACATCGAATTGCGTGATTTGAAGACAAGAGGCAAGAGTGTGATGAGATTTTCCAAGAAGCCATTTTGGAAGCTCGGTCAAAGTGTTGAAAGGGCCCTGAAGATGGAAAATGAAAAGAATTTCGTGATTTTCTTTTCACTTACATCAGACATCATAAACATTCCCTTCATTGTCCCTTGTGGAATCTTGTTTCGAATTCCATGATTGTTGAAAACGCCAAGGAATTTTTCCATGAAGTTTTTTCTCACGGGAGTGAAGTCGATGCTTCCAGCAAACGGGACACCGTATTCTTTTACCAAGAAATCTGTTACCTAAATTATATCTAGTGAATTAATAGTTGTAAAACACGACTTTTTGGTTTGCTTCACTCAATTCCACACTAATTCTTGGAATCCAAGGGATCGAGTACTCGGACGGGATGAGGATTTCTTTTACAGAGAAGTTAGAAGCACTCTGAGCCGTTGTATCCTTGTAGCTCTAAAAAGGCTGATCGTTTTTTGTTTTCTGGCTGTAAGGAAGACTAAAAAAAGGCTGTAAAGAATTGTGCAAGTTTTAGCTATTTTCAATTAGCTATCAAGCAATGTTAAACCTTTAGAACAGTCTCCAAATCTTCAACATAACGTCCCATCGGTCCAAATACTCCAAAGAGTTTCTCGGCCGGATTTCCAAAGCCACCATCAGATGGGAAACCTCCTAAATTTGCACTGGAATCTTTCAAACGCAAGATTCTTTGATTCGAATCCGATTTGCTTACCAGGACTCGTCTTTAAGCCATAAATTCCGTTGAAAGCAGCTGGGACTCGTATACTTCCACCAATATCACTTCCCAATCCGATCTAAAACTATTTTTACACTCTTTTTTCCATAATCACTCGATAATTTGAGCTAGCTAACCCCATTTCCATCTCTATTAAGCTGTTAAACTTTCGTTGAAAAATAACAAATTCATGAATTGAACTCACGACACTAGCTCCAGCTCCAAGCAATGCACCTTCTCCACCACTTGAACCACCACAATTTCTTCTGAAAGTCGACATTTTAAAACCTTACTTATTGCTTGAAGTTTGTGCCATTTTCATAGAACAAACCTTGAATCATACGGATTATTGGTAACTCCATGGATTGAATTATTTGATCCCAGCCACATACACATTTCAGGGACTGTCGTTTTTGCTAGACAAATTGCACCAGCGCTCAGATAACTGGAAATGAATAGTGTCAGCAATTTGTACTGTAATAAGAGCTACTGTAAATGAAAACAAACATTTGTGTCATCGCATCGGTTCTTTCGCTCACGTGATTTCTCATACTCCATGCACCAAAAGTCGTTATGGTTCCTAAAACGAATTTCTCCTAAATCCTAACAAAAGCAACCTTCAATCTCACACATATCTTTGCAAGTGAACGGAACGCCGAGAAGAGGTTTCTCTTCCGCTAGCTAAATCAAATGCATTCTCTAAATGTTGCGATTTTTTTGAGTAAACCTTTTCCATTTCCTCTTTCGATGCATTCATGATTTGCCTATCAACCTCTTCAGCTTGTTTCAGCGCCTTGTTGGAGTAGTCTTCAGCAACCGCGTTGAGAATTGGATTCACCTGAAACTTTGTTGTTTGATTGAGTGCTCAAGGTCATTTTCGAGTGTTTTTCTAAAAGAAAAACAGTCGCGTATTTGAGAAAAAAGAGCGCGGATCCGAACCAAGGATCAGAGTATCTGACGGGCCTAACACACTACCCACTAGGCCACCGGGACATAGCAAACGGTCCTCGTGAACACGTTAACTAGGCTGCTGTTTGGCAAAATTTGCCGAAATTTTGAATGCTTATATCTCAAAAATGGCCTCTGATAAGTAGGATTTGAAAGCAGTTTCGAGATGCTCTTAACCAGGAATCACCTCGGAATTAGATCGCTTCTGACATCTCCTGACTGACATTCAAGAGATTCCCTAGTTAGATCAAGACAAAGTATAGCCTAACTCCGCAATTTACCTCTTTCAAACGATCAACATATGCTTGGATGACTTGCTTCGAAGTTACCTGAAATCGATAGAGAAAACTGAGCAATTTGAGTATTAACTATAAGTGAAGGTGGCTAGTGCTACTATCGATTGTTAATTCACAACCAGTTGATCAAAGTAAACCTTTTTCTCTCGAATCTCTTTAGCCAAATCGGTGGCACTTTTCAACAAGAGATCGTTTGTGATTGAAGAGACAATCTAGAAGATTTTGTTGTAATTTTATTGTAAATTATATAAACGTTCACAAACTTTTTTCTCCTTTCGAATATTCCAAATGAAAAACGAAAAATGCCAAACGAAAGCGATCAAATCGGAAAGGAAGAGCTGAAATGATCCCCAGAGAGCGTGCACATACTCGAGAATTTCCATCTTTATCTTAAAACGAATTGGAATAACTTTTTTGATAAAGGTGCAAGTGCAGATATAAAATTGACTAATAATAAGATTTTAAAAAAGATTTTAAAAGATTTAAAAGCATTTTTCGAAGATTCTGAGAAAAGTCAATGTTTTTTTCGCAAATTTTCCAAGTGTAAATAGCTGAACGTAAAGATAAAAGCCAGCAATTGATAAGCAGACTAAATTCTTTTGCAAAGCGTGCATGACAAGGCATTCAGCTTTGAGTTTAAGATCAAAAATTGTACTTCAGCGTAAAACAGAAGAGTAGCAATATAATCTTGCTTTAAATAAACACTTTCATTATACTTTTTCGGAGCAATCCTTCCCTTTTGGCCTCTCTAGAGCTGATTCTTAAAGTAGAAAATTTCTTTAACTAACCGATCATTTGCTTTTTTTAGTGTATAAATGAACGTTTTCTTGTGAAAAGTAGATATCCATAGAGGCCAATCAGAGCTTTTGGGCGCAATTTTCGAATTGCTTCAATTGTTGATTAAAGGAATTGTCTAAAACACAAAAATAAAGACTTTTGCGTGTAAAATCGCATTGAATGACAATAAATTTCGAGTAAAAACCCTGACCCTCTCTCAAAATGTTCTTTAGCTTTTATCAGAATCTCTTTCCACCATAATGGATACTTTTATTCAATCAATCGAATCGATTCTTTTTGATAAGAATACAAATTTAAGTCAAATAAAGGAAATGTTTCAAAGCTAAAAATCTTCTCAAATAACTCAATCATTTAAAATCACCAATAACCAAAAGCCAAACATAATCATGTTTTGAATGAATATCGAGATTGTTTTAACTTTTTGTAGATGAGCTTTAAGATTTCCTTTCTAAAAATAGGCATTAAAGGTTTGTAAAAGAAAAAAATGAACTTGTGGTATTCCTCCATTTATCAGATTCTGTAATTGTGGCCATAGACCGAAAAGCCTTTCATCGAGATACACAATTCTACAGTTAACTGATTGAAGTACGCAGAATAGTCTAACCTATCAGCTTCTTTCCCTCGATACGTTTGGTATTTGTTGTAAACGATTCGACGAAAGTGAGTCGTGTTCTTGTATGGTTGTGAGGGAACATTCTACCAAACCTAGCAACAGCTATGCTTAAATGTTTAGATGTAACGAATCGTTAATGAAAGAACATCCTTGAATAAAAATAACAGCAAAAAATTAATTTTAAAAAGAATTGCCAATTTCATTTGGTGAATGAATGGCGTCTTTGGTAATGAAAAAGGAAAATAGCTTTTTTTCTCATCGAATACATCTGGGTGATTTCGAAATTATGTGTGATTTGATGGATAGAGTAACACAAAGTAAAGAAAATAGAAATTTATCTGTTATAGAAAACGGAAACTCTTTGTCGAGGATTGGAAGTGCTCGTGCTTGAGGCTTCAAGGCCGATTGTTGGGACCTAGAAAGGAAAATTTCACAGTCAACTAAAGCTTTTAAGTAACGCTTGAGTTAACTATAAAGTATTCAGTTTAAATTTATCTGTCTAATACATACTTATTACTTCATTTCAAATCATGGCTTGAAAACCCACAAAAGTGGACTCCGTAACAGCTGTGGGATTTCTTGCGAATTGAAATGTCATCAGATTTTTCATGTTCCTCCGAATATCTCTGAAACAAACTGTTTCTCAAATTTAAAAATTGAGCTTACTTGTGAAAAAGGAAATAAATGAGTGGATTCATTCCATTGTACAAAACAAAGACCATATCCGAGATGAAACGCTTGAATTGTTGGTCATCGGTTCGGATCTGAAAATAGCGGATTTTTGATCGAAGATCAGTATCTATTTTGCAAGAAAGTACCAAGAATCTTCTAGAGATGACTTTTGTACTGAAATTAGTGTTTTACATTGCAAAAGTTTTTGTTTAATTTCCAAGCTCCCCCGTGGGTGGCTGTTTTTGTGTGATCCCAAAAGAGATTTCCAATTTTCTTTAAAAAACATTTGTAGTTCACAAAAACATTGGTCTTTTTGGTTTAAAATTAACAAGGAAGGAAAAAAAGGGGAAATTTTAATTAAGAATTGAATAGAGCTCAGTTAGAAACTCTAATTTCTACTCACCGCGTCGAGAAATTTGTACCACATCACGTAGCAAATTGTGCAAACAATCAAAACGGCGAAAATCTGAAAAGAATAGGATTTGTGCTAATAAGCTCTTATTCGTTTAAAGGGAAAAGTCACTAATGAGAATTTGTCTGAATAGTAGACCATTAAACCAAAAGAAATCAGCCAAGACTACTGTAACTTTCATGGTTTAATCACTAATTGACTTTGAGTCAATTCAAAGTTATTGGTTTAAAGAGAAAAGTTCAGGGATATTGAGCTGGACTTTAAATGACCAATAACTTTTAATTAACTCAAAGTCAATTAGTGATTAAACGATGAAAACATTCCCAATCTAGAATCAATTTCAATCTGTTCAATGGTTGCATCGCTAAATCAAATTTCTTACCTGAGCTGTCAATCGTAATTCCCGTGTCTTGTACTTGCCGACCTAAATGTAAAAAGTTACATCAACTGTCTGATTATTGTGTGACATCACAATAATCAGACATTCACAGAGTACATCTGAACAAAAAAGTGTCTGCGTCGCTGTATCCTAATACCTTGTAGCAGATTGTGAAAATGATGAGCGCATAGAATATGGCTCCGACAACGATTGGCGCAAGGACACTCCATTCCTCGACAATTCTCATATAGGTGTTGAGATCGGTCTTGTTTCGGTTGTAAGTGAAGCCCCAATAAACCTGGAATTAAATCTGGTCTAGAACTAAATCATTTTTACAATACCGATTCAGGAATGTAAGCAATGCCGGCATCACTGTTCCAAAAATATCCAAACGAAATGATAGCGAAAATGAGATAAAGGACAAGAACTCCCTATAATAAAAGACGGCAAATTAAGTACTTGCAACTAACAAACTTTTAACATATTTGGTCTAATGTATTTCTCGATGGTAGTCGGAAAGATGATATGCATGGCTCGGTGAATGGGAAGAGCCATTGTCATATAGCCGGTGATAAAGAAACCAGCTTCGAGGAATGACCCCATCAGCTAAATATGAAGGTTAATGCTTTCTATTCTTTCTTGTATCCTCACATAAGTATACTCCGAACTGCTCATCAATGTCATCAACATAAAAGCACTCGCAATATGGGCAAGTAATTGGAAAAAGTCCGCAATTCCAATGTAGAAGAGAAGTGTGAATGAGAAGTTTGATCCATAGCCTTTTCGACGTTTCAATGTCTATAAAAGAAATGGTTATGGAAATTGATTTCAATAGAAAACCATCAAATAAGCGATCTCAAAGATGAACAAGATGACGGCTAAGGTGAATTTCGAGGCACCATAAAGCTGAAAAAGAAATGGTGATTGTGAAGAAGTTGCTGGCGAACTCACCACTCTTTGTCCATCACTTGCAATCGTTGTCTCATTTGTGAAGTTATAGTAGACATAAGGATTGGGAAAATAGAGGTATTTTACCTCCAATAACCTCGTATCAAAGCCCATTGAAAGCTGAAAATTAGGTTTTCGGAAACTGATAGTAATCTGATAAAACAAAGATTTGAAAATCAAAAATGGTTTATGAGTAAGTTGACTTTACTACTACTTACTACTTAAACCAAGTCACAGCTTTTCTCAAAATGTCAAAAGAAATGGATACTTGCTGTCCTAAAATACAAATTCTTCAAAAGATTTACAATTTAAAAATCAGTGCCAATTTTCGATAATGAACCACGAGAAGCACCAAAAAACCACATTCACCTAGGGGAATATAAGAAGGTTTATAAAGCAGAAAATTTTCTTCTTCCCGATAATTTATGACATTTCGAGAAAATCTCGCTTTTTCAGGTGTGAAATTATTCGATTCTGTGTCCAAAGCCCATAATTTCATAAAGAAACGAAGTCAAAGAATGAAAAGAAAATTGCAGAAACAAAAGATTGAAGATTTATCGTTAATAAGGAAAATATGGTGAAGTGAATGTCGTTTAAATTTGACATAACATTGGGTGAAGTGAATGGATCAAATTTAGAAATAGAAACAAGCTGAATCTTCAATAAACTTATCGTAATTGGGGCTTACAATTATTAGGTTTTCTAAAACGTGCCAACTTTCAAAAGCTAGCATAACATTTCTTCTAGTTATACCTATTTTCTACCGATCATTTCCATAAATCATCACCGAGTCAGGCTAAAAGTATTAGGTTGTCCAATAAGTAATGCGTGTTTTGACACGATTTTCAAAATCTCACAAAATTAACAAAAGAGAACTTTATTAATCGATATATTCTCCACAACAATCAACAACATTTCTCCATCGTCCGAGCAAAGAGTGAAGTCCGTCATAATAGAATGAAGCTGGTTTCGATGAGAAGAATCGTCGAGCCATTTTTGCACCTCGTCAACACTTTTGAACTTGTGTTCTCCAAGAGCGTGCGCCATCGAACGGAACAAATGGAAATCAGATGGAGCCAGGTCTGGACTATACGGCGGATGTGGGACAGTCGACCATCTAAGCTTCTCAATCTTCTGCTGTGCGATTTTTGCAATAGGCGGACGAGCATTGTCAAACTGCAGTTCAATCATCGAAGTGTCCTCTCCTTTACGACAAAGAGCTTGCTGCACTCTTTCCAATTGTTGAGAGTACAAGTCAGCAGTGACCATTTGACCGGGGTTTAGAACTTCAAAATGTACGATTCCTTTAGAATTCCACCATACGCACAATAGGTCCAAATTAAACATTTGCTTTTTACACTTCTTCATGTTGGAACTGTGATTTTTTTTTTTGTTTCTAGGAGTTTAAAATAAACATTACTTTTTAGGAAATTGAAACAAATATAATCTTTATCACAAATCAAAACTTTTAGGCACGATTTCTAGGAATTGTTGATTGAATTTGTGAAGCGGCTGTGTTTCGCGGTCTCATCGTTGTGACTGGGTGGGTGACTGATGGAATCTGGAAATGCGCTTTTTATCATTTCAGATTACACTGATTGTCTTGGCAATTTTGACATGAAAAAACACAACCAAGATTGATAAGACAAAGAATATAAGACAAGAACACAGATAGAAAAGGTTAAAGAAACAAAAATAATACCATTTGCCATTTCCTGGCAGCTAAAACAAGTTCATGCTTTTGAATTTATTGTTAAAAATAGCCAAAATTTTGAAAATCTCTATTACTACCATAGGAATAGAAGATCAAACGTTCAAAACATTCAAAATCAAACACAGATTCGACTAGTTAACTCAAGATTTCTTATTCAAAAGACAAACCGATGTGGAAACAGTGTCAACTGTCATTTGAGTTGTGTTGATGCATTTTAATGTCAACAAGAATTTCATTTGATGACGGATATCTCTAAAAACTGCTTTGAGCAATCTTTGTCAGACTTTACTTGTGAAAGATATAGTAAATAGCTGGATTCATTCCATTGTACAGTACCCAAACAATGTCCGCGATAAATCGCAAGAAGAATTTTTGTTGGGTTGTGTAAACCTGGAATTGATCGTTGTTGGTTTAATGCAAAGTGGAATTTTGTTTGATTCAGCTATTAAATGACTCACATATCCAGTGATATGATACCAATAGATATACGTGAAGGCATTAACCAAAAGAATCGCAAACACTTGAGCTGTCAACTTGATTTCTTTCTTGGAATATTTCCCTACCTAAACAGTTACCACAATGAATGAAAATGACTCTTAACAAACGCGAAACGAAAGCTTGGCAATGATAAGCGAATAAAGAACGGCACCGATAATGATTGGAGCCAGAGTACTCCATTCTTCAAAGAATCTCATATAATTGTTCAAGTCCGGTTTGTCACGGTTGTAGATGAAAGTCCAATAAACCTGAAGGTGTTTGATTTACAAGAAAGATATCAAGATATCAATTTCAATTTTTATCAACTATTATTTAGTTTATTCAAAACACCAAATTCGCAGCAAAAAGCACAAGAATCGGCAGCGAGAGGAGTCGAACCCGAACCATTCGTTTGAGAGACGCACGCGTTAACCACTCAGCCATGCACTAGTAGATGGCGCAGTTTAAATATCAAAGATTTCAATTTTTATCAATTATCATTTAGTTGCGAGCGCGTAGAGCAGTGCGAGCGCACCTGTCTCTAGCCCACACAACCCGGGTTAGACTCCTGCCCGCGTCAGCACTTTTGGTTTTTTAAAAATTTAAAAACATTTTGCAAAACTACATGAGATTCTAAGCCAAACGAACTATAAATCATTGAAAACGGTCCACTGGGGGCTGAGGAGTAGTGCGCACAGACATACAGACAGACAGGCAAACAGACAGGCAAACAGATAGACAGGCAAACAGACAGACAGATAGACAGATAGACAGACGTCTTAGTCCCTTTATATATAGTAGATATATACCAATTCCGGTATGTACGTATTCCCAGCATCTTTATTGAAGAAATAGCCAAATGCAAAGAGAGAAAAGACAAGGTAAAGACCGAGTATGATCTAAATTTAAATGCAAAGATATCTTTCATAAGCATTACTTTCAAAAGAACTGGGTGAAATATTCTATCCGCTTTGAAAGGAAACATAATATAAGCAGCTCGATGAATTGGAAGTGCAATTGTCAAAAAACCCGTTGAGATATATCCACCTTCTAGAATAGCACCAAAGATCTGAAACAAGGTATGAAAATTGATCACCTTTTCCTTACATAAATGACTTCTGAGCTACTCATGAGTGTTATGAGCATGAAGCCAGCAACAATATGTCCGATTAGTTGAAGTGTGTCGATGACTCCGATGTAATATAAAAGAGTGAAGGAAAAGTTCGACGCGTAGCCTCTTCGCTTTCTTAGTGTCTAAAAGAGTAAAAGTATTTTGATTATCAATTGACAAATTGTTATTTTGAATCCTATTGATCACTGTAATCAAAAGAGCTATACTTTCCTCAGTCATCTACCAGTAGAGTGTGTTCTTCTCAGTAGAAGTGTTTTTAAAAGTGATGGATTAAAGCTACCGTTTCCTGATAGTCCCGCTACCGTAATCTAATAGTAAGCTACTATAATTCTGCACTTTTAGAAAGCATTTGAGGCTCACAGTCTACTCAAGAGGCTCACAGTCTACTCAAGAGGCTCACAGTCTACTCAAGAGGCTCACAGTCTACTCAAGAGGCTCACAGTCTACTCAAGAGGCTCACAGTCTACTCAAGAGGCTCACAGTCTACTCAAGAGGCTCACAGTCTACTCAAGAGGCTCACAGTCTACTCAAGAGGCTCACAGTCTACTCAAGAGGCTCACAGTCTACTCATTTACAAGTCCCCTCACTACAATCTGGAGGAATCCCACTCACCAACAAATATGCAAGTTGTAGTGCAAGAAAGAAAAGCGATAATAAAAGTTTACAAAGGCCATAGAGCTAAACAAATAGATAATTGATAGAAATTTTCTTTGAAAACTCACTCTTCGATCCCCCTCACTTGCAATCGGTGTATCTACCGTGAAATTGTAATAGACATAAGGATTTGGGAACCAAATATAGTGAGCATTCAGTAGTTGAACATCGAAGCTCATCAGATATTATCTGAATATGATTTGAATTAAAAAGAAGATATGTAAAGATAGGCAAGAAAAAACTGACAATGAGTCACAAAAAGAATTATAAAAACGTCGACTGTAGTCCAACTTTTGAAACGTTTTCAAACTGTGATTTTTGACAAAAAGGTGAAAATAAGCCGTTCGTTGTCTCCAAGGAAATAGGTTTTGAAATTTGAAAACATTTAATTTTTGAGATTGGAAAGGTCCATTTTTAGATTAAAATTCGAATTTTAGGCTGATCTTTGTGATTCTTTGTCCTACCTAGTTTTAATTGAAAAGCTGCTTTTGGAATTGTCCAGTTTCTCGACTAAAAATGGACATTGTAACGATCCGAAAATTCTGATTTAACAGCTGTACCTAATATTGAAGTTTTTTTTTACTTTTTTTAGCCAAACTCCAGCTACAAATGAGTTCCGCCACTTTTTGATGGGTTTCAAATGTTCAAATGTTCTTTTATGGTACAAAGGTTGTTTTGAGGGGAAAAAATCATGGAAATTGGTGAAAATGAATCATCACATGATAAAAAATACGCTTAAAAACATATACAAAAGCTCGTTCTCTGGCCAGATCAGGGGAAATCATGGAAACCAAATCTCACAGCCTTTAACTGGTGAATTGGACAACTTTGCAGAGACGCTAGTTTCATTCAGAAAAGTTCAAAAGAAGCTTTTGCTCAAAAATTTCCAGAGGTTCCGTTTCCGTTGAAGTGAGATTAGACAAGTTGTACATTTGAATAGTTGTACATTTTTTCCAGCAATTCCAAAGCCAGCAATTCTTCTAGAGCCGATGGCCGATGTTCAAAGACAGGAAAACAACGGGGATTTTCGTAAAAACAACACTCGAAAGGGATTTGAGCGGATGAAATTAAATGTAAAACCTTTTCAACACTTTGCAAACTTTAAATGAAAACATTTTACTTGGAAATTTAGTTGATATTTAGTTTTTCGGAAATACATAAAGCTGGACAGAAAAAAAAGCCGAAAATTGGCATGTGATTGCTTTCGGAACAAAAAAGGAACGCGGAATTTTAGCAGAAAAGGAAAAGGAATCTATCTGTTCAATTCCCGAAATAGTTTATAATTGAACTAAAGCGGAACCTGAAATATTAGAGTTTAAAATTCATTTCAAAAATGCTTCAATTTGATGAGTTTTTGGAAAAGAGATTTTGAGATTTTCCTTGTGATGGGTTGAATTCTCGCTCTCAGGATTGAACGAGATGACAACCTGGAATGGTTGAAGACTGAACTGACAAAAAATGTGGCAGGTCCGCTCGTCCTCGTCCAGTCAACCATGAATGCTCGCCAGTATATGGAAATACTAGAAGGATGTCTACTTCCATTTGCTCAGGATCACATGGGTCCTGGATGGTTTCTCTACCAGGACAATACGCCAGATCACTAGAGCAAGCTCCTGGTAGGTCGCGCAGTGGAACTCTCGAATGGAGGACAAGCTCATTTTTCTGGATGGTTTGTCCTTAATAATGTTTCGTTCATCAATGTACCCCTTATGTCGCCCGATTTGAACGTTATGTAGAATCTATGGGCTTACGTGAAGGCAAAGTTACGAGGAAAAGACTTTCACACAAAAGTTGACTTATGGTTCTACATACGAAAAGTTTGGAGCTTAATTCGCCCAGCAATTCTTCACAAATTAGTCGACCCAATGCCTAAACGACTTAATGAAGTGATTTTGGCAAAAGGTGGACCGATTGAATATTAATTTTTGATGTTTCGGTATAATGTTGCAAGACTTTTGCACCCAGTTTTTAGGGTATTTTTTAGTAGTTTTGTCATTTACTTTTTTGTTTTACGCTGAACTTCAAATTTGTTTTTGTAAATAAAGTGTGCATGTATTATTCTCATTAAAAACAAAAAAAGCCCTACGAACGGGTGGCATTTTCTATAAAAAAATTTCATCGATTTTTTTGAAAAAGTGAGGTTGCAAGACTTTTGCTCGGCACTGTACGTGTCGCAAAAATTTTTGGCGCAAATGAAATTGGCGCAAAGGATTTGCTAGCACCCCGAATATGCACCTTTTGGCCGAGATGAAGATAAATATTGAAGGTAGGGGTCAAACTTTTTGGATCTTGTATTCGAATCAGTACTCCACGAGGTGATACCCCGAGTCTGTTCAATCGTCCCGTTCAATATGCAAGAGGATTTGTACCATGATGGTGGAATGGTAAACTTTCCCATCTATAATTTCCAAAATATTTAGTGTCTCGGTTTTCTACACATTTCCGCATTCCCAAGATGATTTTGATTTATTTTCTTGATATCTTTTCTTAGATTTGTTTGTTCGATTTAAACTATTTGTTCGTCATTCAAACTCGTTCGTTTATCTCTTTTTTGTCACTTGGATAACTTTCTGTTTTTCTTTCTCTTTCTAGGTCAGTGGCAATGCCAACGTTAAAAGGAGAAAAGAATGATTTCAAATGAAAAGCGGAAAGAAATATCAACGCAAGAAAGATGGTTCTTTCTTTTAATTTTGCGAATGTTTTAGGCCTACTTATCAGAAAATGTAAAAGCATTAAAGTTAACGATTGCCATGTTTCTTAATTTTGGTTTTTACTAGTTACGTGCTTTTAATTTTTTTTTGCAGGAAAACGGCAAGGAGCCGGTGGAGATGGGAAAGACGAGAAGGAGAAACAAGACAGAAAGCGACCCGCACAAGCGGCAAACGATGGTTCTTCTAAACCGAAACGCTTGGATACTTCAAATTGCTGGGTCCAACAGGCGCGCTCAATTGTGAACCCTTTTCTGATTTTACTTTAATGTTTTTTACTTTAAATTTAATATTAGATTCTGGGAGGTTCATCGTCTGGCAAGGATCATCAAATCGTCAAGTTCATTCCACCGAGGTACCTTTTTATTTAAAGTTAAACTCATGAGATTTTTTAGCCCGCGTTGATAATACATACCGACGCGGCTTGTCGAGGTGAGAAAACCGGAATTGGCGCTTGGATTAAGGAGCCAGGCCGAGATGCCAAGGATTTGTGGAATATGTAAGTTTTTTATGCTATGACTATAGTACCGAATATTATAGCTGGTAAAAAATAGTTTAGATTGTTCCTGAAAATATTAGTCTTTTTGTCTAATAAAATACGGTTTATTTGTTTAAATTAGCTAATAAAAGTTGAGAAATTTTCATAAATTTAGTGCCCTGGACATCAGTGACTACGTCGAGCCAGAAAGGTCAGACGCAGCCGAAGCTCATGCGGCCACCATAGCTCTGCTTTATCTTTTTTTGAAGGACCAGAAGCAAGCATTATTCATTTTTATAATAGTTTTATAATATATATATATATATATATATATATGTAAAAAACTTTGTTTATTTAGTGAGAAAGAAATATACTTGTTTTCGGACTCTGGCCAATTGGTTGCGAATATGCACAAACTGGTCAAAGGGGAATCATGCAGCGGTAGTGACGCGAAACAGTGTGTTTTGCATTTGTATTTTGTTATATTTTACGTTTAGCTATAAGAATTTGTACGAAATTGTGAAATATTTTCGAAAGGGTGTGACTTTCCGATGGATCTCAAAATTCCTATATAAAAAAGTAAGTTACGGTAAAAATGACGTTTGTTCACTCGTTTTTCAAGTTATACAGTCGATTTCAATTTTCCATATCGCTCAATAGAGGGCACATGTGAGCACTAGTTAGTAACATTGAAATCGGAGAACTGTAGTTTACTAAACACCTTTTTAAAAGTGCTCTTTTTCGTTAAAGCATCATAAGCATACCGCGCTAATTCCTAGCAAGAAGAAGCCTATCATGCATTTTGTAAAACTTGCAGGAAACGTTTTGTGTTATGGCGTATTTCTCTTTTTTTCTTCCTTATTATTATTAAAACTTTTAACTCATATATATTTTTTTCTTTCAGAGCTCTTTTTGCGACATCTACCAATAGCTAAATTGCTCGAGCAAAATGGCGTAGGTTTGACTTTTCTTGAGCCACGTTTACTTTTTGTGTTTAGTATGATAAAACCACGATCTGGGATGACGCAGGAGGAGTTGATGGAACAAGAAGAGAAGGAATTCACCGTTGGACCGCTCTCCATTCTCACACAATCCGTCAAGAACAATGCACAGGCTAGGGATTTGAATTTTTATAATAACTTGTTCCATTCATGATGTTTTGCTAGTGTTTAAGAGTTAAGACACTACATTTAGAGCTAAAACTTTTGAATTTAGGTTTTGATCAATTGCAGAAACAACAAGAAGCTACTGGGACGTGTGAAAGCTTTTGACAGGTAAATCGTAGTTCATGTTCATTACAGAATAACTTTAGGCATTTCAATATGGTGCTCGAAAATGTGAAGGAGATGTGGACAGAGCTGCCAAAAACCGGGAAAGGAAAGAAGAAGGCGAAGCCAGTCGCGCGTGATCGCTTCATTTCGAAAATGTTTCTCCGGTTTGCTTTTGTTTGTTAAGAGTTCGAAATTTAGATTTAGACTTTGATTGATTAAATAACAGTCTTTGATAGATAACGATAAAAGCAAAATTTATCTTCTGAATGTTGCAATCTTATCCTAAAGTTAAATTTTTGTATTAAAGATTCATTTTAGTGGTGACTCGGTGATCCTGGTGCTCAAGAATCCACTCGCACAGCCCGAATAGTGTGCAACTCAGAAAATCTTTGCGTACAAAAACACGGTGTATGTTTGATCCTCACTATTTCATATTTAAATTTTGCCATTGTTATTTTATTGTTGGCCGAATAAAACTCTTTTCTTTCCATGAATGAAAGCGCTTAAAAAAATGGTAATCTACTGGGTGTTCAGTAAAAGAAACTCATTTTTAAACTCGAATTTCCAAAAAGTCTCAATGGTTTTTGAGGGTGGTCATGGTTAAAGTTGTGCTTTTGGCCAATATCAGTATTTACGGTATCGATTTAATATCGATATTAGCTTTTCAGAATTGATATTTTCTTTTGTCAGTACCAATATCAATATATCAATATCGATATCAGTACCAATACTGGTATTGACCAAAAGTAGAACCCTAGCCATGGCGTGGAAAGTTTTTTCGTCTAGCAAATTTTTTGTGTTTTTTGAGCTTTTTCCGATTTCATGATTTCCTATTCACCAAAAACACTTTACCACCATCCGATATAGGGCCGATCAAATAAATGTTTATAACGCACCGAAGCCGTCAACATAGCCCAACATTCCACAATTCGGCTGGTCATATATTATTCCAATTGAGAGACACAGAAATAGCAACGAAAGAAAGATGGTTCAAGTTGTGAGAATCTCATTGCTTCCACCATTCACCACCACTTTTTCTGCCTTCTACCTTCCACTACAATCGGGAATGATGAAATTCATCCAATCAAGAATTTTTATCGAGTTCAATGCAGAGTTACTCCTTTTATCGCGTCCGTCGATCTACGTAAAATATTCAATATTTCACACAGGTTGTGTGCGGCCCATAATTTGGTAATTCAGTCTAAAATTTCTATACCCATGTAGAGTCAAGCAAAATATCCAGAAACCAGATCCAGGGTCCTGGCCTGACTCTCCCATTTAACAACCTAGACGCGATTCACTTTCTTACATAATTTAACAACTTCAATGAAACCTTGTACCTCTAATAAAACCAAGCAAGAGTGGAGACAATACGGCAATCCCTCCGTTCTCCATCCGATGTGTATCCGATTCCTTAGCTTGTCTTGCTTTTTTCTTTGATTTCACTTTTAATTGGTTATTTATAAAAATTTATTTTTGACCAAAAAAGATGATGATTGAAATTTTGAGGAAAATTTGACAAACAATGCGTTACACAAAAAGAAGCAGCAATTTACAACAAAAAAAGATCGATTCTTTTTGACGATTTCTGTGCCGGCTGCCCAGAAGATTTTGAAATGAAAACTCTCAAGACTCCATCATTTCCGATCGTGGCTGAACATAGAAGGCGAAAAAGCCTGTATGAAAAAAACTCGATGACAACATGTAGACATAGTCCATACTCGAGTCAATTTTTCGTTGAAAAAATATAATGTTCGTGAGAGCAAGCGGCTCCAGATGCTTTCTCCCGAGTTCCCCCAACATTTCGATGACTTCTTGCTTATTTTTTCCGTCAAATCGCTTTATTCCAGGGAATTGAGAAAGAAGGTCGATGATTGGGGCGTTTCTTTCCTGAGAATAATTGGTTAGCAGACGAAAAGCCGTCTTCAAATTCTTGCGTGGGATTCGCTTTTCAACAATTGATCGCACGATATCTTCAAAGTGATCCGAGCACCGCAATAATATCATGCATTTGATCGAAGTCTTGGCAAAAGCATCGATGTAGAAGTGAAAAGCAGCTACGGAATGACAAAAAAAATCAACGCTTTCGCAGTCATTCATTTGATTCGCAATGAAATTCTCAAAAAGGCTGCTGATCACTTGATTCTGTATTAACAACTCAATGTCTACATGAATAAATGCTTGTATTTCAATCATCGAGCGGAAATTCTCAAGAAATTTTCGGAAATTCGTTTCGTTCGTGGTACCCGCAAAGCCGTCCCCGCAAAGCGTCAAACATTTTACAGATTGATATTTCAATTGATTCAGAATCATCGCTTGTGTGTCGATGAATTCTTTGGGGCCCAAGTCTATTGACAAGCTGTTACACGAGTGGATTCGTTTCATCAATGGAAAGTGGAGATCGGTATCAAATTGGCGCATATCGCCGTAGTCTTTCTCGATTAGAACCCAACCCCCAGATCCGAAATCCATCCGGGCCACGTGATGTCCAAAAACTATCCAGGGTGTTCGGAGCAGAATCGATCGAAATCCAGCATTCACCTTGATCAATTCAATCGTCTCTTCTGGCAAGGTTTCCTCCAACACCTCTAACTTTAGGTCGTAACAGAGCTTCTCCATCGGGAATGACGTCAGCTTTCGCATTTTGAACCGTAATTTGCTTGGCGTCGTTCTACCTGTAAATAAAAAAGAATTAAATTTGGTGAAAACAATTAGAATTGAAAGAACTAGAATCAGAATGAAAACGATTAAAATGAAAACTTCTAGACAAGATCCTAAATAATCTCTAAATAACTCGGCTCAGGCACCAGGATAACCATGACGAGGAAAAAATTTTAACTCCGAACTACCAAAATCGATCAAAAAGATTGGGGCTTCCTCTTGAAAATAAGAGAAGAAAATGCAAGAATCGCAGCCTGTTCGGATTCTATATTTATTGGCGAATATGCATTTGGCCGGCTAGCTGAGTATCTTTAGCAGAAAAATATTCAGAAAATATTCAGAGCAGATTGTACCCATTGGCGAATCTTATCTTCTTTTTATACCCATTGGCAAATCTTGAGCAGTAAAAATGTCTGGAATATTAGAAACCTTTAATCCAGAAATAAATAGGATGGGTTTAAAGGCTCAAAGTACTGGATGAAAATCAGGTTCAGAATAAAGCTTCACCTTTCAGAAAACAATTCTCCTCAAGAACTTTTTCAAGTAAAATTCGAATTTAAAACGAAAGCCAAATGAAACTTATAAACTTTTAGTAAGGTCGTTGGCCTAGTTCTAGATGTAGAGTTTTGTAAGAATTGTAGGAATTTTGACCCATCACTCGTAGTTATCTTATCGAACCCTTGTTTTGTGAGAATTGTAGAATTTACTTGCACCACCTGTAGTAATCTTATCGAATCTTTGTGTTCTTAGAATCCAACAATTTCCGTTGCCATTTGTGGAAGTGGGTGGGCCCCGATTTTTGACTTTCCCTTAGACTTCTTGAGTTCCATTCATGAAAAAGCTTTCAAATATTCAAATTATTTCATGGGTAGTTTTTGTCGCCGTGGCGCAGTCGGGAGCGTGCTTATCTACACCCACACGACCCACACGACCCGGGTTCGACCCGGTGTCACTCAATTTTCATTTTTTTAAAATTTTTGATTTTAAATGGCACAACTGTATTATATTTTCAGACTTTTTAGAAGATTTCAGCTTTTTGGCCAAAAGACACCGACACTGCTGTTTTATATATGTCGTAGCCGCTAACGAAATTCAGCCGCTAACGAATGATTTGTTAACGGCTAGCCGCTAACGAATGAAATTTTTCGCTAGCCGTTTACGAATCATTCGTTAACGGCTAGCCGATTACGAATGAAATTTTTTTCACTAGATGTGTACGAAATCTTTGTAATTGGCTTCTGCGAACATGGCTAGATTCAAATGAACTTACCACCTTTTTGGTTTCAAATTTTTGACACAAAAAAAGAAAAGAGAAAAAATTTGATTTTGAAGCGAGCTATTAAAAGTTTTCAAAATACCCCTTTGCTGAAATTGGGTCCTCCGGGATGAGTCCTTCCCATTGTTATCAGTGATTTCGGATTAATTTTCTTTCTGCTTTTTTGCTTTGGTTTCATTATACTTGCTTTATTATATTTGTTTTTTTTCAGGATGAATTCATTTCTCAACCAACTTGACGCGTATCAAATTCTGAAAAAGCGAACGCATATACTAACGACGAAAAAATACGATGAAATTGTGAACATATTGACAACAATGTCAAGTGAAAGTGAAAGCGAGAAACGGAAGCGAACGACAGAAGAGGCGAATTGGGCACGTCGTTACTCGATTCAATGTATTGAGCAATCAATGATACTCTACAATCATGGAAACAAAGGAGAGAACGAACAACCAAAACGAGTCGTCAAGAAAGAAGAACTCTTCGATGTTTTGACGTCAACTCACAAAAGACTAGGACACGCCGGCCGGGACCTGATGTGGAAAGAACTGCGAGGAGATTATCACGGGATCTCAAAGGAAATACTCGAGATTTTTATCAAACTTTGCCCGGAATGTGAATTAAAGAAGGGGACACCAAAAAAAGGAGTTGTTGTGAAGTCGATCATAGCGAAGGAGCAAAATGAACGCTGCCAAGTCGACTTAATTGATCTTCAATCGGTTCCGGACCGCGACAACAAGTTTCTGATGGTTTATCAAAATGGTTTATCACAAATGGATGCACGAATGGACGATGTGTGTGCCTCAAAACCAATATGCTCTGCAATAGCCGATGTCATCACAGTAATTCTTGCACCAACAAATAAACAGTTTGTTTTTATGCATTTTAGTTGATGTTTTGTTAGTTATAAATGTTATTATGTTATAAACGTTAATATGTTATAAATGTTAAATGTTATAAATTTTATGTCACTCGTTGTGATTAGTTTGCTGATTTGCGTTTTGCATAAATAGTTTGAAATCAAAGGCTAATTTGAATTAAGCCATGTTCGCAGAAGTCGATTACAAATCGTGCACGGCTAGCAAAAAATTTCATTCGTAATCGGCTAGCCGTTAACGAATGATTCGTTAGCGGCTAGCCGATTACGAATCATTCGTTAACGGCTGAATTTCGTTAGCGGCTACGACATATATACAGTCGACTCCCTCTCTCTCTAGCGGAATGGAAGGGACCAAAAATATTTTGCGTTATATAGAGTTTCCGTTATATAGAGAGATAATTTCAAATCCAAAAAAAATTGTCCGTTATACGCAGTTTTTTAATGCAATTTCATTTGCATAAGTGTTTTATTCATTTCTAAACATAAATTTATAATAAAAACAATGCAACAATGCAAACAATTTAACAACAACAAACAATCCCATGTTGTTAAACTAAACTTTTACAAAGTTGTAAAAAAATTCGTTATCTTGCTTTGTTGAAAACGGTCGAGGCGAATATTTTTAAAACATTCTTTCATTTTTTCAAGCTCCATAGCTTTAGAGGTACCGTTTTGCTCTAAAAACTTCTCAAAAGTTTCGACTGCTTTACCAGCATTTTGTATTTGTTGATAGTATTTGTTGATTTGTATAAAAAAAGTGATTTGTTATAGTGATTTTCATAAGCGTAAATTGGCGCAAATGAAATTGGTGCAAAGGATTTTGGCGCAAAAAACGAGGCGCTTTTGCTAGCACCCCGAAAAACGTTGTATCGAATGCAAATTTTCGAATTAATTGCAAATTTCGCATCGTTATATAGAGAATATCGTTGTACCGAACATCGTTATATCGAGAATTTTTTCAGTCATTTTATGTGAAGCTTGACCGGGACTGAGCATAACCATTGTTATATCGAACATATCGTTATATCGAGAGTCGACTGTATCGGCGTTTGGGTTTTTGACTTCAGCTTTTTTTGGAGATCATTTTGGACGTCACGCGGTGTCATTTTGGATTTAAACCGGCTCCGCCGCAAAGCTGGCTGCCCCGGAGTTGACTGTCAAATTTGCAACGATATTTGCTATACTGGCGTTTGTTGTTTGTTGTTTTTGTTGTGAAGCATTGGAAGATTTTTGGGATGATAACCAATCCCCTGCAAAGATGAAACTCAGAGATTTAGGAATTTGCCAAAAACCTTCAATTATTCTCTTTTTGTATCCTATTTCATTATTTTTCAGGCATCTATTTGTTTTCTAAGTGTTCTAGCTTTTTAATTAGCACAGATCTTGATTGTTTGTAAGTTGAATAAAGTTATGTTCATGATTTTTTCCACAAAAGAAAAGTTTATTTGTAGATTTACAATATAAAGGATCAGAAACTTTACTTTTAATGAAATAATCTTTATTTACACACACTGGCAATCACCCGTGTGAAGAGGAAGTGCATTTCAGCCTTTCCAAATGGGTCAAAAGTTTTTTTCGGAAAAATTAAAATCATCCAAAATTCCTCAAAGCTACAATTTTTTTGTATTATTTTCAAAAACTTTCAAAGAAATTCCTGCTTTTTGCCCTCAATTTATGAGTTCTTTAAATTCGACATTCCCCCAAAGTCAAACTGAAACCTTTTCATGGAATTCGATTGAGATTGTTATTTTGGCAATGGTAATTTCAATAAAAAAAGCCAAACAAACAAAATTTTAGCTATCTTCTTTTGGAGTCGGTTTTGGCGTGCTTGGGATACATGTTGTTAATCAAAATTCATATTTGAAAGGTTTACTTTTGAAAAATGTTTTTAAAAAAAGTTTGCATGATGTTGCTTTTGGTATTTTGCTAATATACAGGGTGGCTGACAATTACGTGCGCGCAGCATCAGCATCATAGTTTTAAACAATGTATAAAGCATTACTACTCATCTTTTTGTGTTTTAATATTCTTTTTATCGTTGTCTATTAATTTTTTGTTAAAAAAGTTGTTTTCTAGGTCATGACAAAGACGTGCGCTAGTCGGGACGCAATCGCACAGCTGGCGACGAGCGGCATGAAGAACTCGTCGATCGCATCGAGGCTTGGGATGGCTCTGAGGACCGTCCAGAAGGTCGTAAAGCAATGGAAAGATGAGGGGCATGTTCAGTCCAAGCCCGGAAGAGGACGAAAGAGGACCGTTAACACCCGAAAGATGCGTGGGATCATTAAGAGGAGGATCGAGCGAAAAGACGATCGTAGTTTGAACAAGATGGCAAAACAGCTTCAAATTTTGCGTTTCTCGGTTCAATCGATAGTGAAAAATGAGCTCGGACTTCGGAGTTATCGACTGTTAAACGGGCAAGTGCTCACCGATCAAGCCAAGCAAAACCGGAAGGAGAAATGCAAGAAATTGCGAGCTTTTTTCAAGGTGCGGCGCATTGACGATGTTCTTTGGTCAGATGAGAAGATTTTCACCTTGGAAGTGGCTAAAAACTCACAAAATCACCGTCAACTTCTCAGTCCAGCTCTCAAGAGCACTCGTAAACGAAAAGTCGCTACAAAAGGTCTGTTTCCAAAAAGTTTGATGGTTTGGGGTGGCATTAGTGCTTCGGGCAAGACCCCGTTGGTTTTTATCGACAAAAATGTGAAGATTAACGCAAAAGTCTATCAAAAAGAGATTCTCGAGAAAGCTGTGGTGCCATGGAAGAGGAGCCATCCCAATTTGACCCTTCAACAAGATTGGGCGCCGGACCACGGAGCCAAAACAACAATTCGCTTTCTCGAAACCAAAATTGGCTCTTTTTTGACGAAGGATCAATGGCCTGCAAACAGCCCGGATCTCAATCCGTTGGACTTTTCGGTTTGGGGTTTTATGGAAGAACAATTGAGAAATAGAAAAATCACCAATTTGAATGATTTACGTCGAGAATTGATCAAAATCTGGAACGACTTAGATGCAAATTATCTCCGCCGCACCGTCGATTCTGTAAAGAAGCGAATTGAAGCCTGTATCAAAGCGGATGGAGGCCACTTCGAAAATTTCTTGTGATTATTAAATGCTTTTGTTACAACTATTATATAAATAAAGATTTTTACATTTTCTTTGAAAGAAAATTAAATTATGGCGTTTTCTTTGGCGCACGTAATTATCAGCCACCCTGTAAGCATTTTCGATTTAGGTCTAGTAAAGCATTATCTTCTCTTGGATCTCATCGGCCTCACAATGGCCAGTTTTGGGCATTTGGCCTGGGGTTTTCCGTGTGCGCTTTGGTGAGAATTTCATCGTTCTTTTCAATTAAATGTCTTCAACATTTAGGAATATTAACGAAGTATTTCCGTTTCTCGATAACATTGTCGGGAATTTGACCTACTCTTCATTGACATTAGGATATAACCCAAGGGTAGATTTCATCGCAATATTCATTAGGATATAACCCAAGGGTAGAATTCATCGCATTTTCACAAAGCCACATTTTCTTATGTTCAAGTTTTAAGCACTTTATAAAATCTGAGAGATTTTATGAAATGAATTTCAGCTTTTCCTTGGCATCAATCGTATCTTTGCCTTGGCCTTTTCGGGTCGATATCATCGAAATTTTGAGCGATTTTCCCTCTTACAATATGCAATTATGTTCATTTATCCTTTTTCAACTTTGATATCTCTTTTCTTGCGTATGTTGAATAGGATATTAACAAGAAAAAAAATTTAGCCGGCTGCAACGTCACTTTTCTCACCAATGGAAACAATCGATTCATTTTCGGGAAACAATGCGCTTTTCAATTAATCGGTTACACTGTGGTACATTGTTAAAATCAGAAAACCTTATCACGCTAAACTTTCTTCACTTTTTAACCATCCATTAAATAGAATCCTTTTTTTGCTTGAATTATAGATTCTTTAAAAAATCTATAAATTTTTGGTTCTAGACTTTTCTGGCCTGACTCTTTGCTTGAAATTTTCTGTTTGAAATCGACTAGCAAACATCTTTACAGACTGTGATTCAGAGTTTGGTTCAAAGCATATCCAATGTCAGTCCTTCTATCCACCAAGTCATAAAACTTGTACCAACTTGTACCAAAATAAACTTGTGCCAACTTGTGTCTCCTCTGACACCAGAGTCCTTCCACTTCTTGAATTAAAAACATGTAAAATTCAAATTTTCAGGGTATTGCAAGTGGCTTCTATATGCCGGTGACAGTCATCATCGATCTTTCAGTGTTCTTGTTGATGCGTCGACGATACAAAGCCTTTTACAAAGAGAAACATCAAAATAGTTTTCAAAAGGCCAAGGATATACATAGAGAATACAGATTGGCTATTCAGGTAAGTTATAAAACACTGAATCTCTCTGAAAAAAATTGCTGAATTTTTAGATGGGAGCCAATGTGATCGTTTGTGTCGTCGCCATCTTCGTAATGTTTTTCCAATTTCTTCTCACAACACCATTCACACTTTTTCTTGGCTTCACCGCGTTTTGGCAAATCACTTCTGTGCTCTCCAGGTGTGTCGATCAAACTAATTGGAACAAACTTGAACTAGAAAGTCTTTTTAATTGTAAGACTTTTTGAGCCTTGAAATTCAATAAAATTCTCAATGGTTTTCCACTAAAAGGAATACATAGTTTTACAGTTTATCATCTCATCCTAAAGCCAAAAGCAAAATACAAGCTGAGCCTTTAGGCGGTTCTAAATAGATTTTTTTCAGTATGTCCTATGCTTTCATCCTTCAAGATCCCAAAAGCAAAAGCGAAAAATCAGGATTAATAGCAACAGTCACTAACTAAACATTACCTCTGTTTTTGAGGGTGCCTGGACTTCGCAAAACTATTTTTTGGCTGAATATTTTGAGATTTGTATGGAACCTCGAAGATTTTTATGCAAGAAAAGTTGCGCAAATAGTTCTGCGAAGTCCAGGTACCCTCAAAAACAGAAGGAATGTTTAGTTAGTGACTTTTTATAAGCATTTTATGTAATTTTCTTAAAACTTTATGAGCTTCTATTTAAATAAATCCTTATACGACTTTTTTTCATTTAGGAAAATCGTTCCGTTTTTAAAATCATCAAAATTGTTTTTTTAGAGATGAGAATGAAAGATTCAAACATGCGTTTTCATGTTTGAATTGACAGTGAATTAAATACAATATTCCCCTGCATTCTATTCCTAAAGTTTTTTTCCTCTAGTTTAATTAGTTAATTAAATTAAATTCCTATATTTAATCGTTCTGCTTTGTTTTGATGTTCTTGAGCAGAATTTGTGCAAGTTCATAAACACAAATTTGCAATTTCCCAAAGTGAACCAAAGTCAACGAATAGCACACCAGATAAACAGAAAAAATAAAGCAGTTTTTGCACAAATAGATTAACTATTGAGACACATTGCTGCAAAAAGGAAAAGTTGGTATAAAAGAAAACAAATTCGAAATGGTCATTATTAACAAAAAAAAATTGAAATCGTTGAAATCAAATAACGAGTCATTTGTTATTCGATTTCAACCAAAAGATGTGCAATTTGTAAGCAACTTTTCCCTTTGACATAATAACACTTTTCTGGTATCTCTTTCCATAGATTAACAATAGATTATACGGGTTTGATAGCTTCTTGATTAGAATTCAAAGCTGGATAAAGAATAAAGGGTTTACAATAGACATGGGTTGCGAGTCGGGTCTGGATTTGCGACTCAACTCTCGAGTGGTGACCCATGTCCATATTTATTTATTTTTGAGCAAATTAGTAGGCGACAAAGCACAAGGGAAAATCAAAATTACAAAGCGTCAAAGCATGAATGAAAATTCTTCTTCCAGTTGAGCAAAGATCTTTTAAAAAGAGCAAGTTTTGCAAAAAATTTGTGAAAAACGGGTATTTGATTCTGAGAGTGGAACGCAATGGGATCATTCGTCCTTTACAAATCGATAGATGCGAAAAATAAATAAAAAGAAAGCTTAATTAGTAAAAATCGTCAATTGATTGACGATTTTTACTTTGTCAGGCTTGTAGGCGAAAAAAATTAAACTAATTGTAAGCAACAAACTTTCTTTTGTTAATTTTCGATCAAATTTGGCCAAAAGCTGTAAAAAGGAAACTTTTCATCGATAAATTTGATGTGAATCCTGACGTGAATCCTGACTGCGAATCCTGACTGTTAACAAAGCCGAATCCTGACCTGAATCCTGACTGCGAATCCTGACTGCAAATCCTGACTGTTAAAAAACCGAATCCTGAATGCCAAAAAATTGCTAATTTTGTAGTGTTTAGTGAAGATCGATAAAAAGATCATGTAAAAATTTACGAAATTTACAACCACAACTTTTATTGTTCTAAGCCTCAAATTCGCTCTATATATTTTTTATTATAAATTATTTATTCCATTGTATTATGATTTAAACGACAAAACAATAAAACTAAAAGCACAATTGCAAATTTTTAGGGTTTTGGTTGTCGTCTTTTGAGGCCATAAATCGCAATGGCCATGCCGATGGATCCAATCAAAAGAGTGCCGAGGACAGCTATCACAACAGCGAGAATTCTGCAAAATTACACTACAATTAAACATTTACTAGCCAATTGAATAATCTAATCAGAAAATTATGAAGTTACCGTTTTTAAGCTATTTCAAACTCACATTTGCTTATCAGACCACGAGCCACTCGTCAATTTCTCGAATTTTTCATTATTTGCATTCCGCAGCTCCGCCAGCTGCTTCTCTAGCTAGAATTTTGTTAAGTTTAGAAAAATTGATATCAGTTTTTTACTGTTTCAGTTTTATAAAGACACAATTGCCACGACAACATTTGGTTTTTCGTTGAGTTCATCGGCCAATTCTTTGAACTGTTTCTCCGTTGCATTGCTCATATCCATCAGTGTTTTCTCAAGTTTTGCCTAAAAATAAAGTTGACTATACTTTTGACTAACGGGTCATTGGCAATATTTATATATTTGACGGGTAATTTTAACAAATTGCTAGGGTTCATCTACAGTGCCGCTCAAAGGTAATGGCCCCCCCTTAAACTTTTCAGGTTTTTCATATAAAACAAATGCACAGAGTAATATTTTTAAAGACAAATGCTAGCTTTCTCATAAATATGCATAAATATTTTGGTTTCAGCTCATTTTGAATGCTTCCTAAAAAGTGACATAAAAAAGGAAGTTTAAGGTCGCTCAAAAGTAATGGCCCCCCTAAGCGTTTGTGTTGAACAACTTTCTTAAATCAATTTTTTTTTTCTAATTTGATAGTTTATTTCTAATTTATTGTGATTTTTTCAGATATGGCCAAGAAATATTATCCGCTTGCTGTACGCAAAATTCTTCTCGATAAGGTTTTCTCTGGATCGAGTGTCAAAAGAGCGGCAAGAAGTTTTGGAATCCCATACACTACGGCAAAGCGCTGGAATCGTGCCTACAAAAAGAAAAAGGTTTTGGAGTTCAAGTACAAGAAAGGACGCAACAAAATTACTGACGAAAGATATAACAGAAGGCTCGTTCTCGAAAGTAAATCGAATCCTCGTTTAACAGCAAGAGAAATTCTGCAGAATACTCCACATCCCGATGGTGTGCAACCTTCCATTTCTACTATAAAGCGAAGACTTGTCGATTCTGGATTATTTGGTCGACATGGCTCAAAGAAGCCACTTATCTCAAAGAAAAATCAGAAGGAGCGCTTAAGTTGGGCCAAGAATTACCGAAATTGGAATGTGGATGATTGGTCGACGGTTTTGTTTTCAGACGAAACGAAGGTCAACTTGTTTTCTTCTGACGGAATACAATGGATTCGACGACCAAACAACACACGGGACGCGCAGGCGTACAATATTCCAACAGTTAAACACGGGGGAGGCTCGGTACTTCTTTGGGGATGTTTCTCGGGTTCGGGAGTTGGTCCACTCGTGCGCATAAAAGACATCATGAATGCCGAAAAGTATGTGGATATCTTGGAAAATTATATGTTGCCTTATGCTAAGCAAAATTTGCCTAACGGATGGACTTTTCAACAGGATCGTGACCCCAAACACACAGCCCAACGGACCAAAACTTGGTTCAATCAAAATCGCGTGTCCGTTCTTCAATGGCCTGCTCAGAGCCCCGATGCAAATCCTATTGAACATGTATGGAAGTACTTGAAGAAACAATGCCAAGGATATAAAGCAAAAAATTCTGATGATTTGTACCGGAAATTACAAGAAGAGTGGGCAAAAATTGACGCAGGAGTTATCAAAAAGCTTATTGAATCAATGCCTCGACGAGTTGAAGCTATTATTCATGCAGAAGGTCAAAATACAAAATATTAGTTCTTTTTCGAGTTTGGTTCTATTTATACTGTTTTTGTTGAATAAATATCTTTTACGCCTCGAAAACTTTTACAGCATTGGCAAGGGGGCCATTACTTTTGAGCGACCTTAAATTTCCTTTTTTATGTCACTTTTTAGGAAGCATTCAAAATGAGCTGAAACCAAAATATTTATGCATATTTATGAGAAAGCTAGATTTTGTATTTAAAAATATTACTCTGTGCATTTGTTTTATATGAAAAACCTGAAAAGTTTAAGGGGCCATTACCTTTGAGCGGCACTGTATTTCCCGGGGCCTCAATCCAATCAAAAAAACCCGGGTCTACCGTGCCCTTGTAATGCCTTAGTTAGGAATGGGTGAACCATAGATTCTTTTCTACCAATGCCTCAGCAAGACTTATTGAGACTTATCTAGAAGCTCGACATCACGAAACACAATTTGCATTTAAAGATTTTAATATCCCTTCTTTCTTACTAAAAAATCGGTCAGTTCCGTAAATTTTTCTTATTTTTGAAGTTGAAATCTTGTTGAAATCAGAAATATTGGTAACTTGACGGTCAAAAATTAAATGTAAAAATGTGGCCTAAATTTGACGGTGATAGTTCCAAAATAAAAGAGGACAGAGAGGTTTCAAAATATAATATAGTAGATTTTCAATGTTAATTATTGATACCTAAGTATTGGTAAAGCCTTAATAGTGTTTGATATTGGCATTGCTAAGTATTGATCAGAGGCAAATTTTTGGTCTTTCTTTTAGCATTCAGTTAACCTAAATACATCTTAAAAACTGACCTCTAGAACCTCTCTCTCATTGAGATTTGCATCCAATTCGTGGAATTTCTCCTCGGTGCCATTGCTCATCCCCAGTATCTTCTCAAGTTTCTCCTGAAAACTTTGATTCATTTCTAGGAATGGTGGTATACGAAGCCTTAAAGTCGGAAGCTTCCTTGCTTCCTAACCGACAAAATTGTGGCTTTCGAAGGAGATCCCAGCAAAAAACTTGCCGGTTATCCCTCTATTTTCCAGGTAAAGTGCTCTTTCATTACTTGAACCGAGTTAAGGAAGACCCCAAGTGTTGCCACATTAGATACGGGGGGCAGAGGTCGAGTACCACATGTGTGCACCCTGACTTCCGCTCGGCACTCTTCTAAAAGATGCCATGAACTTGGGCTGAGGGCTGAGGGGGCCAGGGCTGAGGCTTTGGCTTATGCTTAGGATGTGCCAGAAAGGGAGTGATTGTGGTTGGCCAAGCGGACGCGCTTTCATTAAAACAAACAGAAATCGTTTCATCAAACAATCGCTAGAATCGAAAGCAATCAGTGTTTTTTGGGTCAATTTTTTGCGTAGCACATTTTAGAATCGATAAAAAGTTAGTTAAAAAGTTACAAATTGATTGTTTAACACTTAAAAATACCAAAATTAGATCAGCTGATTGCCTGATCTTGTCAGTCCATGTGCCGGCGATCAATTTCTCAAAATTTTCATTTGTTTCGTTCCTCATTTCTGTCATCTCCTTCTCGAATTTCTCCTACAAATTCTAGTCTTCGATTAAGGTGAAAATGATCAGGAAAATCAAAGACAAAAAAAAAAATCAAAGACAAATGATTGTTACCTCCGTAACTAGCGCTTTCTCGTTTAATTCTGCAATCAATGAGTCTTGTTGAGAGAGGAGAAAATCGACAAACGAGATGTGAAACGCAAAGGTGCCACTCAAATTCTGGTAATGATCTAAAAAAATGGTTTGTTTCTTCTTTTTGGTTTAAAAACTGTAAAATAGTATGTAAATTTTAGTAAAAACAGTTTCAACTCACTGATCACCCATTGAGCGATTTTTTCATTGCATTTACGCGAAGAGCAGCGACAGAGCAGCTCCTGAAATTTGCAGAATGCCGATAGTTTGCTTAGAACACATTATATCATCAAATTGTCATTTTCTCATCCTTTACCATTAAACCGTTAAGTACCTTTTAACCTTTACTGCCTTTTAACCTTTACCCTTGTGCCATCTTCATCGTTAAACGCTCGCACAGAGCACGGTTTCCCCTTCTCAAACTTGTGCCCATTGAATTTCTCGTAGAAATTCCCACATGCAAGTGCCTCATGCTTGAAGAGATCGGTCTCGTTTTCCACTGAACTTTCGCTTTACAAGGTACTAGACATAGGAAGATTCCAGTCGTTCTTTTGCTGAAATTTTGCAGTCCAAGAGATTCGGCCATCATCTAGTTTCAGAAAAATTCACCGAGCCATCAGCAAGAATAATTAAATTAGGTGCCGGGTGGAATTTTTCGATGTCTACAGGGTACACGGACAATGAAGACTCACCTTTTTTGAAGAGATCCCATCTCTCGTCTCTGTTCATCCGCAAAGCATACGTGCAATCAGAAACACACATATAACTAAAGACAAATTTGAATTTGAACAAGATTTAGAACTTTTTTAAGAATCTAAACGTTTTCTTTCTGGGATTTGCTTTCTGTTTCTACTGCTTACTTTGGCTTTTCTTTCGGTTTCCGACAGTTCTCTCCAGGTTGTAACTCATGCCCGGTTTCGATTCGTAAATATACTAAAACAATTTACTATTTTCAATAAAACTTTAGATTGAATCGGAAAATAATGAGAACTGCTTTATTATAGAAACAAAAAAGTTTCCCTACCGATGAATTATTTTCGGTCCAGTAGTCTTCGGAAGAACACATCGAACAGATGTACCTAAAATTAGAAAATTGAAAAATTTACGTTACATATATTGGGTTGGGGAGAATGAGTCGGCGCCGAAAATCAAAGAAATTTCTAAAACTTATAGCAGACTTTGTCAAATGATATGCGTTTGATATCCGTAGAAGGGTAACTAATTCTCTACAAAATAATATTTAAAAGAGAACTCAAACAGCGCCTCAACTCAACAAAGGATCATTTTTTCACAAAATCGATAAACTGTCATCTAGAGTAAACGGTTGGAGGGATCTTCCTGAAAATTTGGTAACTTATGTAATTGAGTGTGCTCTATCTTTTTTATATAAACACCAAAGGAGGTTTATGTGGAAGAAACTGTTCAAGCAATGAGTCGGACTTTTTGTCATTTTGATTAGCTGTGTTTGGGAATCCATAAAATCCCAAAAAAGAAAAGCTTTGTGGAATCTCTCAAAAGCCATTTTGTAAAGAAATAGTGGACCATTTTGATGAAACAAAACGTGCATTTAAAGAAGGTTTTATGGGTGCAAAAAGTTTCTTTAAATTTCGGCGCCGACTCATTCTCTCCAACCCAATAATAATGCATCTAAATTATTATTGCTACCATTATTATTAAGTTAGATTAAAATCCAACTTTAGATCATAGTCTGCGGTGTTGAAACTTGTAAACATATTATTAAGAATTTCTCCGAGAGATTCAGAAGAAGAAATCAAGGCAACGATGTTGAACAAGAAGAAAAATCGGAACATTGTCTGAAATAGTTTGTTTAAAAAAGCTTTATAAGTAACTTTTAAGAACTTATAAGAAAGAAAAAGAAACTTTATTAAAAACTTAAGAAACTAAATTTAAATCCAAAAAGGGACTAGATTTCCAGAAAATTTTGAAAAACAAAATTTGGCTCGGAGAGTGGAACCAAAAAAAGGATCATTTCTCAATCGCAAACTGGTTAACTAAATGTAAACAAGAAAAAAGAAAACGTGCGGATTTTTGTGTAAAATTAAACATCACAATCAGTAAAGCAGAAACGTTACAAAAAAACTTAGAATTCACATTGCCTCAAAAAGTTTTCCCTCTTTTGTTGATGAGTACGTGCGCAACCTGCGCTTTTATTAGCGAAAAATCAAAAAAGTTAAAGTTTATGTTGTGAAATTTAAAAACAATGACTAAAAACTGATAGGGGAGTCACTCCGAATGTATAATCAAAATACTAAATTAAAATTTTGTCATTTACAAATATGTATTTCAAATATCAATATTTGTCACTCACATAAAGCGCTGTAATAGTAGGTCTGCCATAACTATTGGATTGGTGCCATACAATTTCAGACGATTGTTTCGAAAATCGATGATGACGTTGCTTTACAAGAAGTTTTACGGAAAATCGCAAGCAGTCACGTTCGCTTTAACATCACAAACACCCATGTTGAGGTTGGAAAGTAGATTGATCTTAAATTTCTTTGATTATAGATAATAGAACTAATGAAATGACATTTTGAACTCATTAAAGTTAAACTTTCAGCACATGGTCCCCTGTCTTCTCGAGGTGCTCAGATTGTCCAATGGTGGCATCAGTGATGAGGTAAACTATTGGGTTGATGAATTGAAAACTGCCGGCGTGTCATATGTGACATTTTGAGCACTTTCTTCAAAAGAAACCTATTTTGGTGTCAATGGAAAAGTTGTAAAGAATCAAAAATGAAGCTTATATCCAAAGTTTCAGAACGATTCAAAAACTGGGTTTCAAGAAATGCCAAATTTACGAATTTTCACAAAACTTGCATTTTAAGCGAAACTACTAAGTGTATCTTTTTGGAAATTTGGCTAGAAGCCTCATTTTTGATTCTCTACAACTTTTCCATTGACACCAAAATGGGTTTCTTTTGAAGAAAGTGCTCAAATGCTCAAACTGGGACATCTCCAGTCCTCCATTTTTGAGTCTCACACTTGTCTCACACACAAACCAAAATCCTACTACGAAAGAGGAATCCGCTAATTGCCCGTAAAATGGGCAGAAGTCGTCAATAATAATGGAAATTATTTCGAATGAATTCATGGTTTTATATTGAATAAATTTTAGTCCAAAGTCCGGCAGTTTTCAATTCACCAACCCAATGTTTAACGATCACGCAGTGATTTCCTTCTCGGTGCATTGTCTCAAACTATCGTTTATCTCATCAAGATTGGTATTACCATCGAAGATGCTATGATTAAGTTTTCAAATATATTTCCCGTTTTTATCACTTACAAGTAGATCTTTCCATTTTCAAGAGTGATGTAAGCGCCAGTGATCATATTTCTCAAAACTTTTTCTCGAGTGGTGTCCCAAAACTTTCACAATCATTATTCCGTTTGTGTTCATTGTTTTGATTTTCTCTTTTCAATCATGACTTTAATGATATTTTTTTTGTTCTAAAATGGAACTCGTGGGTTTTCGGAAGCCAACAAAAAAATTTATTTTATTTAAAGAAAGATTCACTTTTGAATTCAAGGAGGCAAACACTTTCAATGTCGGAAGGGAAATGGTTGAAGCGACGAACAGTCTGAACTCTTTTTGTGGAATAAACGTTTGCTTGTATCTTGGGTCCCAAAATTCGTAGGTATTTAAATCATGATCCCAATTGAATTATTATTATGTCTAATGAAAGGTATTTAAAAGAAAAAAACTCAAAGAAGATTATAGACTTCTACTGTACACTACTGTAAACTTCTACTTCTACTGTACTGACTGTACATTTTTGTCATTGATTTGATTATTCGATTGTTGACAAACCTTGTTGAATTTCCAATACAAATTGCGCACGATAATAACACTTCTTTTTTGAAAACACTCACTCATCAATAGAGTGGGTTAGGAAAAATAAAAATAAGTTCCGAGAAAATAATTACCGTATTTTCTCTAATAGTAGTGCACCCCGGGGAGCCGAGTTGGTCACTATTTTACGGTTTCCAAGCTTTTGCAGAAGTTCAACACTCTAATCCCCGACTAGATCTCATTGTCAGCTACATTTTCCGACCCCACATCGATAGGTTCTGATAAGCGGTTCTCGAGATTTCGGGCAATTTAGGCGACGCGCCGGGTGCACTATTAGAGAAAATACGGTATATTTGAATTTAAGTGAAATTTTTTTTTTAAATCCAGTACAATAGTACCTTTTAGGTATGAAAAATTTTACATCAACTACAGTTTTTGCCCAAATGTTCCTCGCGAGTAAGTAATTACTCGAGTAAAATTTCCAAGAGTAATTTTTACTCGACTAATCGACGTTGTTCGCCGAGTAACTACGAGTAATCCTCTCTACACGCCGAGTAAATTGAATATCTTTACATTTGAAGAGAATTTGCCACCAAATCAGTTAAACAGTTGAATATCTTTAAAATAATCGTATACAACGCGGCGCTCGTGATTTTTTCGCGTCAATTTTTTGCAATAATTTTTGCCAAAAGTACGATAATTTTTCCCAAGTGTGCGCTTTAAAAAACGTATAACTCGCGAAGAAAACACTCTACTCATCAGCATCAACAAAAAAAGCCGATTTACACAAAATTAAAAAACAGAAAAATAAAAGCATTGTTGAAACTTTGCCTAAAATCAAAATTATCCGTTTTTACTAAATTTTTATTTTTTTTAAGCCATTGCTGAAGAAAGGGACGGATCTAGGCATTTCAAACATATTGTTGAAAGGTAATTGTGCACACAGGGCTTGCGCTCCAAAACCTCTTATTTCTAGAAAAATTGCAAAGCTTTTGACTTGCATTTCAAGCCTAATTGTATTTACCATTTACCAAGCTATCAAATAATAATCTATCAATCAAGCCAAATAATAATCTTACATAAAAAGTTTGAAAGTTCGAAAGTTTTGAGTAGAACAAAAGCATTTTGAGCTGAACTTTTTCACTCTTGGCACCATCAAACGGTGTATTGCTATTCGACAACTAAAGCAACTAAATTTGACTTTTTATTTCAACTCCTGAGATTCTAAAGACTGAATTCCCTGAAGCACGAGACCGCTGCTTATCTTTGCAGCTAACGTAAAGTCTTCAGTCAAAAACAACTCGCTCTGTTTTTTTGGGGGAAATAACCACCTCTTATCGAAAAGAAAAATTCATTTCTCTTCAGCAATGATATTTCTATGACTATTTATTAGCATATGCAAAGAACATTTGATTAAGTAATCACAATCAACCGTTTTTTCTTTGTACGGGTTGATTCCAAATTTATCTACTTCGTCCACAGCAGAAAATTAGGCTTTAAAAACTTGGAAGACACTTTCTTGTTGAAGATTTTGACTATCGCGTTTTGAAAAAACAAAAGTACTTATACTTTTTTTCCAATTCTTTTCAATTAACATAACTTAAAGAGAACAAAGATAGATTTGTAACTTAGAGAACAAAGACATAAGCCCAATCTCTTTTCTCTTTATATTGTCTTTTTATTTATGAAAGATTGTTGATTTTTTGTGTGCTTTCGTATTTTACCTTTACATGTATCTAGCTATAGTAAACTATCGCCAATGACAAAGGAACCTATCAATTCCATGGAGCTTGACAATTCATTATTATCCGATGAACCAACAAACAAGTATTTCCATCAATTCTTTACCGATACTGCTCAAAATTTAGAAAATTTATTGAAAAAGGAAAATGTGATTCTTTGCCCCTGTTCATCTTCGCATCGCTACTCATTTTTTTTGGTATAGCCCTGGGATTCGTCATCATCAATTGGGACTTCGACAAATCGTGGGCCATTTCTCAGCTATAAATAACATTTAGCTGGCAAATAGTTAGCAAATTGATTGCTTAAACTTAGACAATCCTAAAGACAACCAGACCAACTTAAATCCCAAAGAAAGAATAGAATCAACACGTTTTAGCCTTTCTAGACCGAGACGTTATTTGGAAACAAGCACTGAAGAAAACGCTCCGTTGAATGTTTGCCGGAAACAATTGTCAGTTATCTAAAAAACTTTGTCATTGAGCTGATTTTTCAGGGAGAACCTGCAAGAGAAGCTGAACGATAAAACGTAAGAAAATTTCCTTAAAAACTCAATGAAAACGAAACTAAATCGAAATTAAATTGAAAACAAAGTCATTTCAAACATTTCAGATTTCAACTTGAACACAGAAAAGAAGATATTGATAGATTACAAATCGAAGCTGAAACGCTGAAACAAAGGTGTGAAAGAGAGACTTAAGCCTTTTCTTATGCATTCAAATTTTAGATTGTCCAAGCTTGAAGAGGAAAAGCTTGCACTACGAGAAGAAATGTGAGTTTGAGAAACTTTTTGTGATTCTTTGTGTGAAAAAAGAGAGCAAGCTATTTAGTAGAATTTTCTTAATTTAGTGAACTCAAAAAATTGCAAGCTGGTATGAAAGTTGTGGAAAGACTGATTGAGACTCTCAAAGGCCAGACCGGCAAACACGATATGTCGTTCGAGTCCAATCATGGTGGCTTTATTTGGAAATATTCGAAAGATTCCAGCTCCAGAAAGTTATTCCCCATTTCTGCAATATTTCTGCTCATCTTTGTATGTGCATTCGCAACATAATAGTTTTCCTTTTCTTTCTCTTTCTTTGTATAAACCATTGCAATTATACTATAAATACAGTTGTAAGAAAAATATAAAAACTTTCCTTCTTCTTCATTTTTCTGTAAAAAGCTTTAAAACTACTTAAACTATAAGCATTTGTTTGGCCATTTGTTCACCATTCTTTTGTTTCTTTTGCTTTGTTTGTTCACCGTTTTTTTTAAGTTGAATAAATTGTGCTCGTCATTTTATTGGCAGTCCAATAAACAATACAAAATTATCAAATAATCCATAAGTTTGCAAAAAAAATGGCTCAAAAGCAGTCACCGCAAGTCTTCGAGCACTGTTGACGATTACCGTTGCGTTTTGACCGGTGCACCTAAGTTATATTGGTTAGATTGAGATTTTAATACAAGTACATATGCAACATTCTTTTCGCTCATTTCTTTTTACTCAATTTCTTTTTGCTCGTTGGTAAGTCAGCCAACTGTTTCATTCAGCGACATCGTATTTGTGTCTGATAGAACTTAGCAACTTTCGCTGGATCGGCTAGAAAATAAATTTCTAACAATTAAAGAAACCCTAGCAAGTCAAAAGAGCTTTTGGACTAGGAATTTAGAAAAGGTTAGGAAGAAGAAGTAAAAAAGAAGAAGAAAGAAGAAGGAGCAATATCAATGCTCGGGACAAAGAAAAATAGGGACTAGCGATTTTGGGATCCTCAAAATCATGCTCAAATTCAACAAAAATGATAAGATTAAGTGCCTGGGGCCCAGGTTTACCAATCGCTAGATCTGGCAAAAATTTTTAACCATTTTACAAAAAAAAAAATGAAGTTTGTTTTTTGGAGTTCATCTTTTTACTATGGAAGGGGCTATTGTAGAGGAGGCGATTTATACACTTTTTTCTATACTAATCTATCTTGGTGTCACCTAAAAAATCATCATATCATTGATTTTATCCAAGTTGAATGACTGTATGGCATAAGGAAACTCTGATAACAATGTATGCGTATAGCTGGCAAATATAGGATATTCCATAAAAAGTCGAGTTTTAAAGGCTGTGTGATTCATTGAATACCCGTTGTGTGATTTATTGAATTCAAAAAACTACTCGTGAGTCACTCCTTCGCATTTCCCGTAATCATCGTATAATTGTATGATTGTATGATGGTAATAAACATTTTTGCTTGTTTTGCAAGTCACTTTTTCAAATGCTTTCCCTGTTGGTTGTGTGAAGCGAGAGTATTTTTGACTATTAAAATACCCGTTTTAAGTCAAGCTAGTTGTGTTTTCTTTAAATCTAGTTTTCTTAAAGAAAAAGGCACCAAAACCTTTGGTCTTTTTCCGACTTTTCGTAAATTCTGCAAAAAAGGAACTCTTATCGCTATTTTTCATTGGCAAGAGAATTTAAAATGTTTACCTGTGGCTTTATTTTGTGGCTAAAGAAAATTGTCAAAAAGGGGAACTCTTATCGGAATTTTTTTCAGAAATAAAATTTTTCTGTGTTTGCCTGTGTTCGTGTTTTTATAACTTAAGGAAATGCACATACTCTTGCAAACTTTGAACAAGCTCCACAACTTTTCAATCTTTTACTGAATGTGTTACTGAAACTATTTAAAGTCTGCCGAAAGAAATCCCGTTTTTCCCTTTGTTATTTATGTTGTACTTCACATACTTTTTTTTTCTTGTGCCCAAGTTTTATAATCGAAAAGCAGAAAACTTTTAGTGAATGTCAGAGAATCCTTTTGACTCCCATCAGCTCAACATTTCACTGTTAGCGAAGAGTCCACATGAGCGACACGAGTGCGTCTATCTGTTAAAAATAGCACAATATTCGATTTTAGGTTCATCAACGAAAAAGAAAAGAAGTGCTCTACGCCTCTTCTCTCCATTGTAATTCTGGTGATTTTCAGTGCCATCGTAATGGTGATCATTTTCCTCAGATGGGACTTGAATAACTAGTGAGGCTTCTAAAAAACTGAAATTTAAAATTTGAATTGATTTAAAACTTACTTCGTAGAATTGATAAATAGATCTCTTTCATAATTTTTTTTTGATCTGTCTTCGCACTTCAGTGTTCCTATTTGCGCAGATCACAACCTGCTTCTACATTTCTCTATCCCTTGCTATTGTCATCCAGCCTTTCCTATCTTGGTTGTTCCTGGTTCGAAGTCTTCGACTTGCTTGTGCTGGTGGTGGTTGCACTCTAGCCATCCTTTCTCTGATCGTCTCTGCCACTCTTGTGCTCCACCTCGTTGCTGGTCTTCCGATGGGCCTCTTCTGGTCTCGTGGTAGCCACTCTGTGATCCATATCGTCCATCTGTCGTCTGTTCTTCTGGCTACGTGGCCGACCCATCTGAGTCTTTTTCTCTCGATCACTTCCACTGGATCTCTGAGTCCCGAGAGCGGGCGCATATCCGTACTTCTTAGGTCTTGGTCGAGCTGCGTCTTCCTATTGTGTCCGAGGAGGTTCCTTTCAAGGGCTTGATGCGTCGTTCTCAGGGCTCGTTCAGTGGTCTGTGTCGTGGCCCAGGTCTCTGTCCCGTAGCAGAGTGCCGGGAGGACGGTGCTGTCGAAGAGGTGTGCCCGAGTCCTCTGGCGATTCTTGAGAATCTTTGTGACTTCTTTGATGCTTCCTAGTGCTGTCCAGCTTGGGCGAGATGGTGTCTCCTTGGCGGACCCCGCGCTTGATCGGGATGTGGACTTCCCTCTCGAACATCTTGATGGTGGTGGTAGCCTCCGTGTAGCAGTCTTGTATGGCGTGGGTATATCCGAGGTCAATTCCTGCGTCGAGGGAGGGCTTGTGTCACTCCACCGTGTTCCACTGAATCGAATGCCGGCCTGCCCCACTGGCTGTTAGTCGTCGAATTGCCGCTCTATTCGCTGTTGGAGAATCTTCCTGTAGAGCTTGTACAGGACCGATAGCAGAGATATTGGCCTGTAGTTTCCGATGTCTTCTTTGCCTCCTTTCTTGTAGAGCAGGGCTGTCCTTGCTTCTCGCCAGTGGTCAAGCATCCTCTGGTTGTGGAGGTAGGTGGTGAAGCGTTCGACCAGCAGCTTGTGTATGTCTTCTCCCTCCAACCTTGAGTAGCTCTATCTTGTCTTGAGTAGTTGTCTGGCCCTGGGGCTGCTCCAGTCTTGGTGGTGGCGATGGCTGCTCTGATTTCGGCTGGGAGGACTGTCGATATTTCTTCTGTGGCAGCTGACACTGGCGGTGGTGGGTGGGTGACTGTCGACGAGTAGAGGTCGGTGTAGAAGTCTTGAACAATCTTCCCCATCGCCGCTCTTGAGTTGGTTCTTGTGCCGTTGTTGTCCTTGAGGGCTGTGAAGACTTGTCTCTTTTGGATGAGTCCTCGTCTGCACCTCTTGATGCTTTATCTTGCTTCGGCTGCTTCCAGGAGCTTTCGCTTGCGGTGGTTGCTGAGGTCCATCTTGAGGTGGTTGCGGCATGCTTTGTCAGCTGTTCTTCGTTCCAGTTCTTTGGAGTTGGTGGTGTTCTTGATGTGGATCCTCATCTTGAGCAGCTCCTTGGTCGCGTCTGAGATCCTCTGATCTTTGGTCTGTGACACATTGCACTTCTTCTCGCATCCCTTGAGGTTCTTGACCAGGGTGTCGTAGTCCTCGTTGTGGTCTCCCGATTGTTTCCAATCCTTATCCCTGAGGAGCTGTGGTAGTATCGAGAAGTGGGTCGTGGGCGAGTTCACTTCTTCCCTTTCTTCTTCTTCTCTGGCTAAAACAAGAAAAAGAAAGTCACTTTTGAATAAGCTGATTCACATGATCACTAGTTTTTTTTTTCTTTGTGATTCATTTTTACTCAATCTCTACCACAACTTGCGTAGAAGTTGATCATGAACATAAAGTTAGGCTACAAAATTTTTTTCAAATCAAATTAGGATTCGAATTTCTATCGTGTTTTGAAAAAGTTGATGAAAAAATCAAAATATTTTAGTCATCCTAAAAGAAGTGATTCGAAAACATGTGATCAGAATGATATGTTGAAGGCTTGGCGAATAGAAGTGTTGGTCATTCTAATAAAAACTTTGAATTACATAAAAGAGGTTTTCAGTGATCATCTGCAAGAAGAGCTGCGCGAGAAAACGTGAGAAAATTGATTCAGAGCTTTGAGAACAAAGTTTTTATTTCTAATTCCAATCATTTTAGTTCACTGCTTGAGCTACAAGAATTTATGAGAAAAAACGATATCGATAGATTGCAGTCCGAAGCCATTGTTTTGAAACAAAGGTGTGCAAGTTGGCAAAAAAAACGTTGCAAAACGTTTTTGCATTGCATTATTTCATTGCAAAACGGCAATGAACTTTTTCTTTCATTTCCAGGTTGTCCGATTGTCAACGAGATGAGCAAAAACTACCCGAATCTCGGTTGGTTTGCATTTTCCATAAAATCTTTTGACTTTTACTAGCTTAACATATTTTTTGCTGACTGAAACTCATTTCATTTCAAAGATCAGTTTTACTCAGAAGCTCTGAAAAATCTTGCATTTTGCAATAAATAAAATTTATTTAGAAAACTCAAAGAGTTGCAAGAGGGCATCCAACTCGTGGAGAGGCTGATAGAAATTCAGAGAAATCAGAGCGATGAGTACCGTCTGGAGTTCGATGGGAAACTCCAGGAAGGGGAATTTTTCCTCCGTTACACAAAAGCTGTCAACAAGTTTTCGATTATCTCTTCATGCCTTCTTCTTCTTGTTTTTTTGAAACTTTGAAAAGATTCATTTGTTTCCGAATATTCCTATATTCCTTTATTCCTTTCATTCTCCTTAAAATAGCTTCAAGGGTAAAAGAATTCGAAAAATCTTCTTTGTTTTCTTTCCTTACCCGCACGCCGTTCTACAGCTCTATGTACAAAAGCTTTAATGTTGGGTTGGGAAGAATGAAATGGCACCGAACTTTAAAGACACTTTTTGCACGCATAAAGCCTTCTTTAAATATAAGTTTTGTTTTATCAAAAGGGTCCACTATTTCTCTAAAAAATGACTTCTGAGAGATTCCACAAAGCTTTTCTTTCGTGAAGTTTATGGACTCCCAACCACAGTTAATCAAAATGGCATAGAGTCCGACTCATCGTTTGAACAGTTTCTTCCAAATAAACTTCCTTTAGTGTTTACATAAAAAAGATAGAGCACAACCAATTACATCGGTTCCCAAATTTTCAAGAGTACCTCTTCAACCGTTTTCTCTAAATGACATTTTATAGGTTTTGTGTAAAAATGGCCTTTCGTTGAGCTGAGGCGCTGTTTGAGTTCTCTTTTAAATGTCATTTTGTAGAGAATTAGTTAATCTTTCTACTGATATCAAACGCGTATCATTTAACGAAATCTGCTAGAAGTTTTAGACATTTCTTTGATTTTCGACGCCATTTCATTCTCCCCAACCCAATACACCTTTTAGTCATTGAGTTGATTGTTTAATTGTTGGAGTTGTGAATGTTCGAAATTTATAAATTTGCACGATAAAACTTTGATTAAAAACTCTCTCAACCATCTACAAAGTGTAAAAAAGATTTCTAGATGATAAAATGAAATTTCCTTGAAATTATAGCAAACCATTGAATATTGAATGATGCCTTCGTTTTCCCATTCAATTCACTTTCGATCTCTTAGTCGACTCATTTACTAGGGAATTCCAAGTTTTTTCACGTTTCAGAAATTTTGACTTGTCTAGAAATGGAAGTAAATCGTTCAAATAACCATATTCCATATACAGATCATATCCATGTCAGGAACGGGTTTGGAACTTGTGAACGGTTGAGTTGACAGTTGAAAGAACAGTTGAAATCAAGCCATTTCACGTTGAAAACATGCCAAAATTAGAGCCTCGATTTTCAGGATCGATTTCCGATCAGGAAAGCGACCTAATCCAAAAACTCTCGAACACAATTTTGTAGTAAATTTTATGTAGTTTCTGATTATTCAATTGGTTTTTAAAAACAACTTGATTTGAAAAAATTTTTATAATAAAAACTATTTTTAAGTTTAAAATAGCTTTCAGATCTTTTCAGATTTTCAGATCTTGGGAACGAGAATAGCTAGAGAAAAACGGTTTTCACTTTTGAAATCAGCATGTTTAATTTGCTATAAAACATTGTTATCCTCACTGAATTACTTCTTGGAAAAGTATTTTGTAACAGATGCTCTATAAAGAAATGGTTAAAATTTTGTTGTTTTTCATGCAATAACATCGTAAACAGTATTTATGCTTAATTTTGTATTTAAAAATAGAATTCAAGCTTTTTTTAGCTGTCCAAAGCTGAGAGTGAAAGAAAAAAACATTTTGAAGTAAACAGATTTACTTCTTGCATCGTATTGCTTTTTATTTTGGGTTTAATCTGAGATATGAAAGATTGAATTCCCTGAAGCACGAGACCGCTGCTTATCTTTGCAGCTAACGTAAAGTCTTTAGTCAAAAACAACCGTTTTTTTGGGAAAAGAACCATCTCTTATCGAAAAGAAGTAATTTCTCTTCAGCAAGAATATTTTTATAGCTATTTATTAGCATATAGCAAGAATATTTTTATGTTATGTTATTTATTAACATTTTACATACATTGTGACATACAACTTTTTCTCATGCTGAAAAAAATTTTCCACAAAATCGCCAAATCGCCTGTTTTCAACTAAATTGACTCACTCCTAATTAACATAATAAAAGTCGAATCTTTCCTTTGCTTACATTCTTTTATTTATGTTTATGTTTGACTATTGCTTTTTTACCTCTACATAGAGATTTAGAAAACTCTTGTCAATGGCAAAGAAACCCTTCAATTCTCAACAGGTTGACAAGTCTCTGCTATCGATACCCAATAAACCAATAAATAGGTATATCAATGAAATATTCATTTATAACGTTCAACCTTAGAGACGCTATCAAAAAAGAAAAATGGCATTCGAAGCCTCTATTCATCTTCACATCAATGCTTATTTTTGTTGGCATAGTGCTGGGAATCATCATGATCAATTGGGACTTCGACAAATCGTGGGTCATTTCTCAGCATTGAGATATTTCATCGATAAATCGATTTGTTCAAATGTAGTCAAAAATGTCTTAACACGTTGACGACAATGGCGCTTTTGCACAAACAATCGCATGGGACAACGTTGTTTTTTTTCGACAAAAAATGTCACCTGACATCAGGTGACAATGTCCCAGGCGAACGAATATGTGTCAGACAGCATCAGGTGACAATGTCGTCAACGTGTTAATTACCGATCATGTAAAGACAACGAAACCCAAGAAAAAAATAAATTCCATGTTTAAAAGGCAATTTTTTAGCCGTTCTAGAACAAGACGGAATTTGGAAACTTGCAACGATCAAAACGCTACGCTGACAATTTGCCGAAAACAATTGTCAGTAAGCCAAAAAGACTTTATCATTGCGAAGATTTCTTTAGGGACCATCTGCAGGAGAAGCTTCGCGAGAAAATGTAAGAAAAAAAGTCACAAGAATCTTATGAACAAAGTTAACATTTTTCAATCTCAATCATTTCAATCTTTCAGAAATCTAGAAGTACAAAGAAAAGACGAAATCGATAGATTGCATGTCGAAGCTGTTGTTTTGAAGCAAAGGTTTTAAAGCATTTGATTTTCTTAGGTATATTCAACTTTTAGATTATCCGAGTGTCAAGAGGAAAAACTTGCACTACGAGAAGAAATGTGGGTTTGAGAAGTTTTGAAGCTATTGAAAAGTAAAGGAAAAGTAATTTTTAAGGTTCTTAAGAGAATTTAGAGCAAAGGAATGTTTGGATCGGGTTTTCAAAATAAACTATTTCTTTTTTTGTTTCCTTATCTTAAAAATGGACAAAGTTTTCTCAGCTTTAGTGAACTCAAAAAACTGAAAGCGGCGCTTGAAGTCGTGGACAAGCTGATCGAATCTATTAAAAATCAGACCGGTAGCCACCAACTGGGAGTCAAGTACCATCATCGAGAGTTTTCATTCAACTACAATTCGTCTCCAAAAGTCTCCAACAAATTTTCTTCGATCTCTGCAATGTTTTTGCTCATCCTTGTACAAGCAACATTCTAAACAATCGTTTTTCTCGATTTGTTTTTCTTTCAAGCAAATATTTGACATGAACTATTTGTTGAAAGTTATCCGCCGTTGTCAAAAATTGTGAATACCTATGTCAGTTCAGATTTTTCTCAAAATTTCTAGTGGCTCCTGGGAATTGTTGTGGTGCATAATAAACACTATTACGATAGTGTTCATGTTTACGATTCAAATTTTAAACATACACTTAAATGATCAGCGTTTCCTTGGAAAAATGGGACACTTCTTCAAAAAAAAGGCGAATTGAAAATCTCTGATTTACGAGAGATTATCACAAAATGTAGATGAATAAAGTGTTTGGCTAAAAATGAAACTAAGATTTTATATAAACTAAATATATTAACTCTAATATGATAGTACAAAGTTTTAATTTTATGGCAAAAGTCTCATGGTGGTGACCTTGAGATCCCACCTCTGACGGGAGAGAACCTCCCTTATGCCAAAGGTGAGCTGTTATCCGGTGAGGGATAGACTGACTTTTGCTTTTACTCAAAAATTTCATGTAAAGGATCATGAAATCGGAAAAAAGTGAAAATATCAAAAATTTACCCGCCCAAGATATTCACTTTGGCACCACACCAATCCCAGGAGCCACTAGAAATTCTGAAAAGAATCGAGCTGCACTGCCTTTTCTGGAACTGAAATATACAGGTTTTGAAAAGTTTTATGAAAGCATTCCTTTTCATGAAAATTTTTGTATAAGTGACCCTTTTTTGTTATTTAGAACACGCAGAGGTGGCAGTGATTCGACGGCCTGGGGGCAGACGATTCAAATAAATAGATTTTTGTGGTGATCATACATTTGCAAGGACTCTATCTCGATCATTAGATACTTGTCAAGGTAATGTTAGATACAGAAAAAGAAGAGCATGTCGAAATTAGTGAATTTTGGATACGCATTTGCCGGTAATCGACGGTGGAATTATCGATATGAACAATCAAAAAAAGTTCTTTATGATGGGTGAGCTTTTTTTGCCATATAGGCTTCTAAGGGACTTCTAAGACTATAGGGACTTCTAATTGAAACTCTTTTATCTATCAGGAAAGTGATTCAAAGGATCACAATTCACCGCGAAACAAAGACTATCGAAATTTGGAGTGCTTTCCATCGAATTTGCCGTTAAAAATCACCCCAGAAAGTCAAAAGAAAGATGGAAAATGATAAAAAAGTGGGAAAAAGAATTTTAGAACTTTTTTGTTCGACACCTCCTGGGGGCGTAATCGCGCGCGGTCTGGCAAAGCGCCATTGGGTAATGCGAGCGAGTCTCGGCTGCAATCGGGCTCCCATCACCCTATTCGGTCAGTCTGACGGCAGGTCTCGTCAGTTATAAGCCCGGTAGGGGGAGAAAGGGCCCCAACTGAATGTCAGTTATCCCTCACCGGATAACAGCTCACCTTTGGCATAAGGGAGGTTCTCTCCCGTCAGAGGTGGGATCCCAAGGTGTCGTTCCTCGGAACGCCCGCAGGGGACTGCCGGTGACCATTAATTTTGGGACATCCCAAGGACTTCGGTCTTTAGGGTCGGCAAAGAAATTCAATTGACGCGTTCAACTCAACTCCAACTCACAATTCACTTTTTGCGCCTAAACAACCTCAATAAAGAGGAAACCAATTCCAAAAAAAATAACCAAAAATGCTTTGAATTTGTGATGAATGAAATCTAAAACTGCTTTTATATTCAGCTGCCGAATCATGAACTTTTCTAGTTCGATTATCTTCATTTTCTTTTATGGGCTCTTTATTTTGTCTGAATCTTTTCATTTTTCCTTTAACTTATTTTATAATCAAGAATGAGACAATTGAGAAATTTGAAGAATAGATTTTTAGTCTTTTCAAATTTGGGGAAATTTTTTAACTCTTTATTTAACCATTTTTTGTTAGACTTTATAATGGAAAACTTTCAAAATAAACTTGAAAAGAAAAGTTTCAGCTTAATTTTTTATAATCTTTTGTAAGTTCCAATAAGATGTTTACAATTTCGACAACGATGTTCAACCTCTTTACATTCTTTACAACAGAATGGGATACAGCAACAGAGCCAGCATCTAAAAAGAAATTTTTACTAGAGTTAGAAATGTACTGAATCATCTAATGATTGTTTTTTGATTGCTTATGAAAATGTTGCCAGTTTGTTTTAGTGACTTTTTGAAATCAAAACCAACCCAAAAGCGAAAAAACCTTGCACAGGAGCCAAGCGAAGAATCTGGAAAAATAGGTGACTTCGGTTGTCGTTATCTGAATGAAAACGTTGAGTTATTTCCCTATTTCCTGAAGCAAATATAAAAGCCATGTTTATTTTTAATCCCCATAAATCACTCTAATAAAAAGAGCAGAAAACTCTGTACATATCTCGTGTCACAAGTGATTTCAGAGCTTCATTTTTTAAAAAGGATTACTTTTACCTTTCAAAATGAAGTGATTTTATCAATTGTTCAAAAATAAAGCCAAAAACAACGTTGAAACTTGATGTGCTAATCAAAAAATGAAATTTTCTTTTTCCATTGACTTACCTGGAGGCAATTTGGGCATCTAAGTAAACATGGCTTGATGTCAAGTGGTTGACTGATGATGTAATTTGGTTGAACGGTGATCACAGTAGACTGAAATATGAAAGAATTGATCAGTGTTAAAAGGTACTTCAATTAAAAATTTGGCTCTTGCGTAGTTTTCGGGTATTTTGAACTGGTCGTCACACTTTGAAGGCCTATAAATTTACCCAGAGATAATATTTTTGTTAACTTTTTATTTCATTGTACAGAGGAAATTTCAGGCTTTCAAATGATGCCAAAGAGAGCTTGATTGGATAAGCCAGTCCAAGAAAATCAGAGCCAACTCTGAGCAAATGGGGCCTATCCAGCTCGGGTGTCGTGTCGCCTTGTTTGCATGAGAATGGAAAATCCAGTCAAGCTTTCTTTGACATCATTTGAAAGTCTGAAATGTCCTCTGTACAATAAAATAAAAAGTTAACAAAAATATTATCTCTGGGTAAAGTTATAGGCCTTCGAAGTGTGACGACCAGTTCAAAATACCCGGAAACTACGCAAGAGCCAGATCTTCCTTTTATTGCTTGAATTTCTATTTGAAAACCTTATCAAAATGTTACGAAATAAGCAATCGTCTAAAATTGGATCCAACTTTGTCTCTCTATTTTAGGATTTCCCGCCTGTACTTTAAGGAATTCAACAATTATCACCAAAAAAATGTTTTTCTCATCACCAGATAAGCACCACATTTTGCCATTGTCATTGGTTTGGTGGATTGTTGGCAGGCTCTTGTTGGCTAGGGCTTACCCCGGGAAAATTTGGATCTGAATTGGCGTCTAGATATGCTGGTGGAGGACCGATTAGTGCCTGAAATGTAAATTTGAATAACTGAAAGGATAACATTAGAAAAAGCAGAATTTAGTCGAAACTGAATGGGAACCCCACCATCGACTCTTCGTACTCGTTTTCGTTATCCATTCCGATAGCCTGAAAAAGATAATAGTTGCTTTTAGTATTAATTATGTTTAAAACATAACAAATCTTTGAAATTTTGTTTGAGGGTTTATCTTTTTGAAGCGACAAAACCGTTTAGTGTGCAAATTTGTTTGTTTGCTTTTTCTGCATCAATATACCAATAAGTTCTTTTGATTGAAAAGTTTTTAAAGCACGATAAGGCAGAAGAAAAAACGAACCATGAAATTTTCCTTTTCGGTCATCCTTGTGAAATGATTTGATGGATTGATCTGAAAGAAAAACACAATTTATAGAAACAAAAATTGAACAGAATTGAACAAAAAGAAGAAAACACAATAAGTGATTCGATAAAAGAATCGTGAAGAAAAGTTGTTTGAGATGAGTGTTTTTTGAGATTCATTTTTAGATAGCGACGTCGAAAATAGGAAAAAAGAACGTGAAATGTGCTGATGCTGAAAAAATGTGAGCTTGAGCCTGAGCGAAATCCCAGTGCCAAGTATATTGCTTGGAAAGCCCGTGCCAAGCTAGCTTCTAGAATTGTTTTCTCGTATTTTTCTTTTAAAATTACCCCCTGTATTCTAAAATCAACATCCCAAATACTAAAAAGATTAACAAATTGAAGAAAAGACATCCAATTTTCCTTTTCGCCCACCAGAACCGGCCAAAATAAACCTTGGTTCAAATCGAGCAGAACGGCTCCGAACTAAAATTTAATCCAGCTTTTGAATGTTATTAGTATTTCTAAATTTCAAGCCAGAAATTATCTATTAAAAGAAATATCGCATCTGTCGGGGCGCTTTTGACAAAATCAGAAAAATGCATGTAGCATTGATCAGGGACCAAATCGTTGAAAACACTCAACTTTCTGCATCAATATACCAATTCGTTTATGGTTTTAAGAACAAAAACGCCACTGAAATCAAGAAATCGAAAGGTTTGCATAAATTTCAAAAAAATGGGTGGAGTAGTAAGCAAATTGAATGAGACCAAACTTATCGTGAAGCCATTCTCGAGAGATCATTCTATGTGCCTTTGGAAAAACAAGTTTAAATGTTTTTCATTTCACCAGTTTGTGTTTAAAATGTTAAAAATAAAGTGATAACAGTTCGTGTTAAAAGATAAACCAAAAATGAATCGAATTGAGAAAACTTTTCTAGTTTCCCAGGCTTGATTTTTGTTGAACTTCATTGAATGAGGCTAATTGAGTGAACAACCGATCTAATCTCGTTCTCTTTTCTAATTTTCTAAAATTTTAACACCCTTTAGAACAGTTTCATGATTCTTTTTCTAACGACTTCTCACAAAAGAAGATGCGATATTTCTTTTAATAGATAATTTCATGAAACTAGTTCTAAAGGGTGTGAAAATTTTAGAAAATTAGAAAAGAGAACGAGATTAGATCGGTTGTTCACTCAATTAGCCTCATTCAATGAAGTCAGATGTCCTCTGAAAGAATAAAAATGGCACATTTAGAGTATCAAAGAGAAAAGAAAAGCAACCCAATAAGACCATCCTATTATGATTACTAAACTCGATCATTGAATCAATAAACAACAATCAATAAACAACTTTTAATTAATGCAGAGATTATTAAAAGTTTTCTATGTGCCCATTTTCAAAAAACTAAAGCAGAAAACTCCTCAAAACCTTTAATTCCTTCTAGCTATACTTTCGGGTGCACAAAAAGTGATCGAAATTGAGGTCAGTCGCTCAAAAGTGGTCTTTTTGGCCCTTTTTGGCCTGTTTAATGAATTTCACCGAAGAAAACCAAGAGGAAAACAAAAAAAACTTATTTGCCCAAAGCCTCCTTGATTCTTCGCTAGGGTAAAATTAAAAAAAAACAGGATTCTCATTTTTTTTTCAAGAGGGATTTTTTTCAAGCGCTTTCTTGATTTGATCACTTAGATTAACGACCTTTAATTAAACAATGCCCTAATTGCGCCTTTTCGGCTATTATATCTTTTTTGTTTGTTAGATGCCTAGTTTTGAATATTATGCATTTATTATCAACAAATAAACCATGGAATTAATTGTATTTCAATGAGATCTTACTATTAACTTACTATTAACTTTCCTTTCAATGAGATCTTACTATTAACTTCAGTAATACTTGACGGAAAACTTTACTACAAAAATCTGCAAAAGATTTTCGCTTGCAATATTCTCGATAGGGTTTATAAAGAAAGAGAACGGAAATCGTGTTGGCCACTCCATGTTGAGCGGAACAAAGAATTGTTAAAGGGGTGATTACTGAAAGTTTCAATTATAGAATAAGCAAATTCGAATTTACACTTGTCAAATTTTGTTTGTCATTGAAGTCTTACGAAGAACAAGAATAGAGTGGCCATTTGCGTGTGGCCGATCATAGAAAATACGAGTGCCCCTTTATATAAAGCTTTCGTCTAAGAAAGAAAAAGAAACGGATTTTCCACAAAAGACTCACATATAGACTTTGTGTGGGGAACACCAATTTGATGGCTGGGTTTTGAGGGGGAATCTTTAGAACAGTAATAACTTGATGGCTGGGTTTTGAGGGGGAATCTTTAGAACAGTAATAACTTGATTTTAATTTCCTCAAAATCTCCTTCAACACAAAGTTTTCTTTCTTATCTCTTTCAAAATAACCAATCAAATATCCTAGAATAGATCTAGAATGAATTTTTGCCTATTACCTGAGAAAGTTTCATTACAATGGCTGGGTTATAGTGGAAAAATTCTTCTTTCTATCACAATTTCCAAAGACTCTTTCTCAAAGTCCAGATCAGATTGACTTAAATCTTTGTACAATAATTTCAATCTCTTTGTTAATAATCATACTAAAATATCAAAAAGATCTATGGTTTCGCTTTTGTAAAATTGTAAATAAAGGAGAGACTTATTGACTAACCTAAAATTTTTATGTACAAAAGAAAAAGAAGCAAAAACCAATGGTCAAGGAGTACTACCGGGGGGTTCCTCTTCATGTGATAACCCGATAGTGCCGGACCTTTTGGCGATGTTTCGAAGGAAAGTTTTTGATTATATAACCCCTTGGGAAGCTGTGGGGTAGATAGGCCGCGTTTACACTTCCCTGAGTCATCGAGAGAACACAGAAAGTCTTTCTTAAAAGCTTATCTGGGAAAGAGGAAAGAAACCATATTTGCTCCCACCTTTCCAGAGACTTGTGTGTTCTCTCAGTGTCTCTCATGATCACAAATTAAAGCCGCTGCCCAAAAAGTTAGTTTTTTTTTTTGAAGAAATCCTCTATACTATGCAAGGATCCTCATTTTCAAAGCTTTTCACTACTTGTAAATTGAGTAATCCATGTGAATATTCTTTCATCTCCTTTGGCGACTGGCGAAGAATGACAAACATTTCGAAAAGATTGATCGTTGTTTCAAATACCGACAAAGATGAAAAGATGTAAAAAAGTGATCTTCTCCAAACCTGACAAAGTCCACATTGAATCATTAGAATGAATATCAAGTTTGGTGACCATTATTTCTCTGACTGATTAGCCATGTGCTGAACTTTTGAGAAGAGAGCCGGTGAAGGTCAGTTTGTTTGATTCAATCTTTTCTCATTGAAACAATAAAAACATTTGATCAATATGTGTTTGGCGACAGATATGCTTAAATTTTGTAATTTTATAATTGAAAAAGTTAAAGATTTCTATTTCATTTACACCTGTCTTTCGTTTTTTTTTATGGAAGAAAATATTCGGGTCCCACCCATGATCGCCTTTTTTTAAGCACTCAACGACATTTGCACACCTTTTTCGCATAAAATTTTTTTGCAATCAACGACATTTGCACACGTTGCACAGGCTAAGCTGGCTCGAGCTTAGCCTGTGCAACGTGCAAAGCTGCTTTTATTCGAGTAAGTTAGGCTTTTTTAAAAGTTCTGGCTAGATTCTATACTGAAAGCAATTTCACTTAATATCTCTATTTATATCCCAATTGTTCCCTGTCTGTGTGTTTTTGTCGTCAAGATAAAGTGTTCAAAGTTCGAGCTGTAATGTGACCCTCAAGCGATCATTTTTTGCCAGCTGACAAATTGATCATGATCAAAATCCGTTCAAAATCACTTGACCTGCTCAAAAGGTAGAAACACACCCTTTCTGGCGTACTTTTCTATGTAAATCTTTTTTCAGGAAACAAATTGTTTATGAAAAAAAACTCGGCACTGAGAGGAATCACAAATGCAAAAAGGCAGACACTTTTCTTATAAACATTGGCCCGTTTCAAAGAAAATTTGCAGAATATGACTAGTTTTATTAAGAAATGATATGAAGAAGATATTTTTGAAAAGATAAACTGCACAAAAACCGTAGAAATAAGCTCGATTCTCATTTTTCTCATTTCTTTAATAACCACATTTGAAAAGCATCACGTTGACTCGATTGCATTTAACGAGAATGAAATTGTTCATCTCGTAGCTCACTCTTGAGCCAAAGCTTTTCCCACTAAATTTTAAAGTTAAAAAAGATGGGATTTGCAAGTAAAAGGGTTTAACAATGGGTACAAGCTCAAAAGCTCAGAACCTAAGCTCAAAAATTAAGCTTGTTAACCTAAAAGTCTTACTGTTTCATATTTTACTCTACAACTTATGTCCCTAACTTTAGCTCAATTCTAGTCTCTATTCTAAATAGAAACTTAGCACTACTGTTATTTAGTAAAACATCAAGCAATATGGGATGGCTTTCGTTTTAGACTTTAAGCGCTTCACTTAACCCATAACTATAGCTTTAACTACAACTAACGGCTTTCAGAGTTCTTGAAACATTTTAGGATTTGAAGTGATACAACATTGACACTAACTAGCTATGGTTTACCCAAATTTGAGTATAGAAACGTTTAGGAACTCACACAATGACATGCCAGGTTGGACCGAAACGTTTATCGAGTTCCTCTTTACAGAAAGCTGCCACATCCTGAAAAGTAGTCAATTTGATAAAATTCTGTTGAAAAAGTGCAGAAAACTAGTATATTCTTGAACATTTTTAACTCACTTTATCGAGTTCGTAGAGTTTTTGAGCGGTTTTCACAATATCCAGACAGATGAACTGCTCCGATTCGCCCATGTCACATTCCTAAAGAGGATCAAATGAATAAAAGCTTTGCAATATTATTAGCTGAATTGTTTTTGGCAAATTTATACTAGAAACTAGACCCCGTATTTTTATCTGAACAAACCTTGATATCGATTTTGCTGTCGGAAGTTTCGCCCATTTTTCTAATTGATTCTAAAATTATTTTGTTTCAATGTAGGTTTAAAATGAGAAGAAATCTTTTACACTAATTGCTCACACAAAAAAAAAGAATTGAGAACAAGGAAGTTGTTGAGCTGAGATTAATGGATAATCAACGAACAGATAAATGAGAAACATTGAGGCAATGATGGAGATGGGAAAAGATGGAGATGGGGAAAAGGATATCGTTGAAAAACTTATAAATACAGTCATAGACAAAAGTCTTTTAACGTTGGTTTCTAGAAGTTTGTTCTTTGTATATCTTAAATCTTAAAATTAGATATAATAAGCTCTTTAAATCTTTTAATTTTAATTTAACTTTAACCGTTTGCAAATTGGTCGGATTTGGATCAAGATATACAAAGAACAAACTTCTTAAAACCAACATTAAAAGACTTTTGTCCATGACTGTAGATTAGACTGTCCAGAAAGTCGGTTAAACAATGGTACAGATGGCTAAATGTTTTAGTTTTTCTGGACAGCCTAATAGCTGAAAAAACTATAAATAGTAGAAATTTTGATTTTTTGTTCATGGATCAGCAGATCAGCAGATCAGATTGAGAAAGGAGTTCAATTTCAGAGTCAGTCACCCCTTTCTCTAACTGATCATGTCTTTCAAGGATCCAATTTCTTAACGGAACTTTTGAACTTGAAATCTATCCTAAAAGATTAACGAACGGTCAATATAAGATACAAAAATCACTCTGAAAATTCATAAATTTAAGACAAATTTATCAATCGAAAAATGAACTTTCTGATTTGGACTGTGATCTGTGAATTTATAGGAACGTTTCAGTCGATCAAAACATTTTTTAATCTACGATTTTTCAAACTTGTAAACTTTGCCAAAGAGTTGACATCACTTGACAATATTTGACATCTTGTTTTCAATTACTATTTGCTTACTCAAGTGGTTTTTTTCCCCTTTGATTTCCCATTTCTCAACTTTTTAGCAATCACAGCTGACTATTCACAATCATTGATGATGTGTGCAAAGCAAAGAAAAAGCGAAAAAAGCGAAAAAGGCGAAAAAAGCAAAAATTTCATAGAAATAGTCGAACAAAAAGCAGGAACTGAACTGGAAAATGGGCGTTCGGGGGGAATTCTGAAAGCCAAAAAAGGAAAGAATGGGAAAAAGAGAACAAATTGGCCATTAGTTGTCACGACGAGGGAGAAATGAAATAAGCAGAAGATGGACCGGAAAAGAATAAAGGAGGGAAGAAGGGGTCAGGGGGAAAGGGGAGACAATGGGCATTGATCTATGGAAACGATGGTGGATGGGGTGGGAGGTTTTGAAATACTTATTGTTGGTATAGTTCACTTTGCTTAATTGTTCATTTAGCTGTCCTCAAAATATGCATCCAGGGCCAATTTCATAGCCATTTTTCAGCATTAGCCTAATTTTGAGCGCTTTAACATGGCCCCGGAAAATTCAGCTACGCTGCCTCGAGTGATTTTGGAAGGCCACGATCATTGTTAGGTATTGTACTTAGAACATCTATAAGTCATAACTAAAATTTTGCTATGAAACTTGTTGTATTGGTTTTAAACGGAAGTACAAAGAGGAACGAAAAGACTTATTCACCAATCTAATAATACGAAGTCTCTCTACAGAATGATCTAACAGCTCCATCGATTCCAAGCACTATTCGATTAGTCATCTAAAGTAATCTGGTCCTTCATTATTAAGTTATGGCTCTATAAGCAAAGAGGTTAACAAAGAATAGATCACGATCGAAATTGTCAGAATGGATAAGAAAAGCCATGAGCTATGAAGGTGGAAAGCTAAAGGGAAAAGGGGAATCCGAGTGAAAGAGGAGACCCCGATTGACCTGTCTTCTTTTCCTTGCCTTGTCTATCTCTTTCTTTTCTCTTTCTTCAATGAGTGTAATAAGCAACACAACAACTCTCCATTGAACTCCCATTCAATCCATTTCCCATCCCCAATTCACCCCAATATTTATGGCGAAAATGGGGATAAATTTAGGTTTTAAACCATTAACATACAATCTCCCTTTAACAGAATAATAAAATAGACTATATGTTTAGTGACTATCAGAGTTATCTACATTGAGCAGTGATGCAAATCCTGCGTTCTCAGTGGTGCGCCAGATTGAGCACGTTTACGAAGTAAATTCCTTTGGCCCAGAGTCTATCGAACAAGTATGTATTCAGAATGAGCAATTGGATGTGCCAAATGTTCTGTATTTTTATTTTTCGAAAGAACAAAGTACTCGTAGTCTTGTAGTCAATCTCAATCAGAGGAGGAGTTCACTTCGCAAACGCGCACTACAGAGAACTCGAACAATAAAGACAATTGCTACTTACGAGATCAATCCTACATTATACTAATGTCTAAAATAGGTCCTTCAAAACTACTGGATACCGCATGTCAACTAGAATATTTATATCTCGTAGCATTAAAGCAGCGATGACGACAAAGAAAATCAAAAATAGGAGTGGGTGGGTGGAAACAAAAGAAAAATAAGGGGAGAGCTCGAAGAGAGACGATAATCGCGACGATTAGAGAACGGGAAAACTCCCGAATATGGAACCCGAAAATTATGGGGATACGAGAATATCTAAAATAGTTTAGAGAAGTTTTTGAAGAAGAAATAACTACCGGATGTGCGTGAGTGGAATGAGATTGACAAGAACGGGTTACAAAAATGGGAGCTGCTGGACTTTTACTTCTTGTTCTATGTGAACCTAATGATACTCAAATTGATTGATATTTCGATTTTAAAAGTCTAGATCAGAGCCCAACTTATAACTAACAGATCCCTTTTTGTTGAGTTGACTCAACTGAAAGAAATCTTTTGATTGGTCACGCGTTTTTGCGAGTTTTGACCCATAAACTCGATTAGGGTTACGCTCAAACTTCTTCGTAAAACTCGACTCTCTGAAAATAAAACACTCAAAATATTTCAAAAAGTTGAAAGATTCAAAATCAGTGGTGAATAAGTTTTTCAACAAAATAATACTTGCAATCATCTTTACAATAAAAAGTTGGGATAAAAAGCTCGATTTTTGGTTCGAGAAAAGTTTAGATGTCGAGAAATGATTGACATGAAATCCCTCATCTTCACACAATCTCCTAAAAGATTACCAACTGTTCTTTTTTGAAGGAGAACTATTTTTGAAAGCTTTCGGATTTGGAAAACTTTTAGAAAACAACTAGAAAAAATTCCATTTGAGCAAATCATCGCCGACTAAATGAATCAAATGACGAAAAGGGTTCCAAAAATGGCTGCACAAATAGATCAAAGGTTCTTACTTACAAGGGAATGTTAACAGGGTGTGGTGGCCAAATAACATGAGCCATATACTAACCGACGTAGAATTTTGCGGTGATTCCGAATCTGCTTCCGTTTTTGCAACGCAGCACTCTGTCAAAAGTTATAAGCGCTCAAAGTTTTGTATGGAATCGCAGAAAACAGTTTATAAGTTGACTTACCAGAGCGGAAAAGATGTCGTAGTGGCCGGGTGGCAGTAGGCTTGGTATCGAGGCAAGGACTCGAGGGTTCGAGTCCGGCGTTTGCCTTTTTTTTTGCTCATAGCCTAGTGGTTAGTGTGGGCGTGCTCTTATGCATTTTTGTTCCCTGGTTCGAAGCCGCTCACGGACAAAGCTTTTTATAATTTTGCAAAATGATTAAAATTATTTTTAAGGCCAGTAAGAGCCAGGAAAGCCAGGATCACCAAAAGCATACCCAGTCAAAAACACGCAACTGAACAGTGTCTCTGGACTTCATGAAGGGCTCTCATATGGTATTCTTTTCTAAAAAATACTTGCATAAGACTATTTCTTTTGGTTCCCCTGTATCCGGATCGGATGATGTTAAGTTAAGGTTAAGCAACCGGTGAAACGGTACGGTAGATAACCGATAGCGGTAGGCTTAAAGGGGATATCTTGGATAATATCCTATTTGGTACGGTAGATAACAAGTGGATAAGATGATAGACTCGAAATAATGCTTTTTTTGTTTATGTAACGTGGTTTTGTTTTCTTGATTCAAATTTCAGTTTGATCTATATATAAATTTATTATTTAACTTTAGAAAATGAGCGGCGAGGAAATCGCCAGCTTTAGCATGTTGTCGATACAGGACATCGATGAGGGGGAGATTTGCTACTCGGCAAAGGAAAGCAACAAGGAAAATGTGAGCAGATTTTTACTTTTTAAAAGTTTTAGAAAGACACTTACCTTAATTAAGTTCAAGCGAGGTTAATTGCGCAAAACTTATACCGATTTCAATAATGCCTTATAAAATTTTGTGTTTAGAGGTCCCCCTACAAGGAAGCACACTATTTCCGCTCACTTCAGAGGTATAAACCGTTAATCTAGTTCATGCTCTATTATTATTTTCAGCCAACTCGATTCAATGCCTGTTCCTGATAAAGATCTCGCCGAAACACCGGAGTGGATGAGTGTGCAATTGCTTCCATATCAACAGTACGGTCTTAATTGGATGAAATGGCGTGAGGAAACGAGCACTGGAGGCATTTTGGGTAACTAATAAACGTTGTATACAGTATATAGTTATATTTTTCTTTCTAGCCGATGAGATGGGACTTGGGAAAACAACACCGGCGATTTCTCTCATCACTTCGTTTTTGATCGCATTACAGAATAAGAAATTTCTCAAGATAGCCAAGGAAAATCAAAAGCGTTTAGTAAACAAAGCAATGTATGTTTGTAAAAGTTTGCTGACTTTATTTCTACTTTTAGTCAAGATTCTGGAAGAAAAATGACGGGAACTTTCTCCACTTTGGTGGTCGTTCCCGGTTCGGTTTTGAATCAATGGCAACAAGAACTGAAAGACAAGGTGACTTGTCTTTTCGAGATTAAGTATGTTAATTTTAGGTTAACGAAGATCACCCACTCAAGATTTACTGTCACACGGGCCCCAAAAAAAGCCGGGACAATTTGGACGATAAAGTGTACGTTTTTGACAAACTTCATCTTAAAAGCTTTTTAGGTTACGCCAGGCAGATGTTGTGTTGACGACTTACGAGATTTTGAGAAACGACGTTATTAGGAAATCACAAGGGAATAAGGTATGTATCCAACGCTTTTGGTACTCATGGGTTATACAGCCACAGCGGCTCAACTGGAATTATATAATAGATCCAGATCTCTAATTTGTGGATGTATGTTTCACATGTAATTGTATAAACCTATTTGGTTTGCAACAAATATGTTTTGCAATTTACGGAAATTTGTTTGATATGCAAATTCGCGGATGTGTATTCCCAGTTGAGTCGTTGCGGATGTATAACCCATAAGAACCATTCTTTTTTACGGTAATGCTTTTAATTAAGCTTGTTTTCAACGAACATGCCGCTATTCGCAAAGTCTTTTGGAAGCGGGTTATACTCGACGAAGCCCACACAATCAAAAACTTGGTTGGTTTTCGTTATGAATTTATGAATTACCTGGTGTAACTAGACTGTTTAGGCAACTCAAATCAACAGTGCTGTGATGGATATCGAAGCTGATTGCCGATGGGCTCTGACGGGGACACCATTACACTTCTATGCACTAGTGAGGTATGTTTTACTTGTGGTTGCTTTTAATAACGCTGTTTCAGGTTTCTTCGAATCATGCCCTTTGCTGATCCCGGCTTTTGGGAAGAGAAGATGAGCGACGAAACACGTAACACTCAAAAAGCTACTTTCAACAGATTCTTTTAGCTGCTACTCAAAATCGTTTGGACACACTGATCGGAACAATTCTTTTGCTGCATCATGATAAACCAATCTTACGACTTCCAGACCGAACAAACTATATACATCGTGTGCATCTGGAGGGAGACGAGTCGAAAGCCTATGATCTAATGCTGCTAGCATCACAACAAAAGGTATTTTCAAACCATCTTAGACATTGTAGCGTTTTAATCTGCTCTGCTTTTAGGTGAAGCAACTCTTGGACGAAAAAAGCGGCCATTTTCCACGATCGACGCGTTCGCAAGATGTTCCAAATGTCTTTGAAAGAGCCTTACAAGAAAAGATTGGAAAGATGATGATGCATGTGATTCTGGTCGTGCTTCTACAACTTCAACAAACCGCGATCCACTTCTGTCTGGCTAAAGAGGTACGTTTGGTGGGATTTTCTTAACAAACGCTTTACCATAACATTTTTCACTTTAGGCTTTATCGATGGACGCTTTCGATGGAGTGCTTGGGCCCTTAAACGAAACAGAAGCCAAGGATATTGATGGCGACATTTCTTTAATCAAGGACGAGAACAAGTACACCATATTCGACGCCAGCGTGAGAAGCAAGAAAGTTTGTGCTTTTCCTTTGGGATCTATTTCATTTTAAATTTAGTTGCAAAAGGTTATGGCATTGATTAACGACATTGTGAAGAAGGGAGACAACGTCGTTGTCGTCAGTCAATTCGTGAGCGTTCTGCGATTGTTGGCCGTTTATTTGAATGAGGTAATAAACTCTAGTCTACGTGTACAATGCCCAAGCTTTAGGACAACATTCGATATCTTATCTTTGACGGATCGCTCAATCGGGACAAGAAAGGCGAAGTCATCAATGCGTTTGTGATGGAGGAGCAGGTGCCCGTCCTCCTGCTTTCACTCACTTCGGGAGGCACCGGGTTGAACATCCAGACTTGTTGGTTGCATTTTTTTCTTTTATGCCGTAGATGTAGGCGCCAATATGATTATCGTCGAGCCGCACTGGAATCTCCAACTCGAAGAGCAAGCCTGCTCCCAAATTCATTGCCACGGGCAGAAGCAAGCGGTTCAAATTCACAAGTGACTTTGCTGGTAATAATGCATCAAATTCAACTAGCTTTAGATTTTACTGCGAGGGAACGATTGAGGAACGAGTAGTGCAGCTACGGGAAAACAAGTTGAAGCTAGTATCAGGAATCTTATCAGGACGAACTGAAAAGTAAGTGTTAAAATTCTTGTTTGTTGTCTTTGCAGTTTGCAATAAAAGTTTTAGGGGGAATACATTGACGTTGGACGACTTGCACTTCTTGTTTTCGATGGATAAGATAATGCCAGCCAAGAAGAAGAAAGCTACAGGTACTTCGGAAATCATGGAAAACTTTAAGAAGAAGCAACTGAATGTAAGAGGTTTTACCATAATTGGTTTTAAATAATGTAGTTTGTGATTGCTTTCCAGTGGATTTTTCGTACAAGTTTTATTTTAGCACATGCCAACCTCTTCTGTCAATAGGATATTGCTTGAGGCACTTCCTGATGTCGTTTTCTATGCTGTAATGGAGAAACTTCCTGCACGGGTCATCGAAAAGTTAGCAGCCTTCATCTTCTAACTTTAATCTCTGCTTTAGCACTGTTCGACAACTCTCAAGGGATTGCTATAGAAGGGTCGAGCTGCACAGAGCCAGACTTCCTCGTGTTTATATCGATAAGCTTTATGTTGATGGGAACTGGGTAAGATATTGTTGTGTTAGTCACAAAAAACATAGGTTTTAGTTTCGGCTTTTTATAAGCGATAGAGCAGATGATCGATTGCAATATGCGGAAAGGATTGATCCAGCTAACTTAACTCAACATTTGGATAATTTGAAAGAGCGTGCAACCTTTAACACCCTCGAATTGGTTAGTTTTCCGTAATATTTTATGGTACTTAAAATCTGTCTTTTAGCGGAATGTCAATTGGGAAATGTTTGCAAATTGCAAGTTCAAATGCGAAGAATTGTCTTGTTTTGTCAGTGGAACGACTCTTTCGCCGGAAAGATTCATGGATATTTTTCGCAGTATAAGACCAACACGCAAGCTAGTTGTTTCTGTAAGTATGTATTGGAACGGATCAAAACTAGGCTGATTAAGGCGTATGGGGACAACCAAACTTTTCCTGTTACGAGAGACTTTTTCACCAATAATTATGCGATTGGATTGCAAGAAGTTGGGCTGATTGGTCACGGGAATGCCATGATTGATCCATTAAATGACACGGTTTGTTTTGATTTAACTGTCAATGAACAATTTTTGTTACGACGCTTACTCCGCATAATATTTATTGTTTAGATCTTGTTGGATTCAATTCCTTTGATTTTTTACAGTCATTTTCAAACAAATTTCGGGTGTACTCTTGATGGGATCTTAACGATGATCCGAGGCTGGTACACTTCAGGGCGTCAAATTGATAAAATTGGCCTTCGAGCAGTTGGCGGGGAAGCAGAACGTCAAAATGTGAGCTCTCTTAACTTTCTTATTCTGCTGAAAGTAATTTGGATGCAGTTTTTAAAACATTTGCAAGATTGACTTAACTATTCTAGTCTAGATAGCCTAGATAAACATTGAAAAGCAATTGGTAGTTTGCCCGATAAAATTGTTCAATTTTTAGTTCTTGCACAGCTTATCTGGATTGCAAGATGTTAAACTGCTCTCCGACGAGGGTTACTGTCCTGTCCGCGCTTTAAAAAGAGCAAATGGGGACGTCGTTGAGCTTCGTGTTTGCTGTAATCGAATAAGCCATATTAAGTATGTTTTAGCATGGTTTTTTTCTAATGTATGAAACTATATATTACAAAATTGTTTTAGAATCTCCATGGTTCGACTAGTGCCCGGCCCGGAGGCGGACTTGTATAGGCGGTATTATGACGTAGGATAATGCACAATATTTATTCCTTAGATTGAACTAGAAGCTGTATATTGTTCTCTATGAATTTGTAATGTATTTTAAAGCTTAAGTTTCCATGTAAAGTTTCCATGTAAATTTTGTCCATTGTGATTGCTATTTCTGCTTGAGCATTGCAAAGAATATAAAAGTATAAAAGGGGACTTTTAGCGTCAAAATCTTTATTCGTGAGTGGAGTCGGCCGACACTCGGTGCTGTTGAGTTCGTACTGAAAGCACTCGGCTGATCTCTTTCCCTACTCCCTGGTTGTAAACAAAGAGGTGGCAAAATAAGCTGAATCCAGGTCTTGCCTCGGCCACAAATAGATAACAAAGTAGATGTACACAAATGTATAAATTCTGGGACCGAACAGGAGTCTTTGTTGAATACTGTAGAATCCAAGTAATCCTTTCCTAGAGAGCTACCGCAAATCCTTTATTTTTCGGTATCCGCAAAAGTGCGGCTCTAATTGAGGATTTACGGGATTTACTGATTGAGTTTTGTAATTGATTCCTCATCAAATGACACCAAAAATTGCTCGATTCAATGAAAAAAGCCGCTTTGACTACGGAAAAGGGATTATGTCTTTTAGAAAACTTGAGCTCTATTCTTTAAAACACGCTCTACTCTTTAAGGCTACTATAAAAAGTGTATGCACTAGGCAAATTGTATGGAGGGTATGCAAATTTTCACTTTTGTGTATACGAGAGGAAATTGACCTAGGTTTAGGTGTTACTGATGAATGGACAGTTCGGCGTTGGTTCTTTGGCTAACGTTACTCTACAAACTCCTGACGCCATCGGAAACGTGAATGCAGTCGCAGCCGGATATAATTTTATTAGTCAATGAAAGTAGTCAAGCACGACCTAGATTATTTTGAACTTTTCGTATTTTACCTTCTTCTCGCTGAACTTCCACAGGTGTTCCGTATAATTGTAAAGCTTTCTCGAACGCGTCTTTCAATCTAAATGCAGATGCTATCGAAAAAGAAGTTGACATACGATTCATCTGATGGTTGCTTGCCAATGACAAACCCATCGTTCTCGCGAAGCATTGAACATGACTTCATTAAACTAACATCTTGGTGCCAGTTAGATTGTGCTAATCATATTTATTATCATCAATACACCCAAACACAAAACTGAGCAATAAATATCGACCAAATACGGAGAAATTTTTCAACTTGTAAAGTGAGGTAGGAAAATTTGCTTTTCCAAAGAAATTAAGCGGCACTTCGAAGATTCGTCCATTGGGATTTCACTCGGGCGAGGTATTTCCGGACTTCTTCGAGAACCTGGAGAGATTTGTATTAGAAAGCGAATCAGAATGGGTTTCTGTAGAACTACTACTGTATCCACATAGGCTTAGGGTTACTGTAGCTAGGTGATAAAACCCAGAAGAAGTAGCCAAACCAAAAAGTAGCTCAATAACTAGCGTGTTTAGTTGATAAGCGTACCTCTTCTTGAATGGCGTACAAACTCTCGGCTTGTCCCAGGGATTGCTCGAATGTTTGAAGGTATTCGATGAAACCCTCAAAGGTGGCACCGGCTCCCAATTGTGTTCCCTGTTCTTTCAATGTGATCAATCGCTGCTGTAGATTCTGGTTTGCCGAATGGATTCCCTTCAACAAGAGGTCCTCTGGACTGATTCTAAAAGTACTTTTTGAGCATCGTCTAGTATTTTTCATTGCTGATTGATTGCAACTCAAAATACCGAACCTCAACTTCTCAGCCTCAGTCTCAATCATTGTCTTGAAATCCGAGATCGAATCTTGCACTTTCCCCGTTGCCCATTTCCCTTGTTGTCGAACCACATCAAGTAGAGCCAAATTCTTGCTGAATGTCTCGAAAGCCGATTGGAATTGAACGGAGATTGGATCGATCACTTGATTGTGGGCCTAAAGAGTGCTGTTCAGATCATTCTCGTCAAGTTATCATTAAGTTTTTCTATTTTACCTTATGAACGAGGAGATTGTACATGCTCAAAGCCAATCTTTTCACCCGATCTTTCAACGAAGAATCATCGCCAGTCGGGACTTGGATTCCAAGAGATTTTTCGAGAATCGCTCCCGCTGCATCCAAAATCGAATTGGCGCTTTCCAAAAATTTCTCGTTCGCGAAATCGAAAGGGATCTGAAAATTAAGCTGATGAAGGTTTTATTGACTGCATTGGAGTTGGACAGGCTTTTATGGGGTTGGGGCTGGGAATACAAAACATGATTAAAGCCGGGATTCGAACCAGCGACGCTTACCGGGCGAACGCTCTACCAATGAGCTACACCTACACGTATCCCGTTACCACCAGGGCCTTATGCTTTACTTGAGGTTATTTCTTTACTTTTAGCTTCTCAGACTTACCCGCAAAACCCTGAACGCTTCTTGAATAGCTTCCCAAATCTTTGCCTCGAAGTATTCAACGACTTGCACCGTTTTGCTCTTTACATTTCCAGCTCCATCAATGAGAAGAGATGTTGATGCGAGTGTTGCAGCTAAACTCAATTGACCAGCAATCACTCCAGCTCCAATAGTCAGTGTTCCACATTTGGCAGCTGTGTCTTTTCCATAAGTGACCACGTTTTTCGTTGTTTCGACTCCTGGAAATTAAAGATTGGTAAATTTAAGTAAACAAAGTAAAACTAAATAGCATTTTAATCAGATTTCACCCACCATAAGTGTAGGCATTCTCAACTCGTTCTTTCGGTTGAGTATACAAACGACGATAAACAGTAGATGCTGTGCTGAAGACCATGTTGCGACCAGTGGCTGCCATATTCTCTGCCTGAAAATGAAAGAACAATGAGACTTTATTTTTTTGCTCTTAAGACATTTCTCTTGTCATCGTTTGATGTCAATGTCATCGTTTGAAATTCGACTCACCGTTTGTAGAGAATTCTCAAGAATTGGATGGCTGTGCTTGGCGTCCTCGTACTTTTTGTAACCCTAAATTTATAGACTCCATAAAATTTGCATAAAATTTTAATTTTAGCAAACCTCTTGAACGTAGGGATTCTCGACAAAACCGCAATAGGCTTTGTAGATATAACCTTCCTCTGCTGGTTGGGTCATTTTGGATGAAGCTGAAATAGTTTTAACTTAAAGATGAAGGAAAATATAGAGTTTCATTAGGAAAAATATAGATCACCTAAAATAATAAAGTAAGTTAACAAAAAGAGTTTTTACAAGTCAATAGTTAGATAAGTATTGCTAAAACCGGCAAAGATTTGTAAGCAATGCTAATAAGAGCTCTGATGATGGAAATTGTCAGCTTTTAAGCATTTTCTAAACGTTGAACCATAGTAAAGTCAAGAATATGTTTGAATAGAGACAAAAAGTTGACGGTTTAGCCTAGAGAAATGCTTAAAAAGCTAGCGGCTTAGCTAGCCTAGAGGTTTGACTCTAGAAACAGGCAAAGACCAAAAGCCATCTGCAAAACAAGATATTCATTAGTCAGCTTAAAAATCTCAAGCTTTAAAAGCCATTGTAAACTGATTGACGAAAACATTCCCAAATGAAATGAGTGGATTGCAGAGTGGAGTGGAGTGCTGGGTGCTTTTTTAGGGATTCACTTTTCTCCGCCCCTTCCTTTTCCCAAAGATAGCCGATGGGTTTCTCCTCCGCAAAAAATCGGCCCGTTCGATCGCTCGGACTTTGCCCCTTTTCCCATTTTTCTCCCCATTTCCTCCCTTTTTCTCCCTTTTTTCTTGACCCCGATGGCATTTTTCGTTGTTTTCGTCAATTGCACCAGTTCTTTGAGCTTTTTTCCTCTTTTCCAAAGGGAATCCCCAAATTATCACCCACCCGAATGCTGACCCAAAAAAACTGATAGCCACTTGCAGGGTTTAACACAAAAAAGGTGTTTCAAAGTGCAAAGGCAATGCAGTTTACAGTTTACAACACAGTTGTTGATCTGGGGTTTCGAAATAACCGATTTGACCTTGGGTACTCGACTTTTCCCCCGTTGTTTACTTGTTTTTGGGTAAAAGATTTGTTTTTCTCGTGTACAAAGGTTAAAATAGAAACTCTGCATCATTTTGAGTTATCTAATATTTTGATTTTATTTTTAGGTCATAGAGATTTTTACCTTTTACAGATGGTTAGACAAGTTGGGTAACTAAATCAGTTCTTTGCATTGGCTCAAATTGAAAACAAAACCCTTTTGACGCATTGAAATGTTTCTACAATAGTTATGTCACCAAGGAGTAAATGTTCGGAAGTAAAGATTTTGAATAAGTAAGCTCAGAAGAGATAAGCATACACTTTCTAAGTAGGGTTTTTGATCGGAAATCGATATCATTTGTTTTTGGGTAGCACACCGGTGAAAAGATATTGCGGGGAAAGCTTTAAAGATAAAAGAAATAAAAGTAATGCTTTGAAAGATCGTAAAAGAAATGCTTTGGAAAGAAATGATCTTGAATTTCAAGAAATGAATCAGTGAGAACTTTGTGAAAGAACATAAGTGAGACAATTTTAAACTATAAATTGTTTCGAAAACTTTCGTACGGAGATGTGTCCGATCCTTTGCAATCGGAAATATACCTGGAATGTTTTATCAAGAAATGTAATAGTAAAAAAATCTCTTACAATTAAAGTACACCTTATTTATTTAGCCTATAGTTTTATAAGGTAAACCAGAAGAAGTAGAGTGTGTTCCTTGGGAGTAAGTCAAATTTGCAAACTTTCAAGAGCTCAAAAATGGGTGTTTTTGTTGGATTTTCTTTTCTTTTTATTGAAAGCCTTTAAAAAGCTGAGCATTTTGCTATTTGAGATTGAAAAATCCGAGAAAATGAAAAATTTTGTCTAAAGTGGGCTCTTCTAATAGAGAGGGCTCTTTAATTGGAATAAATACGGCACCTTACAGTCCAAGATCTTTACCCTAGACTCCAATCATCCAATGTTCATTGTGCTAGACTGTCTAGTCCTTTTTTCACTCTTTGCACCTAAAAACACTCTCGCTGATTCACGTGAAAAGAATGGAGAAATGCAATGGACAACTTGCATCACTATTTGGGTGAACGATAGGGATTTCCTTGGAGCAAAGTACACTATGGGAAGTGTAGCAAATTATTCGAGAGTCAAACTTGGATATTTAAACCAAATTAAATACAGGAGAAATTACAAGAACAAAACGAATAATAATAGGGATTAATATTATAAGCATAACTTTTGCACACATTGAATGATGAAAAACAGATGCTTCATAGATTGTTGGCTTAAATGTGCTCGTTAACTGAATATCTTGTTTTATGTTTACTTTTTTTTATACTTTTAATCAATGAGTTTAAGTTTGATTGAGAATTTTCATAGAAAGGGGAAACGTGAGGGGTCAAAGAGTGATTGGGTGGGTGAAGGAGGACTCACCCGATAGACAAAGAACATCATTTCGCAAGCTTTTTCTTAGCAATCGCTGTTGAAAGGGTTGTACCTTGTACTCGATATTTCTGATTCAGAAAGTTTGTAAAAAAACTCTTTAGAAAAATTTGACAGTTTAACTTTACAGTAACCCCGCAAGCTACAATCTTTACTACTTTTTAAATAATAATTTTTGTTCTCACTTAAGTTCTTTGTAGTTCGTTATCAATTTTTTAGTCTTTAGTCAAACAGTTGTCGATCAATCAAAGTGTATAGGATTACCGTATTCTCTCTAATAGTAATGCACTCTTTAATAGTAGTGCACTCTTTAATAGTATTGCGGTCCGAGAGGGGGTTGAAAAAATAGTAGTGCACCCTTGAAAATTTGAATTTCTGGTGCTTCTTTTTCATCTAAACCTTTTTGACTTTATGTTTATGTGACATTCTAAAGCTATACATGCAAGCAAAAGTGAGGCTTTTTTTATTCATTTATTAACTATTCTTCAAATGAAAAAGTTAACAAAAAATCTAAAATTGTTGTGCAAAGGGCAAAAACATCTTTTTGTTGTTTGTCAAGACACAAATTGTCAACTCGCCGGCCCACAACTGTATGTCAAAAGGAGCCAAAGGAGTACGTGAAAGAGTTGCAAGAATTTTTGGAACAAATCTTATATCTGTCTTACTTTGGTAAATGATAAAACTCTTTAATGGTAGTGCACTCTCTAATAGAATTGCGGTCCAGGAGGGGGTTGAAAAAATAGTAGTGCGCACTACTATTAGAGGGAATACGGTATATCCTTTTTAGCTAAACATATTTCCTTTAGCTTCATTTTTGGAATGGCAAACCCCTCTCAATTTTCTCTTTTTCTTCTTTAGCCTTTTTCAGTGTCAATCGTGTTTTTTTTTGTTTTCATCTCCTGGTGCAACCCCAAGATGGATGTAATAGAAAAGGTTTTATCTAAGAGAAACGAGTCCTTTGTTTCAGCAAAGATCTCAGAGGATACTGACTGGAAAATTCGAGTGATTGCTTGGAAATCGTGGCGATACGACATCAATTTTATAAAGAAATAAAGGGAAATTCGGAGAAATATGGATATCGTTAGTTTAGCTGGCATAAATTAGCGTGTGTTCCTCGCGAGTAAGTAATGAGCAAAACCCTCAAAGCACGCGAGAGCCAAACTTGCATCGGAGACCGGTCTCTCGATGAGAGTTATTCAGGTACAACACTGTAGAAGACAACAATTTAATGAGTCTAAAAAATCATAATAGGGTAAAAATTAGAGTGTGTTCCTCGCGAGTAAATAATTACTCGAGTAAAATTTGCATGAGTAATCTTGACTCGATTAATCGGCGCTTTTGGTCGAGTAACTACGAGTAATCCTCTTTACACATCGAGTAAATTGAAAAATCTTTACATTTGAAGGGAATTTGCCACCAAATCAGTTGAACGGTTGAATATCTTTAAAAGGAGTCGTATATAAGGCGGCGCTCGTGATTTTTGCATCAATTTCTTTGCAATAATTGAATTTTCGCTAAAAGTACGGTAATTTTTTCTAAGCGTGCGTTTTAAAAAGGCATTACTTGTGAGGAGCACACTCTAGTATAAATTATTTATTTAATTTAATGCTTACTCGAGGTATGGATAATCGAACGAGCACACATCTGAAATAATCTCGGCTATAGCGTAGACGATTTGTCGAGATGCTCGGTCACGATCAAAAAGCTGTAAACTAGCAAATATTAGGTTGGCGGGAAAATAATGCGAATTTTTAACTTGTGCTCTTGGGAAAGTAATGACCGACAAACAGAGAAAACCGCGATAGTAACAGAGAAGCAGAGTGTGTTTGCTTACACAATCATAATATTATTCGAAAATATTTGTTCATTTGATATCAAAAAATGACGGAACAAAAGACCTTATTCGAGCTGCTTTACTCTATGACTTTAAGCTTGGAAAATCTGCCCGTGAATCGCATAATTCTACTTCAAAGGCCTATGGCAAAGGTAGTATTAGCGAAAGCCAATGTTATCGATGGTTTGAGCGATTTCAAAGTGGAAACGAGAGCCTAGAAGATGAGCGTCACGAAAGACGTCCTCGAAAGCTGGATGAGTCTCAACTTTTGCAAATTATTGAAGAAGATCCCACTTGCACCACTCGGGAGTTGTCGGAAATGTTCAATGTTGATCATAGCACCATTGAAGAGCATTCACATTTGATTGGAAAGCGAAACAGATGCGGAAAATGGTTCCCGCATGAACTGACCTTCAATCACAAAATTTCCCGTATGAACACTTGTTCAATTTTGATTCAAAAATCAAAAGCACATGATTTTTGGAAATCGATTGTTACTTCTGATGAAACGTGGATATTATATGATAACGTTAAGCGCAAGCACCAATGGCCATCACCAAAGCAAGTCCCGGTTGCCATGTCAAAACCTGGTCTGCATGGAAAGAAGTTGATGTTGTGCGTATGGTGGAACTATCGTGGATTGGTTTATTTTGAACTGCTCAAACCGGGTAAAACTGTCACATCTGAACTTTACAGTGAGCAGTTAGAGCGTGTGAATCAAGCTTTACCGAAATCTCGACATGACACTTCAAAAATTCGATTTTTGCGTGATAATGCAAAACCGCACACGGCAAAGATGATCCTCCAACAAATCGAAGAGCTGGGTTGGAAGCATCTACCTCACGCCCCATACAGCCCTGACTTGACCCCATCAGACTATCACTTATTCAGGTCTCTAAAGCAGTTCATCCCCGATCAGCTGTTCAACGATTTCCGGGAACTCGAAAATGCTGTCACCAACTATTTTTCGTCAAAAAGTCCCCAGTTCTCTGAAGAAGGAATTATTGAATTGAGCAAAAGTTGACATAATGTCCTAAATAATAATGGAGAATACCTTTTATATTAATCCTCTTTATTTATTGTTTTTTTTAAATAAAAATTCGGGTCAAAAAAATTCGCATTATTTTCCCGCCAACCTAATAAAAGAGCTTTGGTCTACTCTAAACCTTGAGGAATTCTTGTAGATGAATTTCATTATAAAACGTGCCGCATCGGTTTCGCTAGGTGGTCGTTTTTAATCGAGAAATAGATAGCCAAAAGCAAGGATGGAATGGTGATGGCGAGAGCCTGAAATCATTCATCTATCACAATGGCAGAATAACAGTTCTTCAAATCGTTTGAACGTATTGTCAATCGATTCTCACTCTTTCACTTTTTAAAGGACTATTGCAAAAGTTGCAAAAAATAGCTACGAGTTCTCCCCTACCCAACAGAACGATTATCAACCTCCATTTGCATGATCGTGGTGATAAATTGAATGTCCATCACAACGGCTCATCGAATGTCTGGTCGATGGCCTTTTTTGGGTGTCGAGAGCTCTTCAATCCATGAAAGATACGTGAAAACGGCTAAAAAACGTTTTTTTTGTGTGCGATTACATGTGCATACAGAGAACACTTTAAAACAGCTTTTCAAAAAAGAAAAGCTTAAACGGAGTCGAACCTTTGGCCTAGAGTTTTGCATTGCGACACTTTATCCGCTACACTACGCAAACATTTCTTTGTCGCCCGCGCAAGCTTTATAAGAGAGAGAGAGTTTTTTCAGAAAACGTTTCAACATTTCAGAAAACGCCCCAGAAGTTTTATCGTTTTTTTCCTACGTTTATGGCAATTTCACCAGAGAACTTGCGCAAGAAATTGTGCAAAGGCTTGTTTGCTAAGTTTGTTATCAGCTCACCTGACTCAAGATTTGCCTTATAAGCTAAAAATTGATAACATGACTTTTGACTTTTTGACTTGTCATTACAGAACTCGGTCGCCAACGTTTCTTATTTTTTCTCAACCGATTATTTAATTTTGTTAAGCAGAAATATCTTATATTGTATGTGTTGCAGCCGAATAAATTTAAATGCAAATTTTACATGCAAGTTTTACATGCAAGTTCAAGGGTTCGGTTCCTTTGCTTTTTATTTAAAAAGTGTTTACAGGCCGGTCTAATAGAGGATTTACAGTAAAAAGCAAAGAATAGCGGAAATGAACTCTTGACCTTTCATGTAAAATTTGCTTTTAAAATCTAATGGGTTCAAAGTTATTCGGCTAGCCGGATAACTTTGAAATTCATTTAGCTGAAAAAGTTATTCGGCTGCAACATATGCATTTTCTCCGCAGCTCATCGCTTTAGAATGGGCTCTGTGGAAGTGCCAGAGACAGACGGGGGAAACCTGATAAAATTCATTACCAAAGACATTTTGCCAAGGGTCGAGGACGTTATTTCACCAACTCAAAGAGTGATTCGTGAGGTGGTTCCGGTGGTCGTAAAAGAAGTTGCCGATCTAGCCAAACATTTGGCTCCCGATGCACCAACTCGTATCGCTCGGGACACTCTAGCAAACCGAAACCCTGATGAAGCCGGTAAGGTGCAAATGGGACAACAGAAGTTGAGAAAAAACAATTGCGAGAGTTTTTTTGTAAATAATCTCAATTTTCAGGTGAATACGATCTAACCGAAACGTTGGAATATTCACCGAGTGGTCAAGTGATCAAGAAGACGATGAATCGGCATCTACATGTTGGAAAACGAGCACAAGAGAATCACATAGCTTTTTCAAAGGAAACTTTCTATATGATTTGTGGTCTCATTTTTGTGTTGGCTTTCTTTTTCCCCTCACCTTGGTGATTGTCATATAAGGGGCATCATTTTCTTTTCTTTATACTACAACTTTTCCAGTCGATTCCCAAATGCAAGTTTTCTTATGCTAATTGAAATTTTATCGGCTAAGTTCAACAAAGTTTAATACATACTCGTCAAACGTTTATTTTCACAAGAAAAGAACAATTTAAAATCAAACCTTGATAACAAAGCCTTAAATGCATTTAGAGAAATCGGTTTGTTGCATCATGCAAAGTGTGAGTGGGAAAATTGAAGGAATTTTGGGAAAGAACAGACGGTAAAATCCATTACTCATTTTTTTAATCAATAATCAATGCATAAAAATATTTAGAGATCATCATATTTGTGACTAGAAAACAAGAGACCAGAGGTCAACAAAATTTTCCTGAATAAACTTTATAGCTTAAAATAGCGCTCTCAATGTTCATGCTTTTCATTTGATACGAATCACAAAGATCAAAGACTCAATATCGAGTTGAATATGAGATCATATTGTCGAAAAGAATACCTTTTGTACCCACACTTCTCATCCTTTACCACCAAATTTTTCTACTTTCTGACAAAAGTAATCAAAAAAAATTTCAATAGACTATGCTTTAAAATAGTTCACTGAATGCTTTTCTTTTGCTACAAAGGATCAAAAGAGACTGGGTCCATTGTAAAAAGCGAAACACATTTTAACTCAGTCCTATAATTGTAATTTCAGAAATCAAAGAACAAATTCAAATATAAAAGCTCAGCGATCAAATGGGCAACTCATTCGACTCAATTGACTTTGAGGGTGTCTCTCTCATCGTCTCTGATCTTCTTTCTACTCGTCGGTCTTGCAGCCGCTAGTAAGTGAAATTTAGAGATAGCTTTAAAGATATTCAATCCCTTTCCATTATTAAGGCACTTGTCCAACTGATTGGGTGCTTTGGCGTAACTACCGGACTGGTGTCGACTACTGCTACTATTTAAGGGTAGATTTTTGATCCGAACTTGTTGCTTGCTACCTAAATAGTAAAATAACCACGTTACTAACCGGATTTTTAGATAGTGAACTATCAGGTTGGCAACTAAATAATGGCCCTTTTCAGTAAAAACAAAAAATTTATTAACAAGATGAACAAATATCAACATCAATCCAAAAGGTATTCTCCGTCATTCTTTATTACTTCTTTCCACTTTTGACGGAGCAACTGGATTCCTCTCTTGAAAAATTCTTCTGGTTGATCGTCAAAGAACTTCTGCACTGAAATTCGGACTTCGTCAAGGTCATTGAACTTTTTCTCGGCTAGAAAGTGTTGCATCGATCGAAAAAGATGGTAATCACTAGGCCCCATATCCGGGCTGTATGGCGCATGAGGAAGAACATTCCAGCCCAACTCCTCGATTTTTTCTCCATTGTAAGTTTTGCAGTGTGTGGTTTTGCGTTATCATGGAGAAAATGAATTGAAGAGGGTTCGAGTCCTTGAGAGCGAATTGCTTGATCTACACGATGTAGTTGAGACGAATAGAGTTCTGAATTAACCGTTTGCCGGCTTTTGAGAACCTCGAAATGCACCAACCCACGAGAACTGCACCACACACAGAGGAGAGTTTTCTTTGAGTGAATATCCGGCTTCGGAGTTGGTTTTGGGTTTTCGTTTGTGCTAAGCCACTGTCGTTTTCGCGTTCGATTATCATAAAAGATCCATTTTTCATCAGAAGTGACAATGGAATCCAAGAAGCTTCCCTTTTTCGCAAGTTTTAGTAGTATTCCAGCTGTGATAACGCGAGTAGCCTTATTTTCTTCGCTCAATTCATGCGGAATCCACTTTCCACTGCGGTTACTTTTCCCCAATGCATGAAGTCGCTTTTCGATTGCAGTATGCGAAAAGCCCAATCGATCCCCTAGCTCGCGTGATGTTTGACTTGGATCCTCCTTTAAAGCTGCTTCCAAAATATCGTTCTGCAGAAGTTCGGGTCGTCCTTGGCGAGGCTCATCTTCAAGACTTACATCCCCTTCCTTGAACCGTCGATACCATCTCTTACATTGTGTTTCGGAAAGAGCTTCATCACCAAAAACTCGCAATAAATCTCTGTGGGATTCGGCAGCTGTTTTGTCTTGTTTGTAGTCGTACCAGAGACAGACACGCATTCGATATTTGAGATCTTCCATTTCTAAACAAAATTATTTGAAAAGTATCAAATCAAGGAAAGTAAAAACGTATAATAATGCACCAGAAATTCAGTAATATTCAATTAACAACAAGCGAGGGTAGATTAAACGCAAAGATTAAAAGATTTTATCAAAAAAGGGCGAGGGCCATTATTTAGTTGCCAACCTAATAGTTATGTTATGGCAAATACACTTATTTGAACCTCGAACCTTTTTTGAATCTCTTTAATAGACTAACGAGATTTCTCTTACAAAATATTTAGAGATCATCATATTTCGTAAATTATGATTATAAATTTTATTGATCTCTTGTTTTCTAGTCACAAATATGACAATCTCTAAATATTATGTAAGAGAAAGATTTCTCTTTTCTTTTTAGTAATATGTTATTCATAATGGCAAAAGAAAATCGATTGAAAGACTAAAAGATTCTCCTATTCAGGACTACGCCTTCAGAAACTACAACGACCCGTATAGCCCAAAGGGATATTTCTGAGACTGGTACAATCAGGACCAAGCTGAAACATTTTGCGTGGGACTCGGCGCACACTTGGCCTCGATTCACTCGGCTTGTGAAGAAGATTTCGTTTACGGTAAACTGGCAATCTTTAAAAAGATCTCATTAAGCACTCAGATTTGATCAAAGGAAATGTCAGCTACATCACTTCAATACCGACCATGCTCGATCCTGCCTGTGACCACTGCTCAACATGGATCGGATACTATGGCCATATGCAACTTGGAGAGGGCACTTGGACCGATGGAACTCCCGTTGACTACGTTATTAACCCTAACAATTTCACGTGCAATTGGCCACAAGGATGTTACTGGCTGGTTGGCTTTTTTGGTATTGAATATTTGTAAAGTCAACTGAACATCAAGATATTTAATGGGTAAATTGATCTTTGTCGTGATAACGGTAGTGTAGTTACAGCAATTGACTAAAGCCTTTGCTCTATAACTCCTTTTTGGTGCTGTGTGCTATTGAAAAACAACTCCTTTATCCACAAAGGGATCAAGTTAACACCTCAAACTCGGGTAATTAACCAATCAATCAATTTAAAACAACAAAAACAAAACGATAAGATAAAGAAAATGAGTAACCGGGTAAACAAGTACTGTTACGTTGTCAGTCTAACTTGTTTCAGAGAGTGGAAAAGATGGAAATGGGGAATAACTCAAATGATATATAAAAGAAGTTCCATTTGTAGATGACTAATGACGAGGGATGCGGTCTTGAGCGTGATTGTCGACCAGCCGGTTCGGTCTTGCAAGCTCGTGCTCTTTGCAAGAAACTAGCTGTATAGTAAATATAGATTTTGCTATGAATTTGCTTTTGGTGGTAATGTGTTTTGTTTAAAGTAAAGCTTTTTGCACACGCTATTTTTCACGAAATAAAGCAGACGGGTGTAGAGATGTAGAGATTAAAGCTTTTATGGGCGAACATCTCAAAAATGCCTCACACAGAGAAACACCCAAGCGTCGATTTTAAAATGAACGCCATTTTTCAAGCTGATTCTAAATCTGCAATCAACTCTAACCTGTTGTCTTGGTAGTCTTTTTTTCGGTAATTTAATGTTGATACACTGGTGGTCATATGTATTAGTACCCTCTTGCAAAAAATCTTCTCTCAACGATTGCCCCCCTTAAAACGCTGCCAAATTCAAAGTGCTAAAAAGCTTTTTTTGCTAACAAGCTCTAGTCTCTAAAACCACAAAAAAATTGATTCGAAATGTTTATTATCTTTTTAAAAAATAGCAAGGACGGAAAAGACACCTCAAAAATGGTGGACAAAAGTATTGACACCTTAGCTTTTCCTTTATTTTATTCTTGTTTACATTCATGTTTTGATGACTTTTTAAAATATTTAATTTTAGATGCCGTATCTACTGACTCCAATCAAAGAAAAGATCGTTGAAGGTCGAAGAAATGGAATGAAAACAGCAGATTTGGCTGAACAATTTGGATGCAGCGAGAGCACGGTGAAACGACTTTTTAAACAATCAAAGATTATCGGTTCTCTACACAGAGCTGCAAAATCTGGTCGACATCCATCAACAACAACTGCCGAGAATCGATCGATCATAGGGGAATTCAAAAAGGACCCAAGTCTCACCTCGACCGACGGAAGCCGCCTGTATAAATCACAATTCAGCACAGATATCTCAGCAAGGACCGTGAGGAGGCGACTCATCAAAGCAAAGTTGTACGCTAGACGACCAATAAAGAAGCCACGTATGACTCCTCGGATTAGGAAACTTCGTTTAGCCTTTGCTCGGAGGTACCAAAGTTGGACGAGTGACGATTGGAACCGAGTAATTTTCTCTGATGAGACAAAAGTTAATCTCTATCAGTCGGATGGACCTCCATTGATCAGGCGACCGATTGGAAAGCGGCTATTACTCAAGTACATCAAACCCACGGTTCGATTTGGGGGTGGAAATATTATGTGCTGGGGTATGAATTTCTATAGTTTTCTTCGTATAACTGTCAACTTGCAGGAGCGATGACAAGAAATGTGGTCGGTCCACTTGAGATGATCAATTCAACCATGAAGTCTCAGCGATACATGGGAATACTTGAGCAACGTTTACTTCCATTTGCGAGCAAAACATTACCTCAAGGATGATTGTACTACCAGGACAGCTCGCCAGTTCACACAAGCAAACTTATGATGAGACCTGTCGGAAGACTCTCGAATGGAGGACGGGTACGATTTCCGGGCTGTTTTGCGATTAATGACGTTTCTTTGATTAAAGCACCTCCCTTTTCACCAGATTTGAACGTTATCGAGAATCTATGGTCGATTGTGATAGCGAAATTGAAGGAGAAACACTTTTCGCCCAAGGCGAGCTTTGGCTCTATCTACGTCTTGTATGGAATCAAATTGGATCATCAGTTTTGCACAATTTGGTCGACTCGATGCCCAGACGGATAGAAAAAGTCATTCAAGCCAAAGGAGGGCCAATAGACTATTAAATTTACTGTTGTTTTTGCAAGGTGTCAATACTTTTGTCCACCATTTTTGAGGTGTCTTTTCCGTCCTTGCTATTTTTTAAAAAGATAATAAACATTTCGAATCAATTTTTTTGTGGTTTTAGAGACTAGAGCTTGTTAGCAAAAAATGCTTTTTAGCACTTTGAATTTGGCAGCCTTTTAAGGGGGCAATCGTTGAGAGAAGATTTTTTGCAAGAGGGTACTAATACATATGACCACCGGTGTATTTGTGTTTCGTGATAACACATTAAGCTCTAGATTATGGTTAACTTGATCAAACCGGAGAACCGACGAATTTAACCCCGGATCCAGTATCACACAGAGGTGAACCGTATCCAAAGGCTCAGATCCAACTACGAGCTTTTTAACCGCAGCAATAATGACATACACTTTGAGAGCTGGAATTACCGCGGCTGCTGGCACCAGACTTGCCCTCTCATTGATCCTCGTTAAAGGGTTTAAATTGTACCCATTTCGATGACTGTTCCCAAAGGTAGCAGTCTCGTTAGTTGTTGTCACTACCTCCTCGAATTGAGAGTGGGTAATTTGCGCGCCTGCTGCCTTCCTTAGATGTGGTTGCCGTTTCTCAGGCATCCTCTCCGGAGTCAAACCCTGATCCTCCGTTACCCGTTACGACCATGGTAGTCAACTAAACTACCATCAAAAGTTGATAGGGCAGTTAATTTCGCGAATTGCCGACCCTTACGTTTTTTTCGGTAATTTAATGTTGATATTTAACATGATCAAAAATTTATTTAATAAAAGAGAATTTCAATAACTAAATATCACAGAAAACTGGCATTAACTAGTTTTGATTAAGTAAGTGATGGAAATTCAGATGATTGAAATTCAGAACTAAAGTTTTGAAGTAAAGATTTTGAATAAGTAAGCTCAGAAGAGATAAGCACACACTTTCTAAGTAGGGTTTTTGATTGGAAATCGATATCATTTGTTTTTGGGATAGCACACCGGTGAAAAGATATTGCGGGGAAAGCTTTAAAGATAAAAGAAATAAAAGTAATGCCTCGAAAAGAAAAACAACAATTTCATGGAATGAGATGAATGAAATGAGAGATTTTAAACTATAAATTGTTTCGAAAACTTCCGTACGGAGATGTGTCCGATCCTTCGCAATTGGAAATATACCTGGAATGTTTTATCAAGAAATGAAATGGTAACAAATTGCAAGAAATGAAATAGTAACAAATAGACAATCAAAGTACACCTAGTATTGTTTATTCCTCTTTATAAATTGAATATCTTTATTTGTGAAGGGAATTTGCCACCAAATGGCTGAATACCTTTAAAAGAAGTCGTATAACTCGTCGCTGGTGATTTGCGCCAATTTTTTTTTGCAATAATTTTGATTTAAGGTTTTCTTTTGGCTTAACAAAGCATAACTAGACTTATCTTGAATGAAACTAGTCCAATATCTTTATCTTGTAGTCCAATATCATTATCCATTATTTCTTATTATTTCCTTTACCTTGACCGCTTGCAATACCTCACCGCTTGCAATACCTCACCGCTCACCTCACACTCCTCTCAATCTTCTCTTTCCTTTCTCGATCGACCATCTCTTTTTCTTCTTTAGCCTTTTTCAGTGCCAATCTCACCGCAATCGTATCTTTTTCGTGGGCATCTCCTGGTTGTCCATCGAGTGTCACCTAAAAGATTAGATTTATTGGTTCATCAGAGCTTTGTACTACTGAAAACTCACCAATCCAGCTCTTTCTTCAAACGCTTCCAATATCCTCGTTCGGTACTCGACCACTTTTCGAACCTTGTTCCCTCTAAAAAGGCTTAAAACTAAAATCTCAGTGCTTTAAACTACTTCAAGTTGAGCACTTCAAGACATGGAAGATTTCCGATGAAAATCACCGATTCAATCGTGTCTAATTGATTATCACTTGCATCAAGAACTTCTAATGAGTAAAGTTTTGCAATACCTGGAAAAATTTGTATAATTCTTTTGTTTTTAAACCAAACCTTCTAGCGATTTGATTGAATTGTTGGCAATTTTTAGAACAGAGATTTGACCGAGGAGTTGAGACCATCCAGAGACAGAGGCTGAAATGGGATTTGGGAGATTGGATTCAATTCTAGAGAATTCTAGAGAGTAAAGAACTAATTAGGAGAATACGGGAATGTTCCAAAAAGTCTTTTTTTTGATTAGGGATTAGCGTAGAAGCGTAGCATATAAAACAGCTATAACAACGCGCTATCTTTTGACTTTAGCAGACGATACAAATTCGGCTTAAAACTTTCGTCACAGCCATCTTGTATTAGGCTTTCGAGAAAGGCTTTTCGTACTTCCGTATTTTTCTGTTTGATCTGCTTTAAACAATAAGCTAATATTCCAATCAAAACATCCCCATATTCGCCTAAAAATCCGTAATGCTAGAGTGTAATACTATATTCTTCTACTAGTAAATTATATGTAAAACTAACCAATATTATTCTTTGACAAATCCAAATAAGATAATCTAGGTAAATGCTGAAGAGTTGAGCCGATGCTCGTCAGCCGATTCTGCGAAACATTCAGCCGGACGAGTGCTTTGAGAGAGCGCTGAAATTTGGGCATATGCATTTTATTTTGACCCCATTTTTTTATTTTTTCTAGTGTTCTTAAAATTCGCTTTAAAATGTTCCTTAAATGGATTATTTTCCAAAAGAAAGAAAAAATGCTGCTCGTTTTCCCCTCACAAATTGCTAATTTCCCTTTCCATGCACGGAATTCGAAAAAGGAGAATTGGGGAAGAGCTCAATTTTTTGTCATTTTTTGTCATTTTCCTTACAATTGAGTCATCAATCTCTTCAAGGTGATTGAAGGAGAAATCGGCTTCTTCCAACGATTCCCATGAATCTTCAAAATCGGCAACGGAAAGCTCTTCTTTTACAAAGAAATCCTGAAAGCTTTCTGTCTAGCTTTAGATTCAAAATTGTTTTGAAAATGTATCCAATCTTTGTTGAGTCTCCTCACCCTTATGCGACTCATCGAATAATGAATAACCAATCGCCTCAACGATTTCCTTAAATGCGAGATCCCCTCAATCCGCGAGACGTCAAAGTCGGCTACCTAAACTTTTGATATAATTTTTCTAAAATTCTTTAAGCACCCATAGCGATAATAAGTTTTTACAATGGTGAAGGCTCAGAGATAAAGAATTGCAGACAATGTTTGATGATCGGACATAGCCACGAGAGCCTCGGATCTAAAAATTTGAGATTTCAAAGACAAGCAGCAGATTCTGCAACTTGCCAAGCTCTTACCCACTTTCAAATTCTTGACTCGAGACAAGAAATCAACGGTGTTGCTAAGATCGGCTGAGGTGTTTGTCTCTGAAATCTCGGTCTTCTCTCGGAAAGCTAAAACTTACCGGATATTGTCGGTTCCGCCAATTTCAATCGTTCCGTAAAAGCGTACAATTCGATTGGAGTAAACTCGAAATATTTTGGTGCTTTCTCGCTGGCAGTCAACCAGCCATCGCCGAGTTGACCGAGACGAACCGAGAGATCGTCGACGATTGCATGAATCTCCTGGAATTTTCGAGATTTAGAAACAAAGCAAGGATCTTAGAACATTGTTTCTCATAATTGCTTTATTTTTCCTTTCGATTTTATCTGAATTTAAGTATCGATTTTATCTGAAACAAAAGAAATTTCAGTCTTTTCGTTGAATCAACCCAGAGCTTTAGCAGTCAAGTGCGCTAGAAAGCCTTGTTTTGAACCTTGCACTGTAATAGACGTGTATGTTCCAAATTTCTGAGTATAAAGTACAAAAAACAAGCATACTGATCAGCTTTTGGACAAGTCTGACAGTTTTGTACCTTGCACTGTAATAGACGAAACGCCCCGTCTATTGCACTCTAAGAAAAGCACCCAATTCAGGAACAAGTCCTGTTATCTGCCCAATAATTTGTAGCTCTAATTTGTTCAAACATTGAATCAATATTTTAATCAAGCAACACTTCTACTATAACATTTTCTTCAAAACACCACCATTTCCGGTAAAATCTCTTCCATAAAGCAGTCAGTAATCAATCAGAATGGACATGCCCTTGACATTTGGTCCCTTTCCCATTTATGCACATATGCGCTAATCTGAACTCTCTTCCATTTCTGTTCATTCGGTGTCCTTTCAGGTAACCAAGGGAGACCAGTAGGTGCTAATGATGATATTTATACGTGTGACCATCATAATTTTCTTTCTCTATACAACCTAGAATGAGAGAAGGGAAGTGAGAGTGTTTGCAGTTGGTTTCAAGGTTCTTTGATGAATTTTGGGATGGAGATGAAGGGGATTGGTTGGGTAAAAGAATCGAAGCTGTAACTTGTATATCATTATTAGTTTAAGTAGGATATCAATTACTGGACTGGATTATTGTAGCAAGTAGTACTTGACTGGTGGATTGCAGTAGGATTGGTTGAATGTCAACTGTGGTACTTGGTTATTATTGTAGTATTGGATTACTGTAGTATTGGAATACTCTAGTACTTGATTGTTAAAGTAATAATTGTGCTTTAGATTACTGTATCATCAGTAGTGCATTGAAATGATTAGCTATAATTTGCGGATGAGATTACTGTAGTTTTCGTACTACTGCAATCCCAAGATTTTCCCGGTTATCGCTTTTGACACAAATTTACCATCATCCCCTGGCTCTACCCTGTACTTTACACATTTAAAAAATATATTCACATGAATATAGTGCTACGAATCATTTGACTAAAACTTTGACTAGTTCCCTTCACCCACAAAAAGCCTCAACCGGACCTCGTTTTGAATACGAATGAAAGTGTTGTTTACGGAGTGTAGATGAGAAAGAATAGCCTGGATATGTCTCTCTTATTCTTTTCCTCATTTCTATCTAATGGTGACCCCTCTTTCCAATCGAGGGTAGGTGGGGTAATTGTGGTCATGACGGAGATGAGGGGACTAGGGTCATCCCCTTGCTCCTCTTTTCTTCTCCCCCAACCATGCGACTCCAATTAAAAACCTCTTCTTTCTCGATTGGTGCCATTTCTACACCAAATTTCGACGTTTATGTGAAACATTTAGCTGTAGACAATAGTGGAAAGTGTTTCGAATTAGCAGATCATGAAAGTTAGGTCGTCTTGGGATTTTTGGATTGAAACTCGTCTTTCTTAACAAAAGTTTTGAACCATTTCTACTATGAAAGGTGGATTGAAGCCAAATTCAAACAAAGATTTATCTGTGCAGAGAAATTTCAGAGAGAATTGACCCCTAAACTCTGAAAAAAATGAGAACTGAATATAATTCTGAAAACAATCTCTATTCTCAACCACTGCAATGTGTTTCTCGTTGTTTTCCCCTCTCAACTAAACGACTCCATTTGTCATGAGCCCGTAAAAATACCTAGAAGGCTTTCTCGGGATAAAAAGAACAAGAGAGAACAGAACAACCCGAAATGGGGTTCTTGTTTTATGAGTAGAATGGGGGTCCCATTCTTTTCTCTTTCTTTTCTTTTTTCTTTTCTCTATATGGACCATATGGGGTACATTTTTTGAGGAACAAAAACCAAAAAAGAGAATGGCAAATTAGAAACGGGACTTCTCTCTCGAGTTTTCGAGTCTCATCTGGATATTCATTTCATTCGATCTTCTTCTTTTGGCCCCACTTTACTCAAGTGGCTCACCAACTGAGCGAAAGAGATGGGGTCACTGACTGATTGACGTGATTGGTCATCGATATTTTCCTCAAGATAATGAGTATGAAGAGCATGATGGTAGCCTAAGCTCTGAAGCTGTCATGCTACAAGAAATTTAATAATTTATCACAATATTGGGCATTTGACAAAGTGTTACGTCCTGACTTTATCAATCATTAAGTTCAACTAGGATTAGTTGAATTTAATCTATAGCTTTTCTAATTTTGTGCTAAACAAGTAGAACTCAAATCTAAACAGTTAACGAAAGAACTACAGTACCAAACAGTCTGATAACCGAATTTTTACCGAACTTTGCTACGATAAGTACTCATCAGAAAGAAAAATACTCAAAGAATAGACTATCACTTTGGACTATCTTTGTCATCCCCTTGCTCCTCTTTTCTTCTCCCCCAACCATGCGACTCTAATTAAAAACCTCTTTGGAATATACTTTGGCAAATCATTATCTTTCTGTAATATGAAGCTAGCTGTTCAACTCAAAAATCCAGAAATCTTTTCCTATATCGAATCCAGAAATTGTCGGAGTGAGAGAGAGGCTTTTCGACCGGAATGGGCAACAAATTACTCGATGTATGGGAGGAGATGCGTGTGTTTGGAACAACTCGAAAAGGGGATGAGAAAGAAAAAAGAAAAAAAGGATTGGAATGGAAATTGGATGGAGAGGCTCACATGGAGGGGAAGGGCCTTGTCCACTTCAGTCAGGAAAGGGTTCCACTGATGAAAGTGGAATCCCCCCAGGGGAGATCGGCTTCTTACACAGGAACCCCTCCCTAGTACCTTCAACTCGTCTTTTTGTTTCATTCCATGCATGCCAACCTTTCGAGATCTTATAAATGATAAGCTTTGGCTGAGATTTGATCTCTTTGTTGTTTTTGATTGCTTAGTTTGGCTGTACCTCAAGATTCAACCTCAAGCCGGGTCAGGTTCTCCAATGTGCCATGGAAACAAATGCTTTCTGACACACCAAACTCTTTTCTCAGTGGTGCGCTAGGAGACGTTTGTTTACACAAGAGCACAAAGAGCAGAAATCCTTTCAATGTCACTCTAATTACAAACTTGTCTTGCACTTCCACATAACAAATTTCAATTTGATTTTATTGATCTAAAACTAAAGCAAATTTGATCATAAACTTGTGATTGCTGATCTGAAAAGTCTCAATTTTAAAAATTCAACAAGCACTTAAGTATTCCTTTCCCAAAAACCCGAAAATTAGACAATTCAAGAAGATCTATTCATAGATCTTGTGCTGATAACTCTTTTCACTTTTCTGATTCGTCAGATAATTTTTCTTCCAATTAAATTATCTAAGCTGAAAACATGTTCTCTCTAAATTCAAGAAGATCTATTCATAGTCATTCAAATAATGTTTGAATGAGACTTGACAGCCAAAGCTTTGAAGCTTTTTAAGCTTTGAAGCACAGCAAAAGCTTTGAACCAATGAATTGGTCTTGTCTATTCAAAGTATCGTAATCAACCAGTAAACCAATTTTCGATGAATCCCAAATATTGACTCTAAATAGTCTCCCGACCAAAAACAAAAACCGGATATCCCTTTCGATCCCCTCCAAAAGTGATCTCCTCCAAAGTGGCAACTCTATCTAAACTCTATGTGAATGGGGTGCAGATGGTGGATGTTTACTGATTCTCTTCATTATTTCCTTTTCTCAATTCTCTTTTCCCCTCCTTTTTTTCCCAGCTAGACAAACAGCTTGATCCAGCTTCCGAACTCACTCATTTATTGCTTCGGTTATCATAAGTTTTATTCAGCTCAAATCCATAAGAATTTTTGAGTGAAAAATTTCTTTTTCTATAACTGATTTGACACTTTTTTTATCGTAAACTTTCGGCAGACTTACTTTTTTATTTAATAATTAAAATAGCATATTGCAATTTCGTTTAGTTGATGCATTTTGATCATTTCATTTCTTACGACATTTTTTTCCCTAAAAAATGCTTCCCTACAAGTCTTTCTCTCAAAAATTCACGCGATCAACTCATCAAAATTTCCTTCGGGCATCTCGTTTTCACTAGACACTCAAGAAACATAAAAATTTGTGTATAAATAGAGGAAAGGAAAATTTAGAGCTATTGTCGGCATTTGAAATATTTTCACGAATATTCATAGCTCCTCACAATTGATCAATTCCCGAATTCCCAACTCTGAGGTGCTTATTATGACCGAGAGTGCGTTCATCATTCCCTTTCCCTCTCCTCCATTCTCTCTTTCATTCATTTCCATTCCTTTCCATTCCTTTCACTTCTTGGACATTCCCCTCTCATACTTAGGGGATAATCGCGGAATCGGGAATAGAGAAAAGAGAAAAAAGAATGAGAAGGGGACAAATTGTGCCTTCTTTTTCTTTCCTCTATTCCTTTCTTTTCTCAGCTATTCCCTCGAATGGATATCTATTCTAAACCCCTGCCATTCCCCCATAAATGGGATGAGAAAGTGAGGAAAAGAAGAGATAAACAAGAAGTTGCTTGACTTTTAATGAACCCAGACTTGATGATTTTGAGCAAGTCTATCACAATTGCACAAACTAGCTTATCGGGGTTGAGTCTAGGAGCTAAGGAGTTTAATCTTTTACATAGCTATACTTAAAAATCGTTGCTATTGGACTAGGCAAATTACAAGCCAGCCATTGTCCACAGTCCTGATTTGTAAACCAAAAACATCTCGAGTATCTACCTTCAATCGCCAAATTCAGCCCTTTTCTGTCTCTCACTCTCTTTTGCCTGCATTTTCTGGCTCAGTTGAGCCTTTGATTCTTTATCCAGTGGTCAATGGAATAGCAAAAGATGGGCAAAAGACAAAAGAAGTGGAGTATCCATTGCCTCTTCCCCCACAAAAGAGGCGTTCTCTCATTGGCACGATGCCAGATTGTTGTATTGTTGTTTGGGAGTGGATATCGAGAGAAGACACAGATCGGAAAGAGAAAGATCGAGAAAGGGAAAAGGGTGACTAGGATGGGTGAGGGTTAAGGGGGGCGTGCCCGTGTCAGGGTTGGCCACAAGGGTAGGTCTCTCCGTTCTCCCCTTCCGCCCAACCATCCGCCCCACAAGGCTCCACAAATTGGCCTTAGTCTCTTTCTCTTCTCTCCACTTCTTTCTCTCGTTTATTCCCCTCCTTGTTGTTCGGCTTCTCGAGAGCTCCGGGAATTGACTAGATTTACTGTTTCTCGATTCACCCCTTTTCCTGCCATCCCGAATTTTCGTCAACAACTAGCCGAAAGTCGATGTCTATATGACATCGCAGGAACAAGGTAGGTAAACGAATTCTAGATTTATGCTATAGATGATCTACAAATTGCTGACCTTTCCGTACAAGCTTAGGCTTCCTAACGTACTTTCCTGAAGTTCTGAACTTAAGCTCGTTTGAGATTCAACAATTTTTGAGGCAATAGCTGGAACAATCAAAAAACCGTACAAACTTTGCCTTCTTGAGTTCAAGAATTTCAATTTGATTCCATCCATATTCAACCTTTTCCAAACAACAGCCAAATTTTGACTAGTCCCCTAAAATGCAACCTTGAGCAAACCGTACAACTCTTTCTGACACCACAATTGTCCCTTCACATCCATCCAAGAACACTGCACTCAATTGGTGCAAAATGGGGCAAAAAGGGGAAAGAGTTGAACGATTTGTATACACAAACACTTCACTTGAACCTTTCCTTTCCTTTCCGAACACTCCCGTGTGCTTCCACGAGACCATTTCAATGAGAGGGGAAATGGTCAAAAGAAACACGCAACAACACATTCACTTCAAAGACTCGTGGATTTGAACTGAACAAGCGCAAGACTTGGAGATGTTTTGAAGCTGGCCATTAAGTAGGACTAGGCTCAGTAGGCTTTGACTGTAATTTGATCTCTGGCTTAAAGAGAGCTTAAAGACTGTTCTAATTGCAGCTTAATCTACTAGTAATTTAAAGTACTTTTAAATGCTAACTTGATCGTTCTTTAGCAGAACTTGATCGTTCTTTAGCAGAAATTGATCCTTCTCCATTACGTACTGGTTCCCAGTTACTCCTTTAGTACCCAGCTAAACCTTTTTAGTCTTTTGTTCCAGAGTGTTTCCTAAAATTTGCATAATCTATCCATCTCCCCATTGTCTCAACTGTTGCTCTTGTTTTTTTTGATCCATATCGAAATATTACTAACCAACATTCTTAAGAAGTCAATAATCTTTCACTGGAATCAAAATGACCCTACTTCTGAATCAAATAGCGCAATTAAAGCAATGTTAGCTTTCCATTTCATGCTACAATTTCCTTTTTCAAAACCTGAATCCAAAATTTAAAACTTGATCTGAGAGTTTTCGAAAGATTCGAAAGATAAAATTTGTGAATTCCCCTACCAACTGCCAATGTTTGCCGGTCGGCTCGTGCGCCGGGAAAAACGCCTGGAAAACTTGCAAAAAAAAACGAAAACGAGCATCTTTTTCCCTCATGTTTTCCATATTTTCAAGAATTTCCCCTCAAAATTGCCCCATTTCTCCTCATCCATTTACTCGTAATCGTCTTATAGCATTAGTCGCCCTCTTCATCTCCATTTTTTCTGGAAAAAACTTGACACTTCATTTCACACTTTCTCATCCATTTCTCATCTTTAAACGAAAATGTTATTTCTCCGCAATTAGTAATCAAATCGATCTGAGATTTTGGCATAAAATAGTCAGATTGTAAAATAGTCAACAGATTGCCTCCAGATCGCTCTTCGGTTTTCTCAAGAAGCTTCTCTATGTCTGGTTAGATCTTCTAAAGCATTTCCTATTCATAATTCTTATAGATTTGGTTTTAGATTTAGTTTTTAAAGTGTTTTATAGCAAAATCTCTAATTGATAATTTTTGCACAGATACAAGTCTTGTTCTTGTTCTTGTTCTTGTTCTTGAGCCTCTCAAATTCGATCTATACTTTGTGCTAGTAAACGTAAAAACTTTGACACACTTGCTTTCTCATTGTTCCTTTAAATAAACTTAAAGGAAACTGAAAAAATCTTCTAAAAGTCAAAATTCCTTTTCGAGAAACTGAAAACAATGCTCTAGTTCTGGAAAATCGGAAAAAATAAAGGAAAAATAGTTTTAGGAGCGTTTAATAGCAATCTCCCGACATCGGGCCGAGATCCACGACATATCCGAGAGGATTGTGTAGAGGAAAACGGTGACGAGAGTATCCCATACGCTGGTTGGTTCTTTGAAAAAACAAAATGAACTAAGTTTTACTTGATTTATAATTAGCATTTATTTATTATACCTTACAAAAATTTGCAATGAACTGGTGAAGAGAAAAAGTTACTGAAAAAAGGGTTAGAGGTTTTATTTTGAAGAAACGCACAATCAAAGTAGTCGTCCAAATACTTTTTACTTGTTCTAAATACTCAAAACTTCTCAAATCAACTCCAAAACCATTCAGAATACTACGAGGGAGCTGACGAGTTCCCAGTGAAATCCGCTTCGACAAAAGCTGACGAGAAAGCTTTAGTGCTTGTGCCAGAAGAGAAACCCCCGACCTATTGTGATTATAGAAACATGGCTGTTATTCCAGGTTAAAGCTTTCAAAAAAAACCCTCACTCATCAATTTCTAGGTCGTTGTGTTCGAGGTTTCCTCGACATTTCCTCATTTCTCATTTGCCTCGTTTTGATAGTGATCCAATTAGGACTTCTCGATTACTATTATTTGACGAATCTTGAGGATAAAGTGAGTTTAGAGTTTAGTTTAGAATAAATCCTCTAAACTACCTAGGTGTGGTATGGATGGTTTGCTGCCGATGTCCTTGTCTTATCGGTGATGATCTGGCTTCTCGTTTTGGCCATCAAACACAATCAAGAACAAATGGAGGAAATGGGATCAATAGGTTCTTTTTCTAGCTCAATTTCTAGAGTATCACAACTCAATTCCAGATAGCAAAGTGAAATACGCGTGGATCGGCTGGTTCGTCTACTCGTGCGTTCTCGTGGCGAAGATCGCCGTCTGTTTCCGCCTTTTCCACCATCAGGTGAGTGACTTCACCTAGCTATTTATATAAAGAGATCCAGAAATATAATCCAATTTCGCTAAGCTTCTCCTTTTTAGTTACCCCCAACTGGAATCGACAACCATGACAAGCTCTTCGATGACCACCTCTTCAAGCTCGGACTCTCGCTTTCTGGTGAGGAAAACACTGTACTTTGAGCTAAACAAGCTGGAATACTAGTTGCTAACCCAGCTGGAATACTAGTTGCTTACTTCTTGTTATATGATCTGCTGAATATCTAATCTAGTATGTCAGACCGCTTGCTAACAATAACCGACTCCCCAACGTAGCCTCATTTATTCCCCTACTAATCTATTCGAATTTTCAGTCTTGATCTTCCTATTCCTTCTCGAATCCCATCACTACACTCCATTAATGAGTCAACGCCAACTCTACATCACTTATCTCACCACTGCCGTCTGTTTAGACCTCACCGATACGATCTATTTCTTGGACTTGCTTTGGCAATCATATGTGAGTTTTACGAGCTACGAGTTAATTCGTGAAAGTGCAAGAACGAATTCTGTTAATGTTCCTATTTACAATTTCCAATTGATAGAAAGATGCTTGGGAGCTTCATCTCTGTCTCGAGATCTCAATTCTCGTTCTTGCTGGAGTCAACTTTGTCCTGCCCACATTTGCCCTTTTCAAGCTTCGATTCAGGTGCAGAATAAAGTACGAAATAAATAGTTAAAACCCTTTAGCCGCTTCCCGAGAACTTTAATGATCAGTGAAAAGATTTGGGCTCTTCTCTACGTGCTGATTGTAAGTGATTTCAATCCAAAACCTTTCAAAATGCTCAATAGGTGAACGGTCCATTCTTGGGAATGAGAATCTACTTGTACGTCTTATTGGAAGTGCAAGATCATGGGAAACGATACGATGCTAGTCTTTTCGCCGTCAAGAATGTTGCCATGATTTATTTGGCGATTCGAGAGGTGAGTTTACAAAAAAAGGTTATTGAACATTTAATACGCACCTTTTCCCATCAGCAATCTAACTTTAAGCTCAAATATCTTGGTGTTGGGCTATTCAATTTAAATATTTTTAATATCATTAGATGCACCAAGTCTTTCTCTATCGATTGGTACAAAAACCATTTAAATTGGACAACCCAACACCAAGAAATTTGAGCTCAAAGTTGGATTACCAATGGCAAAGGGGGCGGGGCGTGTATCAAATGTTTTACAATCAAAAAAAATAGCAAATTCCATTGGAGCTGGATCAAATAAAGTGATCTCTAAAATATCCAAGTTCTACTTTTTAACAAAATCGAATGCTTTTCTAGGTGTGGACCCGATTACAATATTGGCGACAAAAGCGACGCGCTGTTGGATCTCGTGGAGAGCTCACCGCTCAAGTAGGACACAATGAGGATGATGCTTGAAATGGAAAAATAGAGCTTACTTTATCCGAATCTTGGAAATCTAACTTCAAATTTGCAATTTCCTACAATATTTTCCCAATCCAAGGGTCTTTCCCATCATCATTCCTAACATTTTCGGCTTTTACTCTCCATCGAACAATTTCCTCAGGCTTCCCAAGATTTTCAACTACTTTAAACTTTGATTTATTTCTCAAGGCTTTTTGCTAATGTTTCTCATTTCATTTCTTTGATTGATTTTGCTTGGAATAAACTTTTGAAAAGAACAAACGTATTCGTGGAAATCGAGAAAACGAGCGACTAGCACTGAAAGTGAATGGGCATTCGCTCTTCGCTGTAACCAAACCTGAAAGAAAAGGTTTAAACGATTAAAATGGAATGCTTAATATTGTAAGAAATATATGTTTATGTTTTGATCTATATAATTTCTTGTGAGACCGTGTCTCGGTGTGGTTCAATAGTGGTCTTCTTGAAAACGCACAATTTATCCAACTTTCCCTTATTAGGGCAACTTCGCTCAAACTGGAGCAACTATCACTATCAAAACTATCACTATCACTGGCACTATCACACTTAATTCAACACTTGCATGTGAAAAAAAAGGATAATAAAAAGCAAAAAAGGAGAACAAAAACTCAATCAAAAGCAAAGCTTAAAAAACGGGTTTTTTAAGTATACAAGCTACGACAAACGGACAGCTGAATATCGTTTAGTGACTGATTACAGTAGTTTATCCATCAACTTTGAATTTTAACTTGTGTATTGAACTTTTGACTAACTGCAGAGCAGTGGCAATTCGCCACAAATATCAAATTTCCATCTTATACAAGGTAGAGTAAATGATTGAGTCCAACTTGTCATAAAAATATAACTCTATATCTTTTAAAAAACTCTGCATAGTACATAGCTACAGCACCGGACAATGAAATATGATATTTTAAAAACGATCGTCACTTTCGCGCGCCTGTAACTCCCTTGTCTTTGAGCTTAAACTATTAGTGTTATACATTTTCTGAAAGCTCTTTTCAAGGGCTACACAATGGTAATATTAATATTTAGAAATATGGTAAAGACAAGGGAGTTACAGACGCGCGAAAGTGACGATCTTTTTTCAAATATCATATTTCATTGTCCAGTAGTGTATGTAACTTTACCTCAAGTTCAAGAATCGTCTTCAAATACTTCTCGAGTTCCAGCTTGCGGTCCGTCAAAAAGTCGGTATCCTAAGATTTATTCAATTTTCTTTATTTCATCAGCACAAACCAAATTCCCGACAGCTTTCTTTGGGGGAAGAAAGGATTTACTCCGATCGGGGAATTTCTGTTGATCGAACAGATCGAAGTCTCGGTATCGTCTCTCAAGCGTCCACGTATGCGTGTCGATCGTGATTTGGATTGTGTACAACTGAAAATCGGATAAAGGGTTATTTGGCTATTTTTATCTATAAATGTACAGAAATAACCCGTCCTAATAGTCCGTTTTAAGCTTATTTCTGTTATTTGTAGACCAAAACGATTAATTTCTTTTTTAAATGAAAATTCACATCATTTTCTGTATATGTTTAAGATTTAATGACCATAGCATCGATAGATAATCTTTTATGAACTCTTAAAAATGGCGACTTGGCTAAAAATGACGGCTTATTGCAGTTTAACTGCAGGTATTAGATTGTCCAGAAAGTCTTTTTGTTCCTTTTCATATTTCCCTTTGAAAATAATAAATTCACCAATTAAACTATGGTTTTCTTTAAACAAAAAGTGTTTATTGTTCAATTTCCCATCTTTTTAAGTCAATTTCGGTTCACTTTCAAGTAAATTCGAAAGTGAAAGCACGTGTTTTTCGTAAAAATCTATAAAAACCTCTACGAAAAGATTGGCTGGATGAATTTCTTTGAAAATTTGGCTGTATACCTAACTTTTTGTGCTCTATCTTTTATCTATTGATATCAAGATAGGTTTCCTTAGCTAAAGTGTCTAAATCGCATCATCGAGCCGTTCTTTTTGACTACCCGACTTCACGCTCCCAAAAAAAATCCAGAACATTTTAAACCCGTTTTAATGCTATTTTGCAGAAAAATAATTGGCCTTTCTAATGAAATAAACCGTAGTTCAATTGGTGCATTTGTTGGTTTTAAACAGAAGTACGAAAAGGAATGGAAGGTCTTTCTGGATAGCATAATAGTACAAATAACAAGTGGTCAAGTGTCAGGGCTAAACCTTGAAAATTTTCGTTCAGTTGGTGCATTTGTTGGCTTTAAACGAAAGTACGAAAAGGAACGAAAAAAACTTATTCACCAACGTGATACTTTTTGAATTTCAAAAGCCTTACAGCATGTTTACTGTCCTCAACAATTCGATACGAGGGAATTTTCGCATAGAAAACTGGGTCCATCGGTTGAGGAAGTGCCTCCAAATCCAAGAGTGCCATCCTCCTCTCCCTCTCGGCACGCCGCAGCCTTTCTCACCCGCTTACTCGATCTAAAATTTATCACAGTTTACACACAACCTTGCAAAAACCATAAATAACCCGATCAAAATATAAAATAAATTAGATTAGCTGATAATTTTCACAAACTGAAAGCTCAACAAAAGAAATGAACTGAGATTTAGAAAGTTAACAAGGCAAAGTGATAAAATTACATAGAACCCACCCGAAAAAAAAAATAGAAAAGGCAAAAAGATATTATTAGAAAAAGGCAATAAATAGAGCAAATTGGGGTTATTCTAGAAGAGTTATATGGGAATTTTGTTATCTTATCTTAACTTTTCTGTAAACTGTAAAATATCGATTTTTTATAGGGCTTTTACGGTACTGCAACGCTGTAGAACTCGAATCAGCGCTAAAAATAGCTGTGTGCTAACAAAAGCAGGCTTGATTACGGTACTTTTCTTAGAATAGATGTCTTTTAGAAAGTACATTAATGCCTACTGTATTTTGGGCTTAATATGTCTAGCTATTACAAGAGCAATTGGCCTAGTACAGTGCTTTCAAATTCCCACACTAATCCCTACTAGATGAACCCAATAAATTAACAACTGTGACTACGAAATAACAATCTTTGGTCTCACATAAAACTTATCGATTTCTCATACAACTTATTGTGGCTTATCAAAGTATTGCTGCCATTTGAAGTGCTGAGTCATATCCCCATCTCGACATGTCTCCATTCTGAGCAAATGTCCCTCGACTGGACGAATCACCGTCGTAATGCACTGTCCAGATCCCACATTCTTCAAGTGTCCCTTCTCGCGATCATGCGTGAATTTCTGTGTCGTTTTCCCGTCGCAGAATTTCGCTCTCAAAAAATTACCGACTTGCTCGAAACAAGCAACATCTCGGCGAATCTCCCCGTTCTCGGTCAACTCAAAGAATTGATTCTCACCCAAGAGATGACAATGAATTGGCAAAACCTCGTAGTCCGGATTTCGACTACCACGAATCACACTCTCCACACATAAATGAGGCTCACCCCCATAATTTCTGATCTCTCCCTTGGCTTGCAGATTCTTTGGCACGTATTGATCTGGATACACATTCTTGAGGTACCACGTGAAATCCTTACAATGGAGTGCTTCTCTGAGGGCTCGTCTCTCACTCACATCTCCAAAGTCATACGTTCGATTGTTGTGGCGCTCGTAGTGCAGATATTTATAGTCATCCATCCAAACCTCGGTCACTCGGCGAAGATTGCGACGAATCGTGTTGATTGGATCGTCGAATTTGTATGGTGTGCTTTGACGATAGACATGACCGACATGAGAACACGGAATAATTTCAATTCGACCACCGCACATCCACGCTTTAAATGATAACTCGAATTGCTCGCCTCCCCAAATGGCAAAGCCTGGATCGTAGCTGCCTAACTCTTCAAAGAAATCCTTTCGAATAGCGAAGAGACCACCAGCCATTACTGGCGTTCGAATCGGCTCAATCTCGTTGACTCGTTTCCTCTTTTGCTCTGGTGAAAGATCTCGCCAAACAAATTGCATATTCCAATCAAAGCCACCAATAAGTGGAGCAAGTTCGGCCACGTATTTGAATGTATCCTCAGCAATTGGATCAATATTGGGCACAGCTACCGAATGAGGATCCAAAGCAATCCGATCAAGTAGTGGCTCGGCCCATCCTTCAGTTGCCTCACAATGTGCGTCTAGGAAAGTGACCACTGTGCCTGTTGCTTCTTCAACACCCCTCAAACGTGCACGAATCAATCCCACACGATTCGGCTCTCTGACGAGTTTCACTTTATCCACTCCAGCCACATAAGCATCCAACGCATCTCCCAAATGCTCCATTGTCGAAGAGTCATCAATTAAAATGACCTCTTTCAAGAGATTCGTCGGTGTTCGATCGATCACACTGTGCACAGTTCTCAACAGAGTACTCCATGCTTCGTTATGGAAACAAATGATCACACTCATATCGGGCAGATTCTCGGAATACTTTTCCTTCTTGCAACGCGCCGGAGAAATATAGGGCAGTTTCCGATGTAAAGAAATCAAGCTGGAGACGTACTCGTTGAAAGCATGATCTTTATAGCCTAGATCGAATTTCGCTTGATCGGCGGCGGAGAGACGATTTCGATCGACATGTGTCGGAGTTCCACCCTCACCCGGGCTTTTCTCGGGAATAGCGAATAGAATAGCGACAAGGAGTCCGATTGCACCAATGAATAGATAAACATAGGTCATTCCTCCTTTTCCCTTCGATTTCTGCTTCGATGCCTTGGCCGCAGCCGCCTTCGCATTCACCGGTTTACCCATCTTGAGACGGATCTGGAAATAGAGTTTTTTTTAGTTCAGAGTTAGCGGGGGTGGCTACTTTGCGCCAAATTTTTGCTACTTTGCTAGATCTTTTGCGCAACTTGCCATAACTTTCTTTTAAGTGGGCCAATCTTTATGATTTTGATGTCATTTTGTTTCACTCGTTAAGATCTACAAAATGACACTAAAATCATAAAGATTGACTGACTTAGAAAAAGGTTATGGCAAGTTGCGTAAAGATTTGCCACAAAGTAGCCACCCCCGAGTTAGCTCGATATTTATGAAGCATTGAAAGTTGAAAATGGAAATGTTGAGAGTTGAATAGAATGGAGAAACTCAATGATAGTGAGTTAGCAAAATGGGTTTACAAGGGGAATTTTAAACAGGTTTTACTAGGTTTTACTAGGGGAATTTTGTTTGAAAATGTAGACAAGGTTTTTATGAATTTAATTTTTTAAATGAGGTTTTGGGGTAGGCTAGTTTCCGCAACTTTTTTTGGGCAACAGGGTCATTTGCGCAACTGGGTCGTTTGCGCAACTCGGCATAACTTTCTTCTAAGTGGGCTAATCTTTATGATTTTGATTTCATTTTGTAGATCTCAATAAGTGCAACAAAATTTAGATAATTTAGATAAAGTTTAGATAAAGATTAGCCCACTTAGAAGAAAGTTATGCCGAGTTGCGCAAACGACCTAGTTGCGCAAATGACCCTGTTGCGCAAATTACCCTGTTGCGCAAAAAAAAGTTGCGGAAACTAGCCTACCCCGAGGTTTTTGCTTAGGAATAGTTTTGCCAAATTGTCCTCGTAGTGAGTAAAAGACTTTCGCAATAAAATGAAGCAATTTTTCAAAATCCAAAATCGATAAGCAAAACTAGGAAGAAAAGAAAAATCAAAAAAGGAAAATATTTCAAAATCGTATAGATAGACTTTCCCCGTGGCTAGTCACATCAAAATGGATAAACGGAAATCCCGTTCATTCCACGTTGCATCGTCGATTTATGTTTGCATTCACGGGCATAAACGTTTATTCTCTGTGTCTTTTCAGAAAATCGCTACTCGCGAAATGGGTGCGGTTACGGTAGTTTGGGTGTGTTTTTGAGGGTGACAGGGAGAGGGGAAGAGACATCAAAGAGACAACACTGCGTTGTTTCGCAGAGAAATGGGGTCAAACCACGAACTTTCTCATTACATACACCCAAATATCTTGTTTTAGATTGAATGAAATGATTGAATCTTCTTAAAAACAAAAAGTTACTGTAAAGCTTGTAAAATAATGTTCAGCTTTAGCGGTCGTAGAAAATTTTGAAAGGATTCAATCTGATTAACAGAATATTTTTCTGGATACGATAGGAGTACGGTAGCTATACAGATGTAAGATTACAATAGTTTATTGTTTACGGGAGTGGGACAAATGCGACCTTTTTTTTGCGCACCCGGACATTTGCGCACCTTTTTTTTCCGCACTTAGCCCATTAGCACACCTTTTTTCGCGTTTTAAAAAAGCTCTAAAAAGCTAATATTAACCAATTTCTATTCCAAAAGTTGTTTTTCTAGGTAATTTTAGGGCGTAGAATCGAAATTTTGACATATCAGAGCTTGTGAAAGCGAACGGACGGAGTTATACAAAGAGAAAAATCAACAATTTTCTGTAATTTGACCTAGCCGTTTTGTCTTTCAAATTGGTTCCACACGCTCTGTTATGTCAAAATTTGAATTCGACACCCTCAAATTACCTAGAAAAACAACTTTTGGAATAGAAATTGGTTAATATTAGCTTTTAGAGCTTTGTTTAAAACGCGAAAAAAGGTGCGCTAATGGGCTAAGTGCGGAAAAAAAGGTCGCATTTGTCCCACTCCCATTGTTTACTGTACTTTTCTTTACATAAAGGTTTATCCAATTCAAGTAAGTACGCAAAAATCACATTCTCAAGAGATCATGTTAAATTCAAAAACAAGTAAAAAAAACAATGAAAAATGTTAGCGACCAGAGATAAACCGAGTAAACTCATCATTAGAGAAGAATTTGTCGAAATGGCGAATCGTGAAGGGGAAATGAAACCCGTAAATAGATCCGAGATTTTGAAGGGAAAATGGGAATTTGAAAGTTACATATAAGTTTAAAAATTACATTGAGGCCAAGAAAATAACTTATTTCCTGAGATAGACAAAGAAATACATTAAAAATAAATACAGTAAAAAGATTTCCATTTGAACTAGCAATTTTCATAGCAAATTAAAACTTTTGGTACTTCCAGAACTCTGAACCTTCTGAAAATTGTGCTAAAAACGGTTGAAAACTCAAAAGCTATGATAAAGTACAGGTACTCGCTTAAAATAAAGGAAAATTTCCACAGATTATGGTAGCTATCCGCGTAAAAAGAAGCTGGAAGTACCAAAGCTCTGTACTGTTTTTGGTAGTCTACTGTAGTCTACTGATACCTCGCAACTGTAGTTATAAGTACAACTGGACAAGTTACTCAATTTTGTACTGACTATGAGTGTCTTGAGCATCAAATACAGGATCGATAACTTATACAACTACATCTGAACTTTAAATCTATTTAAACTATTTTTTTTGGCCCAAAGACTACTGAGAAAAAGTCCTTATAGACGAACGGACAGACAATGCTCTTTTATATATAGTAGATAGGATAGCAGTTTGTGCTCAAATCCCATTTGAAGTCCAGAAGTAGAATATGCAAGTTTTGTACAAAAAAACTGATTACTTTATATAATTTTTAAAACTCAGACTCTTGTAACTGTTTGCGCTTAAATAGATTTGAAGCTACAGTCTCGCTACAGTACAGCTACAGTACAGCTACAGTATACAGGAAACAGCTCTTATCAGTCGATAAGACTTTGGCTTCAATTTGACGGAGATTTCGTCTAAACATTGGTGCAATAATAGTTGCGCGGTAATAGTACAACCTTGTCCTTGTCGAAACCTTGTCAACAACTGATTCAATCCTAACGAAATCTACAAAAAAGTGGCATGCGTATTTGCGGCGATCTCCTCAAGAAGAAGTTCCAATTGAGAGGCGGGCGATGATGTGATTTCCCTTGATGAGACAACCCTCTCACCAACCGAATCTTCGTCTCGACCCATCAATGGAACACCCGCCGAACCGTAGCTTTTTGGTAAACCGCTGCCCAGAGACTGAAATGAACAAATTTTGAGGTTATCCTTTTCAATTTTCTTAACTGAAACATTCTAAAGCACTAAAAGTTAGTTGCCTACAAAGAGTGAGTATTTTTCGAGAAAAAGCTACTGATTTTAAGCTTGACTTGGTCCCGGTTCATCGATTTCTTTGAGCTGTATCTAAAAAAGAAAGACTAGGAACGAAGCATACCGTATTTCTTCGAATAGAAGACCGGGTAAAGAGTATCATCGCGTACTCCTGCGTAGCAGCCCTTTTTAAAATTTCTTTTCTGCATAAAAGCTTTCAATCAAGTGCTATAGAGCTGGAAAATGGCTCAAAAATCTGTTAGCTCATGTGGTATTTTTGAGTCATTTTCCAGCCCTATAGCACTTCATTGAAAGCTTTTATGCAGAAAAGAAATTTTAAAAAGGGCTGCTACGCAGGAGTCCGCGATGATACTCTTTACCCGATCTTCTATTCGAAGAAATACGGTATGCAAGTTTTGAACAAAAAGGCTGAAAAGTTTAGATAAGTTTTAACGTAATAAATATGTCTTTTCTGTTTTTCTCTAATTCTTGTCTGCAATTTTGATTCACCACAAATCCCACTCACCCTTTTGTGAATGACCGGCGGTGTCCCGTTGAGCTCATCCCGGTGGGAAAACGATTTACTCGATGGGACAAAAGTTGACGAATTTCCGACCTAAATAACAAATTAATATCCCTTTAGCTACACAAATAAATGACAACAGCCTAGTTTCCAAAGCTATTTTCAAGCTAAATATCCATTGTCATTTATTTCAACTCCAATTAAACCCCTAATCTCTTTTCGTGCACACAACGGGTTTTCACAGCTCACTAAAGAGAAAAACAATCGATACCTGATATTTCCATAAAAATGGAAGATTATGGGATCTTTAAAAATCATAAAATCAATAGAAATCTATGAAATTTACCTTAGTAGAAGGTAAGGGATCTCGTTCTTCTTTTGATGACCCTTTTCGCTCTTTTTTCGATTTGCGCAAGTTGGATGGTCTAAAAATGAACATTGCTTGAACATACTAGTCATAAATATATACATTAAAAGAGAAAAATTTACTGTAACGATTTTAAACTACCGTAAAGTTAGGGTTGGAAAAAATTTTCAAGGTTTAGCCCTGGCACTTGACCACTTGTTATTTGTACTATTATGCTGCCCAGAAAAACCTTCAATTCCTTTTCGTACTTCTGTTTAAAACCAACAAATGCACCAATTGAACTACGGTTTATTTCATTAGAAAGGCCAATGATTTTTCTGCAAAATAGCATTAAAACGGGTTTAAAATGTCTTATTTCTGGATTTTTTTTGGGAGCGTGAAGTCGGGTAGTCAAAAAGAACGGCTCGATGATGCGATTTAGACACTTTAGCTAAGGAAATCTATCTTGATGTCAATAGATAAAAGATAGAGCACAAAAAGTTAGGTATACAGCCAAATTTTCAAAGAAATTCATCCAGCCAATCTTTTCGTAGAGGTTTTTATAGATTTTTACGAAAAACACGTGCTTTCACTTTCGAATTTACTTGAAAGTGAACCAAAATTGACTTAAAAAGATGGGAAATTGAACAATAAACACTTTTTGTTTAGAGAAAACCATAGTTTAATTGGTGAATTTATTATTTTCAAAGGGAAATATGAAAAGGAACAAAAAGACTTTCTGGACAATCTAATACCTGCAGTCAGTAAACTGCAATAAGCCAAGTCAGCTAAGGTTTACCACCATTAACATTTTACAATTGATACAATCAATTATACCTGAATCGAATGCTCTGTCTCAGCCTCTCCATGCCTTCTTTCGTCACTCGTACGGATTTACTGAATCGTCGCTCTTTATCTCCGTTCGCTTTCCGGAGATCCTCCGTTGATGGTCTTTTACCTAAAAAATCGCTTTATTTTCTCTAGAAAAAAAACTGCCAAACCCGTATCAGAGATTGTTCTCCTTTTGTGCAAGCCCTCAACGGAATTGGCGCGAAGGTGCTGAGATCGGAGGAGGCTCTGCGCAGAGCTCTCCTCGGCTGGAAAGAATGATGAATCATTCAAATTGTAAACTACAATATAGCAAAAAAAGATAAACAATCTGAAAACGGATGAGAAAAAAGAAGAAAAAACAAACAATCGGGTGGTCGATATGACTGTGAGAGGACGACGGTTGCCTTTGTGGATGTTGTGGAGGTGGCTGTTTGACGGGGATCCTCTCCATGCGTGGTCAATTGGCTGCAAAATGTGTTTGGGGGAGATCATGCCGTTCATTGCTCAATATATGATAACAATCCGTGAGTTTCAAGGGATTCTGGTCATCTCCGGGATTGAAATGATTGCTTTCATGAAAGTGCTACTAACATTCGTCTCATTTTGATCTAATCATTCAACATTTGGGTAATTGAACCATTTGAAACATTCAATCAAAGTATGAACTTGTTGAAAATAAAAAAAAATCTTTATAAAATTGGGATTTCCCTTGTCATTCCTACTGACCGAACTGCTCTCGATCATGCTTTTTTCGGCGCTTGTTTGGACTGTATTGAAAAAGTTGGTGGTTTAGGTTTTCTAACAGTATCTAAGTATCTAACAAACTAGAATCTAAAAGCTTTGTAAATCAGCTATAGTTATAAATGGTTCAAATATTACCTAATGAATCGCATCTGTTGATTGACGAGCCGGCCAACCGCCGAATTCCTCGTTCGCACGTTTTTGTATGGTTGGAAGAGTACGATGTAGACCTGAAAACGGGTAAACTCACAAGTTTAAAGTCAAAAAGTATATTTGTTACGTCCGTTATTGAATCTATTCAATAACGGACGTCCGATTCTGAATCGTCCAACCTACACTATGACGATTTTTTTGTAATGATCTACAGTCATGGACAAAAGTCTTGGCGGGTCCTGGGTGGCAACTTTCAAACGCAAATTTAGGAACCTTCCCGAGAGGCTATAAAAAAGTTGTCACAAGTATTTTTGAGCATTTTTACTCTACTTTTAGCTATGACCAAGCATTGAACTCGAAAGTTTATTTTAGACAACAAAAATAAGTGTCAAAGACAAAAAGGTCACAAAAACAATGGACAAAAGTCTTGGCGGCACATACATAGAGGCGAAAAATTCAATATTTTGTAGGTCCGCCTTTAGCTGCAATGACCGCTTTGAGCCTCCGGGGCATACTGTGAACTAGATCGCGTAAAATTTGTGGCGCAATGGTCGCTCAAACTCGCCGTACGAAGTACGAGCCGAACCGTTCTCCCTGGAGTTTTTTTCGTCTGATAACGCACATAGGTTGGTTCACAATAACATTCAAATCGGGGCTGTATGGAGTACTTCGTACGGCGAGTTTGAGCGACCATTGCGCCACAAATTTTACGCGATCTAGTTCACAGTATGCCCCGGAGGCTCAAAGCGGTCATTGCAGCTAAAGGCGGACCTACAAAATATTGAATTTTTCGCCTCTATGTATGTGCCGCCAAGATTTTTGTCCATTGTTTTTGTGACCTTTTTGTCTTTGACGCTTATTTTTGTTGTCTAAAATAAACTTTCGAGTTCAATGCTTGGTCATAGCTAAAAGTAGAGTAAAAATGCTCAAAAATACTTGTGACAACTTTTTTATAGCCTCTCGGGAAGGTTCCTAAATTTGCGTTTGAAAGTTGCCACCCAGGACCCGCCAAGACTTTTGTCCATGACTGTATGATTTTTGCAAGTTATCAAGTATAATTTCAATTTCTATTCATAATTTGAATCATAGCTAACTTTTCCTTTTTTATTTAAGTTTTTATAAGTTGTGCTTATGTTTGTTTTCGATTATTTACATTTTCGGATCATTTGTTACCAATAAACTTTGAAGTTTGATGATGAATGCTCAATGACCAAACGAAAAATGCGAGGATTTAGTAGTAATGTTTGGAAATTGTTGAAATATAGATTGGAAGATTCAATAACGAACGTAACATATCCAATTTTATCTTATAATTTATTAAAATTCTAAATGGATTAGATTTAACTTGACTAGTTAAATGGAAAGCTAATGAAAAACAAGTAACGATACCTTTGGTGCAAAGAAACAAGCCAACGCCACCGTTCCCGACATCGATATACACATGCACAACGAGGTGATTTGGATCTAAAATACAAGATAAAGTATAGATTGCACCTGTAGAAAGTGTTTAAAGATTATGTTTACAGAAAATCAAACTTTAAACTCACCCTGAAGTTGTTCTGTGTGGCGAAATAGATTGGAGCTGAAATTTTTGGCTTGGAAAGCTTTCTGCAGACATTGTGGGACATTTGATACGCGCCCCGCCCCCTTTGCCATTGGCAATCTAACTTTAAGCTCAAATCTCTTGGTGTTGGGCTTTTCAATTTAAATAGTTTTTTGTACCAATCGATAGAGAAAGACTTGGAGTATCTAGTGATCACAAGAATATATAGATTGAACAGCCCAACACCAAGATATTTGAGCTTAAAGTTAGATTGCTGATGGGGAAAAGGGGTGGAGCACTTCAAATGTCCGATAACCTTCTGCAAAAGGACATACCAAAAGAAAGCCACAAAATGCTTGTGCTGTACATGGTGAATCCGATCAATCTCGTTTCGTTGAAGTTTTCAGGGATCTTTCTAGTTTTGAATGCATAAATTGTACAAGCGATGATCAAGAGTAAATTGTAGGCGAGAGAGACGAGTAGCTGCGTGGTTGTCGCCTAGATTTTTTGGATCTTCCCCATAATAACGGGCGTATAGTCGCGTAGTCTAACTTTGAACGTCTCGTTCTCCGCGCTGCTTTAAGCTACAGTGTGCGCTTTGGTATCAAATGATAACCCTTGAAATCTAGTATTCTTTGGTACTTCGAAAAGTGTAGTTGAGATAAATGATTTTCTAAAAAGAAGTTAGAATACGCGACTGTACGGCGTTCTATTAGAGTATTTAGCTTGCACCAACCTTGCACGTCAATACCGCTTCGGTTCTAGATGGATACATGACCGTGGTTCCTGGCGGATCGACCATCAACCAAACAAGTGATCCAAACAATTGCACAGACACAATGCACATACAAATTATAACCTAAACAATATTGATTATTGAACTTTATTTTGACACCAACTTGAGCTCTAGGCGTGATAAAGCGAGGTCGTTGAGCGCTTGCCGGCGAGAAAACCCGCGCCAAGCGATTCGTTTTTGTGATGATTGCCGCGTAAATGGCTGACATGGAGAGACCGATTAAAACCCGAGATGAAGCACAAACACCCGCTGATGGCTGCAAATGGGATTTGTTTGATTGCTGTTATTCTAATAATAACCAACAGTCCGCCATGGAGGACTGGCCCAAGAGCCCTGTATCTTAGTCGAGAGGTCAAGCGTTCAATCTAGCCGGTTAGATTATTTGTTTTTTTTTCCAGATGTATGGGTTTTTTTCCTATATTTAGGGCTTACTAGGGAAAAGCACGAACTCAAGATGAGCTTTAGTCTTTGTTCTTTTGTCTGGACGACTTTATAGAATCGAGTATGAGGAATCCGAAACTGAAATCAAAATCTGCCAAATGACTTTCCAGGCGTGTAAAACTCAAATCGAAAATCTGGTGCTAAAACGGAGGCTTTAAAAGGCTCCATCCTAGCCGGAAAAAAGAACGTTGGTGATCTAGTGAATAACTCTCTAGTGGATAAGGCAATACTCTTTCCTCCACAGGATCAAGTTCGGTTCCTGATGCAGATTTTTGTTTTTGTTTTTCTTTCAAAGCAACAGCATATCCGATTCTATAAAGTGCACTAGGTGTCTAGAGAAAAGCTCACATTTTAACTAGAGAAAGGCACAGTTTGTGCCTTTCTCTAGTTAGGGGTTGAGTGCTAGAAGTTGTGCTTGTGTATTGTTTGTACCTATTTATTCGTGTGAATAGATGTTTTTTTTAAAGCTAACAAAAGGTCTCTTCCTTACAACTCAGTCAATATCATTTCTGGCTTTACCTGAGAAACAAGGAAAAAAGTGAGAACATAGCAGAGAGCGATCCCCGATAGCATACAGTAGCACAACTCACGACCAGAGGCCATGATCTAAAGAAAGATTACACGAGCAATCCCTTTCATCACAAACCACTGGTGTGTTGCTGTATTTGAGGAAGACCGAGACAACAAATATTGTGGCTGAGAGACCTTGAAAAATTGATTGGAAAAGAAAATGGTAATCGAATACCAAGTGAAGAGAAAGCTGCTGGCAGAACGGCCCACATTGAGTCCCATTTGAGTGAGACTGGAGGAATGGGACGGCAAGTTGTCAATTCCGCGTTTGGAACTTGGCCTAATGGACACTCGGTACATCTAGAATTGTTCGTTGAATTGCAAAAATAATTAGACAAAACGAAAAGTCTCTTCTATCAGCACTGGAATGTAATGAGACTAAATACTGAATTCAGCAAGTGAGCCAATACCTCTGAAGCTTCAGTCTTCAGAGGTATTGGCTCACTTGCTGGATTCAAGACTTACATTGTGACATTAACAACAATTGAAGTGGCCATATCACACGGAACACACGCCCAACAACATGTCTGATCTTGATAGACTCGATACTGAAAATTATATTAGGTGTGAATTATAATTAGATAAAGAGTAAGTTAACAAATCAACCAAAAAAATCCTTTACCCATCCCCGAGGACAATCGAGAGAGCACACGGAAATCGGGATGACACTACTCCGGAAACCAGCTCTGATCGTATCCACAGAGACCTTCAATCCTTCTGTTGATCGCCATTTTCCAACCTGAAATAGATGTATTACTTTTGAAAGAATCTTACTTATTATAAGACGCAAAGTTTTTGTGGTTGTGTGTGTCCATTCACTTCATAACCCGAGTCTCAGTAGGAATTTCGGTCTGATTTTTTGGGAGAATATGTAATCACTACGGCGGTTTAGCCTGTCAAATCAGATTTGAAAAACCTAAACCCATTTTTGAGAAAAGTTGAAAAAACCGGATTTGGCGGCGAGATTAAAGGACTTTAAAAAATGAATTTCGGTTTCACTCTGGTTAGACTTAATTCTTTCTTGACTGAGGTCCAGTGAAAGTGGATTCTCTAATCCACCCTATTTCTTGCCCATCAAGAGCAAGCTAAAAAAGAGTGCTCGATCATGAAAACTCAGTCCAGACTTATCAATAAAAAAATTGACGCTATTCACTCGGATTTAAATACACGAGAGCAATGTATCATTTATAAAATCCGCTAGTTTGACTCATGTAAACTATGCAAATCGATCAGCAGTTAACCCCCGGCGTTTAGCTGGAGGTTAACTGCTGTTTTCTATAAATCCTTACCCTTTGATAGACTCCCATCTCGTCAACTTGAAACACATCATATCGCCCAATTCCATCACCGTTTGCGTCGATCATTGGTGGCTCGAAATCTTAAAAGAACTTTAAAATAAATTAAAATAATCAACTTTCAGGTTTTACTTTAAAAACACACAAACTAGCAAGTTCAAAACACAAAAAATTCAAAACCCTTGTAAACCAACGTGTAAATGAGACATTCCGATAGTAGCTTTGCAGTCGATCTCCATTGAATCCCGTTGTTGATAAAACACACTTGTGAAACGGGACCAGCCCACATTCAGCCTAAATTAGCAATATATCTTTTCATCAGCAACATCGGCTATCCAACTTTTCAATACCTTTATGTATGCATTGATTGCATGTGCCACTACTTTGACCGCATCCACCACAAATGGAACGAAAGCCTCTTGTTTGAATGTCATATTGATCGCCGCCATACACTCACCGAAAGTCTCCACATTCTGAAAACTTTCATCAAGAAAAGATTTCATCAAGAAAATCTTTTGGCTACTTTTTTTCCTGCTTACCCGTTGCTCTTTACACTTCAAGAAGTCCCAATATTCCTCTAGGAAAGTGTTCGTTGGACGAAGCTTTTGGAAGTAATCATTGAAAGCTGAAAAGCGTGTAAATGAATTAGGATTTATTTTTGAACCAGAAAAGTAGATGTTGATATATCTAGTTGTATCTAGTAGATCTGGTTGTATATAGTAGATCTAGTTGTATCTAGTAGATGTTTAAAGTCTTACCGGACACATTTCGAACGTGTGGAGCAATGGTGAGCGATCCAGCTGTTCGATGCGTCAATCCGTGCACCACTGAGCTCTTCACTCCCCACGAATCGGAGGCAACAAACCTTGAAAATTGAACTTTTTGTTAAAGCCTGAAGGCTTTAAAGCTTTGTTGCTTAGGCTTAGGCTTTGTTGCTTAGCTTTGTTGCTTAGCTTTGTTGCTTAGCTTTGTTGCTTAGCTTTGTTGCTTAGCTTTGTTGCTTTAAAGCTATGAATCTAGACTCATTTGCATTAGTCTTTGATTCTAATGACAAAGCTGATTCAATTCAAAGCTCACCAAAAGTACTTATCCAATTCCCGGTATCCTTCCACTTCGATCATTCGCTCCAACCAATAAAGTAGTCGCTAAAATTAGCATTCTTTATTCTTTATTGCTCAAAGAAAGACACAAATCCTTTATTCGACTTGATTGTCTAATTGTTTCTTTGTTTCCACCTTATCACTTCCCATTCAACAGCCCTCAAATGAACAGTGGCTAACAACAAGATTTTTTTAGTATTCTGCTCAAAATGCTTGAAGTTTCTACACTCAATTTAAAAAATTTTCAGGTATTTAAGCTTTTAAATATTCATTTAATATCAATATCAAGATTTAGCTGCATCTCTTTGATCAAATCTACTTGCAGTCAGATTTAGTCGAAAAATTCGCGAAAGACAGGGATCAAGTAGTGAGTGAAATGAAGGAAAAGCTTGAGAATAGGATTTAAGAATGATAGATTAGATTGAAATTAAGATGAAAGCAAATAGCAGATGTTAAAAGTTGAAAATTGTAGAGTTCGGATGAGGCTTTCATGGTGTGCAGTGTCGACAATGTGATTCATCGCTTCAACTTGTGGATGAAGCTTTTGCCAAGTGTTCAGGTCAGTTTGCTGTTATTGTTAATGGATTTTATTCAAATTAGAACATTTCAAATGGTTTTTGCTCAAATTTAGCCATTCTTTGCAATAAAATGTCACCCAGATCCCGTTGTGATCCGGACTTTGGCCGCTCTTGGTTGTGGATTTGATTGCGCTTCGAAAACGGAGATTGATGTTGTTAGTTTTGATGTTTTTAATAGCTTTTCGGATAAAACATAACAAAGAAATAAATAAACAAAGAACAAAAGAAAAACAAAAAAACAAAGCATAACAACAATAAAACAAACAACAAGGAACAAATAAACAAACAAACAAATAAACAAACGGACAAATAAACAAACGGACAAATAAACAACAAACAAATGGACAAACAAACAAACAACAAACATACAAACAAACATACAAACAAACAACAAACAAACGGACAAACAAACGGACAAATAAACGGACAAACAAACGGACAAACAAACAAACAAACAAACAAACAAACATACGAACAAACACACAACAAACCAATAAACAATCTAGCTCAAAACTAAATCCAATAAACTAATAAGTTTAGATATTGGATCTCGGTATTGAACCGGAGAAGATAATCTATGCGAACCCGAGCAAGCCAAGGTCTTATATTAAGGTGGGTTTCTCTAATTATCGAGCTGACTAGTTAGCTGACTAGTATAAACTCTAAACTCTATTGACTCATAACTTAAATTACAGTACTCAAAAGAAAAAGATGTAAAGCTGATGACATTTGATTCACTGGAAGAACTACAGAAAATTCATCAAATCTTCCCCGAAGCTAGGTGAGTTTTGAGGCTTGCCTGATTGAATACCGTTTAAATTCTAGAAAAAAGCTAAACTTGTGTATGCTATTTATTTAGCATTGTTCTCCGAATTCTTGTCCAAGATCCGACCGCAAGTACAGTGTTCGGAAGAAAATTTGGAGCTGATCCAGAGACAATCGCCCCCAAGCTTTTGGAAGAAGCAAAAAAGCTATCGATGAACGTGCATGGGATCAGGTTTAGTAAAATAAAACATAGCTTTCACCCTATTCTTTCACTATTCCCTTGGAAAAGAAGTTTAACGATGAATTTAACGATCTCAGTTTCCATGTCGGCGTCGGTTGCAAGGATGCCTCTGTTTATGGAAAAGCGATTCAATATGCTCGAGATCTTTTCCGATTTGGATCAGAGATCGGACATTCAATGTGGCTATTGGATATTGGAGGAGGATATCCGGGAAGAGAAATTGACAATAACAGGTTCTTCAAGGTGAGAGGTTCAATCTACTATATAAAAGAGCTGTCTGTCCGTCTGTAAAGGCTTTTTCTCAGCCATCTTTGGGCGAAAAACTCAATCTTTTTAAAAACTCTTCAAATATAATATGGTTCTACCATTTCAAATCAAAAAAAACAACGTTGAGTGCCTCTACGGTCGTAGAAAAGCACGCTCCTGACTGCGCTACGGCGACAATACGTCGTTCAGCGACAGCTAGTAATAAAGTGCAGCTAATAAACAAATAGCAATCGTAAAGTTCTACTTTTTTTGTTTTTCAGATCGCTAACATAATCAATGAAGCTTTGGACAATCATTTCTCCGATCTATCATCAGTGAAAATCATTTCCGAACCTGGACAGTAAGCCTAATTTCAGTACCATTCAAATAACAGCTTTAGATTTTTCTGTGAAGGCTCCTTTTCTCTATGTGCTAACATTATCAATGCTATTGAAGTTCCAGCTGATCGGATCACAAAGAAAGGTTTTAAAAGTTGAAATTACCAAGCAATATGAACTCAGAAGAAGACGCTAATAAAAGAGGGATCATGTATTTTTTGAACGATGGGATTTATGGATCATTCATGCTAGCAGCCACGGAAAAGATTTATGTTGAAGGATTGGCATTGAGGGTTTGTGTGGTTAAGGAATGAATAACAAAAGATTTAGCCAAGAAAAGATGCTGAAAAGCTGACATCGATTGTTTGGGGACCGACTTGTGCAAGTGTTGATGTGGTTGAGGTGGGATAATTGGCATTTATAGTGAAATAAACCGTAGTTGATTAGTAGTTCAATTGATGCAATTGTTCGTTTTAAATAGAGATACAAAAAAGAACGAAAAGAGATTCGACGAAATAGAAATGAAAAACAAGCTTTAGAACTTGTAGTAAAGTTACAGCCGTACAGTACTTTTCAATAGTAAGATATCTACCGTATCCCTAAAAAGATTTGTTCTTTAGGAAGCCATTGAGAAAGAGCGAATGAATGAAGGTGATTGGGTCCTTTACCCAGATATGGGAGCCTACGCAAACGGATTAGCGACAACTTTCAACGGATTTCATCGACCCAAAATCATCCATGCAATCAGTAAAGACAATTGGTGAGAGATTAAGCTCAAAAGGATCATGAATCTAATAAGTGAAGGTCAAGAAAGTCGAACTTGCAGTCGAACATCGATTATCGAGCTTGCAAATCTATCTATAACTTTTAAATCCAAAGCAAATTCTTGTTCAGGAAGCTCCTGATCTCTTCTGGATTCGAAAAGTTCGATCAAGTCACTCACGAGAAACAGAACGGATTTCATTGAGTACCAATGAATTCCCACCTTCAAATTGTCCTCATCGACAAACATGACGACCCCACGTGCTTTCTGTGTTCGATACATTCGCCAGATTAGATCTCTAAATTGATCATAGATTTATTCTATAAATTAACGCTTCACATACTAAAATTTAAACGCATTACTTGAAATTTTTCTCATTCCATCGTCTGCTTATCTTGTGCACATCTCCGTCGATACAAATGCCCAATTCAGTGGCGGCAGCTCTAAAATTGAAGTCCAACACTTTGCTCATCTTGGTCTTTTCGTTAAAATAATAAACAAGCCTTTAAAGTTTACAAAAATGACTTTTCAGTTGTACTTTCAGCTGTACTTTCAGTTGTACTTGCAGCTGTGCTTACAGTTGTACTTTCAGCTGTACTTTCAGTTGTACTTTCAGCTATACTTTCAGCTATACTTTCAGCTATACTTTCAGCTATACTTTCAGTTGTACTTTCAGCTGTACTTTCAGCTGCACTTTCATTTGTACTTTTTCCTTGTTTACCTAAACGAGTCCATTCCCCGTTCTCCATACGATCCAGTATCTGCAATCGCGTGCACATACGTCCATTCAAGCTCCTTGATCTAGAAAAACACAGGTTATCAAAAATTCTAAATAATATTTTTTAAAAACTTATCTTTTATCTTTCTAAGTTAACTGACCACTTTTGCCATCACCGTCGCTTGAAGATTATCGGGTGGAACGACGCGAGAAAAGTAAACGAAACGGGATTTCTCCGAGAGTTCGGCTCCTGTCGATGAATAGCTGACTTGTGGAATCTGAATGAACAATTTAAGAATTAGAAATATTTTCTACCTTAAACAATTGAAGCATTGAGGCGACCATGACCGAGACTTGACTGCTCGCAGCGCCAATCACCGCCGCCACGGCTTGCTTTTTGTAGGTGGCCTGGAAGTACATAGAAGTGTATAGTCGACTCTCGATATAACGATGGTCATGCTCAGGGATGGAATCACGTTTTGGAATATATTAATCTTTTGAAATAGGACTAGATCTTAATTCAATTATCTATTTAAATTTATGATTAATTGCTAAAAATGGCACCTGGGATCCATCAAGACACTCGACCTCACTTCCGTGGGACATTGCACCCCGGATGAACTCCAACGTTTGCTCCAAGGCATAGCTGTCAACCGAGCTGAATATTTGTTAATACATTCTTTAGTCTATTTCCTTTAATTCCAAAGTTTTTGGTATTTGAATGAAAGCAGATTAGTTTAAATAAAGTTTCAAGTTCCTTGTTTCCTTTCCATATTCTATTGATTTTGCAATAGATTTAGCAAAAATTTAGCATTTCCCATTTCGGCATGCAAAGTGTTCTTCTTTTTCCCCTCTCTGAGCTGTTTTCAGGTGGATGGCCTCGATGCAGTTCCATTAGTCACATTGGAGTCAAACAATGGATAAAAAGGAGGAAGAGTTGAGTCTTCTTTATTTTTCATTTTCGATTATTATGCAAATAATCTAACAATAAAAGAATAATTGATAATTCAAAGGTGCCTGGGTTGAATCGGATTTACTGAAAACACTTTTTAATAGAAAAGCTGCATCCAGGAGCTGAAAAGTCTTTAAGTTGAAACCAAATTCCGATGTGAAAGCCAGGGATTTGAACAGCGACAGAATGATTCTGATATTTAATAAAATGAGTATCTCCAATCGATTCGGCGACTCTGTAAACCCCCGGCTACAAATACCGTATTTTCTCTAATAGTAGTGCACCCAAGCGAGCCGAGTTGGTCACTATTTACGGCTTCCAAAGTTTTCACAGAAGCTCAACACTCAAATCCCCCACTAGATCTCATCGTCAGCTCCATTTTCCGATCCCACATCGATAGGTTCTGATAAGCGGTTCTCGAGATTTCGAGAAATTTAGGCGACGCTCAGGGTGCACTACTATTAGAGAAAATACGGTATCTACTTTTTGTATCATCAAAGCAAAAGAAATCCCGATGTAAATGGCTGGTCAGGTGTTCTTTGTGCAATCGCTCGCTTTCTGGCAAACCCTTCTGGCATAAGAGACTTTCCTTTTGGAAGTCGTAAGTGGAAAGTAAAGGTTAGCGATTTTCTTTTTCGGGTCACTATGCCCAAATTTTTGGGATCAATTTTGCCTTAAATTTGTTCCTATTGTTGATCCAAATTCTACATCCTCATTTAGAGATTCGAACCGAAAACCAGATCAAATAGCCACTGTATTTTAGCCTTCTAGCAACAGTAAGACATTTAAGATATGGTTTCAAAGTTTAATCCAAGTAATAGTTTGTTTACCCTCAAACTCCAGCATCCCTCAAAGTTTGAGCTCGGATTTCAAGCTATTTTCTCGCTTCAGGGATATCTCGGGACTCTAGCTGAAAAACTTGCTTTTTTTCCTCCTAAACTCTTTTTCTCTTTAGATTCCCATTCTTCCCAATTAGTCGACCATTCACCCATCCACTGCACACAAAAAGAGTGCTTTGATTGAAGCAAACTTTGAAAGAAAAAAAACATCCCCAAATGGTGTGCTTTTCTTCAAAAGTTCATGTTTTCGTTTCACTTTGAATTTTGAAAGTTTGGGTTGAACTTGGGGAGTTGAAGAATGTACTTTCAATTGAAGAATGTACTTTCAATTGAAGAATGCACTTTCAGAATGTACTTTCAATTGAAGAATGTACATATGAAAGTTGAAGTTGAAGAAGTGACGTAAGAGTTAGTAAAGTAAACCGGATCTTAGAGATTTTATTTTTGGGCTCAACTTTTTCTTGTTGAGATTAATTCCGCCTATTGGACTAGGCAGTCGAAAAGACGGAAATCGTGGAAGGAATCTATGAAGGGTAAAGGATTTATGTTAAGATAATGATATAAACTGGATATAGCCGGGATCTGTCAGAGTTAATCTGCACTCTCGACTTGCGTAATTATCTACTAGACCAAGTCTACTATCTACCAGTTATGCAAATTTGTCTTACTAATGTTAATTTATGGTGAATGAGCACCTTGTGTGTGACGGTAAAATCATCTCAAAGTTATCAACTTTTGACTTCTTGCAAAACCCCTGAATGATTTTGTGCAAATTGAGATTCTCGAGGCCGATAATTCGAGCAATTCAGCGTGTGGGGGTTTTTCTTGTCGAATTCCAACAGAAGAGACTTTCAGAGAAGAAAAAAAGGAAAGGTTTTGTGGGGAAAAGGGGAAAAGCTTTGGCCCTAAACGCATTATGTGCATTAGCACATCGTCCTTGCCCCTTTTCCTTTTTCTCTTTTCTCTCGTCCATCCGATTGAGGAGAAATTGAAGAAAGAACCTGTTGAATGTGGAAAAATGGCTGAAAATAGAGAAGAATGGATGGAGAGGTGGACTCAAGGGGATTTGGATCTGTTTTGGACTTGAGAGTTTACAGAAGTCTAGATGAGATGGAGAATAGAAAGGTCAACGAAAAGTGGAAATAAAATTGAGTTAGCTTTTAGTTTGGTTTTGGTTCTAAGTGATTGAGTAATCCTTTAAAAAGCAATTTGAGCGGATACTGAGCTTTGTGAGATACCTAGGCGGTTGAGAACCGGTAGCACAAGCTTTTGAGATGAGACTCAAAAAGAGATCCTCTCTTACCAATAAATTTTACAATATACAATATATTACAATATCTTTACAATATCTTTACAATATTGTTTTACAAGCCTTACCACGTGTCGAGGATCTGTGCTCCAATAGAAGCGGCTGGCAGGATCTCTCTCCTTCGATTGATATCTTCAACCGCGTACAACATGGCCGCCATTCGTTGCAAGCCTTGTTCAGCCTGAAAATTTCAAATCGATTTATTTCTGATAAGATTTGATAGATTTCTGCATTTAAAGTTTTCCAATTACTAACCTTAATCCTTCCACAACCAGTTCCATTCCTTCCGGCTTCGTGAATCGGAAAGAGTCCACCGAGTACAATCTGCCCGGGTACAAGGACCTAAAATTTAAATATTAAAGAGAAAAAGATCTAGGAACATACCCAGATTGTCCCAAAAATTTAAAAATTTTCATTGAATAGCTTTTAATTAAAAATGTAGTTTAATTGTTGAACAAGCTCTCAAAAGAATGCCCCACTCACCTGTCGGACACCGGATCCATTGACGTAAATTGGAAAAGTGGAGAGGAAGAGAAGAAATGAAGAGAGGAGGATTTCAGTGTGAAATGACTGTTGATTTATTCGCTTTTCTTTTATTGTCTGTTTTTCTTCTTTTTTGAGCTCTTTTGTGTAAACGAGGGCACGGGGCCACATCGGCATCGGGCGAACCCCCACACAGCCTGTGCCCTCCTCGAGATAAGCGCGGCGCGACGCTAAATTTCAAATCATTTTACTATTAGACTTAAAAAAAGAGTTCATAAAAAGTCAGTAAAGAAAAAGAAAGGAACACTTCTTAAAACAATACAATAAAAAAAACGTGTGCGTAATCAATAACCTGCAGAACCAGCAGAAGAACAAGAAGCAAAGGATCGTTTACGAGTACAGATTAAAGCTGTTCATTTTCTGTCATTCTTCATGTCATTTCTGTCATGCGAGTCATTTTCTGATTGTCAATAGGTGTACGGAACAAGATTTGATCACTTCAATGGCTACTTTTTAACCTTTTTTTCAAAGCAAAAGATAAAGCTTGAAAAATTCTATCTTTTTTGGCAAGAAGTCATGAAAAAGTAGCCATTGAAGTGGTCAAATCTCGTTCTGTTGTACAACTATTGACAATTACACCGAAAATGAGCAGCTTTAGAACATAAATTAATTAGATGACTCATATCTTGCAAACAAAAGTAGTCATGAGTTTTAAAATCAGTCCGATTTCGCCTAAGAGTCTAAAGAACGCCATTCAAAAGTCAAAGTTTACCCAAAATTAAGCCATAAAAAAAGCTCCCAATGGACAAGGTGGTTTGAATGAAAGAGCAAATAAAAGACGGGGACATAAAATGAAGGATTTTCAAGAAAAGGAACAAGAAATAAAAAGGAATTGAAGAAATGGAAAGAAGAGGACGGAAATGGCCACCTTTATGAACTCGTCGAAAGGAAGAATTGGAAGAAAAAGATTGGAAGTATTTCAAATCGTTGTTATCCATTGCAGACCTAGTCGTTGATCGGACAATCAGGGGTATGTTCCTAGATCTTTTTCTCTCTCTAGATCTTTCTTCTAGATTTTCTAGATCTAGACTTTATCTTGCTTGATAAAATATGTTTCTCATTTCATAAGTCAAATAAAGTCATTATGAAGTACTTTCAAAAGTATGACTGTTAATACCTACCGTAAATACTTTAATAGTACCCCACCCCCTCGTACAGTCGCGTAGTCGCAAAAGTTTTTTAGTATTTCATTTTTTTCAAAGCATCCGTACTTTCAAAAAATGCGTCTTTAGTATCAAAAAATAGCTGAAATTCAGGGCTATTTTTTGATACCTAAGCGCGCATTGTAGCACAAACCAGTGTCGAGAAAAACTCGTCCAAAGCTAGACTACGCAACACTCCGCACCGTCATTATGGGGGTGGGGTACTATTACAGTATTTACGGTATATCAAAATTTTATTAGATTTACTGTATAGGGCTTGTCAAGTTTTACTTTGTTAGCTGAAAATTTGCTTGAAATCTTTTCGCTTAAGGCTTCATGCAAGTGCTGGCTTATAAGAACCACTGGTATCTATTTCAGAACTTCATTGAATGCTTAGCATTGTTTAAATAGATCGTTGTTGTTTAAAGCATTGTTTAAATAGATCACAACTATCTCTTTGATTCTAAGATTTAAATCAGCTATCTTGTGTCAAGAAAGTTGTGTAAACTTGGTCGTTTTCTTTTCAAAATCAAATATGCATAGCTGCAGAAGAAATGAAGGCGCTAGTTCCTGGATGGATGGAGTGGATGGATGGAAAACATTTCAAATAGAACTTTATGGCATTCGATTTTAAATCTAGTCTTGTACTCTCAATTTCATTCAAATTGGTACGCCAGATTTGTTTATCAGAGCACAAAGCCAGTCAAGTCGGCCAGTTATTCAAGCTTAGGCTTGGACTTAGTGCGAAGGCTAGCGGCTAGCGCCTAGCACTAAATCTATTTGGGTTTGGGCTTAGGCTTAGGCTTAGGCTGCTTGAAATAAACATTTCAAGCAAATTTTCAGCTAACAAAGTAAAACTTGTCCTTGAAATCAATTATCCAAGAAAATGATGTAAGAAAAAGCAAACATAAATGTTAAACGAGAAAATAATTTGGAGTACTCTCAATTCCACTCTCGATTCTTCTTTTTTTTCCTTGAAAAAGGAGATCGAGTGTGGAAGAAAAGGGCGTTAAAAGGGGAGAGGATTATCCTCTCGATTTCTTCGTCTTTTCAAAGAAAATCTGAAAAAGATCGAATCCGCCCAGAAATAGTTTTCTTTCAGAGCAATAAAAACGACGAAAATCACTCATTTATTCTCAATCATTTTTTCGTGAGGTCTCTTGAATCGCCAAAAGGCCATAATCCGATTTGAAATTAGTCGGGCACTTTATGGAGAAAAAGGGTTCGAAAAAAAATGATCGCCTAGCAAAAACTATGAGAAATTTAGTCGTGAGATGATGGTTTATTGAGGGAAATATATAGGTTTTATTGTGGTGAGGAAGGGTGGAAATAAATCCAATAAAAATGAGTCTTCAAAATGGCTCAATGTTTTACGAAAAGTTTGGGTTGGTTATGAAATTTTGAAAATGGAATGGCAAGTGTAAAGTCATGAAACGTTTTGGCTAACAAAGATATTGTTAATAATTTTGTTAATAATCAAATTTTGAGCTGGATAGCTGGAGAGCTGGACAAACTGGATAAGCCGTAGAAAACAAGAAAAAGAAACAGACAGGATTCTAGACATTCTGGATTCTTGGATTCTTTAAGAATTTCTTTAAAATCAAAGCCAAAAGTAAGATAAAGATACCTTGAACATCTTGATAAATCGGGTAGATTTATTGTTGAATATTGTTGAAGATATCTTTAAGATAAAGATAAATCTTGATCTTGAGGGACTGAAATGCCTCAAATGCCTGAAATGAATCCCAAATTGAGAACTTCAACATCTTGATAAATCTACCAGATTCTGATCCTTTTTTCAATTCCTTATTTTGTTGTCTAAACACTTTATGGAAAATCTCCTTTTTTTCCCTTTTGGATTAGCTTCCGATGTCGTGTGCAATCGAGCAGAAGCCTATGGAAAACAATTTTTTATTCATTTTTTCGAGGATCAAAGTGGACTATCGAGTAAACAGGTATTGTTATTTTTGTCAGCTTTGTTTGCTTTGTTTTAGAAAATTTGGAGAACGAAATTGAGGTACTTATGTCAATTTTGCAGGTAATGAGTTAAAACTGGCATTTGAATAAGGAAAGCTTGAAAGCAAAGCTGATATTTGAATAGGGAAAGCTTGAAAGCAAAGCTGATATTTGAATAGGGAAAGCTTGAAAGCAAAGCTGATATTTGAATAAGGGAAAGCTTGAAAGCAAAGCTTGAAAGCAAAGCTGATATTTGAATAAGGGATAAGCTGATATTCAGTTCAAGAGTTCATCTATCATCAGTACGAAAAAGCATAAGCTAAAAAGAAATTGTTGTCAGACCTAGATGAGAATCATTTCGGCAAAGGAATGAGAATTTTTCTCTGAATTTCCTCTGAATTCCGGTAATCAAAAATGAATAAAAGAAGGTGAAGGGGACACCGCGAGAAGAAGAAATTAATGAAAAGAAATCGAAGAAGACAAGAAGACAACGAGATATTCTGATAGGCGGGATTGGGATTCGAATGAGAAAATGAGGGGGAAATCGATGAAAAGACGGATTTCGAGTTGCTCACTTTTTCGAGTTGCTCATTTCTGAGTTTAAACCTTTTAAACTCTTTTAAACCTTTTAAAATCATATACAAATTGCTGCTTTGAAGTGCGAATGACTTGTAATTTGAAAGAATTTAATGTAATGGTTAGTTTTTGGGTTATTTGGCAAGCTTTTTAAATCAAATCGTGTTTTCTATCAAGTCTTGCAACTCTTAATGTCAATGTCATTCAGGAGTTTCAATCAAATCCCGAAGATCAATCAAGAAACAGAATCAAAACAGGATCACCAATAAACTAACGATCAAGATGATCAAGACGATCGATTGAAATAGTCAATGAGTGAGATGCAATGAAGAGCTTGAGTTGCAAAGCAAATTGCATCAATGAACCAAAGCCGTTCGAAAAGCCAAAGTCCTCTAATTGCTCATCAAAGCCAATTAAAACGTAAAATTCCACTGAATAGCCGAATCAGTAAAAACACAGCGATCTCAATCCAGAATTCTCCCTTGCCCCCTCCAAAAAGTGTTCCCTCATTTGGCTGTGAATTCACTGAAAAGACCACACCCCCTTCACTCTCTTTTCTTTTATTTTCTTTCTATTGCTTCAAACATTTCTGTCTTTTTGAAGGGGAAACCCCCATTTTTCCCCGAGACCACAGAAGGGGCCAAAAAAAAATTCAATTCGTCCATAAAAAGTCGCAAGGGGAAAAAAAGGTGAATTCGTGAGTGGGTCACTTCAAAGATTAGGTGTGAACATTTTGGCTTCAATAAGAAAAACGATATTATTTGTTTTAGTGATCTGAAATAACGAAAGAGATTTGAAAGAGAAGCGCTAAGAGCTGAGAAAAGAGAAAACTTTTTTTGGAGAAAAGGAGAGGAGAAGTTTGATATAAGCTTTAGAAAGAAGAGTGACTTGGATTACCCTGGTAGCACAAGGAAAGCCACTAATGGGCCAGAAAGCGTGCGTTTGGATGCAGTTAAACAGTTATACTTTTTGATATAAGCTTTAGAAGGAAGTTATTCAGAGGAGTGACTTGGATTAGAGCACAAGAAAAGGTAGCACAAGAAAAGCCATTGGGCTAGAAAGCCAATGGGCTAGAAAGCGTGCGTTTGGATGCAGTTAAACAGCTTTTGCCTCAAGACCGCCTCTGATTTGGTCATTTGTTCGAAAAATATGAGATTTATCTATTTTGGTACCTACAGTACTGGACAATGAAATATCATATCTGAAAAACGATCGTCACTTTCGCGCGTCTGTAACTTCGTTGTCTTTGAGTTTAAACTATTAGTGTTATACATTTTGTGGAAGCTCTTTTCAAGGGTTACACAATGGTAATATTGATATTTAAAAATATGGCAAAGACAAGGGAGTTACAGATGCGCGAAAGTGACGATCTTTTTTCAAATATGATATTTCATTGTCCAGTAGTGTACGTAGATTATAGGAACTTAGTTATTACTTTAATCAGCTAATTTTTGAAGTAAACAATTTCAAATCATCAATTTCAACAATGAGAAAACTTTCAGAAAAAGTCAGAAGAAAAAGAGCCTTGTGAGTAACGCATCTAGGTAGTCATTTTGTAGTAGAGAAGGAGAGAAAACTCTCTTGATCGACATCTCCACACAAACACAGCGATTATGTCATTAGTCGAGCAATTGAACCTTCCGAGAGATTGGAGAAAACTCGCAAACATTTGCCCAATTTGGGAAAGAGTCGATGAGAAAAGAGAGAATACACAAGTTGGACTCTTTTTTCTTCCTCGAAAAGTTTACCCTTTGTATTTGAAGAGTAAAACACTTACTATAAGAATTTTATTAAAAAGATTCGGAAACATGCAATCAATTCTAAAATAAACCTCGCTTTTTGTATTACAAATTATTTTGTTGTATTATTTTGTACTTGTATTTATATTTTTTGTCTCCATAGAAGGAAGCCGACTCTCCTGGGATCAAAAGAAGTGTTCTGTTGAAGTAAACTTTGATCAATTCGTCAATTCTTTCAATTTTACTATCTGTATTCCCATATTGACGACTAAACTTGCTTGACTGACTTGATTGACTGTTCTTTATAAGTGAACTGGAGTCAAGTGATATGTTTAGAATCAGGTAAAGAGACAAATTCAACTTGTTCAATGGATTCGATTGCAAAACATGAGTATGATTGATTTGGGATGAAGTACCAAGAATCGTTTACAAAAAAAAGCACAAAGTAGAGCAAAAGCGAAAAACTTTCAAAGGTGGACTCAAGAAAAGGTAAGGTCTTTTCATCTCAAAAGGGAAAGGCCAAGCTGTGGCAACAAATCTTCAATTTTTCCATACTTATCTACTGATTCTGATACTTTTGAAGATTCCAGGTTTTGTAAATTCATCGTTGAACACAGAAAGCTGTGTATAAAACTCGAGTCAATAATTCAATGCAAATATGTAAGGAAACAGTTTTTTTAAGAAAGCAAAGAATGCAATTTGTTTGGTAGACTAGCAGACTATCCACTAGACCACCGAAGCAGTCGACGGGGAGCGTTTGACGGCCTCATAAGGGGTCCGAATCCCGAATTCAACGTGATTTTCTATGCCAAATATCTCGCGTTTGCGAAGCGTTCTGCAAAAACTAAAAACAGATTCTAGATCCTCATGGTCGCCTTTATATGGATGGACTTGATATCGAGTTAAGAAGCCAGCTTGACTTGTTGCCCTTGTTGCCTTTTTCTTAAAAAGCCAGCTTGACTTGTTGCCTTTCCCTTAAAAAGCCAGCTTGACTTGTAGCCTTTCCCTTAAAAAGCTAGCTTGACTTGTTGCCTTTCCCTTCTCAAACTCCTATTGAGAGAAAACCAATCGGAAACGGAAATAAATTCCCCGGTTTCACTCACATTCCTTTTTTCTCTTTACAGATGTAACTTGCTGAGTTTTCCAATAGGGAACTTTTAAACTTTTAAAACAAATTGCTTTTGCAAAAAAAGTAATGTTTAGAGGAAGGTCACGAGATCGAATTAATCACCCTTCAGAGCCATAGACGAATTTGAAAGCTGTAAAATTGTAAACAAAGCTGAAGCTTTGTTGAAACGAACGTTAACTTGGTAAAAGTTTTGAAAAACTTGAAAATCTTTGAATTACTCATGAGTTTTGAATTACTCATGAGTTTTTTAGTTTAAAAACAAAAAAAAGAATTGAATTTCTTCAAAAAACGGATAGGAGAATAAGATTGGATTGCATTTTTGCACATATCGCTTCAAAATTTCTCTCAAAATCGTCGCCCCCTCAAAAATCGTGTGACACATCTGTTTTTTCTTAAAAAAAACAACAAAAAACGAAAAAAAAACATGATTTCCCTTTTGAAATTCGATATTTAAACGTAAAATTGTGTGTTCAGCAGTCAAAAAAAAAAGCTGATAGAAGGTTGTGGGAACTGGCTACAATTTGGTGAAAATGTTCTTAATTTGACTGAATTTGGAGCAAGACAGAAAAAAGTTTGCATTAAAGATCAGGCATTAATTTGGTTCAGATTAGATCTAAAAATATGAAACAAAATCCATCTCTGAATGTGGTTTGGTTTAAAATATTCCACAATGACGGGCAAATCCCCGGAAAAATTCTCATCAAAACCCGAAATAACCTCAAAAAAGTCTCCTCATGATGATTTTGATTAGAAAACTTACTGATTTTCAATTTCAATCGTTTTTGCAAAGATTGAGCACAGCAAAGACTACTGCATTTACGGCATGAATTTCGTTTTGTAATTCTTCCGTTGTAATCGACTTTACAGCGATCATCCATCACCAACTACATTTGGAAAAGCTCATCAACTAGCTCATCAACATCAACTTCAACTCACAGGGAATGTACTGTAAAATTTGCGACGGGCAAATCCCGGAAAAACTATCACAGGAAATTTCCTGGACAACTTGCGCAAAGAATTTTCAACTCTAAATTGAAATAACAGTAAAGAAAGTTAATGATTGAGAAAATTTAACCAAAATTGTGATTGTGAAAATCCCCAGTAGACAGAAAAAAATTTTCGGAGGAGGGGGTGAAAAAAAAGGAAGTCACGGAGTTGAAACCACAATTTCCCTCTTACTGCGTGAACGCTCTACCAATGAGCTATACGGACACTTATCCTATTGCCACCAGGGAGGGGCTTTATCCCTTACTCTTTATGCCTTTATTGCCTTATTGGCAACGATCACAATTTTTCTGTTTTGCGGTGGTTCCTGTTAGGCAATTATTCAAATTTTGAACAATGAAATTAAAAAATGGCAGAAGAAAGTAAAAAAAGAAAAAAATGCAATAAATATGCAAGAAAAATTCAAAAATCCAAGAAAAATGAAGAAGAAAAGAGAAATTCTTGAAGAAAAATGTAATTTTTTGAAAGAAAAGGGCTATCCAGTAAGAGACAGATAAAAATGCGCCAAAAAAAAAGTTTTGATTTCGGGGGCAAACTTTTTAAAATGATATATTATCCCTCTTGGCTACGGACTTGGTGAGAGTAATGATGAATAGCATTCCGAATGCAAAGCGGTGCAGTCTCGGGTTGCAAAACGGTACATTGACTGTAAAAAGTTGAATTTACACATTTCTAAAGCATACAATCAAGGCTGGCCATCAGAAGCTGGCTGGCCATCAGAAGCTGGCTGGCCATCAGAAGCTGGCTGGCCATCAGAAGCTGGCTGGCCATCAGAAGCTGGCTGGCCATCAGAAGCTGGCTGGCCATCAGAAGCTGGCTGGCCATCAGAAGCTGGCTGGCCATCAGAAGCTGGCTGGCCATCAGAAGCTGGCTGGCCATCAGAAGCTGGCTGGCCATCAGAAGCTGGCTGGCCATTCGAGACTGCTATGGACTATGGACAAGGCTATGGAACCTGCACGAATTGTAAATTACATAAAAAATGATGGCATTTAGCAATAAGCCAAAATCCTAACAGCACACTTAGAAAAGCGCTCAGCCGCAGCAGAGATCGACTCAAGAGATCCCCTCTCCTTCTTTGCGCTAATTTTTGATTGACAAAAGTTTTTCGATGTCTAGCAAAGACAATGGGAAAACTTGAAAGTGAGGGAAAAGTTCGAAAAAAGTGACTGAGTCCAAAAACGGGGCCTTCCCGAGCACTCTTTCCAGGGTTTGGTTTTTCTTTTCCCCTTTCATCCATTGTTTCCGCACATTCGATTTTGTAAAGGTAAAAAGTTGACAAAAGAGCACAGCCAAGCGAAAACAAATCCCCGTTTTTCGCTTTTTTTTTTCTGGAGAAGAGGAGAAGACAAGTTTGATATAAGCTTTAGAAAGAAGTTATTCAGAAGAGTGACTTGGATTACCCTGGTAGCACAAGAAAAGCCACTGGGCTAGAAAGCCAATGGGCTAGAAAAGCCACTAATGGGCTAGAAAGCGTGCGTTTGGATGCAGTTAAACAGTTATACTTTTTAGGTTTTAAAGATAAAAACTAAAGTTTTATAATGACTAGAGATAAAAATGGAATTGAGAATCCCAAAGGGGTAAGTGAGAGCAGGAAATGCTCGGATTTCCACGCCTTTTCCCCCTCCTCCTCCCTTAATCTCATCATTCTCTAAATAATATTCTAAAAAGTAAAGATTAAATCATTCGAAGAACTTCTAAAAAAGAAAGAATTAAGTAGCAAGTTTTAAAGCACTTTGTATATCCCTTTTTAATCGTATCAACGGGCACTTCCGTTCAAGAAACTGTTAAACTGAACTAAAATTAAAAAAACTAAAACTTTTCCGTAATAATCTCTCTAGATATTCTATAGACAAGAAAAAAGAATATATCAGTTTAAATTTGCATAGAAAAAAGTTTAGAAGGAAGTGCAAAAGTCGGCAATGTTAAAAGTATTGAAAGGGGAAAAGAAAAAGATTATCGAATCTCCGAGGACTCGCAAATGAGTTCGGAGAAAGGTGAAAATAAATGAAAGAAAAATGGGGATGAATTTACAAGATCCCATCATGATTACATGGATATAAATACTTTTTAGGGGAAAGCTTTGGTGGAAATCGAAGTGATGGTGAGTTTTTATTTTCGTTTTTCGATTCACTTTTGAATTCTCGAGATCCGTATTAGATCAAAATAGGAACCGTATTGGAACCTCACAAGGAACCGTATTGGAACCGTTTTGGAACCGTATCGGAACCGTATTAGATCAAAAAAAGAACGGTATTGGAACCGTATTGGAACCTCACAAGGAACCGTTTTGGAACCGTATCGGAACCGTTTTGGAACCGTATCGGAACCGTATTAGATCAAAAAAAGAACCGTATTGGAACCGTATCAGACCAAAATAGGAACCCTATTAGAACCGTATTGGAACCATATTAGACCAAAATAGGAACCCTATTGGAACCGTATCGGAACCGTATTAGACCAAAATAGGAACCGAATCGAGAATTCAACGAGAATTCAACAATTGTACCTTTGAACTTGTAGAATGTTTAGCATGGTAGTTAACAATCTAGTCAACAAGGAAATTTCTCAAAAAAAAAACGAAATCCAAAAGATTTCCTGGTTGAGTTTATCGGAGAGACGATCAAAAAACAAACAAAAATCTAGGGTTTCTGAAAGTACACTCTACGAGAGAAGACTTGAAATTGAAAAAATTTCCCTTATTGTTTCCAAAAATGTTTCGTGTTAAGAGGGTACTTTGAGGATTTCGAGATTTTTAAAAAAAAACGGCTTCTCTCAGAAGTTTCTCTCATTTTCCATAAAAAGTAAGTGTTTTTCCGTTTCGAAAAAAATCCCTTAAAACTTGCATAAGTTTTCAGTTCTTTGGCAACTAATCTCTGACTTTTTTGAAGAAAGCGAGTAAGTACCTAGTCGCTTATTTATGAGGGATTTTGAGGAAAATAAACAACAATAGTAACATGTAAAGTATCATAGAGTTACAAGAAGTTTTTAGTTGAATGAATCATTTACCGTAATAATTGAATTGATATCTATCGGTAATTGGTTTAAAAAGAAAAAAACCCAGCCCTTCAAGCCAGCCCTTCAAGCCAGCCCTTCAAGCCAGCCCTTCAAGCCAGCCCTTCAAGCCAGCCCTTCAAGCCAGCCCTTCAAGCCAGCCCTTCAAGCCAGCCCTTCAAGCCAGCCCTTCAAGCCAGCCCTTCAACAGAATCCCAATTTTCCTCTTACAGAAAAAGTTTCGAATTAATTGAACAAAAGATTTTCCTGGCTGAGTGGCGAGCAATTCGAGTGTTCCCAAATGATCACCCATAAAATAAAAAGCGAAAATTGGAATTGAGAAAAAACGCTTTAGTTCTTTTTAAAGTCTAGGCTTTTTCTTTCTTTTCCTTTCTTTTCAGAATACTTCTTAAAAGAATGCAAAAGAAATGAGCTTTTGAGGCAGTCAGTTGGTGTTTTATTTTTAGTACAAAAGCTAAACTAATACATTTCATGCTTTTTATCATAATATCAATCTCCCGATCCACCCGGATTATCCCAGACTATCCCTAAAATAAATCTCATTGACGTGAATGTAAAACAAACTTCTTACTAATGGGTTATTAATTGCAATAAACACAGTATCTAAATTTCATGAACTTTAAAAGTCGATTTGTGTCATTTTTTATCTTTTTTGTGTAACCATTGGGCTTCAATTTATGCAAATTCGATGAAGCGACGGAGTTCACTTTGAGGGAGAACTGGGAGAAAAGAGAGAAAAGAATAAAAAAGTAAACTTGCAGGAATAGAAAAAGTTAGTCCAGCGTTTGCATTTAATAAATATAAGATGATGTGAATCTATAGCACAAAATCCAGAGAAGTTTATTGACTGTTTTCATCTAAGGCAGTTTCATACAGTTTCATAAACTTATTCTTTGTACAATTACAAGGCGACCAGAAATAACGGAGTATTTTTGTTGAATCTTCGTTTTTTTTCCAACTTTTTGATAGCTAGAGTACTGTAAAGCTATTATTTTTTAAAAATTGGATATTTTAAAGTGTAAAAACATTACTGTCAATCTAACAACACAGCCACAATATTTTTAAAGCACCCTAGAAGAACGTGCATCAGGGAAGACCCATTATAAAAATGACTGTTTACGCTTTAGAAACATAGTGAACGGCTCAAAATAAAATTTAAACTATTTTCTTTACTTACTGCATTTAATAAATATAACATGATGTGAATCTATAGCACAAAATCCAGAGAAGTTTATTGAATGTTTTCATCTAAGGCATCGTTTTCAAATCAAAAAGCTCAAGAAGCAAAGGATCTAGTTGATTTGGATCTAATCGATAATAAATCGACAATAGTCCCTCGTTGATTTTCTTCAAATCGATGAGTCTAGCCAGAAGATTCTCGAAAGCCGATCGAGCCTCGAAAGAACTCGGGAACACACTTTCAAGGACTCTAAATTGTTTCAATAGCTCTTTTCCATTGTATCATTCATCATCAGTTAAGTTTCATACAGTTTCATAAACTTATTCTTTGTACAATTACAAGGCGACCAGAAATAACGGAGTATTTTTGTTGAATCTTCGTTTTTTTCCAACTTTTTGATAGCTAGAGTACTGTAAAGCTATTATTTTTTAAAAATTGGGTATTTTAAAGTGTAAAAACATTACTGTCAATCTAATAACACGCCTCCATCTTTTTAAAGCACCCTAGAAGAACGTGCATCAGGGAAAATCCATTATAAAAATGATAAAAATGACTGTTTACGTTTTAGAAACATAGTGAACGGCTCAAAATAAAATTTAAACTATTTTCTTTACTCCTTTTATGTTTCAAGGACCAAAAATTTGCCCACTAATATTCAGTGTGCTAAAAGGAAAATTTAAATTTTAGTTTTGACAGTCTATCTTAACAAGTACTGTTAACAAGTAATTCAGAATATTATTGGCTAAACTATTTTGATCGAAAATATCTAAAACTTGTCTATTTTCTAATAATCCTTTCCGTTTTTGGATCCGAGAAAAATTCAGCATTTTTTGGCGCCACAAAAATCGATTGTGGATTTGATACGCGCCCCTTTGCTATTGGCAATTCAACTTTGAGCTCAAATATCTTGATGTTGGGCTTTTCAATTTAAATAGTTTTTGTAGCAATCGACAGAGAAAGACTTGGCGCATCTAATAATACCAAGAATATTTAAATTAAGCAGCCAAGATATTCAAGATACCAAGATATTTGAGCTCAAAGTTAGATTGCTAATGGAAAAAGGGGCGGAGTGCTTATCAAATGTCCGATAACCACAAAAACCCACTCCGTTATTAGACTTGATTATTTGTTTAACTCACTTGAGCAACAACTGATAGTACATCTGCTGAGCGGTGGCCACTCGTTGTTGATCTGACAAAAGAGGACGATCGGGCGAGAAGAGAACCAATGCCACGACACAAAGCATCACGGCCTCGTTTCGACGAATCCTTTCACCAAATGAAGTCAAGAATCTGTTCAAATTAAAGTTAATAAATCTTTAAATCTTGAAGTCTCTACTTTTTATGCTCTTCATAATGTTGTTGAGCGATCGGCGAGCGGAGAAGGATTTCAAGTTTCACTTGCATTTCCGAGCTTCCCTAGAACTTTCTTGTAATGTAATTTTGTCTAAAAACTTTATTAGTTTGATGGTTCCAAACATTTCTTGTCGGATCAAAGACCATCACTCCACGAATGATCAGCAATTCACTCGCTCCACCTGAAATTTAGCTTTACGCCTAAGAAAGGCTTTTGCAACTTGAGCATGGCAAAATCCGATCAACATTATTCATTGACAAACGCACGCTTTCTGGCACACTGTCTATTTAGAAGATTAGTAAGAAATGTGCCAGAAAGCAGACGATTCGAATAAAGTTCAAACTTGTATAACCTTTTATCAAATTGATTTGATCTTGATTGGTGAGCGATTGGAATGAACGCAGTTCCTTTGCCATTACAATGATTCTTCTAGAAATGGTTCAATGATAAAAAGCCAAGAACAACCGTAGTGCCAAATTCGTGATATTGACAACTTCCATCAGTGAAAGCTCTTGTTCAGCCTCGATTTCGAGTGGAGCCTTTAGACACTCATTGGCTTTGATCAATTCCTAGAATTTCTTTTTAAATCCTTTCCGAATTCTTGTTTACCTGAAGCAACTCCTGATTTTCCTTGTTCAAATTTGGCAAAATCGATTCTGCTGAATAGTCGAAGCTTTCTAAAAGTATTCCCGATTAGAAAATTTTTTGATAGCTTGTTATTGTTGTTTACCTTTACTTGTTGAAGCGGAAGTGGAGAATGAAGCAAGGGCATCACTTAATGTTGAAGTAGGGCTTACTGAAAAAATGGATTTTTCTTTGAAGGATTTAGAAAAACCTTGAAGTAAGCGAGCGTTTGAGCTTTGTCCCATGTAGGAAATGTTTGACGGAATGGGAGGGAAAGAACTCGGTCTGCAAGGATGGATGTTTATAAGTTATAAGCTGACTGTTGAATCAGTATTTGGCTGTCCAGAAAGTCTTTTTATTTCTTTTCGTACTTCCGTTTAAAACCAACAAATGCACCAGTTGAACTACGGTTTGTTTCATCAGAAATGTCAATTATTTTTCTCAAATTGACTTTAAAAGATGAGGAATTGAACAAATAAAAACTTTTTATTTAGAGCAAACCATAGGTTAATTGTTGAATTTATTATTTTTTAACGGAATTACGAAAAGGAACGAAAAGAATCTCTGGACAGCCTAATAGAACGAATATGGTGTTTGTAAACGTATAATTTCGGAGTAAACATACATTGACGCCGTTTGCATTCTCGAGATCCCGGCCGCCAAGCTTGGATTGTACCTGTAGACTTGTATGTTTTGCCCAAGCTGCCCTTTGGCTCTTTTAACATACCAGTTAAAGTGAATTGGTGGCGTGAGCTGACCCGGTAGATACATCGATTGAGGTGACTGAGCGAACTGCGGTAGTTGCCTTGAATTGATTTCATAATTACTCATAAGCTTTTTCTTACTTAAAAACGGGGCTTTGTGGATTATTGTCCTTCGGAGAGTTGGGAATTTGTAGATTGGGAAGTGGTGGATCTGAATTGTGCTTATTGAGCCTTACAATAGTAAACACACTGTGTGGATCCTGTTTTGCGACCAACTTCGTTCCTTTTGGATAGAAACCACATTTGCATTGACAAAAACATTCATCAAGCTTTCTAAATGTGGCCCAGAATGTTTTTGATCATACACCCATGCACAAAAAAAATGTCACATCGTTTTTACAAAACTTTACGCCTAAATTTGACCTACTAAACGTGTTCCAAATTCTATGCTGTCAAAAGGTTTTAGATAGCAAAAAGCTTCTACTTTCTTGTGAAAAAGTGTTCAAGTTCCAGCAATTTGTTTAAATTTTTATTTTTCAATAAATACCGGAAGAACACCAAAAACGGGTGCACAAAAAAATGTCACATTAACTTGAACCTGCTTTTTCCGTTTTACTTTTTTGATTGCACTTTATGCTAATTTTTAAATTTTAGAATGGTAAAATCACAGCTCTCAACGCCAGACAAAGAAAAGATTGTTGAAGCAAGGAAACAAGGAATCCCGCGGAAACAGGTGGCCGAGCTGTTCAAATGTGATGTAAGAACCGTTTCTCGCATTGCTGCGAAGTCGAGAACGACTGGAAATTTGCACAGGACACCAGGAAGTGGACGGCCACCAGCCACTACACCACGCGAGACAAGGCTTTGATTTTGGCGCACAATAAGGACCCGAATCTTAACGCGTCGGATGGTGTTTGCCTCATCAAGCAACAATTCGGCAAGGATATCAATCGAATGACAGTGAGCCGACGCTGAATCGAGCAGGATTGAAACTGAAGGGCCGCCAAGAAGCCTCTGATGGTTGCCAAGCACAGGAAGATCCGACTCGAGTTCGCAAAAAAAGTACCAAAGTTGGACGCCGAATGACTGGGCCAATGTCATTTTCACCGATGAGTCGAAGATCAATCTCTTCAACCCTAATGGCAATCACTTGATCCGGAGACCAGTTGGACAACGCCAAACATCAAATACTTGCGGCCGACAGTCAAATTTGGTGGCGGATCGATATGCTATGGGGTAAAAGACTGTTCCCTTATGTCAACTAATCTTGCTTTTTCAGGAGCGATGACTAGAAGTTCACCAGGTCCGCTCGTCTTTCTCAACTCAACCTTGAAGGCCCAGCGGTACAAGACGATCCTGGAGAATGATCTTCTTCCATTTGCGACCACGAATATGGGACAAGGATGGTTGTTGTACCAGGATAACGCCCGTGTCACAAGCACCAGATGTTGATAGGAAGGGTCGGCCGACTTTCAAGCGGTGGAAGGGCTCGTTACCGGGATGGTTCGCTGACAATCGTGTCAAGCTCGTCGCTGCTCCACCTATAGCCCGGATCTCAACGAATCGAGCATTTGTGGTCGCACACAAGGGTAAACTGGAGGGCAAACGATTTGCGACCAAGGTTGAGCTTTGGTACTTCATTCGAAGCGGAAGATTTGAGGATCCTCTTGGAGGATTTGACTGATTCGATGCCACGGAGGATTCAGGCAGTTATTCAAGCTAAGGGAGGCCCGACAAAATATTAGATTTTTGTTTTTATCAATTTTTATTTTATGTGTGACATTTTTTTTGTGCACCCGTTTTTGGTGTTCTTCCGGTATTTATTGAAAAATAAAAATTTAAACAAATTGCTGGAACTTGAACACTTTTTCACAAGAAAGTAGAAGCTTTTTGCTATCTAAAACCTTTTGACAGCATAGAATTTGGAACACGTTTAGTAGGTCAAATTTAGGCGTAAAGTTTTGTAAAAACGATGTGACATTTTTTTTGTGCATGGGTGTAGTTCTCTTTTTGACTCACCTTCCTGATTTGGTCTTTCTGATGAGTTCTTGAAGAACTTCTTTCGATACTGTCACTTCGTCCGACGAATCATCGTTCACAGCCTAGGTTGTACATTTTAAATTCAACTTTTACTGATTGTGAGTGACCAGACTATTTTGTTGGATCAATGCTCAGAAATCACCTCTTCCACCTCATTGACTGTCACTTTTAACCGTTTCTTCGGCTGGCTGTTTGACGGCTCTTTTTCGCATCTTTTCAAGAGTTCCGTCGACATGCCCATCTGAAACGAATTTTTGCCTTTAAAAAATCAACAAGTCACCAAAAAGCATTTCCTGAGTCGACATGCTTGACAAAAACGCCTTGAATTGATGTTGATTTCACAAACGCCATGAAACGGACATTTTAACTCCTAGAAGGTGGGTATGAAACTCCGATTAACGAACAGTTTTACATTACTACGAGCAGCTTGCCGACGGAAAAAGGATTTGCCTAAATTTTAATTTACTTGAACAAATCAAAGGCCAAACATGATTCACAAGCAACGATGCCAAAGTTGTAACCAATTGCTCGGTCCCCACAAACACGACAAACTTTCTCCTCACTTTAAACTCTTTTGGTTTAGATGGAAATTTCACAAACCGTTTCATGCCATCACCATCCTCAGACATCGAAGAAGGCGAGAATGCCATCTTTTCTGAAGCCATTGCCAGTTTTTAAGAGTAATGTTGAAAGCGTGATAGGTTTTTGTTTGCAATTTATCAACGCAAAATATGAGACCATCAAGCAAGATTTTACGCATAGTTAACTAAACGAGATAAGGCAAATCGATTTGGAAACCATTTTCGGACGCATAGTAATAGACTCCAAAAAGCAAACTCTTGCTGATAAGAGCACGGAGCACACATTTCTATATGGCATGCCCCATGATTTTTGATGAGTGAATTTACTGCAATTTTTGTTCTTTTTTACTGGTCGAGAATCGAAAAACTTTATTTATAGCAACAAATTTGTAAAAAGCAACAATTTAGATAGGATTATTGATCCAGCGTGAAAGGGGGCCATGCTCACGGACCAATCTAGCCCCAACACCATCGGATTGAAGGCGTCCCTCAGCTCGCATTTTCTCGTACTCATCCTTGTTCCATTTTGTGAAACCCCATTTGCGGGAGACGACGATGAATTGACGGCCAGGGAATTTGAACTTGGCACGACGGAATGACTCGATGGCGTGGTTCACGTTCTAAAATGAAAGCATTAATCAGTTTATTAGGCTTACATCTTGCTGGTTTGGGAAGTTCAACACATTTTGGTACTAACCAAGTTCGGGGGGGGGGGGGGGCACTTTGACTTGACTCGGCCAGAACCTATTTTACGTTTTTTCTAGTCTGGTTTTGCATTTTCTGCGGTGATCAAATACGCTTAATCTATTGGTGATATTTTTAATCTTTTGAATAGTTTTCACTTTGTATTTCACCCCTTTTCTAGCTTTCCAACACTGCAACAGCCATACTTCAGCTAGCTCAAGATTGTTCAAAAATTTCTACAAATATCACCAATAGATCCAGCGTGTTTGATTACTCTAAAAAATGACATAAAACGGTCGAAAAATACGATCTGATCAAATCAGATCAAAGTGCCCCACCCATCGAACTAGTATTAGTAGCCACATTTTTGCTTAAATGTAGCTTTTATTTTGTCACAAATTGGTTACGCGCATAAAAAGTTACGGTTCCAACAATAGCGTTCAATTAGGGTGATTGTAAATTGGTAAATTGATTGAGAAAAGTTAAAAACTAAAAGACAATTCGGGATTCAAAAATCACTCACATTTTCCTTGACTCGGACCGAGAACAAGAAGTCGCCGATGTCTACACGGGCCACCAATCCTTGAGGTTTTCCATAGGCTCCTCTCATTCCTGTTTGTAGCCGATCAGCGCCGGCGCAGGATAACATCTTGTTGATTCGGGTTACATGGAAGGGATGTTTTCGGACTCGAAGATGGAAACCGTCTTTACCGCAGTTCTTCACCATGTACTAAATATAAAAATTGTTGCAGTTATCAAATTGATTGACTCCCATTTTAGTTTGGTAAATTCACAAGAAAAGGCGTAATTCTTCCGATCCTCCACTGTTATTCCCATTAGTACCCAAAATCCCTACCTTGTTGGCGCAAATACGGGCAGCTTCCAAGGCTTCTGATGAAAGATGTTCTCGTTCATTGGAGATCATGTGAACACAAGCGGAAAATTCGTCGACATCGGCCCTCTTCTTTCCGAGGTCGAAGATGCGAATTTTTGGATCCGGCACTCCTCGACAGAACCTCGACTTTGGGTAAGGCTTGTTCTTGATGTAGCGATAACAACGAGCTGGACGTCGACCCATCTAAAAGTTAAACGTAAATGAATGTCAAGATTGAAAGAAAATTTCGAAAAACAAATTAGGTCACTTAAAACCCAGCCAGCTCTTATAGGAGAGGTGTAGAGCAGAGGGGCTGTATTGCCGGGCAAAAAGGTAGCACTTTCACAGATTTAAGGAACAATAGTGATGAAAGTAATTGATTTTGAAATGAGAGGAAATTGATCTGAAAGAAGAAAATGAAAGTTTCGCCAAAAATCTTTCTGTCTGGTGCGGTCGTCATTTGTATACGCACGTACTCGTCGGCTGCTTCAAAGAATGAATTGTTGAGCGAGTTGAGTGAAGTGCCGCTCTTGCTAATGATCTAATGAATTTATCGCACTTCTCTGTTGTCTTTCAGTTTTCAATCAGACTTACAACTTTTTAGGTCATTCGTTTTCTGATGCGGGAGAAGTGCCGACAATTGTAACGCGCTCCGATGCTTCACTCCTTTTCATTGTTTCGACAAGTTTCTTCGTTGCACAAAGGCTCTACAAACTTTCGGTTAGTTTATTGTTGTTTTTTGGCTTTGAAAAATTAATTTTCTGATTTATCCATTGATCCAATAGTAAACCTTTTCTCTTTTAGATTACTGAGCAATCTACAAAAAAATGGCTTCAACAGTAGTGCGATCGATAAACTTATACCCTTCAGACAGGTTGGGTGATTTTTGAACAATTGAATAAAATGTTTTATTTAGAAACTTTCAACTTGGCTAAAACAGGACTCATCGAAGGCGAAACTTCTGTCATTTCGGCTTTCAGGATTGGGATTAAGCTTGTTGGCTGTGCCAACTTTGAGGTAGCTCTTTTTTTCTGGCAAGCTATTTTTTATTTAGGAGAATAGAATGCAAATCCGCTAATACGCTGAATAGACGAGCCGAGCACATAAAGCGAGAAAAGTTGGCCGAAGTTGAACCAGGATTAGCACTATCGGATCTATGGGCCCTTATGAAGCCATACCTTGGATGGTTTTTACTTGCGGTCGTGGTTCGTTTTTAAGTCTATGGAGTGCATTTGAATGATATCTTTGTGTTTTTGTTTAACTCACTTTTTACAGAGTGCTGTGGCGACGGCAATGCTTAATGTGGAAATTCCACTTCGTTTGGGAGAACTTATCAATTCAATAGCTGGGATTATCCGTGAACAAGGTACAATTTCTGCATTACATCTTATGCAATCGGAAGTATAGGTGCGGGTCATGCCATCGATATTGGCGTCATTCAACCAGCTGCAACAAGACTTGTATCCCTTTACGTGATTCAGGTAGGTGCACAAGTATTTAACGAAAAACAACCCATTGCAGGCTGCTCTTACATTTTGTTACATTACATTTCTGTCTATAATGGGTGAACGCATGGCTGCCGATTTACGTGTAAAACTTTTTGACAGGTAATTTAATTACGAGTTTGTTGACTATCCATTATTTTAGACTTCTACATCTTGATATGGTATGATATGGTATGAAGTTTACGATGTTCTTTCGATAAATTTTAGGCATTTTATGATGCTCAAAAAACGGGTGAATTGTCTTCGCGATTGAGTCTCGATGTGCACGAATTTAAGAGCAGCTTTAAACTCACCGTTTCACAAGGCTTGAAAACCTTGGTTCAGGTTGGCTAGAAACGTTGATTTGTGAAATTTTTAGACAGGTTGCCGGATGTTTTGTTTCACTTATTCGTCTATCACCAAAGATGACCGGACTAACGATGGCGGCTGTTCCTATTGTGATTTTGGTTGGATCAATTTGCGGAGCATTATTGCGAAGTTTGAGCAGAAGGTAAAATAAGTTTTTCTTCTTATATTATTTTAATACAGGGCACAAGCTCAACAAGCCATTGCCTCTTCCGTTGCTGATGAGGCCTTTGGAAATATCCGAACTGTGCGATCTTTTGCTATGGAACAACAAGAATCTACGTAAATTTATTTTCTTTTGCCTCTAAGCAACATCTTTAGTCTTTTCAAACAAGAAGTCATAAGAGGCGCTGCAATGCAAGAGCAGCTTGGCATGGGTATTGGAGTCTTTCAAGCTGGAACAAATCTGTTTCTAAATGGTTAGTCTATTCAATTTGAAGTTGATGTCAATTATGATTAAGGTGTCGTTCTCGGAGTGTTGTATGGAGGTTCGCAGTTGCTATCAACGGGTGATATGAGTCCAGGTAGATATATTTTTTTTCAAGTAAATTTTTTTTGTTTTTTTAGGTGGCTTGATGTCCTTTTTGGTTACTGCACAAACAATTCAAAAATCTTTATCACAATTGAGTATTGTAATGGGAACATCACTCAAAGGCTGGACTGCAGCAGCTCGTGTTTTTCAGGTTAGTGCATCTCGAGTTTTTAAAAAGTATCCCTGTTTTAGTTTGCAAATCTTGTACCAGGCATCCAAAACTCGGAGGGAATTTGTATCCCTCATCATTCTTTTGTTCCCGACATTCAGTTAATAATTTTAATGTGACTCATATGCTTGATTTCTTTAGTTTTGAGAATGTGAATTTTGTCTACCCAACGAGGCCAGGACATGTAGTTTTTCACGAACTCAACTTGACGATTCCAGCTGGAAAAGTCGTTGCTTTATGTGGACCAAGCGGAGAAGGTATTTTTGGCTAGATTTACGCTAAATTCATATTTTTTAAGGAAAATCGACAATAACTTCATTGCTTGAACGCTTCTATGAGCCGCATTCGGGACGGGTAACCCTTGGTGGAAAAGATCTTCGAGAGCTCAACACCGAATGGTTGCGATCAAAGGTAAGATAATTTTCTTTTATGCCAAAAACGATTATTTAGGTTATTGGCTTGATTTCACAAGAACCTGTCCTGTTCCATACTTCTATTTTGGAAAATATTCGCTACGGTCGTCCAGAAGCTACTGATGAAGAGGCTTGTTAAATGTTTGTCTTTTAAATTTTATTAATTACAGGTTCGTGAAGCAGCACGCCTAGCAAACGCTGATGAGTTTGTTTCGAACTTCCCACACGGATACCAAACGATTGTAGGAGAAAGGGGAACACAACTTTCAGGTTTACCAGTCGTATAAATATCATTCAGTCTTTTAAGGTGGTCAAAAGCAACGAGTAGCTATTGCAAGGGCGCTTTTGAAGAGCCCTCCAGTGCTGATATTGGATGAAGCAACATCGGCATTAGATGTCGAATCCGAGAGATTAGTATGTTGAATATCTTTGATTTATTTCTTTGTTTCAATAGGTTCGTGATGCTTTGGATCGTGCTATCAGCGGGAGAACAGTTCTCGTCATTGCACACAGACTTTCAACAATTCAAAACGCGGACATTATTTGTGTAATTAAGGTGTGTAAATTGTTTGATGTTCGGTTTTTATACGAATTTTAGAACGGTGGAGTGGCTGAGCAAGGAAATCACCGAGAATTGATGCGACGAAAAGGACTCTACTATGCACTTGTACAGGCACAGTCAACAAACGACTAAACAACTAGGTTGATCTTTTTGTTATTTTTGATTAGAAGCTTTTCACTTATAGAATTGTTTATTTTAGAAACGTATTCAATTAGCTCCATTGTTAATAGCTTTTAGACTTGAGAATCAGTTGTTGTTGGGTTTAAAATATTATGTGATACAATTGCTCAGCTTTCGCCTTTTAGGAATATTTTGCTCAGTCATTTGAGAGATTTAAAAAATATGAAAATAAATGTTCTTTTCAAAATGACTTTATGACGCAAACATAAACAAGCAAAATCTTCAGATTTTTGTTTGCATTTCAGTGTGATGCCATTTTTATTTTAGAGTAAGGCACAATTTAAAAGGTTTATTTCATGCCTAAAATCTTGGTTTTATACAGTATGTACACGCACGAATATAATGGACATATTGATGCTTCAAAACAAAAATCAAAAGTTGTTTTTACGAAGAGCTCAGAACTTTTTCGGCTACCTTGAATCGACGATTGGGTTGAAGAGTTTCTTGTTGATGTTGTCCGAGAAGAGCTCTGACTTGGAATGACGAGTTGGCTGTCATACTGTCGCTCGATTTTGCCTTTCTTCGAAATAACCGTTTGATCGTCAGCGAAATCGAATACAGAGAGAAGACAGGATGGGAATGGGACAATCATTGTTCAGTATCAAGGTGTAGTGTTAGAGCAAAAAGGATTTTGATCTTCTAGCTCCAGAATCCAAGTCCTTATATGCAAGTGATTACACGGGCTTAGAAAGGGAGTCAAGGTTTGTTGGGTGATAAAAGCTGTGCTCTCACCATTTTCCCCATTCTCTCGTCTCTTTCAATCACTTGCATCATATGCTTTATGAGTGATTGGAAATGAGGGAATAGGAAATGAAAGTTTTGAGACACGAAATGGAATTAATAGATCGTCGGGAGTGGAGTTGATGGTGTTTGTCACGATTGAGGATGTTGGCGAAGATACATAAAATGTAACTGTAACTCTACAATGAATTGCTCTGATTTTGGAGATGCACTAAACAGAAAAAGTTGATTTCAAAAGTTTGTCAAAATCGAAACCTTTTGCACTAATTTGACCAACTTTGACCTTGCCTCCACCAAAACACGAGTTTTCTAAATGCCTGTGAAATTTCTGAAAAATCGTTTTTGATCATCTCAACTCACCAATTTATTTTTCCCTCAATCATTTCTCAAACTTTTCTTTGAAAAACTAAAGACTGCGAATTGATCGTTGATAGATTAGAAAAAATGTGTGTTGTTTGGATAAATCAAGTGTCACATCAATCTATCGTTTTTGAGCGAAGGACAGCGAATTGAGTGACGATAAAATCTCACCTCGAACTTCACTCAAAACGATCACACTTCAAGCAGTCCTTTTCACGATAAGATCCTAGTTGAACACTTTTTTTAGAACCCTAATAAGTTAGCTTTTGTTTTAGTTTTAAACTCTAAAAGCAACAAGACAACAAGTCGAAATGTTTTCTCAGTTTTGAACAGTTCAGCTGAACTAAAGGAGCATTAAAATTCATACGTTTTCGAAATTTGCTAAAATTTAAAACACTAGAAACTTCTCAACGTTTAGCAAACGCTCTTTGCATCCATCACAAAAAGACTTTCTTTCACTCTTCCTTGCTTTCTCTTTCTCTACTTTTGCGAGATGGATATTTTAGACTTTTTGACTATTCCTATACCCATTTTTCTTGGACTTTAACATCAAAAAAGAGAAATATTCCTCGAAAAACACTTTCCAAATGTTCACTTTCACTGATAAAATGCATTCTTTCGTTGGTGCACCTGGGCTCGAAACTCGGCATTGAAAAACACCTGCAATTTTTGGCTTTCTAGAAATTTCTTTAAACAGATTTTTCAATATTTGTTTGTTATTGCAGTTTTTATGTTATTTTCTCTGAAACAATCACGAATTTCTAGATAAAATGGAGGAATTGGCTTTGATGTCTGGATTGGCCCAAATTGGCTTAACAGGTAGTCTAAAGCGAAACCTTTAATTGAAACTTTGAAAGTTGAGAATTTGCTGATCATTGACAATGAATATTTCAACTTTAAGACAATTCTCATTTTTAGGTTTTGCTTACTGGCAAATGGCCGGCGGCTTCTCCTTTTCTTTATCTGGCCTCACAATGAACAATCACATCTTTTATCTCACGTTGGCGCATTTTTTCACTGGTCGAGGTTAGTTGGTCGCAAAATGCTGAGACTGGCCATCTGTCATTCTGGCCGAGTGGTCTGAGGCGCTGCGTTCAGGCAACTGAATGTCGCGGTCCTCTTCCGAGGGCGCAGGTTCGAATCCTGCAGATGACGAAAGTTTTTGCTTGGGAGTTGAATGATTGTTTAACTAAATTTCAGCCGTCCTTGCGTTTCGACGCGGAAAAGGCACAAATGGACACGCGTATTCTCACGTTTTGGCGCTGTTGGCCCTTTTCATGGCCTATAGATCGTTGGAGCAGGTAAAAAAATAAAAAATCTCAGAAAAAAAGCAAATTTATAGACAAACAATCTGAGCGGGATGAGTGGTAGATTCATGAAATATTTGCAAGGAATTTATGTTATGCAGGTGGAAATTATGGCTTGGTTTAAAGAACGAAAAGTTTAGTTCCTAGCCTCGGCAGCTTTGATCTATCTGCCAGGAGTGCCTCGATCTGTGATCAGTCAATTCATTCCATTGCATAAACTTGGTGGCACAGCAGTTTGGGCCTTGCACTCAATACAGGTACTCAAATCTAGTTTTGACAAGAAAACGAACAAAATTCGAACGTCTAAAGGTACCATTTCTAGAATTAAAAGCAAATTTCAGCTCCTCTACACTCACTACATTCATGGAGGAAGTGGTGGAAAGTGAGTTTCATTAAAAGGTTTCCCTTTCCCTAAAGTTGATCTTGAAGTATTCAACAACATGAAAATATCAAAGAGGTTACAAAGTGAACTTCATTTTCAGTCTTGGCTGCTGGTTCACGTGCACCCATTTGTACGAATTTGCCTATCACGCCGCTATCTCCTGTGCTGCCCTCTCGTCCTTTGCCATCCTCTACACAATCACCAATCGACGTGTCCACATCAAAACGAATTAACCCCTTATTTTAGGGATTCATCATTTAAAAAGTAATAGCCATAAATTGTGTTTTGTTCTTTCTTAAAAACCACACCAAAAAGCAGAACTCTCTTTTAGCCTCTTTATAAATTGATCCAAAACATTTTGGTGCAACGACTTTGCAAAAAATCATTAAAAGAAAAGTGCCCACAGTCAAGTGTTCACTAACTGGGGGTCTTTCAAGATAACCCGATAGTTCCAGACCTTTGGACAAAGGGAGAAAAGCTGCCTCTCTTATAAACACTCAGTGAATAGCCGTCTGCTAGAAAATGTTATTGTTCCACACAGAGAAAAAGCGTTTGAGAATTCTTTTTCCTTGAAAACCTTTATAAAAATAATCAACATTTTTAAGCATCAAAACGATTGTTGATTATAAGAAAAAACTCGGGCGCTTGAACGGTGGTGCCGAACTTTTTCTTCATCGATGGTGCGATTTTTGAGGAAACCTGAGAAACTTATGCTATGATTTAAACTTAATTTAAGCTCTTTGAATTCACCTGAAACTTTTGAAAAACATTCGAAATGAAGAGGAAGAGCTCAAGTCGAGCCAATCCCTCTCCAAGACATTGCCGTTTCCCAACGGAAAATGGGACGAGTTGTTCGACTTTTTTCAGACTTCCATCAGAGTTCAAGAAGCGATTTGGATTAAACAAATAGGGATCGGGAAAAGTCTAAACTTTGAAAAGTGCAACTATTGCAAAATTTGATCCACCTTTTCATCATAGAGAACACATGAGATTTGTGGAAGAATAGCGGTGCCTTTCGGTACAGTGAACCCATTAATTACCACATCTTCAGTGGTTCGATGGAAGAGATTTTGAGGCAACAAGTTTGTGAGGCGTTGAATCTCCTGGAAATTTACAAAAGAGTTTAATCTACACTGTCTAACTGCCGATTTATCAAAAAAAAAAGCCAAACCAAACCCAACCATTGAGATAAGACTTATTTCAAGATCTTCCTTTCTTGAGAGAATTAATTGAAGTCTTACGAAGAACAAGAATAGAGTGGCCATTTGCGTGTGGCCGATCATAGAAAATACGAGTGCCCCTTTATATAAAGCTTTCGTCTAAGAAAGAAAAAGAAACGAATTTTCCACAAAAGACTCACATATAGACTTTGTGTGGGGAACACCAATTTGATGGCTGGGTTTTGAGGGGGAATCTTTAGAACAGTAATAACTTGATGGCTAGGTTTTGAGGGGAAATCTTTAGAACAGTAATAACTTGATTTTAATTTCCTCAAAATCTCCTTCAACACAAAGTTTTCTTTCTTATCTCTTTCAAAATAACCAATCAAATATCCTAGAATAGATCTAGAATGAATTTTTGCCTATTACCTGAGAAAGTTTCATTACAATGGCTGGGTTATAGTGGAAAAATTCTTCTTTCTATCACAATTTCCAAAGACTCTTTCTCAAAGTCCAGATCAGATTGACTTAAATCTTTGTACAATAATTTCAATCTCTTTGTTAATAATCATACTAAAATATCAAAAAGATCTATGGTTTCGCTTTTGTAAAATTGTAAATAAAGGAGAGACTTATTGACTAACCTAAAATTTTTATGTACAAAAGAAAAAGAAGCAAAAACCAATGGTCAAGGAGTACTACCGGGGGGTTCCTCTTCATGTGATAACCCGATAGTGCCGGACCTTTTGGCGATGTTTCGAAGGAAAGTTTTTGATTATATAACCCCTTGGGAAGCTGTGGGGTAGATAGGCCGCGTTTACACTTCCCTGAGTCATCGAGAGAACACAGAAAGTCTTTCTCAAAAGCTTATCTGGGAAAGAGGAAAGAAACCATATTTGCTTCCACCTTTCCAGAGGCTTATGTGTTCTCTCGGTGACTCAGAGAAGTGTAAACGCGGCCCATCTACCCCACAGCTTCCCAAGGGGTTATATAATCAAAAACTTTCCTTCGAAAATTCGCCAAAATGTCCGTCCCTATTGGGTTATCACCTAAGAAACCACCAGTAGTACTCCTTGACCATTGGTTTTTGCTTCTTTTTCTTTTGTACATAAAAGTACAATACATCTTTTGTACATAAAAGAACTCACACATATCACAGCATTCACATAGGGAAGCTCATTCCGATCCGAGCTCAGCACTTTTCGCTCGGATTTGATCACTCGATTCAACTCCTCGTGGATTTTCGCTTGCACATTTGGATGATTCAAAATATAACAGAATCCCCAGGTGAGAGTGTTTGAAGTGGTTTCCATTCCTAGACACAAGAAGTTTATAGTAGACATGCGTACTATAAACTACATAAATGGCGAACTATCACACTATAAATGCTTCTAACTTACTTCAAATCTGCCGGATTGACATGATCTATAGCTCAAAAAATAGAGAATCTCAAGAGCTTTCGAATGGACTAAAGCACATCAAAAATAATCAATTCTATAGAAAGTTATAGTCGAAACAGACCGAACTCGCGCGTAGTCGAAGCGATCATGTAACTGTAACTTTCTTTAGCATTGATGTTTTTGGGTGTACTTTAGTCCATTCGAAAGCTCTTGAGATCCTCTATTTTTTGAGCTACAGATCATGTAAATCTAGAAAATTTGAAGCAAGTTAAAAGCGTTTGTAGTTTACATTTGGCTTCTAGTGCTTCTAGTGCTTCTAGTGCTCATGTCTAGTTTACAGAAAATAGATTATCAGAGTTTTCAAAACTAACCCGCCACCCACAGGTCGAAAACAAGATTTTGGAGTTGAAGATCACTGAAAATGCCAACATAAACAATATCAATGAAAAGTTCGGTTAAAACTTGATTAGATTGAATTATTTTTAACACATTCATGACGATATGGCCTACCGGGCTGTACTAATGACGATTATTTTTAATACCAAGCTGTTAAGGACATTGTTATTCATTTTGCAGAAAGTTCTTGATAACTTTGTACTAGTTTTCAAGGGGAGATTCAAAGCTATCGAATGATTATAATAGTTTAGTTTATCTTTGAGTTTACATCAAATTATCAGTAAAACATTTAACGACTACGCGACTGTACGCCCAAAAGATAGTCGTCGCGATTTTTGTGATTTTCTGGCTAACCTGTAAAAGCTTTCAGCCGGTGTTCCCTTTTTTCGCTCTTTTTCTTTCAAGAAGCATTCAACAAAGTCATTCGAGTTCTAGGAGATTTTCATTTAATAATTTATATATATGATATACCGTAAATACTGTCATAGCGCCCCACCCCCATAATGACGGTGCGGAGTGTTGCGTAGTCTAGCTTTGAACGCGTTTTTCTTGACACTGGTTTATGCTACAATGCGCGCTTAGGTATCAAAAAATAGCTGAAATTCAGGGCCATTTTTTGATACCAAAGATGCATTTTTTGAAAGTACGGGTGCTTTGCAAGAAATTAAATACTAAAAAACTTTTACGACTACGCGACTGTACGAGGGGATGGGGTGCTATTATAGTATTTACGGTAATTATAATTATAAACATTATGTTCAAGTGTTCTTCCGTTCTTCCGTTCTTCAATACCTCTTCATTCAAATCGACTTCTTTCATTTTCACCTCAATTTGTTTCTCGAAAAAGTCGAAAAGTGCATTTCGATATGTGAAGAGTCTTTTAAAGACGGCTAAAAGTTTTTGGTTTTGAAAATGAATGAATCATAAACTTTGAAAATGATTATAATGATTATAATGATTATATGATGAAAATGATCTTTGAAAGTGATCATAAACTAACTGCTAAAGTAGGGAAAATATCGTAGTTTAGGGAAAAGGATGATCAAGAACATGAAAGGATTCGCGAATTCTTTCATTTGTTTTGTGATCGACGATTTGACAAAGAGAAACTCGTCGACTCGTTCCTGGAATAAGCCTTGTATAAAATTATCAAATTTTTTCATTCTTCTTGGATCAATGAATAATCCAAGAAAATTGGGGATCGAGTTCACTAGCGTTTCTTGCTTTGAGCACTAGTGTTGCTATTGCACAAGATCACTAGTGTTGCTAGTGATCACTAGTGTTGCTAGAGCACTAGTGTTGCTATTGCACAAGATCACTAGTGTTGCTAGTGCACTAGTGTTGCTATTGTCACTGATCCTCACCTCGTCAAATCGATACCCGAATAGAATATTGTTGATGATTGAGCCAACCGAGATGTCGAACTCTTTCTAAACTTTCTGAACTTCCAAATTTCAGCAGCCATCAACAAACTTGTATGTAAATCTCTCCTTTTTGCTTCTCGAGTCTCTCCAAAAGATGATCAACTTCAGTCATTACCTGGAATCATTGCTAGTTTGTTCAAAATCTTTCACTAACCCTCTCCTCCATGATGTTCTTTCCCATTCCAAAGTCTCGAAGGGTATGCAAAGTGAATCTGAAATTGAAGTGTTGAAATGTTACAGAGAAAATTTACCTTCTTTGATCTCGCCACAATGGTCCGTCTGTTTCCACAACACCATAGTCACCGCCTAAACGCCAACAACACCTTAGTCACCGGTTCGTTAGTTGCAAAAATGCCCACACCTCCCATCCGTCATTCTGGCCGAGTGGTCTAAGGCGCTGCGTTCAGGCAACTGGAACTCGCAGTCCTCTTCGGAGGGCGCAGGTTCGAATCCTGCGGATGACAAAACTTTTGCTTTTTTGGAGACATGATTTGGGAATAAATAAAACAATCTTTAGGAGTACTGAATTTCAGAAATAATCTTGGCTTGACAAATGTAATACGCAAAGAGAATGTTACACTTGGGATTCTGTAGCCGCTCTTGGAGGTTGATCAATAAGATCCGTTCCATACGTTGAAAAATAACAAATTCACCAATGGTTTTTATTATTCTGAAATTCAGTACTCTTAAAGTTGTTTTATTTATACCTCAATCATTTCTCATTTAACTCCCAAAGAAGGAAAAAGTTTTGTCATCCGCAGGATTCGAACCTGCGCCCTCCGAAGAGGACTGCGAGACCCAGTTGCCTGAACGCAGCGCCTTAGACCACTCGGCCAGTATGCCAGAGGTCCAAAAGACTTTCTGGACAGCCTAATAATCAAACAAAAGGACATATTAGTGTAAGGTCAATCAATTTCTATGACTTATAGAATATGTCTGCTCGATTCAACATCAACAAAAGTTGAATAGAAGTCCGATCCACTAGTCCCACTCACCCCTGTACATATCGGTGATCTCTTTAAAGTGAAATCGATCCGCATATTTGTCGCCGTCCTTGATGAAAGTCTCCTTGATCGTCTCGTAATCATTCACGCTCACTATTGGTTTTGTGCCTACAAATGCACTAATTTGGATATCAGCAAAACAAAAATAGATAGAACGGAAAAGAATTTCGCTTCCTATTGATTCATGTATCCAAGATTTGTGTTCTATCCAAAGATAGAACACAAATCACACGCGCACAGATCAGAAAATTGGGTAAATTGAAAGGTTTTCTGATTTGATTTTTGAGATTTGAGACAAAAATGAAATCACAAAAGTATTTAATTTTATTGAAAAAAAGCGAACCTAACCAATATGTGTACACTGATCCGTATTGTTTTTGCCATTTCCGGTAAGCTTCATAGCCGGGCTCGTTTGCTTGTACTTCCAGCAGATTTCCCAGAAATGGAAGAGGCGTTGGACCTGGGATTTTAAAGAATTATATAGCTTTTTATAGCTTTTTATTTAAATTTATATAATTGCATATAAACAATTATTGATTTGCTTGAAAGGCTAACCTGGCGGGAAATTCCTTCGTTTCCAGTATAACTCGTGGAACAGAAAAGCCAACAATGAGACAAACAACAACAGGAAAATCATTCTGAAACATTTCCATTTAAATAGTAAAAGGAATTGAAAAGATATTCAATTAAAGGACGAATGAACCAGTGATTTGTATTCGGAACGAGTTTTTAGGCTCTTTTTGTTTGTTTTTTTTGCGCGTTTTGTGATTGATAAGAGATTTGTGCAGGTGAAAATAGAGAAAATAGAGAAAATAGAGAAAATAGGCAATCGATTTAGATAGATATTTGAATTTTAACTTACAAAGAAAATGAACAAATAAAATGGATAAGTTTGGAAATGCTGGGTCTCTGTGATTTGAACTCGCCAACCAAACACGATTTTCTGATTTTTGTTGAGTGAGAGTATTTTCCGGAAAGAGAACACTCTGCAGCTTCTGTTAATAGAGCTGAAATGAAAATGATTTGATGATTCAGGCTTATGATTTAGTTAGGCTAAATCTCTTCTTTAGCTTTTTCCTAGGTTTCCTTAGATTTTTTCTTGGTTTTGAAGAAACAATGACAATTTTATGTATTAGGTTGGTGACATTGAAATTTCGTTTGCGTTTCTCTTTATGGATTTTAACACTGTGGATACTATTACCACCGCAATCTCTTCTGTTTCAAGATATAATTATTGTGCTTTATTACGCGTCTCTTCTTTATTTCCAGTTGAAGAATTTTAATAAAAAAATCTTAGAGATGCTAGACGACCTCAAATATCGACTTCGCATTTGTTGCTGTACGATTTCAAACATGAAAAAACACAAATAGAGCTCCGTTGAAGTTTTCAATTAAAAACAGTTTTAACTCGTTAACACGTTCACGGACAACCATGACATTGAAAAACCCAATGTTTTCCCTCTCTTTCATGCAAAATTCTCTTGATGAATAGAAACGAGAGAGGTGATCAAAAAAGAGATGAGATGTCTTGAGGGGACTTGAGAGAGGATCTCGAAAAGATTCATTCCATTCACATTCCATCTCTTCTCATATCCCTTTCCATATCCCAAATATCCATAAGATTCTCTCTCGAAAAAGCACTCCTTTGATACTATCCAAATTTTAGCGCCTTGTTTTTGGTGAGAATTCGAGCATTAACCTCGATTTCTGTTTTGTTTCACAACTCTCCTCGTGGCCGAGTGGGTAAAAAAATATGGTATAACGTCTTGTAATCCTGGTTCAATCCCCGAACACGTAAAGTGTTTTGGTCTCTTCTTCTTTTTTCTCAATAATGTTTTTTTTGAAGTTTTAGTTCTTTAAGTCTTTAGTTTCTTAAGTTTTAGTTTTAGTTTCTTAAGTCCAAATGGTGTCAGCTGTCAGCTGTCAGCTTGTTCCGTGACTTGTCCAAGAATTCCTGAAATCTTGCATCGAAATGTAGATTGTACGGATATTGCTTTGGTTCTATGTGACTTGAAAGCGAGTGTTAGTGACATGAAAGTGCATCCATAGAGATTTCACTTAAAGTATACTAATTATTAGTTGAGGCTATCGTGCCTTACTCTTACAACTAGAGTCTTGCTTCTCAAGCTCTCATCTGTGATAATATTTGCTATATGTAACGAATCCTGTTCACCCGATTCCCTCCATCAATAACCCCCCACTTTTTCATATATTTGTTGAGCATTCCTTTCGACTCTCATAATCTGTAACCTGAGAACAAGTTTTTTTTCTTTTTATTTCTTTTCCTTTCCTTCTCTTTTCCATTCAACAAACAGATTATTCTGTATAAACGAGCTAATCTTACCAAGAATCTCTCAGTGACAAGAAGAGATCATTATTTGCAAGAAATCAGCTTCAACAACCACATCTGCTCTTGAAATCAAACAAACTACTTGCAATTTACTTGTTCATGATCTGGGATTGATGGTTGAGCGTCGAAAATCAAGACTTTTGCAAGAATTATGATGAGATTAAGACTGGCTCCTCTTTGGGAGCAGCCAGTCTTAATCTCATCTTAATCTTTGAGTCTTAATCGTCTTAATATTTGAGAGCAGCTCTTTGAGATATTGTTCTTGGGTCTTAACAAATTTTTGGATGAAAACTTGAATCAGTACACTTAATAGTTCGAAGACTTGGTATCTTACCACATCACGTTCGCTTTCTCAAAGGTAAAAGCTATCCTTCTCATTTTTTCTCAATTATCTCAAAACCAGCTGGCGAATACTGACATGCTTGCCCTTCTCCTTTTCTTCTTTTCTCTTCTCCTTTCGATGATTTCTGAATGATGGCCTCCGATGACACATAATATGCACACAAACATTCTTTCATTTCTTTTTCACTGGGCCTTTCTGCTCATTTTTCGTCTTTCCGTCCTTAACGTGGTAACATGAAAAGAAATGGGTCTCTTGGTGAACTTGTCTCATCAATAGAGATTCAGTTACCACTTTTTGACCTTTGCACGCAGAATACTTGTAGTTCTTATTGTTAATTCTTGCAGCTCTTGCCTGAGCCTGTTTTCTGTTTGGAAATGATTGGGAGTAAAACTTCTTGAGTCAGTTACTGGTTACGGTCAGCTACTGGTTACTGGTTACGGGTTACAGTGAAACACATGATCTTGTGTTTTTTCAATTCTCAACATCTCAAATCGCTTCCGGATCTTTCCTCGTTTTGCACAGAATTTTCATCAACTAACCATTGATTTTGTTGAAAATTCTGTGCGAAACAAGAAAAGATAAGTGATTTGAGACGTTGAGAATTGAAAGAACACAAGTTCATGTGTTTCACTGTAACCCGTAACCAGTAACTGACTCAAGAAGTACTTTGTACTCCCAATCATTTCACAGCCAATTTCCACAAATATTTTGTAAGCGAAAACTCTTTTCTGTTGTATTTCTTTGAAAGCCACGATAACCCACTTTCGTTAGCTTCCCCTTCCCCTCCGAACACCCCAATATTCCCTTTCTTTGCCCGTTTCACACCTAACACATATGAATTGATGTGCGAAAAGGGAAAAAGACTTGCTTTCACACATTCACTTTCATTTTTCAGCTTTGCTTATCACTTTAGCAATTTAGTCTAAGATTTACTTTGGCGCATAGTTGGTATTCATATATTGGAACTAAAGCCTCCTTAGCTGAATTGTTCGAATGGGACAAGGCTACTCAATTTTTCAGAGTCTGACTGACTGACTTATACTGACTTGTTGGATAGTAATGCCCATTTCTTTTCACTCACACTTTTTCTCATCTTTTCAAACTTTCAAATCCTCGCCAACACATTCCAGTGGTTTTGTTTGTCAGAGTGGAACCGTTTCCTGAAAAGCAGCAATGTTTTTTTTGGTAAATGATAAATCCATGAGAGCGGTGTCTCAAACAATGTTTGGAAAGAGGAAAAGATGCATCTTTTGAAAAGACTGACAAGAGAATACCGACAAACATAAGGGGACACTGTTTGCAGCTCTTCATTGCGTATCTTTTCTCCGGTGTCTTTCAGTTTGGACATCGAACCGGGAGGGGAAAGGGGAAAAAAAAGGCAGTGATTGAGAGGAACGTCTATCTCTTTTTGCGCTTCGCTTCGTTGATGACTAGTTTGTCCATTGAGCACACTATTGGATCATTTATGCACTCATTTCAAAGCAAAGATTTGGTCGTATCAAGCTAAGGTAATTCACTTGCCTTTCCCAAGCAATTTTACCCAAGAGTTTGGCAGTTTGCCTACCGATCTTTTAACAATTTTTCCAATTTCCCCAATCGCCAAAAATTCCCCAAAGCTACATTGGAAAGAAAAGCGATTTGCCGATTTTCGATTTATTGTCGGAGTGAGTGAGTGAATGAAAAGAAAAGAAGAAAAGAAGAAATGAAAGGATTGACGGTCATTTGTAACTTGTTCTCCTCTTTTCCCCTTTTTCACCTTTACTCTTTTCTCATTCGATTTCTCTTTTCATGCTCATTCATCCCAAAACTCTGGGGTCAAGTAAGCTGGATTTCCGGCGGCTACCGATCCAACACTTGAATCTGGTTGTGTAATACACATATCGTAAATATTCTAATAGAAGAGTTCCTATAGAAGAGTTCCTATAGAAGAGTTATTATAGAAGAGTTCCTATAGAAGAGTTCCTATGGAAGAGTTCCTATAAAAGAGACTATAGAAGAGTCTAAGTTTCGTCTAAGTCTAGTCTAAGTCTACCCTCAAACAAACGCTTATATCTTGACACCAGTACGTTTGTTTCTGCACGCTTAGGTATCAAATTAAAGTCGAGAAAATGGATGATTTTTTGAAATATATAACATATTTTTAGCATTAACCAGCGCTTAGAAAAAACTGATTGTAAAGTGGCAAAAAAGAAGCCGATTTTTTTATCACAGTCATTAAAGAGTTAACTACGAAAGTGCATCACACATGTAAGCTGTCTGATTGGAAATTTTAAACGTTGCCTAGTTGCTGATCAGTTACAGAAAGTTGAGAATTCAGTTTAGTAGAGAAAGTTCTTCGAACCCAAGTTGATGCACCTTGAGTTTAAACGTTTTAGCGTGGTGATTGTCTTGGAAAATTTGGATATGCAAATTCAGCAGAGAGACATTAATGAAAGTCCTTGAGGGGAAAACAGTGCCATTCCGATTTCATTGAAGGTTTCCCCTTCAGTCTTTTCCCTTTCCTTTTCCTCAGCCATTTATTTTCCCGTTTGTGCCACTTACCTTTCCATCTTTACTTTTCCTCATTCATTTCTCTCAGAAAACCAGAGCCCATAACTCGTTCGTTTCAATTTTATTTGATCGTTTTTTTTGCTGACAGGCACAATTACAAATACAGGCAAATTTTAGAGGTTCAAGTGAATGAGGCACACTTGCAAAGAGCCGTTATAAGGTCAAGATTTAATTCTGAGCTTCAAATAGGTTTATAAACAGTTTGAGCTCTAAAAATCAAACTGACTGAGCTTAAAAACCGAAATTTTAACTGTAAATCAAGTATCATTTGATAGGATTTCATCTTGCTTGAACTTAATAAAACCCAGTTTAACTCCAGTCTGCTTCTAGCTGAATCTGACCCGATTTTGACTTCAACTGTACTTACCAAGCATATCCGCAGCACACAGCATACCAGCACAGCATATCCGTTTCACTCATTGGTTTCACTTACGTTTAACTTTTACGTTAAAAGACTCCAAATAATCAAGAAGTGAAGGAATTGACAAGAAAAAGTGGATTTTCGGGTTTCGGGTAGGGGATTGAACCCTCGACCTTTTACTTTCCGGGCAATTGCTCTATCCACTGAGCTCTCCGGTGTCAACTTGTCAGGAGAAAGAGGGAAAGATCAGGGGGAAGAAGAAAGGAAGAAAGAAAGAAGGAAATAACCCAATATTGCGATTCTTGCTAATAGCTGTGCTTTTACTTTTTTGTTCTCGCTATATGATTGTTCCCAAATGCTCCCAATAGCTGTACTTTTTGTTGTTTTTTCTTCTATTGCATGATTGTTTCCATGTATTGTGTATTCTTGTGCTTATGGTCACTCTTGAGCCCTTCTTGAGATTAGGTTGGTGGAATGAAGTGTGGGGAAAGGGAAAGGAACTGCTTTCCACAACTATCCCATGTTTTTGTTTTCCTTTCGACTCTCCCCAGCTTTTCTTGATAGATTTATGTAAAAGGAAAAGTTCGATTAATATTTTCGCTAGTCATTTGCTTCAGTTATCTTTAGATTTTCCTTGTACTTGATTGAGCACAATAGAGAACGATTTTTGGGTGAATAAGTCGTTTAAAACCTTTCGTTTAAAACCAACAAATGCATCAATTGATCTACGGTTTGTTGAATTGACTAAAGTTCACAAAATTGCCTGTAATATAGCTATAGCCTGTAATATATGCCTGTAATATAATTGACTAAAGCCTTTAGCCACTTCCTTTCTGCCTACATTCTCTTTTGTTCTCTATTTTGAAACCAAAGGCTTGTGAATTATTCAAATCTTAGTCCTTTCCCTTCTGTACAGATAGTATTAGTCAAAAAGCTATACAGCTCATTTTTCGCTTTTTCTTTTGATACTCATTGTAGCATTTTTTGGTAGCTTTTCTTTTAATCAATCCTTTCCTTTGATAAAGACTGTTAGTCTATTCTCATGCAATCTCAGCTCTCCCAATCAAACCAATACCGCCAATCTGTCACTTTGATTTACCGACAAGTCTCAAATAAACTTTGAGTTCACATTTTTTTGTCCTTTTCAATTAGAATTGATCTTGATGAGGTTTTGGAAAAAGAATTTGTTGTTTCATGAAGAGAAACTTGGCAAACTTGATCTATTTTTAAATGATTGTTAAAGCTGTAAAACTTTTGAGCTTTGCAAATTGATTTAGCTTGATTTGCACTTGCAAACAGCTTGATTACTCAATTATTTTCAATTAATGTCAATTCAATTTGATGACTAATCAAATTGAATGAAAACTCTCAAAATTGAACCCGAATCTTCTCGTTTCTCTGATGAGAAAGAAAAAAAACTCGATCTGTCAAAAGTAAGAGTGGGTTTCTTGCAAGAAAGGTTGGGGTAAAAAGGTTGAGGTTATCTCTGAAAGCACCGTTACGCAATTCCCCATAATTTCCACATTTCTTTTGTCTTTTCCTGCCATTACACAATGCACTCATTTCCAAAAATAGTCATTGTTTGGTAAACAAATAATAATTTGGGTACCAAGAGGGTTTTTTGGGTGATGTGAGCTGGCATTTCTTTTTTTAGATGTCCAATCTTCTCTAGTCATTACAGATATGTAGTGTTGCGCTCTACAAAATGATGATTTTCTCAAAAACCAAAAGAGTTTACAGGTTTTTCGTTTAGATATTTCAAATCTACGAACATTTTTTCACTAGATTCATGAGTTTGTGTAGAAATTTCATTTTTAGAGACCCCAAACTCGATACTCGGTCACATAGATTTTTTTTATGCTCGAGAGGGGTCGTCTCATTAAAAGTACATTTTCTATTCTTTAAGTTAAGCTAAGTTTATGAATAATTCTTGTTTTCCTTATTATTTTAGAAAGCTAAAAAGATGCATTAATGCCACTATGCCAACATTATGCCTATCACTATCACTATCATCTGAGTAGAGTGCAAGGAACAATATCCTGTTACCAATAAGACAGACGGACAGTATTTGAGCTCTTTCTGTTCGATCGATTCCCTTGGGAGAGCGAGTTGACAGCTTTACTTGTGAGTAATATAAATGCAAATTTGACGCACAACCCCGAAAGATCCAGTTGCTTGATGCAAGTGACAGGTTCGGGAAATTTTGAGACAATCACTATGAAAGATTTTATTGCAATCCTTATGCTTTTCACAGTGATTGTCTCAAAAATTCATGCATATATTTAGATTTCCTAGACTCTTAGCAACATTTTGGTATGTTACTCATAAGATTTGGAACGAATCTCGAGGAGTGACACTCGTTTGGATTTGGAACGAATCTCGAGGAGTTCACTCGAGGAGTGACACTCGTTCAAGCACTTATACTTATTAGCAAGCCTGTACAATTAGATATTAAGCAGAAGTTCTTTTTGATTAGCTTGAAAATTTCCTTTCTTTCATTCTTTTCTTAACCTCAAACATTTCCCGAACCTGTCACTTGCATCAAGCAACTGGATCTTTCGGGGTTGCGCGTCAAATTTGCATTTATATTACTCACAAGTAAAGCTGTCAACTCGCTCTCCCAAGGGATTCGATCGAACAGAAAGAGCTCAAATACAGTCCGTCTGTCTTATTGGTAACGGGATATTGTTCCTTGCACTTTACTCAGAAGAGGGGAATCCATCTGTCATCTATCATGGTCACTTCCTGTTTCTTAGAGCTAAAATATGACCCAAAAGATGACCCAAAGGATCAAACCCACAGTTCTTCACAAGGATGTTTTAACACAAGACATTATACACTTTAACAGCATCCTTTTCTTTTGTCCATTCTGAAACAAACTCAAATTCAGTTCCCACTTATTCTATCAACTTCTGGCCACCCCATTAAAAGTCATTTGATTCATTGGGATACAAATTTCCGGCTATTGCTTTTCTTCTTTCTTTTTCTTTCTTTTTCTTTCTTTATGCATTTTTTCGACCATATGGTTGATTGTTTGTTTACTGCGAAAAAAGAGAAATCGTCGATGAATATTCACATTCATTCACGAAATTCGCTAAACCTGTTGATTTTTGATTTTTCTGTTGGTTTTCGGAAGCGAAAGTGTTTGAGTATGGCTAGTGATGGTAATCTTTTGTTAATCTCTTTGCCACACAATAGCTTTGAGTTTTTTTTTGTTTATTACCCTTGATTTCTGGCCTTCAGAATACTTTAAAACTTTGCCTTGCTTATTTTCAACTTTTCGTATTACCATTTCACTTTCTAAATTCTAAAATCGGTACTGACAGCTTAACACAGCATAATCCTGGGGTAATCGGCTATTGGTGCTATACAAAATGCGGAAAAGTGTAGAATTTCTATTTTGATCCCTCCAGTAGATACAAAATCACTTTCACTTATTTTAAAAAATATATATTCACACAAATAATGTTGTATAAAGAATCCAAGCACAAACCCTTGATCCTTAGCTGAATAAACCCAAAATATAGGGAAAAAAATAACCTAACCAGGGTTGAACCCTACCTCCAGGGTTCAACCCTGGTTAGATTATTTGGTTGAAGGGTTTAGTTAGTTTAGGTTGAACCCTACCTCCAGGTTGAACCCTACCTCCAGGTTGAACCCTACCTTCAGACTATGATACAAAGCTCTTAGCCAGTCGGCTATGGCTTATTCGTTTCGATTGAAATAAATTGATAGTTATAGTTAATGAGTTCAAATTCAGTTCACTTCGGATTGTGAAATTCTATTCGTCAGACAAAAGTTTCGAAAGTCTGTCAAAAACAAGACTTTTTTCTACGACTTTTTAAGAATTTGGATCAAACTTTATTTCAAAATGGACAACCAAGGCCGTGTTTTTGTTTTTCCCCAAAATTTCAAAAAAGCAACCCACAAAGCAGACTAAAATTACAAGCAATGACCTTCGATTGACCGGGGAACCCGCTGAGTGTCGGAAAGAAATAGAAAAGAAAAGAAATAGAAAAGAAATAGAAAAGAAAAGAAAAGAAATAAATGAATTGAGTGAGAAAAAGATTTAAAAGTACCCAATCTTCATTCATTTTCCCAAAGAGAAGACCTAGTTCCACTTTGACTTTTTTCGGTGTCTTTTTTTTGAGTGAATCCGTTTAGGCGTTTAGGTGAAAGTTGTAAAAGTGGGAATTAGAGGAGAAAGGTTTTCTAAAAGACTTTTATTTTAGAAAACTATCAAGCAAAAAACTCTTAGAAAACTAGGCAAACTGTCAGTTGTACGATAAAGTTAAAATTGGACTTGTGAAAGGGTCCAATTCCAATTTTAACTTTATTCTCCCTCATAAAGTTAAAATTGGATTTGTGAAAGGGATATCCCTATGATAGTTATGATTGATATTGTCATTGTCATTGATTGTCAATTGATTGTCAATTCTGATAGTTCATAGTCTCTAGAATACAGTAGAATCTTTTGTAAATGAACTCTTTTTGATCTCTAATAGATCCTCGATGTACCGCAGTCACTAATGTGCTCTGTCACTCTTTTCAGTGAACTCTAATTTACTCGCCAACAAGCCAACAAGTGCCAACTCTTTAAAATCATGCAGTAATTCTTTCCTTTTCCTTGTCTTTACCATTTTTCTCTCACCTTCTCCCTTTTTTGACCTTGAAAAGCTAAAGAGCTCTTCTCATTTTCTCTTCTCCAATTTCTATTGAAATGACCATTCACGACACTTTGCCATTTGCTCTTATTCCGGAAAAATTGACAGTGTATTTCTTGAGTAATCTTTGATTCTTCTCAAAAAAAGACTTATCGTAAATACTGTAATAGTACCTCACCCCCCTCGTAAAGTCGCGTAGTCGCAAAAGTTTTTTAGTATTTCACTCTTTTCAAAGCGCCCGTACTTTCAAAAAATGCATCTTTGGTATCAAAAATAGCCCTGAATTTCAGCTATTTTTTGATACCTAAGCGCGCATTGTGGCATAAACCAGTGTCGAGAAAAACTCGTTCAAAGCTAGACTACGCAAGACTGCGCACTGTCATTATGCGGCTGGGGTACTATTATAGTATTTACGGTATGTAGATTTTAACCTTTCCCGAATCCTCGAAATGTTTTAATCTTAAGTGATACTCATGGAAAATCTGGAGATTTCATTTTCACAAGATAGAAACAACTTGAAACTTGGTCAATTCTTGAAACACATTGTTTTCTAGGTTTATTAAGATAAATGTTAAGCTAGTTGTTATTATAAATGAGTAGAATGAATGAATAGTACGGCAGTGTGAATGAAAGCTGTTAGAATTCGATTTTCAACTTCTTTACCTACTATTTGCTCTCCAATTTCGAAGCAAATGAAACGAGGTGTCTTTTCTAATGAAGAGAAAAACAGTTGCTGTCTATGCGATATTTGCATAGAGAGTGTGTGTGTATGGCCAGCCTTATGCACAGCCTTATGCCCAGCTTTCCATCCCATCTCTCCCAATCTCACGGTGTGTTTGGGGCGCGCCTCTTCGGCAAATTCAAACATTCAAAATGACTGCGGCCTTTTCAATCTCTTCTTCTTTTGTCTTTCACCCACTTTTCCATCTTTTAGCCACACGTATGAAACGATCCAATTTCTCTTTTTTCTTTTTTTTTCTCTTTTCTGATGATTCTCAATTTTAGAAATTGCTTTGTTTAACTTTTTTGAGTTTAATTAAATGAATGAAATGAATGTCTTGAATGAAATGCTTGAAAATGTTTTTGAATTTCATATCAAACTATTCTACGATTGTTCACAACCACAGATTCTCCAAATCTCGACAATCATTCCACTCGATGTCCTTTTATAAGTCGATCAAAAGGAAATGAGAACAGATCAATCTTTTCCCATTTTTTTCCTTTCATTTCTTTCTTTCTTTCTTTCTTTCTTTCTTTCTTTCTTTCTTTCTTTTCTTTCTTTCTTTTCTTTCTTTCTTTTCTTTCTTTCTTTTCTTTCTTTCTTTTCTTTCCTTTCACATTTCAATCGAATCTTATATCTATGCTTTTCAACGTTCCCTTCTTTTTTTCCTGTCATCGTTAACGAGTTTTATTGTGACGATTTGGTTTGGGCTTTCTATAGCCTCTGATTTATTGTTTTCGGTTTCGTTTAATAAAAAGGAAAAGCTTTTTTTTGATTAGTAATGAATCTAAAAGCTTATTGATCTATCAGTCTTAATTCTTGAGTTTCATTTTACAGTTTTATCACATCTTATTCTAAAAGAAACCAAATTACCGTTCTCAATAAACGTCTGAATTCATTTGAACTAATTTATGTTTCTTTTTTTCTTATAGTTCTCAACTTTTGAAAAGTGGTTTGTCTCATGAGCCAAGAGACCGACACTTTATCCAATCTTTAGCTCTTTATCTTTAACTTTACAATCACAAATTACTCTATCCAGTTTTCATTAGGTCATTCTTTTTATCTAGAAACTTTTCACCCAATTTTTTTCCCTCTTCGATTTTTCGGACATTCACAACACCCCCAAAAGCGTGACTCATTTTTTGAAGTTCTCGCGGTTTCCCCTCACAAAATTTATCTCACTTGTTCATCTCCGATCGAACGGAAATCTTGCATTTCCTCGTATTTTTTGTAAATTTTCAAGGCTTTCAGTGCTTTTTATTTCTTCAATTTCTTAATTTTCTTCAATTTTCTTGATTCCACTATTGCTTGAAAACAATTATAGGGACGATTAAAGAAAAAACTTTTTGTACAACGTTTAATGACGGGTGAAAAGAGGTCAGCTCCTCTCGATCAGTGAGGGATCAGAGTCGGAGGGTATAATAACAGAGACAACAGAGAAACCTCTCTCTATAGCCTATAACACCTATTGCTTGCTTTGATAGTGAAAGTTTCCACATACAACTATGGTTTACTGGCTATTGTAGTAGTTAGTGAATCAAGTCTTAGACTCCAGAAAAGGCTTTTCATTCCTTTTCGTACTTTCGTTGAAAAATAATCAACCTATGGTTTTTTTCATTAGAAAGGTTTAGGTTTCATTAAAAAGCTTTCATTAGAAAGGTCATTAGAATTATTTTACAATAATAACATTAAAATGGGTTTAAAAGTCTTCTGACTGGATTAAGCAAAAAGTCTTGTCATCCGCAGGATTCGAACCTGCGCCCTTCAAAGAGGACTGCGACATCCAGTTGCCTGAACGCAGCACCTTAGACCAGTCGGCCAGAATGACAGGGTGGCCAGTAGGTATTTTTGCGACTAAGTAATCTCGACCGGTTAAATAAGTATGCTAACGTGAAGTCCAAAGCACACTTGAGCTAAGCCGCTCAACCAAATTCTCTTTATCGGGCTGACTTTACAAGCAACTCATCTCAAGAACTCATCTCAATTTGAATTCACTCAAGCTCTTTCAATTCGGCCTTTGTTTCAGAAATGTTTGTGTCTATCTTTTGATGTTTAATTTGGTTACCGTATTTTCTGTAATAGTAGTGCGCACTACTATTTTTTCACCCCCCCTCCTGCCTGCACTACTATTACAGACTTCACCACTATTATAGACTGCACTACTATTACAGAAAATACGGTATATGCTCATGAAAATATGCTCAACATAAAAACTAACTCTATTTTGCCCATCAAAAACCTAGTGACCGATTATTGGCATAATTTTCTTTCCCTTCTTTTTCCTCTTTTCAATTCTCTCATTGCATTTGTTAGGTTTCTCTGAAAAATCCCGCAAAACAAGCAAAAGTCAAAAAAACTTTCTCTCCAACAAATCGCACAAAATTTCTCTAAGCAAACAGAGAGCAGAACAATTTTTTTCTGTCAAAAAATTCAATTCAATTGTCCCGAGATGGCTTTTCTCCAGGAGAATTTGTTTTACAAAAAATCGCTTTCAGCTTTGTTATTGAGAATCGATTCTGGTCTTTGCTTGTGTCTGTTTTTGTCAGAGCTACTATAGCTGTACAAAAATTCAGAGAAACAGCTTTGTCAAGCTCAATGACAGCTGACAAAGCTCAATGACAGCTGACAAAGCTCAATGACAGCTGACAAAGCTCAATGGCAAAGCTCTTTGTCAAGCTCAATGACAGCTGACAAAGCTCAATGACAAAGCTGACAAAGACTTACATTAACGATTGACCGGATAACGTGAGAATCCTTTACAGCGTTTATAATGTAATCCAATACTTTAAAAGTGTTCTGACCATGTCATCCGACTATTTTCTATATTCAGAAAGAAACATCTAGCATCCCATTCATCTAAAAAGATCAAAAGAAAAACGGTTTCATCTTTCCGCCAATGCAATTCCAATCGACGCGATGAAAAACGCTCCGTCGAGTGTGTCCACAAAAAGGGACCCCAAGGGGAAAGAAATTCTATCCAATACAGACATTTCTGTTTTTTTTTCGTCTAAACAAAACTTTTCATTCTGCTTGTTTAATTTGTTTGGCTCGTTTAGCTTCTTGTGATCAGGAAACAAAGAGAGATAAGGAAGCAAGTTTAGAGAAATAAGGAAGCAAATTTAGAAAGATAAGGAACCAAATTTAGAGAAATAAGGAACCAAATTTGAACTTTATTGCAGTTTTAAACCTTGTTTATCCAATCAAATCGGATTGAAGACTTGCATCTTTCAGCCTTACAATCAAGATTTTCCTCTTCACCCATCCCATTCCATTCATCCACCTTCATTTCTCAAATGTTTTCTCTATTTATTCATCGTCTTTTTTTGATCCCTCTTCACACCGATTTAATCTTTTCATTGAACCCTTTCAAGCCAATATGTACCCATACAATCCCCTCCTTCACCCTTTTCTCCACTTTGGTCAATACGACCAAAAGTAACTTGGTAAACGTTGAGTCAAGAGAAAAATGGAATACTTTGGTTCAATGTTTTTGGTGAAAAACGAATGGTTTTTGACTTTGAAAGAAAGAAATTAGAGCTTTTATTTTAATGATTAAGAAAGCTTTCAAATAAGCGACGGGATCTCTCCAGATGATAAAGGAACTAAATAGGAACTATTAAGGAACTAAATAGAAACTATTAAGGAACTAAATAGAAACTATAAAGGAACTAGATAGGAACTATAAAGGAACTAAAAGAGCACCTTTGTGTGATTTTCGGTCAACAAAGCTTTCAAATTTTCTCATTTACAATTTGATTATTAATTCAAATGTATTCAAATGTATTCAAATGTATTCAAATCTATTCAAATGTATTCAAATGATTTCAAATTTCAAATGCAATTCAATTCAATTCAAATATATTTTGTTAATGGCTTGTAGTGAAAACTGTTATAGCATTTAGGCCGATTTAATTACGTACTCTAAGGATTGGATAACTGTGCTCAATCGCTCAAACCTTAACTTCTATTCTTCTATTTCTTAATTTTGCTGGTCTATTTATTCATTTGAGGGATAAAGTATATATGTTGTGTCCGATTTAGATTTCCGTCCGATTTAGATTGAACTTATATATTAAGCACATTTATTATTGTTCGATCTGTATCGGACGTCCGATATAGACTGTAATCAATAAAAGACCTTTGAAAAATGCAGAAAACTACAGAAAACGCTTAAGAACATACAGTGGCGGACAATTAAATAGAACCGAGGGAATTATTTCGTGTCTTCTCTCTCGTGCATTATTTTAACTTGCTTTCAAACTTAACTTACTTTCCGTATTCGATTTAGTGGGAATAAGCTTTTAGTTTGTGGAAATTCGTTGAAATTTAAGGGTTTTCGGGCATCTGAAAGTGCTCAAAAAGGGTCAAAAAAGAGAAAAAACGGCAAAAATAGCCAAAAATCGTCGTTTTTGAGCACTTTCAGATGCCCGAAAACCCTTAAATTTCAACGAATTTCCACAAACTAAAAGCTTATTCCCACTAAATCGAATACGGAGAATCTTTTTGCTGAACATTATCATGCTCTAAAACGCCTCAGGAAAAAGTTGTAAAACTATACTTTTATTTTCATGCATTTTTAAGTGCCTCAAAGTTTTTTCAGAAAACTCGAAAACTGTTTAATAGATGTATATTGAACTATATTTTACTTTACTTTTGAAAGTAAGTTAAAATAATGCACGAGAGAGAAGACACGAAATAATTCCCTCGGTTCTATTTAATTGTCCGCCACTGTATATTAAGCATGTTTATATTATTGTTCAATCTATATAAGATTTAGATTGAATCTAAATCGGACGTCCGCGATAAGTTCAATCTAAATCGGACGGAAATCTAAATCGGACACAACATATATATATATAACATTCATCGGATCACTCTAACTCTTCCATACAATCTTTGCAAACCCTTTTTCCAGCTGGCTCACCTTTGTGCAAAAAAAAAAGGAGATGAATCACAAAAGAAAGTCAATATTTTATTGAAGACCGCCTATGTATTTGTGGAAAAGAAAAGAGCCTTCTTTCTTTTCCCTCTTTCTTCTTTCTTCTTTCTTTGAGCCGAAAGATGGCCTGAAGATAACCAGAAATGTCAACAAATTGTATCACTTCAACAAGCCATTTATTCATTTTTTTGGTCATTTCGTGCTTTTTCTGTGTGGCCTCTCAATGGGGTGAATCGATTAAAATCACATTAGGCATTAAAATTTGTGCTTCTTTGGTGCAATTACCCAATCCCTGCGCTAAGCTAGTTTAGTTGAAGCCAAAACTGAAAATCCCCTCTTTCAACCTCCTCTCTTTTTTTTCTTCATTTCACCCCTCAAATTCTCGTGGGCCTATCGCTTTTTCTCATCGTCGAATTCCCGTTTCTTTTCTTTTTTTTCATATCCACGACCACTTTTCCACTCATTTTTCAACCGAAAAAGTGGCTCGACACCGATTTGTCTTTTTTTTTCTCTTTTCACACATTTCACACCCGGTTTTGACCTTTCTAATGATTTTTTTGAGGCTATGCTCATTAGCTTAGGATTTTGATCTGTTTATTGAGTTATTGAGAAGTGATCATGTCGCTCTGAAGTGCTGATTGGGTTTTATTTTCTGAACTTGTTCTAGATCGACTTTTATCCGATTACTTTCTTGATTCCATTTACAAAACTCATATATTCCCCTGTTCAGATGTTCTCCAATCGCCTCTCCGAACCGGGTCCATCGGCGAGTGAACTCCTCGAAGCGTCGAAGAAACTCTATGTGAAAACGGCTATCCTCAGACATACGAAGCTTGGTTAGGAATTTGAAGCTCAATTGAAGCAAATATACTCAAAATAAAATGGCTTCCAAGAAAGCTTAACAAGAATTTGTTCCAAGAAGAAATGCCGTCATGGCCGAGTGGTTAGAAGTCTTGTATTAATAATATCTTAGTATCTTGTATCTTGTAATAATATCTTGTAATATCTTAGTCGAAAGGCTACGGGTTTGATCGTAGCGGCTAGAAAATTTCGCTCATCTAGATATATTAGGTTGATGCATAAGTCTTTTCGTTTTTTCTCTAAAAGTAACAAATTCACGGTTAATCTATAGTTTGCTCTAAAAAAGTGTTGTTTAGAAATAGAAAAAAAAAAAAAAAAAAAAAAAAATAAAAAAGAAAAAGCTCACCAATATGAGTTTTTTTTCTTTGTAAAATCTTTAGGGCAACAGGGATTGTGTATTTGTTTATGTCACATGATTCATCTTGAATAAATGTAGATTTTAAAACTCAATTTAAACCTACCGTAAATACTGTAATAGTACCCCACCCCATAATAACGGTGCGGAGCGTTGCGTAGTCTAGCTTTGGACGAGTTTTTCTCGACACTGGTTTATGCTACAATGCGCGCTTAGGTATCAAAAAATAGCTGAAATTCAGGGCTATCTTTTGATACCAAAGACGTATTTTTTGAAAATACGGGTGCTTTGCAAAAAATGAAATACTAAAAAACTCTTGTGACTACCCGACTGTACGAGGGGGGTGGGGTGCTATTACAGTATTTACGATAAGTGCCACAGTAGGCGTTGCAAGCGTTCCTAGGCAAGCCACAGGCAATAGCTTGAAAAAAGTAACCTGAAAATTGTTAACATTAGACGTATTGATAAGTGTGTTTTCTTTATAGGATTAAACTTGTAAAACATGAGCTTTAAAACTCTTCAGCTACTGGTTTCCATAAATGAAAATACTGTAGTTTCATTTTAGCTGCTGACAAGCCACGAATGTTTATCTCAAGCCAGGAGGAGAGCGATTTAACCGCCGCCATCACTGTGAGTTCTTTACCATTCAAATAAATGTGTTTTCTAAAATATGTCAACTTTCAAAAGCTAGAATAACCTACCGTAGATACTGTAATAGTACCTCACCGCCCTCGTACAGTCGCGTAGTCGCAAAGTATTTAATTTCATTTTTTTCAAAGCGCCCGTACTTTCAAAAAAAGCGTCTTTGCTCTCAAAAAATAGCTGAAATTCAGGGCTATTTTTTGATACCTAAGCACGCATTGTAGCATAAACCAGTGTCAAGAAAAACTCGTTCAAAGCTAGACTACCCAACACTCCGCACCGTCATTATGGGGATGGGGTACTATTACAGTATTTACGGTAGAAATCTATCTATTGATCATTTTGCAAATCTATCTATTGATCTATTGATTCAGTGAAGTGAAAGTAGCTAAAAACTAGAAGTAAGATTAAGATCATTCTCAAAAGATGACACGCTTTAGAAAATGCATTATCTAATCGATTAGTAAACTTGCTGAGTCTTTTTCATTACTTTTTTCATTACTTCTTCCCATTTCCTTTTTCTTCCACTACTTCTCAGCTAGACGACGAGTCGTGCTTTGTACCCTCCATAAAATGAACAAAAGTAGCAAGTGTCAATGTTTGGCGAACACCCGGACTAAACTTGTGCACAAAACTCTATCTCTTTCAATCATTTTTCCGATTTTTTTCCTCCTTTTTTGAAAATTGATTGTTATCATGATTAAATTTCTTGAAAGCAATATCAAATTGACAAATTCCATCAATCCACATGATTTTTCCGATTTCCGGCCAATTTCCAATGATATTTGGAAATAAATTGAAAAAGATCATACTTTTTGGAGAAAGACGATCTTTGAGAAGTCACACTTTTTGAAAAGATTTGAAAAGATTTGAAAAGAATTCGATTGCCACGTGATTTAATCGAAAAGGCACATTTTTGAGAGGAAAAAAAAATGATGTTTTTGATTAAAGTGTACAATAATAAAAGATAAAAAGTACTGTTTTGAACTAATGTTTTGAAAAATAATTCTAGAAATTCTAGAAAATATAGTTTTGAAATAGGATTTGTTTACACATGAACATTTTTCATTTTACATATGAACATGTTTACATTGAATTCCAAACATTACTATTGTACATATTACATACCATTTTTCTGTTTGTAGCAGTTCAAGTTGTGCTTTGTGCTCACGGGATAAATACCGTTTTTGTGATCAAATCATCTCATTGTCATTGTCAGACTCTCTACTCATTGTCAGACCAAGATTTGAACAACAATTCCCTGATCTGTCTTCACCAAAAGCAAACATAAACATTGAATTCCAAACATTACTATTGTTTACATAGGTTTTGTTTTCGATTTTTAAAAACTAAACCCTTTCTTTATTCTTAAAGATCATGACAAAAGATTTTAGAATCTTTTTAAGAAACTTGTCTGCAAAAATTTTTGGAGAAAACTTTAGAAAACGAATAATAACAATTTTCGAATAAAAACATCACAAACTATAAAAATCGAGTGAAAAAAGGCACATTGATTTATGGGATTACGGTGGATTGAAGGAGAAAACGCCCGAAAGTGGAAAGAATGTAAAAAGATCCGTTCGTCTTCTCAATTTCCATTTGTCCTCGAGAATGGGTGTGGTGAGGTGACAAAAAACGATTTGTTGAACAACAGACAAGAACTTTTTATGTTCTTACATCATAAAAGTCTGCATCAGATCAGAGTCGGGATTGGGATCAGAGTCGGAACACGTTAAACTGTTGAACTCTTGATGTTGGAATGAGTTATGGCATTGATTATCGAACTTAAAGGCATTGATTATCGGACTTAAAGGCATTGATTATCGGACCTTGTTTATAATCAACCTTGGCCATAAGGTCCTACCCTGAGAAGGACTGTAGTGGCTGTAGCTCATTTGTAGAGCGTTCGCCCGGTAAGCGAGAAGTCGCGGGTTCGAGTTCCGATGCCGACCATGTTTGTATTCCTAGCCACAACCCATAAGAGAACCGGTGTGTCAGACTCATACGTACTGAACTTTATTTTACAGTAGATCAAACATCAGTCTCAGACGAGGGTAAGGTAAAGATTTACAGCTAGGAGATTTACAATCAAAATTGGTCTAGTGACTAGAACGAGCAACTAAGTCCCAAGAATATAAAGGATTATCGGTATACTGTAACAAAACAAGATTTAGGGCAAGACAAATGCAAGAAACAGCTCATCAAGCCTTTGATACAACCATTTGCCGGCTTCAGTTCCCCATTCGTTTCTCGGCTCTCTGCCAAATCTCTCCAAACTTTGCCCTCTATTCATCGATCATTCGATATTTTTCCCCATCATCTCTAGAGTGTCTTGAATAATGCTTTCTCTAAAAAGCATCTATTTGAGAAAACTATTGTAGTAAAAGCGTTAGTTTTTCTTTAATCATCTAGATTTTCATATTATTCAATGAGTCTTGTAATCCCTCATCGAATGATATCGAAATTGGGTTAATCGAGTCTAACGTCTTGACGGTTTAACGGTCTAACAAAGGTAGTTTTTGCAAATGGATAAATTTGAGAAAACGATGACTAGAGTGTATTCAAGAGAAAATACTCGTCATCGCTCTTGTTTCAAGTCTTTTTGCTGAAACAATCTCGTGGTATCGAGTCAAAAACAGTTTGCCTAGCAGCCTCAATAGATTGATTCTATTTGCACAATTCTTCGCATTTGTCCACGAAATCCACGAAATTTTACCCGGATTTTTGCCGAGTCTCGATCACACGGTATCCCCTTTGTCAAAAAGGGTACATAAACAGGGACATTTTCTCTCAAAAAAAGATTTATTTCTAAAGTTATCATTTGCTAAATGTCCAAAGTGCCTTAGCCATGCTATCAGTTATCCGCCACCAAGTTTGAACTCAATTTTCTCATCGAGTATCATTTGCTTAGCGTCCAAAGTGTCTTAGCCATGCTATCAGTTATCCGCCAGCAAGTTTGAGTTCAATTTTCTCATCGAATTTAGTTTACCCAAAATGTTTCTCATTTAAAAAAACTGCCATCAAACAGACTTTTTTTCTCAAAATCAGTCCATTGTCCCCCCATTTTTCGCATGATCTCTTTTGAACAAGAATTGCTTTTCCCCCAGGATTCGAAAAGAAATCGAGAGTCTTTCCTTTTAAAATGTTCCCCCCAAAAAAAGCGGAAATATATGATAGCTCTGATTCTCTTTCCGCCTTTTTCTACTATTGTGCATCCCTTAAATATCCTCATCGTGAAGAGAAATTTGAACTTGAGATCGCTTGACGTTGCTTTTCCCTTCTCTAATGCTAAGCGTTTATCGCAGAGATCTTACTTTGTGAAAACTCAAATTTCATTGCGGTTTTGTTTCATTTTTGAGTATATGACTTTGAATTTGACTTCTACTTGAACTTTTGTTGATATTGAGTCGATCTATATCATAGAAATTTAATGACCTTACACTGCAATTTCCTTTTGTTTGATCACTACAAAGTCATCTAGTGATTCTACTCGAAATGCTCTTCGATCTTCACGATTTTTGCCTTTCTGGGTGCTCCTATTTGTGGATATCCGGTATGCAATCCCCACTCGTTTCTCTATCAACTCATGGGTGTTCCCTTTGAAATGATTGATTGCCCATCCACAAACTCTTCGATTCATTCTTTTCTCTAATCCATATCAATTGTCACCTTGAGCTCATCGAATCCTGTCTCTCCAGTCTTTTTTCTTAAGTGATTTGGATTTGATTTGGGTGGGGTTTGTCGGAAAAAAGATGGGGGTGGAGATGGATCTCTCTATAATTCCAAGAGATTTTGCAAGTTCTTTCTCATTTTGAACACATCTTGAACTTTGTTTACAAGCAAATTTTAGAACTCTAGACTTTGTTTGAAACTTTTGTTGGCTTGAATTCATTGTCTTTTTTTTGTGACTTTTGTTATACAGTGCACTTGATCATAAGTCTGATTTCAATGAATGGATTACTGTAATATCCACTCATTGAATGAGATCCGATTACTGTTATTACTGATTATTGATTATCGAATTGTTTCAGTGCACCAGATAGCTAAAGTTTACAAAAGTCATAGCTAGCCATAGCTAACCATAGCTAACCATGACTTGCGCTTGGCCATAGCTAGCCATAGCCCCAACCATAGCTAGCCATAGCTTGCGTTTGACCATAGCTAGCCATAGCTCTAACCATAGCTAGTCATAGCTTGCGCTTGACCATAGCTAGCCATAGCTCTAACCATAGCTAGCCATAGCTAGCCATAGCTCTAACCATAGCTAGCCATAGCTTACGCTTGATATTTGAGTTTAAAACCAAGGCTTACAGTTTAGTTTCAAGATTCAAGATCAAATCCACTTTATAGAAAAGGTTTACATCAACTGTAAGTCGAATAATCAACGCCATAACTCAAAGCCATCGACTTTCGCAGTTCAATCAGGCCATTGTCTTTCAAAGATCATTTCCAGCACTACCCCACTTCCCATCCCAAACTCCAAACTTTTCTTTTCGCCAAATTTGTTTTCTGATTGATTCAAATCCTTTTTTTTTTGTTCAATAGATCAATCATTGATATATCCAAGGCTATTCCATTCCCATATTTCTTTCATTCCACCGATATCCACCATCAATCCAACCAAAAACCGGCTCTTTTCCTCCAAAAATGACGTTTTATTGGAAAACTTTTGAAAAACACCATTTCAAAAGATGAAATTAAACAAATATCAAACATTTCAAACTTTAAAGTTATGCTATCAGTTTTCCAATCAGTTTTCCGGTCAGTTTTTTAAGTGATCAGCTTCGTCATTGATTTTCATCATTGATTTGAAAACCCGGATCTTTGTGAAATCTTTTCGTTAACAATATCTTATGACAATGCTGACAACGCTAGAATTAGTCACACATTCGATTTGATGAGTCAAAGGGATTTGAATGAGTTTTCTATTCTATTTAATTCTTTTTGAACAAGATCTATGAGGAGTTCATCAGTTTATCGTCAAATTTCATCAGATTCACTTGTTCAACTCTCTACATAAATAGATTTTCCCTCTTTCTTTCTATCTATCTTTTTATCTATCTTTTTATCTATCTTTTTACCTCTATCGCATTTTTGGATCATTTACCCATATCGAATCTTCAAAAAATCCCAATATCCTGTTGACCTTCACCGAATTGAAAACTCAATTGAAAATTCGACTCAATTGCAGCATTTTCTCTCCTTTTTAATCAAGATCTAAAACGTTTCCAGTTTATTTATCACAAGAAATATCTATTTCTAGAAAATTTGAGTTAGATCTCAGAAATCGAAACTTTTCAAGAGCCAATATCTTTATCTCGAAAACCGATTGGTTTAAAGATGCTACAAGGATCCGGTAGATAACAAATATTGGCTCTCAAGTATAGAACAGTATATAACAAATAGTCTATAGCATAGTATACAACAAATCTTCACATATCCAAGACTCAATCGGTTAGTTTATGTTGGTCTTACGGCATCCCTCTCTACCCAGCAATCTTACAGTATCCCTTTCTACCCAACAATCTTACAGTATCCCTTTCTATTTAACAATCTTACAGTATCCCTTTCTACCCAACAATCTTACAGTATCCACTTTGCCTCACTTCTACTTCTCCTTTGCCTCACTTCTATTTTGAAATCCCACACGAATTTCTAAATCCTTTTTCATATTAAAAAAATCGTAGTAGAAATGAAGTGCTTACACGTGGTGCCTAGAAACCATTGGAAAAGAGTGAAATGGGCATGCCGATGATTCCATTTTAGTCCCATTTTGGGTTCTTTGTGGGATAAAAAGGGCCTGGGAAAGACCCTTCACGAAATTGCCCACGTAAAAAGGAAACAACATGTTGTCATAGCAAAATAGACGCCATATTTTCCCTGGGAAAGGGGAGGGTGATCCTTGACATTGAGACTATAGTAGATTACTATTCTTTGAATCTTTTTGACTTTCATATTCTCTAAATTCTCATAAATTTGATTTGAATTTTGTTTACAGCGTTTGTTTACTAAAGAATAGCCATAAAAATTCTCCCTTTTTGACTTTTTTAACACTTTTTACTTCTAGATTTTACTTCTAAATTTTTACTTTTACTTTGTTTGACCTTCATTTACTTCTCTTACTCTTTCTTCATCATTCAAAAGCTTTTCGAAATTGAATTTCATGATTTGCCTGTAATTTTCTAATGATTAAATATAATTTAATAATAAAATGATTGAAATTAGTTCTATTTTTCAAATTCTTGAAATATCTTTTGAATTTCAGAGACCTCCAGTCTGTTTTGCTCCTTTATCCTATTGAAATTTGTTCTATTTTTTAAATTCCTAAAGCATCCCTTGGATTTCAGAGACCTCCAGTCTGTTTCGCTCCTTTACCCTCCACCTACAATCCCCTTTCATCTCCTTCAACAACAAGTGCTTTCAAGGTAAACATTTATAAGAATAGAATATCAAATTTCTATCCTCTTTGTTTAAATACCTTTTTTCTTCAGCCTTCAATTACGAATCAATTTCCAGCGTGTGACCGTCCGTTTCCCCACTCAACCGCCCCCGCTGCCGCCAAAAAGCGATCTCGTTCGAGAAAGGAGTAAACGGTAAGTAATCATTGAATAAAATAACAAAAACAAGATCAATTCATAAATTCTTTTATATAAATATTCAAATTCAGTCACTCTTCCACGCATCGCACGTTGATTTCACTCCGTTCATTGCCCGATTGCTCTCAATTGGGAGACGAATTTGAGTCGAGTTTCAAAGAGTTTGAGACACCGAAATTTCACAAGAAACCCATACCGAAGCCGAGATTGAGTAGAATGGTTAGTAGTTAATATTTCGCCTATGTTTGCTATGTTTGATAGCAATGATTTAGATTAAAACAAAAAGCTTTAGGCTCCATTGAACACCGAACTCACGACGACCACCGTTGCCCCAGTGCCACTTCCTAGAAGAAAAACCTCGACTTCAACAGAAGAAAAAGTCGATTTCAATAATGTAAGTTGAAAATTGGTATCAATTTTGATTTTTTAAACACTCAAATCAAATTGAAAGTTTTCAGTGCCAACGCTTTTTCTCACCCCTTCGCACCGACGGCCCAATGGTGACGAGCAAGAGGAATATTGGTGAGATCAATCGATCAATAGCTAATATATTAACAATTTAACATTGTAAAAGCTTAAAAACAATTTTGTAAAGTTAAAAATGCCCAAATTTAGCCAAATCCAGTCCAAATCTCGTGGCTGACGGTCGACCAATCACCGGGATTCGCCGAAGAATCCTCGCCGCTCAGGGGAGATCTGTCACCCCACTTGTTCAGGTAAATAATTTGTCAAAAGTGTGCAATATCTCATAGTTATTATCTATTTTATCTCATCTAAACAATTTCAATGTTTTTAGATTAATCAAGAGCCAAAAATGGACCAATATGCTGAGGAGAAAGATTTTCTGACCGCTGCCATGCATGACATCGAATTCGGAGATGATGATGATCTTGAAAATGAGGTAGATTCGAGCATTTTACGATTTAAAGAGCTTTAAAGAGATTTAAAGAGATTTAAAGAGATTTAAACCTTTCTTTTATCGATTTATTAATAGATTTTTAATAATAACATGTTTATTCACTAATAGAATATATTAATTCCATTTAAATAATGTTTTCAGCAACCCGAAATGTTCGTGCGTTTCGGCCGAGGCAACAGCTACGCCACCACTAGCTTTGAGACCCCGATTTTGGTGTAAGTTCGAGAAATCTTATTCAGAAACGATTCAGAAAATGAAAATTTGATTCGATTAGACTGTTGCTTACAATACTTTGCTAGCAGATCTAGCTCGGGAGATCTAGCTGAAATCTCATTTCCAGATCCGCATCCTCACCCAGCTATTCCCCGCCAACCGCTTCGCAATCTCAATCGTCGAATTTGATCTCTCCATCCTTGATGTCTCCCTCATCACCAAATTCAGCTGAAAGTGGCTCGAAATCGACGAAATCTCTCTCAACCCCTACCAGCAAAGATTCAGGATTCCCACATTCAGATGCCGAAGAAGAGCATTCAAAACGGTAAGTATATAAACATTCGGATTAGGCGAGTTGAGAAAGCAGTTAGCAGAGAGAGCAAAGCAGATCAGTTTTCTATTCGATTCGTTTCAGCCAAGGCACCTCGAAATCCGATGATGACGGCTTTTTTGACACCAGCGGTGAGAGAAAAACCGATGGAGAGGCGAGTGAGGGCGACAGTATCTTCACTTCAGTCACAAATCAGCCAAAGAGGTTTGTAGAAGCATAGATAATGCTTGGAGAATACACTACTGGACAATGAAATATCATATTTGAAAAAACGATCGTCACTTTCGCGCGTCTGTAACTCCCTTGTCTTTACAGTATTTCTAAATATTAATATTATCATTGTGTAGCCCTTGAAAAGAGCTTTCAGAAAATGTATAACACTAATAGTTTAAACTCAAAGACAATGGAGTCACAGACGCGCGAAAAGCGGCGGAAAGGCTATTGATCTGAGGGTCGCTGGTTCGACTTCCACCGGTGACAATATTTTTCAAAAAAATTTTGCTAAGATTCTGAAAATGCGTGTCTAGGAGTGATTTTTGACGCTGATCACGAAACACATGTTTTTAGCCTAGGTTTCTGCACGGAAAACTAACGAAACGTGAAAACAGCCACTTTTTGGCTCTGCCGCCCTTTACTAAAATAGCTGTAAAAACTTTTAGAAAAGAGATATCTCAAAACGGTTTTTACCAATTGATTCGTCTTGAATTCAGCTTTAGGATGAGCTATAAAACATCAAAATTGGACCAGTTTAAGGTACTCTCCCTATAAAATCGGAAAGGACTTTTCCACCAACCCAATAATGACAAGGGAGTCACGAAAGTGACGATCGTTTTTCAAATATGATATTTCATTGTCGAGTACTGTATGTTGCACAAAGAACACTAATCATCACTTCTTGAAAAGGTGATGATTAGTGTTGCTGGCTCAGTGGTACAGCGCTGGTTGGCAGAACCAGCGCTGTCCCACTGAGCCACGGCTGCGCGAAATCGGGTCTGCAAGGAGGGGCCCTTAAGACCCAAATGGCTATATTTTCTTAACAAAACTTTAGACGCATATAACTCCTGGCAATGTCATAGAAAGATAGAATTTGAATTGAAGCAAAAGAAAAATCAGAGTTTTCTTTTTAGAGACGATGTAAATGAAGAGCAAAATGAGGAAAATCGTGGTAAACCGATCTCGGAATTGGAGAGAAAAGCGCGTGTGATGCGTTGGATTAACGAGGCTGCGACAACGCAAATCTGATCGATTTACTGTAAATGATTCACTCGATTTACTCTAACTCATTGATCTTCATAAATTCTTGTATATATTCTATGCTTTTATGCTCGAAATTATTATTCGACTCTGGGCAAATTGCTCAAAAAAGATTCACTTCATTTTGAACAGTAAGCTTTTGCTTTTGAATTCAATTTCTTTCTCTAGAAAAGATCTTAACTACAATCTAAAGCGAATTATAGCGAATTCTTTGAAAAACCAATTTTTCTATTTTTCTACGGTTTCAATCTCCTAGCATTCTAGTCTGAGACGTTTTTTTATCGTTTTTTATCGATTTCCATTTCTCGTGTACTTTTTTTCGAGCCAAACTTTCAGCCGGTGTTAATTTTTGCGAAATTTTTAGCCTTAATTTGACGAATTCATTTTTGCAAACGATTTTCCTTTTTTTCTGCCACTTGTCTGTATAAAAAAACTCATAATAAATTGTCTTTTGGATATTGGAAAATAAATTTTCTGAAAAACAAATGAGCAACATTTGATGATTACAAAAAAAGAGGGAAAATGATCGAGAGGAAAACGATTGAGAGAATACTTTTTGTCGGAGCTGAGTCTGGTTTTGGGGATTCGGTGGGAACAGCTGAAATCGTTGATTTTAACGTTTACTCAAGTCACTTTGAATTTCGAAATTCAAAAAGAAACAAAACTCGGCACATTCTTCGATAAATTAGCCAATTATGCAACTCTTGATGTCGCCTTTTTACCTCCCTACCTCCATGCCCAATATCGGGTTTTTGTTCCTCGTTGATATCCTTTGTTTTCTCCTCATTTCCATTGCCTTCATTCTCTGCAGCTTCTGCCGCTTTCTCATACTGATCTGCTAACTGAAATTCGAAATTTGAGTGTTTCGTAGGATTAGTGATTTTGATTGGACATTGATCTTACTAGTGATCTTACTAGTACTAGGTCACTCTGGGGTTTCAAAACCCAGCCCATTCAATAGAAAATCAAATGGAGAATCCGAATCTGTAATCAAAACCTGAATAAGAGTTTCTGAAAATCAAAATATCATTGGAAAAAACAAAAGTTTGTCGACTGGGGGATTCAAACCCTGTTTGCAAATCCCTGTTTGCAACCACGCTATCCAATACACCACGCCTGTCGTCCAAACCCACACTTAAACTTGGCTTAAGAGTGTATAGAAACGGTTACTATGCAAATTATTCAATTAATCAATCACAAACTTTCATCGCATCTTCTTCAGCCATTTGTCCTTCTGGAATGACTGGCAAAGCCGGTGGTTGAAAGCTTTCATTTTCGTCATCATCCTGAATATCTTTTTAACACTTAAGAATAATCGATCACCTTTGAAAGGGCCATTCCGATTCCAGCTCCAAGAATTTGCCCCTCGTCAACGACATCCTAATTGTTAATGAATTGATTGAAAATCTGTTAGTCCAACCTCTTTATCGGTCCCCGGTGGATAGACAACATTATCGGTTTTCACCTGAAAAGCGTATCAGATTTCTTCTTCAGTACTAACCTCGAAGATTTTATCTCCATTATCCGCTTGAATCTCCGTCTCTTCGACATTCAAAGTGTTTGGCAGTCCATCATTCTCTTTCTTCTCATATTGTTCCAATAAATGTCGATATTCTGTAAAGTTTTCGACTTAAAGCCAAGCCAAATTTTTACCAGGAAGCACTTCCTTCGTTTTCGGATCAACAGGCAAATAGGCGACTCCATTAGCGTCTACTTTTCCAAAAAGCGGATCGTCTGCGTTCATTTGAATAATCTACTTGTATTCAATAAATACTTGACAGAATACTTGACATATTTCCTACTCACATTCTCAGTTTCATCAGCGGATGGGAGCTCTGGGAGTTGTGGTTGAGGAAGTGAAGGAATTGAGAGATTTGGATCCTCGTAGCGTTCGATTTTTGTCCCATCTTGATGATAGTGAGTGGAAGCAACGACTTTTCTTCCAGCTTCATCTACAATAAATCAAATTTTGTCAAGGTTAGATTAAATAGATCTTTAAACTAAAACTCTTTTGACTAAAACAATCTCTTTTGAGAAGAAAAACATTAACATCAAGCACAGTTCAACCAATTCAAATTCTGAAATGAATTGTGATTGTTTTCGAGAGAAATCTAGTCCATAACTCTCAAGTTCTCACCTCTACGATGTCGATTTCCCCGATGATTGATGGATTTCTGCAAAAAGTGACCTAAAAATCAAAAATATATAATAAAATGATGACTTTAAAACCTTGTTGATGATGATTGCACAAATCATCACTGCACAAATGGCATTCCTCTTCGGAAATTGCCGAATTGTATGGGCATTTGTGGGCACAACCCCGACGCGTTACTGAATCGGATTTGTTTTAAAAAAAATTTGTTATTCATAACATAACATATTCTTTACCAGCATATTAAACTAACTTGGTCCTAAAATACTGTAGCATTGTGAAGTGGATGAGTGACATTCTTTGACGAGCGCTGTCTCTCGATCACAATCCTTGCAATGGAAACAGTCCAATGAAAATGATACTAAAATGGAATTGCAATAAGTTGAAGCACTAAGCCATCAAGTGATCAATTTAGACTCACCTCCAATTATCGATCCAAACAATAAACTCGTAAATAGTCGCATTTTGAGTGAATAGTCTAGAATCAAAAAAGGCAAACCCTGAAAAATGATGAAATTTGAAGAAATTAAAGGAAATCAAAGGAAATCAAAGGAAATTCGTTAAGAAAAGAAATTTTTGAAGACGAAACAAGCAAGCAAGCAAGCCATTATTGACTGAAATCTTCCCCTTTTTTGCTGATTGTGAGTAATAATTTTTGGAGTGAAAAAGTGAAGAAAGAGGAGCGATTTCCCCGATAAGCCGTCTCCCTCAATGCTAGAGCTCTTTAAACACCCACCACTTTGAAAAGAACTAGTGTTACGTTTAGCAAAAAGAATGGTTAAGCTTTAAAAGACCATCCGCTAGATTCTAAACTCAAAAATATAATAGCTAATAAAATAAAGTCAAAAAACGATTCAATCATAGTCAATGATTAGTTCTGGAATCAGAAATATTTAGATTTCAGATTTTTAAACTCAAAAATCTCTCATTATCAATTAAAAAGTTCTTTTTGAACAAATGAAATCGCAAAAATTCTAGAGCTTCTAGAAAAGAACTAAAATCGAATCTATTGGGACATAGATTAGATCAATTGGGACAACAGGCAGCCAAGGATCTTTGCGAGTGAGTTCGCAAGCAAAACGAGCTTTAGCTGTCATATTTTGTTCATTGATTCAGTTCAATAAAGCAATTGCTTCAACGAGTAAACATCAAAAATAAAGAATGATTAAGGTTTTCATAAGAAAAAGAAGAATTCGAATCCCTTCTTCATGTCTTGAAATGAATACAAAAGATCTCCTGACACACAAAAAAAAAGAAACTTGTTGTAATTGCAGTCGGATATTCGTCTCTTTCTCTTTCAGCTCAACCCTTTGACTTACACAGTCGATTGAATGAAGAGAGTTCGAGGATTGACCATTTCAGAGCGCTACTTTCACTCAGTCATTTGCTTTTTAAGTCATTTGCTTTTGTCCAAATACCAGCAAAAGTTCTGACTGGTTTTTACAGTTTTGTAGTTGAGTAGAAGTTGAGTAAAGTAAGTTTTGAGTAAAAGCTAACTGTAACACATAAAACAAGGAAATCATATTAAAAATCATCAGCTCTGTTTGACAGTTATGAAGTTAAGACAGTTAACCAACAAGTTATGAATTTTACGTTTAAATAAAGTGTGAGCGATAGATATTGCATGAATATGAACTCAATGCAGACAATGCACAGCATGGAAACGATGATAGTCGGGAGTATGGAATCCCTATTTTATTCGGGATTTGGATCACAAAAATTCAGATAAATTTGGGGTAAAAATTGACCCCAGAAAATTTGAGTATAGTGACGTCCTAGCAAAAGACGGCTCAGTCGCTGACGCTTCCTCTCGCTTTGTCGCTAACGCTTCCTCTCGCTCAGTCGCTGACGCTTTCTCTCTCTCAGTCGCTTCCTCTCGCTCAGTCGATGACGCTTTATCTTGCTCAGTCGCTTTCTCTTTAAGTATTTACCTGAATTTTGAATAAAATCTCATTTCAGTTTATCAAAAACAAATAATAGCTGTTTTCAGTTATCTAGTTAAGTTTGAAATGACACAAATCTCAAAACAATCATCTTCAAACAACAAACTATCATCTTCATAACCGGTTTTTGAGTGTGTAGACTGGTTTTAGAAAAGGTTTTACAACTTATAGAGATATACAGAAAGATTTCAGCCAAAAATTGAACTCAAGTCAAGCATTTGATTTGATTTCCAAAATTCGACCCGCGCACCACCATTCCTTTTCCTTGACCAAACCCAAAGGGAACACCTATCTATCAGGGGCATTTGCCAGATGGAGAGCGATTACGCGGCCGCACAAAGGACATTTGATAGGATTTTTCTTTTACTTTCTTGGTGGTGCAAAAAAAGATATTCAGCTGTAAATTTGGTACCCGAGGGTCGGGCAATCGATTGCTGTTGTTTATTTTGGTTTATTTTGATCTGTTTCTAGGCAGACTTTTTCAAAATAAAAGTTTATTACAATTGGTGGGCGTTTATGATCAAACTGTTGTTGTTTCTTCATCATCAACTTCCTCGTCCTCTTCATTCAATGGAATCTCCACCGCTAGATCATCTTTTTCATTTTCCGGATCCGCTACATTGTCCTCTTGTCGATCCTCGACTTTATCATCGGTCAACTCAGCCGACCATAAATATCTGGATTCCATTTTGCAGAGATCAACACCAGCTTGAATCTAAAGAAATGTGTCTTTTTAAAGACTTTCTACTCGATAACATTGTACTAGTTTTCAAGAGGAGATTCAGAGCTATCGAATGCCTATAATAGTTTAGTTTATCTTTGAATTTACACCAAATTATCAGTGAAACAGTTAACGACCACGCGACTGTATTTGCGTCGCGAATTTGCTAACAAAATTTGCGAAATTTAAGCCAAATTTTCGCTTTTAACCCTTAAAAATGCAATTCTTAATGCAAATTTGAAGCTGTTTTTTAAATTTGCCGCAGATTTTGCCACAAATTGTCTCAATGTTGGCTTTTAGAATCGAAAATGATTATGGTAACCGTCTATCGATCTCTCTCACTCTAATATGTCCATCTTCTCCCCATCCATCACCCCACGAATTTCGCACAACCCAATAGGGAACTGTTTCGTTGGTTTCAGCGTTCAGCTCTTCTCCTAAAATTTACGATGAAATCCTTTTTTTCTACAATTTCTACCCCATCCGACGATGACCATTGCGTGCCCGCCAAGCACGGTTTTATCCGGACTACAAGGCTCTGTGTAGACACCCGTTCCATACATTGGGAAATCCTCGGTCAGATACATGCCTGAATTGTAGTTTGTCGCGATTCGAGGATACTTTCTGTGCAATTTTAAAGCTTTCAGAAAAAGAACCAAGCTTTTGACAGAATTCAATTTATGGCACGAGCTAAGTGTCAAAAGAAATTATAGACCAATAAATTATAGACAAAAATCTAGCAAAAATTCTCACAAAAAGCTAAAGAAGAAGAGGGAAAATTATAAAAAAAGCGGTTTATATTGCCACAAAAAACTAGTACAGACTACGGTAACTTATCCACAGTTTAGCCTAAACTGAATAGCTTTATCGGAATTTTTAGGCAAAGAGCTTGGTTCACTTCAGCAACTAACGAAAAATGGTCAATTTTTTCTTGCTAACCTAGTAAGATAAAATTGATCAAGTTTTCAGCCAAGGCAAGAATTTAATCAATTGCAAGTGACACCTAGAGCCAAGCTTTGTTCACCATTGATTAACAAACATTTAGCTGAGTTTTTGATCTCTCCTAATCATGCCCACTCACCAAATGCCACCGGTCCACTATTCATGACCTCAGTCTTCACTTCATTCATATCGAATGGGATCAATGAGTAGAATTCTTTCACTTTCACTTGTGGTTTAGCCTAAAATTGAGAAGATTTTTGATCAAAGATTTCGATTCGACTTCTAAACAGCTTCCATTGTTGTTATCGATATCATACGGAACGTCAGCTTCGTAGACTAATCCGTGTGATTTCGCGTAATTCAATCCACCCTCTGGCCAACCAGATTTACAAATTGACTGACTGTAGACACAGTTCAATTGCTAAAAGATTTTAGTATAACATCTTAAGTCCATTTCTCATTTTCCTTACCTGTTCTGAGAGATCGAGCTTTTCTCCACCGTTTTTCACTGCGTAAGCTGTCTCGACGACAGCGCTAGTTCTAAAGTTTACAATAAAATAATATATGAAAGGAATATCTATTGAATTTTCGATAACTAATCAATAACTGATTCAATAACTATTGAATTTTCAATAACTGACCAGTTACAACTAAAAGTTGACCAGTTTATCTCAAACTTACGCAAAAGTCCAACAAGATGAACAAGTTGATTGAGTGCGCACGTCGGTTGTCTAAATTAGATTCAGAAATGACATTTACATTCAATTAGATAAGTTACATACAGTTGGAATAAGGTTGAGATCAATTTTTAGTGATTCTTTGACCATTTCTGACTCACCATTCCTTTCTCAACCCAACTGAACTCTTTCGGAAGCTCTGTGACAGTGTTGTCTTCCTGAAAATAGCTTAGTTTAATTAGAAATTAGATTAGAAACTACTAAATCTTGCAATAGCACAATTCTTGACATACCCTTTTAATTCTTTGTCGATTTCTTTGTCGATTTCTTCGTCCACCCCGTCTCATCTGTTTGAAGAAGTGTTGCCGTTCAGGTTTTAGATCGAGAGGCTCAAGCATCTGCAGAAAGTTTATTGCTTTTAGACTTGTTGTTAGTTTTCATAGACTAAATAGTTCATCAACTCACCCCCTTGAACTCGTTATCATCCAAATGCATATATGGATGTTGTCCCAATTTGAACATTGCCCTCTTCCTCCCAATCCTCTTCGCGAACTCGGCTTTTCTCCTCTTCAATCGCTGGTTGTTCAATTTGAATCTTTTTGCTCTAACAGCCAACTTTCTCTCGTCCCAATTCTTCCGGAATCTTAAGTGATTTAAATCTTAAGTGATTTTCATACACGATTCTTAACTTTATACCTGATCCCAAAATTCTCAAAGTCATGAACATCATCACCGAGTTCGTCACGGATTTGTTTCGGAACTTTTCGGAAATCTTTGAAACGACCCTTTCGGTTGTCAACTTTTCTCTAAATCGACAAATATTTTCTCTAAAACGTTAGAACTGAACTAGTTCTTCTGGTCAAAAGCAAAGGTCAAAAAAAGCCATGGCTTTTGAAGGCCAGGCTCAGCCAGGCCATATTGTTTATGGCTTGGCTTTGGCCTGGCCTTGCCTGGCCTGAAATTTTGCTGTAGGAACAACCCTGAACGTGAACCTGAACCTTTTAAAGTTACTAAGCAAGTATATCCTTCCTATGAATTCCAATCTATTAGGTTGATGCAAAAGTCTTTTTCATTTTTTTCGTACTTCTTTTGAAAAATAACAAAGTCATCAATTAACCTATGGTTTGCTCTAAATGAAAAGTGTTTATTGTTCAATTTCCCATCTTTTTAAATCAATTTGGGTTCACTTTCAAGCAAATTCGAGAGTGAAAACGGGTTTTTCATAAAAATCTATAAAAACCTCTATAAAGAAATTGGCTGAATCAATTTCTCTGAAAATCTGAAAAAATATCTAACTTTTTGTGCTCTATCTTTTATTTATTAACATCAAGATTGGTTTCCTTAGCTAAAGCGTCTAAAATGCATCATCGAGCCGTCGCCTTTTTTGACTACCCGACTTCAGGCTCTCAAAAAATCTAGACATAAGACATTTTAAACTCGTTTTAATGTCATTTTGCAGAAAAATAATTGGCCTTTCGAATGCAATAAACCGTTGTTCAATTGGTGCATTTGTTACTTTTTAACGGAAGTACGAAAAAAATGAAAAAGACTTTTGCATCAACCTAATAGCATATAAATCTCTTGAACTTGAACGAACCTTTCTGAAGCCTCTCTCGTGCAGCCTTGCCCCTTTCCCTCTTCCTCTCCGGACTCCAGGCGGACGTGCTCGTACCACTTTCCCTCTTCCTCTTCCTCCTTTTCTTCCACCTCTCAATCTCAATCTTCCTCTTGGCCCTCGAAGTGGTCTTGCTGCTTCCAACATCAATACAAGCACCGAGACAAATAAGGCCAAATACAGTAGCCGCATTTCTGAATTTAAAGAATAATTTAGCAAGGATTGCTACTTTAAAGGCTACTTTAGCAAGGATTAAACTAAAATCAAATCAAATATTAAACTATATCAATATCAAAGATATCAAACTGACTCAAACTGACTCAAACTGACTATCAAGGGATCAAAATGAAAAACTAGTCAAGGTTCCCACCCACGCAAATCTTTTTTCATTTGATTTGATCGAGTTTTTCTCTCAAGGACGTTTTTCTTTGCAATTTTTGAGCATTTCTTTCCAGAATGATTTCGAAAAAATTTTTAGCTGTTAAGATAAAAAGTTATGCCACAAAAAGTCTTGATACATTTACAGGCATTCGAAATGGGAATTGATGAGGTAAATCAGTTTGTCCATGGCTTGGACAACAGCACACATTCGCGTCATTTAAATCTTTACCATTTTAACACTCTAATGTTTAAGTTTAGAGGAAAATAAATACTTCAAAGAGTATTTCCAGATCTCCTACATACATTATTGTGGTTGAAACTGTTGTTGTAGTTGAAAGCTTTGGTTGTTGGTTCTAGAAACATCTAAAACATTGATATTCTAATGTAAGTCTCAGATCTCAAGCTAAATGATGAAAATTGAGCTTGAAAATTGAGAAAAAGGTTGTACAATCTGATTGTGAGTATCGTTTGCCTTTAGTAGAGCAGATTGTGCGTATCTTTTGATATCTTTTGCCTCTTTTGCTACATATATCTTTTGCCTTTATGACTAGTCATTTCTTTCCAGAATAAATCGATTTGAAAAGATTTTTAGCTGTTAAGATAAAAAGTTATGAAACAAGAAGTCTAGATACATTTACAGACATTCGAAATGGGAATTGATGAGGTAAATCCGTTTGTCCATGGCTTGTACAACAGCACACATTTGCGTCATCTAAATCTTTACTATTTTAACACTCTAATGATTAAGTTTAGAGGAAAATATTGTACTTTTGTACAACAATATTGTACAATAAATACTTCAAAGAGTATTTCCAGATCTCCTACATACATTATCAGCGCTAGGTCATCGACACTGCAAAAGTTTGTGACAATTTGATCTTCTCGAACGGATCGTTTCAACATAAACAAACAAAACGTTCAGTCTATCAGCTAAAAATCTCTTTCTCTTCAAAAAATTTCGTTCTTAAAACTTTCAAAGTCCAGGAAAACATGTGAATTTTCATTTTGACTGATGAGGCTTTAATTTTATTTGTTCGAAAGAGGGAAACAAGTCTCCAAAGGGTCACGGAGATACACAAGTTTTTCTATTTTTCTTTTTTTGGGCAAAGAACAAGGCAAAGAACTGGGCCACTTCGTCAAACCAAGAAAAAAGCTTTGTAACAAGTTCTTTTTCCTTCTTCAACCTAATTGACAATTCGTTTTTTGAAGAAGTAGCAATTTTTAAACTATTTTAAAACTATTTTAAACAATTTTAAACAATTTAAAAGACTACTTAATGCATCATAACTGTAAAGTTAAGCATAAGATCCGGCCAAGAACCAAAAGTAACCCCTTCTAACAATTGAATAACCAAAATTCACCTGTATTGCCATCCCTGAACGACATTTGTCCACTTTGAGAGTGGCCCTTCCATCAAAGAATGGTCGAGCGTCACTGGAAAACAGAATTAACGAACTTGTCAAACAGCTCTTGTAGTTCACGGCTTTATTAAAGAACTTTCAAAAGTTCATTCAACAACTCAGAACACCGCTCTTTCAATCTATCGACTTTCTGAGGATTACTGAGCCCAATTTTTCTCCAGCATACCTTTTTCAACTCTCCACCAGTGATATATCAGTTTTTTTTCTTTTCTTTTTTTATTCCTAAGCCATGTGACATCTTTTCTTCAAAAAAGCCCCCCGGGAGTTCAAAAAAGAGTGAAAGGCTTGAACAAAATAAGATTTTCACTTTAGCTTCTTTTTTGAGAAGTTTGCGTTCGAATCTCAGAGTCCAACCGATGTTTTTTTTCATTTTTCAAAGTATAAAATTCATCTTTATCCATAAAGGCTCTATTCCAAAGTCATTTTTGATCTAGCTTTCATTATTTTTGTTGTTTTTGAGGAAAAAAAAGAACATTTTTCAGCTGTGTTGATCTTCGCAATATCGTCAAAACAAATGTGATTGTTCTTTTTCCTTTTTTGCAACTCTTACCTTTCCATTCTTACGAGCTAATCCTCTCCGAGTCTTCATTTTTCTCTATTTCAATTTGTTATCATGATTTCTGAGATTTCAATTTCCAAAGAATTTAGTATCCAGGAAAAATTGAAAGGATTACGATTTGAAAGAGATCTATAAATGCACTGAAGCCAGTGCATCTAGAGTTAGTTTAAGTACCCAAATAGTAAGCCAGAAAGAAAGCGTTTGTAAAAAAAAAGCTCTTTTTCACCTTTTAATCTGTGAATTTCCGCGTCGATTTTTGACTTGGTAAACGCAAAAAAAAGGCTTAAAATTATCAGTAGTAAATCGTAGCTTCTCAGCCTTCTTAGCTTTACTTTTTAGCCACCAAACGGAAAACTTTTTGTGTTTTTTTTTTGAAAAGTTCCTACTGCTATCAGTTTTTAGTTTTTAGACTTAAAAAGTAATGTTTTTCCCTTATTTTCCGTTCAAAAAAGGAGCCGCTGTCTGGAATTGGTCGAATTTCTGTGCTGGCTCTTCTATAATACCTAATTGAATAGCTATAAAAGCTATTTTCTTAGTGTTTTTGGGTTGAATATTGGATCTAGTTTTAGTGGTAATTTGATAGCTTTAAAATTAGAATAACTTTCAAGTCTGAATCCCTGAATCAAGTCTAACTTGATAGCTTTAAAATTAGAATCGCTTTCAAGTCTGAATCTCTTCAACTCGTTTGCCCTTTTACTCAAATACGATCTTTGAGATTAAAGGATTTACTATGCAGATCGAAAATTTAGAATTTAGAATTTAGAATCATTTGAAAAGAATATGAAGCCAAATTTTTCCCATATTTTCGGTTTCACTTTTCAAGGAGGAACAGCAAGCATTAGTGAGTCCCGCAAATCCTCTAAAAAGTCTTTTCTCAAGTGAGTTTTTGACACTTTTTGACTTGAAAAGGGAACACTTTCCCAGGCATAGCTTTGTTTAGCCCTACTACTTCAATTTAGACTTCAATTTAGACTCCATTCTATTTTTTTACTGGTTGTTCTGTTCCTTTTATTCATAATCCTTAGACAGTCACGTTGCTGAAGTTTTCAAGTTGCTACGTTAGATACCAGGTGATTTCCTCATAAAATTCTAGGGTTTTCTCTTGTGTAGGATCGGTAATTATCTTTTAAAATCACCTGTCTACGTAACAAAAGAATATTATCAAAAAAACAGTTTCCAGAACACCTGCTACAAGTCTAGAAAATAAGATTCTTGAGAAAGTTTGTTAAGAAGATCAAAAATGACATCAAAAACTATTCTATCTGATTCTTCTGATTCGAAAGATCAAAATTTTTCTTTGTATCCTTTGTTTTCTCCTCATTTCCATTGCCTTCATTCTCTGCAGCTTCTACCGCTTTCTCATACTGTTCTGCTAACTGAAATTTGAAATTTGAGTATTTCGTAGGCTTACTGATTTTGATTGGACATTTTTCTTACTAGTGAAGTGTACTAGGTCACTCTGGGGTTTCAAAACCCAGCTCATTCAATAGAATTCTTAATTCTGATTCAACAAAATATTCTTAATTCTGATTATTATTCTTATTTCTTCATTAATTCTTCATTAACAGCTCAAAACCAAGTTCAAGGAATAAACTTTGAAACAAAACTAAAAAAAACGTTTTAAGTTCCAAAATAGACTTGAATTGTTCATTGTTTCCGTAATTGAGTCTCTTCTTTTCTCTCTTCTTTGTCTCTTCTTTGTCTCTTCTTTGATGATGATCATTGATGGATATTTTAATCTTAATTTCCTCTCTTCCTCATTTTCCAATTCCTCCAACAAAAATTTTGCAATTTCCACCCCATTTTTAGCTATCTTGATAGCAATTTTCATTATTTTCCCTTCAAAATTCTTCAAATTATCATGTTCGGAACATTTTTAAACAAAAAAAAAGTGATTTTTCGAAGAATTATTGAAGAAAACGAATTGAAAGCTGTAATTTTTAATCAATTTCCGGTTTCTAAGTACTTTCTTTGCAAATAAATGATCTTTGGTGAGTTATAAAAAAGCTAAAAAGTACTTTGAATCCGTAAAGATGAAAATAGAAAGCGCTAGAAAGGGTTTGTTTGTTTGTTTGTTGTTTGTTTGCTGGTTTGTTTACTTTTAAGCACAAACTACACTTTAAAGAATACAAATTGTTTAGTTCTAACATAAATCTAATGTTGTACATAGCTTGTTGTACTAAACAAAAGATTGATAAGCCGTTCATTCCGTTATTCTCCTTTTCTGAGATATTTCTTTCCTTTTGCTGGGGCTCATGTGTGAATGCAGAGGAAATTGCATTTAGGCTTGGGTTTTGAAAAGAAGGGAAAATAAAGAAGAAAAATGAAGATGGAAGGTCAGTTTCTGTTTCAAACTAGCAAAAAACCAAAGTAAAACAAATCCGAAATGTCACTTTCATAAATGAAAATGAGTTTTTATGATTCAAGCATCGGAATACGTCATCTTGTTTCGACTTTTCCTTTCTTCTTTGTTTTGAAATTATGATAATCTTCTGGAAATCTTTTGCTGTTGAAAATTGTGGTTGAAATCTTTGGTTGTTGATTCTAGAAACATCTAAAACACTGATATTCTAATGTAAGTCTCAGAGCTCAAAGTAAATGATGAAAATTGAGCTTACAAAATTGTACAAACTGATTGTGAGTATCGTAGAGCAGATTAGATCTTTAGTAGAGCATTTTGTGCGTATCTTTTGCCTTTATGACTAACCAGTTTGATGAGTATTTGCTTGGCATACTTTCTATATAATCCCGTTGTAGAATTTTCCCATCTTTCAACAAAATAGCTGTACTTGCCTGGGATTTAACCATTGTTTCACAAAAAATTCAAACCAAAACACTACTTCTCAACTTTTTCTCTCAATCAACGATAAAGTTTTCACATTTTCACAAATCTTTTTTATAAATCAAGTTCAGTGTCTCTTGGAAACAGCTGAAAAGATAATTACGACAAGTTTCCGTTCACGTTTTCTTTTCCTTTTTTATTCCTTTTCTTTTCGTTAACAAATTTAAATGATCGCTGCTCAGTGAATGCTTTTCATTCGTTTTTTATTTCATTTTTTCTTTCATTTTTTTCACTCTCGTGTCAAGCAAATATTAATTAGCGTTCGTAAAGGAAAAGTTTCAGAGAAAGAGGCCAAAGATTCGATGATGGTGCATGAGGAGAGTGTATCAACGGAAGATGAACTCACACAATTGGCTAGATTCTTCGAGAGTGTCCTTGTAAGTGTTTTTAGTTGTTTCAAAAACCAGCGGACCTTTATATTTAGTAGATCAAAGCTCAAAACAATTCCCGTTCCATTCAAAACCATTCAAAATCATTACCATTCCATTCAAAACCATTCAAAGCCATTACCATTCCATTCAAAACCATTCAAAACCATTTCCGTTCCATTCAAAACCATTCAAAACCAGCGCTAATGTTACAAGAAAAACACTAATGAAAAAGCCGTATAATAGTCAAATTGGAGTTGCCTAATGCAGACCGATAGATCATTCCCCAATTCACTGACTTTGTTTGCAATTTTTGCTTTGAGCAAAAAAAAGTAGACATCTCTTTTCGTCAGGTCCCATGGTCAGCCCTTATAATTGGCCTCATCTCACAAAACCTAAAAATACACATTTTTCTCTGTGATGCAAGAATATGCATAAAGACTTTGAATGCTAAAACGAGTCCTTTCGAGTGTCCAAAGGTGTTGGATGTATCAAAATGCACACCCCACCCCATTTCCATCTCTTTCAGACAGAAAAAAAAGCCCGAACTCCAATTATATGCCTCTTTTCTGCTCCTAGCTCTTTCAATTCTCGAAATCTAAAACAATTTTTCTAGATTTTCAGTTTTCCTTACAATTAGCTTGTATAATATTTGAGCTTTTAACTGGTGTCTTTTAACTTTTAACTGTAAGTCTGGATTTGACGACTGTTATTCAAAGTTTGTCTTGGCATTGCTAGTCTTAATACTTTTGGGAGGTAGTCAAATGAGCGCCAAAAATTGAGCGCCAATCATTTCAGCGCCAATCATTTCAGCGCCAATCATTTTAGCGCGCGTTCATTTCAGCGCGCGTTCATTTCAGCGCCGCACCAAAAATGACTGGAAAACATTCATTTCAGCGCCGAATCAGCCCATTCTGTATATGCATGTTATTTTTGCATTTTCTGCATGATCTCAAAGTTTTTACTGTATGTTTTTATCTAAATCATCTAAAGATAAAAATAATTCTTGGCAGCAAAATAAACCAAAATAAATCATGAACAAAACGTTACTTTGAACTCAGAGTGTTCCTTTGTCTCGCCACTTCTTGCGCAGTTCACGAGCCTAAGCAAAGAACTATGTTAACTGTAAGCAAATTGTAAACGAAAACGGCAAGAAACGGTGAAAAAGCATGCTATTGGGGGAAAATATCATACAACTAGCAAATTTACACATTTTCATCAAAAAAACCTTAAATACGAGCTAATCTAACAATTTTTTCCGCGCATTTGATGCCTACTACCGTGCCCTAGGTCAAATGAGTGAAAAAAAGTGTAAAAACAGAAGCAAAACCCTAAAAAACATGCAAAAGCAGCGTAGAAAGCAAAAATATTAAAATTTAGTCGCGCTGAAATGAACGTTTTCCAGTCATTTTTGGCCCGGCGCTTAAATGAACGTTTTTAGGCCTTTTTAATTTGGCGCTCAAATGATTGTTTTCCAGTCATTTTTGGCACGGCGCTCAAATGAGTGGCGCTGAAATAAGCGTGAGCCAAATCGTTGGCGCTGAAATGATTGGCGCCCAATTGTTGGCGCTCATTTGACTACCTCCCATACTTTTAGTTACTGTTATTCAAAGTTTGTCTTGACATTGCTAGTCTTAAGACTTTCAGCTACTGTTAGTCAAAGTTTATTAATCAATTCTAAGAATATAATAGTTTTAGACACTTGTGAAACTTATCACAAGTGACTGGGGAAATGTTAGGTTGGAAAGAAAGTTAAAGATCTGAGACTTACATTAGAATATCAATGTTTTAGATGTTTCTAGAACCAACAACCAAAGATTTCCAGAAGATTATCATAATTCTCGGAAAAAGTTTGACTGAAATTGCTTCAAAACGAATCCACCAATTCAAGAACATTTTGTTCTATTCTTTACAAATCGACCCCAAGAAATTACTCGTAAAAAAATGAGTGCAGCTTTCTCATAAAATTTAAGAGATTTTTGAAGAAAAGTATTATTTTCCAGCTTAAATTCAGCTCACTTTTTGCAGCAGAAAAAGGAGCAGAAAAAGCAGAAAAAAGGATTCCTTATGAAGTAAAGCTAACATAAATAAGCAATGAACAATATAATCTCTATAATCTTATTTTTAGTCAATAATTTGTTTGACAGGGAAGCTGTATTTTAAAAAATAATTTTTTTATGTCATCTTCTTGACACTGAGTGTTTGCTAAAATTGGTTATTCTAAAAATTTAAAGCATTAGATCAAATTTCCCTTAATCACAAATTTTCCCTATTTTAAGTACTTGATTTTAGGTTTTGAATGGGACCCATTGCCTATTCATTAACCCATTAAAAACTTGTCTCAAGGCTAGTCACTCAAAAAGTGACCAAGTCACTTCAACTGTAGAAATCTCTGATTTTCTTTACCTGAAGCCAACTCTAATTTTTTTGTCAAAAACCTTTTTTGAAATATAGTTTATCAAAAAATCTGGGAAGAATTAATGGCTTGGTTTTTGAGAAATCACCGTGCAAACTTTTTCTACGAACTTTCTTTCTCTAATATAAGAACTAATAAACTAATATAAGAATTATCTTCCAGCCACTAGGCTTCAAGAGCTTCTGTTTTTCGAAAAAGCTTCATTTTAGGCCATTTCAGGCCACCCACAAACGGCGATTCTGGGCCAACATCATCCCTAGTATTTTCCAATGCTTGAGCCCCTTTACTCGTTTTGTTTCATGAGTTTCTTGCTGCCCCTACGGACCGAAATCCTTGGGATGAATCCAAAAATTCACAGCGGCTCCCTTTAGCACCCTTTTACAGGCACTTGGGATCCCATTTTGACCGACAGAGAACCCGCCATAATGGTCAAAATGAGCCGGAACTGGGTTAACCAGTTCTACAACCAGGGTTAGTTTTGGGAAGCGGTGACCACGTGGGGCAGACAACGGATTGGTTACCGGATGACCCAAAATGGACGCTTCCGATCCCAAAAACCAAAAAGGGAGTATATCAGCAGGCATCATATGCCAGATCTAGCGCGATTGTGCTCGCGCACAGAGAACAACCAGGAGATCTTCTTTGTTGCATTTTAAAGTTCAAAAACTTCAAATTTTTGAAAAAGATTTTAGGTTTTGAATGGGACCCATTGCCTATTCATTAACCCATTAAAAACTTGTCTCAAGGCTGGCCACTCAAAAAGTGACCAAGTCACTTCAACTGTAGAAATCTCTTATTTTTTTACCTGAAGCCTGAAATATAGTCAAGTTTATCAAAAAATCTGGGGAAGAATTTATGGTTTGGTTTTTGAGAAATCACCGTGCAAACTTTATCTACGAACTTTCTTACCAACGTAGAAGATGCAAATTCCCTAACGATCACTTCAAAAGAAAAAGCTTCAATTCGGCTCCACTGACAACACGAGGCAGTGTGAAATTCCCCCCTTCCCAGCCATTTTCACTTTTCCCGGAAGCGATAAATTCAGAAACTCACTCAATGAAACCCATTGCCCATTCGCTCTTTTTGAGATCTTTTTACTCGAGTGACGGACCCTCAAATTGGGTTCCCCATTCTTCTCCATTTTTCTCCTTTTCCCCATTTCCAAAGTCTCTCATTTGCTTAAAATTTTCCACATTTTCAGCATTCCTCCGAGCAAAATGTCAACGAGGCGAAGTTGCACTTGATGGGATATAATCAAACGATATCAGCCAGTCAGCTAGAGATCAAAGAATTACTGAGAAAGTTTACTTTTTGGCAGACGGTTGTTCAGCTGATACTGGTGGCGGTGAGTGGTTTCATTTGAAAGTTATGAAAGAGAATAACTATGAAAGCTGTTCTCTAGGCTCAATTTGATATATCTACATTTGTATCTACAGAAATCCGTTACTAAACAGCTGTTAAAATGACAAATTTTAGTCTCATATGTAGTAGAAATAATCTAGAAAATCAGCTAACAGCTTTACTAGAAGAGCTTTACTAGAAGAGCTTTATTAGAAGAGCTTTACTAGAAGAGCTTTATTAGAAGAGCTTTACTAAAACAGCTTTACTTCTCCGATCTTTAGATAGCTCTAATCGGTAATGGTATCATCTGTCTCTCATCTCGATATCTTCGTCGTCCTATTTCCCTTTATGTTCTTTTGTGTGTGTCTCTTGCAGCCATCGATATTTGGGCTTCAACAATATTTGTAATTGGTAAGTCAAATAATGAAATAATAAGAATAATCGATGAAATCATCGATTTTAAAACAAGTTTTAGTAAAAAAAATGCATCAAATTTGTTTTTGAAATCACTAGGAACAGAATTTAGATCCAATTAAAAGTTCAAAAGTTGTTAGCTTAAGCTTTAAGCTCTTTAGCTTAAGATTAAAAGCCATAAGTATACTAATATGTTAAACTATTCAAAAAAAAAGATATTTTCACTATTAATTTGATTGAAAATTGCATCAAAATTCAACTTATTTATCTTAATTTAACCCTAAACTATTTGCCAGATCAATTCGCGAATCATTTCTTTCGAAGCCGGTTGAATCGACTCGTCAATTTTTCAGCGTGTCCCTTTCATATAATCTCCATTTTTCGAGTGAGTTCGATTAGTATTCCTTTTACGTTTTCTTTGCATCATCATTTGTTTGTCGACTTTCCATTTGCTTACATAAGCAAACTCTAAATAGATGGACTTTTCTTTGAAAGTAGTCGAAATTCAAAGAAATGAATCCTTTTGTATGAGTTGACAAGTACTTTCTAGGATCCTTGAGGAGCAGAGAAAGCCCCTTGAGAGGAAAAGGCGCGGAAAAGCAGCTGCATCAATCTGTCCATCAATCTGGATTGCCAGAGCGTCTGTCTCTCGATCCGAGAGACATCGTCTGTCTCTCTGGATCCCGGGTTCGACCCCGCTTGCAGTTTTTGGCGCCCTTTGTTCCCAACTGATTGAAAAACAAGGAATTCTCATCCGGGAAATGAAAAAATTTATGGATTCATTTGCATTAACTTTATTTATTGAGTGAGTGAGTTGTTTAAAAGAAATGAAAGATAAAATTTGTAACAAAAGCAGAGAGTGTAAAGTTGAGAAAGCTATTGGGTCTAAATTAAGCAATAAGGATACGATAAGTTAAGCGACGTAACATAACAAATTTTAACATTGGATATTTGAGGCTAAAATCAGGACACGAGATTTGAGGATTTTCTGAGTATTCCTCAAGAAATCTCTGATTCTAGGTGTCAGCCACAATCTCTTCATCATGGCATCTTTTGGCTTTGGCTGTTTATCAATATTTTGGAATAATGTGGCCACTGAGAACAAAGGTAGGTCACTTATAACAAAGGTAGGTTACTTATTACTTATTACTTTACTTATTACTCATTAGACTTTCAAAAGTGTTACTCAAAGACCAAATTCAGATCGGAGTAAGAAGGAAACATTTCCGTTTTCTTTTTATTTTTCTCTGGATCACTCCAATGATTATTCTCTTTGCCAAGTGAGTCTTAGTTGAATAATTTTAAAATCTATACCGTAAATACTGTAATTGAACCCCACCCCATCGTACAGGCGCGTAGTCGCAAAAGTTTTTTAGTATTTCATTTTTTTCAAAGCACCCGTACTTTCAAAAGATGCGCCTTTGGTATCAAAAAATAGCTGAAATTGAGGGCTATTTTTTGACCCCTAAGTGCGCATTGTAGCATAAACCAGTGTCGAGAAAAACTCGTTCAAAGCTAGACTACGCAACGCTACCGTCATTATGGGGGTGGGGTACTATTACAGTATTTACCGTAAGTATTATTATGGTTTTTAAGATATTCAATTGATCCAAAGGATGGTTTATTGGCGGAGAAATGCGTCTCACATTTCCGTGATCGTTTCTCTCATCGAATTTTCGTGGCTGGACTGGTTTTGGTGCCTTTAATTGTTACAATTGTGAGTTTAAATCTAAATTTAGCATATAATGCAAGTTTTAGATATTAGATTAAATCTAGATTAAAGAAAATTGATAGATTTTAAAGCCATAAACTTTTTAGTCACTTTACATTCGAATCGTTTGTTATCTTCGTGGCTCCTATTCGATGATTAAAACAAAAAATTGGACGCAAATAACGGAAAAGTGAGTTTGTTTTTAAATAGTTACTTTAATTATTCAGTTATTTGACTGATTCAGTTATTTTACTGATTCAGTTACTTTACTGATTCAGTTACTTATTCAGTTACTTTACTTACTTTACTAGTTACTTATTCAGTTACAAATAGATCATTTTCATTTTAATGCTTTTTTTCAGCAGTGTCGAGAATTTCCCGAAACTCGTCAACACGGCCGTCGTCATTGTGATTTCATTCATTGTCGGCTACGGGATTCATTCGATACATTCACCGCTGGTAAGAATTTGAAAATGATATTTGATTTCCTAATAAATGAGAATAAATGATTCTAAAAATAAAAATCTCAAAACTTCCTCGTTTCAAACGAGAATTCATTCTCAAATTGCTTTCTCGTATTTCAGATCTGCAAAGAAGGATGTCCGTTCAGGCATGGAAAGACATGGATAATTTGGCTCGGATTTCTCCAATCTGATTTGGTTTGTTGAACTCTTTAGTTTCATCTTTCTTGGCTTAATAATTTATATGATAGTTTCAATAATTCTAGAACATGAACCATGAATTGTTCATCTCAGCATAGAGTAGACTACAATGACCCTAAACTACGCCTAAACTGACTACGCTCCAGCGGTTGAGTACTCGACTGACGCGGTAATCAGAAGAGATTTGACTCAGTATTTTCTCTAATATTTCTCTAATATTGAAATAATAGTAGTGCGCGCTAAGCTTTGCCTAAATTCCTCGAAATCTCGAAAGCCGCTTATCAGAACCTATCGATGTGGGGTCGGAAAATGTAGCTGACGATGAGATCTTATGAGAGATTAGAGTGTTGAGCTTCTGTGAAAACTTGGAAACTGTAAAATAGGCATCAACTCGGCTGTGTGCCGTGCACTACTATTAGAGAAAAAAACGGTATAAAGACAGGTCCGTAGCCAATTTTGGGGACAAAAATATTGGAGTCCCTACCTCTCCTGGCTACCTCCTGGCTACGAGAGTGTACAAAGATATAATAAAGTTCAGACTCTTGTCTAAGTAAAGCTCAAGTCAACTATCATGTACAATTTTTAGGTTATTCTCAAATTCGTGGCCAATCCCTTCATCTATACTCTGCGAATGAGCTGTTTCCGCGAGAGTATCAGCTCGATGAGTCAAAGCTTCAGCACAGCGCTTACAAGAGTTAGTTTTTCAAGAGTTTTTCAAGTCTTGCAAGTATTCAAGTTAATATAGAATTTAAATTATCTCATTTTCTCATTTCCAGATGCGAGGCTCATCTTTTCAACAAATGCCGAAACAGGAATCGATTCGAATGGGACAACTATAGCTTTTGTGTGCTTTAAATGCTTCTAAAGCTTTAGATTTTCATACTCTTATACTTTTATTTATCATCTCTGATATCGTCGTTTTTAATATGCATAAATTATCTCTATCTTTTTCTTTATTTCTTTCCAGTTGCCGCTCCAAGCACCTCTCCAAGTATCAATCCCTCTGTGAAAGCTAATCCGCCGTTTCCACTGAAAATTTGATTTTGTTTTGAGTTGTATGCACGAGTGAATCATATCAAAATATGGGTATTCTGAATATATTCTAATTTCTATGTCTATTAAAGCATCTATTGAAAGATACTGTAAAGTTCAGTCACTTGTCTCAGTACTTAATCGTAGTCTGTACTTAACGAAAACATCTATCGGTCCTTTTTGCCGTTGCCGTTGGTTTTTCGTGTTTTTCTCAGCATCAACCATTCGATTTTGACTATTTTGACTATCATTTGATGCAGAATAAAATTCCACGTCAAATGATATCAAAATTAACTCAAAATTTAATATCCACGCAAAGTTATGAGGTAAAAGGATAAATTCCACTCATAATGGGCGGGGTTTAGGTTTTTAGCCAACAACTTTGCTTAGATATTAAATTTTGAGTTAATTTTAATATCATTCGACGCGCAATTTTATTCTGCATCAAATGATAGTTAACACAGTCAAAATCAAAGTGTTGATGCTGAGAAAAACACAAAAACCAACGGCAACAGCAAAAAGGATCGATAGATGTTTTCGTTACAAGTTTAGTCTGTACTCTGTCTACTGTCTAACTACAGTAGGCCTAGCCCTAAGCCTACTGTAGTTAGACAATAGGATGAGACTTTACAGTATTTTTACCGTACTCTCAAGTGTTCCCAGTGCCTAAAGCTTTCGATGGGAAATAAATCTTTTAAACTAAAGAAAAAGACACGTTCAGTACATGAAAATATTCATATCTAACAAACAAACTATTACTAAAGCTGTACTTGAAGCTAAACTATTTGTCGTCAAAGCGTCAAGGCGTCAAAGTCAAAGCAACTTTTCATCTAGTCTAGCAACGACACTGGATGAAGATGACTGAGTTTTTACCTGAACTTTGAATGCAAAATCTCTCAGCTTTCCCTATTCTTATTCTTATTCTCTTATCATTCTGAAATGTGATCATAACTTGAAACTGGTCGTTCTCATAACTCATAAAATCACTCATAACTGGTCGTTCTTTTTCTTCACTTACCCGCGTCCTCCCCATCCTCCTCCGTATGGTCGGTATCCTCCATAACCGCCGTATCCACCATATCCCCCATAACCATAATTTCCGTATCCGTAATTGCTGTATCCATAAGGCTGAGATCCATATCCATATCCGTAATATTGAGCGGTGGATAGATAAGCCAAGCAGGCGACGATCAACAACACGAGTTTCAACATTTTCTGAAAGAATGACGAGTATTAGCTTGGGCTTTTAGCTTGACAAAGCTGAAAACTGGAAATAAGATAAAATTTGGTACTTGGATACGAAAAAACATATAGTAAACATTTTGAGATAAATGAATCAAGAAGGGTCCTTCTAACAAGAATGTATCAGTAATCGAAAATTTGGGATTGTTATGGAGCTCAGTAAGACCCATCTTAAGAACCTACAGTCTTGCAACGACAAGAAAGAAGCTAGTTGAAAGAAGGTAAACAAATAACCGATGTCTAGATGTCTATCACTATTTCATTTTAAACTTTTAAACAAGATAAGAGTTCCGCAATCACCAAAACAAAAACCGAAAACAGCCTAGGTACGGTAGAAAAAAAGATGGTCGATGGATTCCCAGAACCCGATCGTCTATTTATCGCACTCATCCACCAAGAAAATGAGAGAGTCATTGACCGAATTTGTAGTGTTTTTCTTTCCCAAACAATCTTTCCTTTACCAATTTCAGTTCATCAAAATGATAAAGGATAGACTCAAGCCAATTTTTCTTCTTCCCATTTTCCCTTCTTCCCATCTCCCCTTCTTCCCATTTCCCCATTTCCCCTTCTTCCCTTCCTTATCCTGATCAATCTAACAAACCTCAAAATCGGCTAGAGACCTGAGAAATCAAAAAAACAACGATTCTTTCATTTTTTTGAGAAAAAGATATTTTATAGAAGACGTGTGGAAAACAAGTTCTGTACAAAGCGTTGTTGCATTGAATGATATCATTGGAATCATGCTAATGGCTGACACTTATTAGGTTCAAAGAAGTTAGCTTCAAACTTTTGAAATAATATTTTCATTCATGCACGTTTTATGTTAAAGAACTTGATGTACTCGAATTGTTTTACTTGTCGAAACAATTTGATGGGATGACTCTCTGAGAAGATGAATAGCATGTTAGTTTTCAACATTTTTGCGAGCTTTATTCGCTTTTTATTAGATTATATCTTTTGATACAAACCAGAAAATTAGGAAGTCAAGAAAGTCAAGTAAGAAAAAGTTTCTTTCATGTCGAAGTTAGGTGTGGCGAATAGCCACTAAAAGTTATCTAACTCTGACAGCCTAAAAATTGGAAAAGTATTGAGGAAATCGGTGCGCCTGCATTCGATTTCGGGCCCCAAATCATTTATTGTTTTGTAGCTTGTTAGCTGAGTATCTTGTGTTAAAGCCTATATAAGGCAACTGTTGTTCATTTGTTTTTTGTTATCTTTCATTTTTCTTTCTGCTTTCCTCTCATTGTGTGAAAGTTATGGGCCTAATTAGGACGAAATTGTTTCTCTTTTTATCGTCACTTTTAATTCAATTGTCGATCTTGTGTGAAAGTTGCTCAAGTGAGAGCCCAAAGTTTCCGAGTCAGTCGGCTATTGAATAAAGTGTTTTTAGTTCAAGTGAGATCAGATATCTCAAAACAAGAAATAACGCGTGAAGAGTGAAGAGTACCAAGCACGCAAAGAATATTTCTTTACATTAAGGATTCCTCTAATCAAATGAGCACTCTTATTTTGAGTATTTGGGGTTGCTGTAGTCAAAAACTAATGCTGGATTCGGATTCTCTAAGCCCGAAAACCGGTGTATGCAAATTTTCAGCTTAATCTATCCGTAAATTATGCCGCATTGTCGCTAGATTGTTTTCCTCTCAAATAAGACATTCTTAAATACACTATCAGTAAAAAAAGTATTGTAGTTTATATTTTAACAATAAGAAATGGCAAAAAAAGGCAAAAAAAGGCAAAAGGAAACTTCGAGAAGCGCTTTATATAAAGCTGTTGAAAGCTATTCAGTTGTTTGGCTGAATATCTTATTTGGGAAAGTTTTGTACGTATAAAAATACAGTCAATTTTCAATATAATGAATCAAAATAAAGCAAAATGCGAAAAACTTTGATATAACAAATAACTTACTTTGATTCTTACAATTCTTTCAGTCAAGTAAACTCTAGTAGTAGGATAAGAAGCTTACCAAATCAACTTTACAACTAAAGCTACGTATCCAGTTACTTCCAAACATCAAGAACTTTTCTGTGAAACTTCTAAAGCATTCTTTGATTTTTGCAGTACTTTTTGTGCGTCAGTCACCCGGATGAAAGACTGATATAAAAAGGGGAATTCAGAGAGAAATTTGAGGCAAATCACAAAACAGATAAGCATTTCTAAAGCAAACATTTCCAATGAGGTAAGCAATTTTTGTATTTTTATATAATTTTGTATTTTATTTGTATTTTTATATAATATAATCAGAGTTCTTTTTAAGGTTTTTACTTCTTTTATCTCTTCTTGGATTCGCTTTTTGCAAGACGGGCATTGACAGTATTTCAGCCATTTCTACAAGCACTTTCACTTGTTTGAAAAATAATGGATACAGCTTTTTTGTGTTTAGAGTTTGGCGACAAGTAAACTAGATCTTTTTTCGAGTTTTATGTAAACTTTTAGGTGAATAACTATGATGATACTGGAATCCAGAACATTTTGAATGCAAGAGCAGGCGAGTTTCAACTATATTGGAATATTGTTGGAGCTGGATGCGTTAATTCTGGAATGATTCGGAGTTTTAGGGTTCAAAGCCATTCATAAACTACAATATAAATCATTGGCTATTCATAGAAATCTATCGTATCTTTCAGCTGGAATCACCGACGTTGATGGGTACATCTATCCATGCACCTCATCCTCTTGCCCACCTGGAGCCAATCAAGTCGAGGCTGTCATTGATAAACTCAATGAGAAAGGAGCCAAGGTTCAGAAATTCAGAAATCAAATTTTTATCAAAATCTTAGATTGGAATGCTTTGGTTGGATGTTGAGGGAACATGGCCATCGGACAAGACAAAGAATCAACAATTCATTCAGGGAATGGCTGATGCGGCTGTGGTAAGAAAAACTTATTACTGTAAAAGATTCTAATAGAAGAGCCGGCTCTTCTATTTTCAAACGTTTCTCTAAAATTCTTTTTTGTGTCCTAGCTAGTACCCAAATTTTCAAGAGCTTAAAAATAAATGCTTTTTAATGGATTTTCATCCGGTTTTCAATGTCATTAAACTTTTTTAGTCTACAGAGCAAAGTATAACGAGACTGATCGGATTTGGTTCATTTGAGGATCTGAAAAATGGGCTGCAAAACTCCAATCAAAGATCTTTTGGTACAGAAATGTAGGTGAGAATTCAGGCTTCAATTCTCTATATAATACCTAGTGTTTTTGAATTGATTGCGGCGTTTGGGATGCAATCTGCTGAAAAGGTGTAACCGTAACATAATGGCCGCAAAGTACAGTGACAACTTTTCAGAAAAGTATCTGGAAAATGTCTAATTTATTTCAAAAGTGTCAAGAGTTATATAGAGAATTGTAGCCCTTAAACTTGGCTACATTTATCTACTAAAAACTACGCGATTGGACTTATACAGCGCATGTAACAAGCGCTTGAATGAGCGCTAGTCGACATCTCGAATCTGTCATTTGACCGCTTTTCTCTATAGAAAATGGTTAAGAAAAGCCTTTTAATTTTTCTTCAAATAGCATTTAACATCACTTAATAACATTGAGGATCACAATTAACTGTTTTGGTTGAACTGACATGACCAAAATTTAAGTTGAAAGCTCCTTTTGGAGGAGCAGAGAAAAAAGATGTTGAGATGTCGACTAGCGCTCATTCAAGCGCTTGTTACATGCGCTGTATAAGTCCAATCGCGTAGTTTTTAGTAGATAAATGTAGCCAAGTTTAAGGGCTACAATTCTCTATATAACTCTTGACACTTTTGAAATAAATTAGACATTTTCCAGATACTTTTCTGAAAAGTTGTCACTGTACTTTGCGGCCATTATGTTACGGTTACACCTTTTCAGCAGATTGCATCCCAAACGCCGCAATCAATTCAAAAACACTAGGTATTATATAGAGAATTGAAGCCTGAATTCTCACCTACATTTCTGTACCAAAAGATCTTTGATTGGAGTTTTGCAGCCCATTTTTCAGATCCTCAAATGAACCAAATCCGATCAGTCTCCGGTACACGTCCATTTTTAGCATTTTTAGCAACGTTATTAAGCTTTTTTAAAGTCTATAACTATTATTTAAAGCCTTTGAAAATCTTTAAAGAGTTGAGCATTTTGCTATCTGAGAGTTGATAGTTGTTGACAAATCCGAAAAATGAAATGAAAAAAATCTAAAGGAGTCTCTTCTATTGAATAAGAGTTCAATTGATGGAGTTAGAGAGTTAGTTAGAGTTCAATTGATGAATTTTTAGAAGAAGGGAGTCAAAGTCGGAGTCTATACAGGTCAATACTCGTGGCCAGATATTGTGGGCAGTTGGACGGGAATGTCGAAATATCCACTGTGGTGGCCGAACTACAACAATGACCCCGGATTTGGCAAGTGGGGGTTTCACTTTTCATTGTTCAACTTGGCATTAGTAAATTAGGAAGAACATACGCCATTTTAAGATACCCACCATATGGAGGCTGGACGAAGCCATTGGTCCACCAATATGGCGGTGATTTGACGACTCGCCCATGTGGATTGGGTGATATGGATATCAACTACAAGGATTAGAGAAAAGAAAAGATCTTTTTCGAATTTATAAAGTTTATTTCGCTCAAAAATTTGTTGCATTGAATGGATTTTAGCGTTTAATCCCTCTTTCTTTGCTGAGTTGTGCGAGGATTTCGCCAAAATTGTCATAGAGTCGCGTCCAAGCTGCTCGAGTCTGAAAATTCAAAAATTCACTTGTACAAAAAGCATTTAAATTCGATTTTCGAATTTATCCAAAGTTTTATGAGCTAAATTTGATTGATTGAGATTTCTTGTCGTTATTCTTCTCTTTATTGTTATTTTATTGTAAGTTTTAGTTTTTCAGGAAGAACTTTAAAAATGATCGGCTTGCTTTAAACAATTTGTACTATTGGGTTGGTGAAAAAACTGCCGGACTTTGAACATAGTGGGGGTTTCTCATCTCCAGCCTCATTGCTCATCTCTAGCCTCATTGCTCATCTCTAGCCGTCAGTGAAAGAAGCCTTATAAAGGAATCAGTTTTGAATCCCGATTTGCATACCAGATTTCTTCCGTGGCTATTAGCGATTCTATTGGGTTGGTGAATTGAAAACTGCGGGATTTTGAACTAAAATTTATTCAACATAAAACCATCAATTCATTCCAAATAATTTCCATTATTATTGATGACTTGTGCCCATTTTAAAGGCAATTTGCGGATTCCTCTTTCGGATTTTGGATTCTAGTAGGATTTTGGTCTGTTGGTGAGACAAGTGTGAGACTCAAAAATGGAGGACTGGAGATGTCCCAGTTTGTGCATTTGAGCACTTTCTTCAAAAGAAACCCATTTTGGTGTCAATAGAAAAGTTGTAGAGAATCAAAAATTAGGCTTATAGCTAAATTTCCAAAAAGATACACTTAGTAGTTTCGCTTAAAATGCAAGTTTTGTGAAAATTCGTAAATTTGGCATTTCTTGAAAACCAGTTTTTGAATCTTTCTGAAAATTTGGATATAAGCTTAATTTTTGATTCTCTACAACTTTTCCATTGACACCAAAATGGGTTTCTTTTGAAGAAAGTGCTCAAACTGTCACATATGACAATAGCCGGCAGTTTTCAATTCACCAACCCAACAGTTTACCTCATCACTGATGCTGCCATTGGACAATCTGAGCACCTCGAGAAGACAGGGGACCATGTGCTGAAAGTTTAACTTTAAATGAGTTCAAAATGTCATTTCATTAGTTCTATTATCTATAATCAAAGAAATTTAAGACCAATCTACTTTCCAACCTCAACATGTGCCTTTGTGATGTTAAAGCGAACGTGACTGCTTGCGATTTTCCGTAAAACTTCTTGTAAAGCAACGTCATCATCGATTTTCGAAACAATCGTCTGAAATTGTCTTAATCTTTCCATTTTCTATAGTTACTTGGTTCAATCATCAGCCATTTCCATTTCATTAGCCATTTCTATTAGGTTGTGTTGATCTGGCTAACTCTTTGCTCTTTTTAGAAACAACTAGTGCTTCAATTAACTTTCCCTCTCTTACTGACTTTCTTTCTTCTTCCTTGTCTTTTCTATCTCTCTTTCTTCCTTTCTTTCTTCTTCCTTGTCTTTCCTATTTCTTCTAGGGGAAAGAAAGGGCCAATAGCTCAGTGGTAGAACATGTGTCTGGTAAGCAGGAGGTTCAAGGGTTTAATTCCGGTTCAATTCTTTGCCATTTATTTCTTCACTTTATTACAGGTTTTTACCATTTAAAAGCTCTACTGATCTTCTAAAAGTCTCTATTGATCTCTACTGATCTTCTTCTATTGATCTTTTGGAAATGTTTTCGTTTTTTGAGAGCAAAAAGTTGAGGGATCAAACTCAGAAAAGGCCTCAATGATAAAATAGCCAAAAAAGAAATCTATTTTTAAGTCATAAGACAAAAGATTGAGCATAAAAAGGTCCGATTATAACTAAAATTTCAGCTTAATTTGTCAAGGCGTTTTTCTTTTTTGATTATTTAACGATTATTCTGCTTAAATCTTCCTAAAAAGTGATTCAAAGTGGTTCAAAAAAGATTTAAAATAAGACAATGAGCAATTGTTATTTGATGAAAAGCGTAACTAAATTAGTTCTTTAATTGTTTCTAGAGAGAAATGTCATAGTAAAACATACTGACCTCAATTCCCTTCATATACACACTTGCATGGCTTCTCATTTGATCCGATCCAACTAAAGAGCTATCCGGTAGGGCGCGAAATCTCGGCCAAATATCCTTGTAGTCAGGGAAGTCAGAAAAGAGGCTAAAGAGATGAATTTACTATCAAATTCTGCTCTCTTTACACTTCCACATTGAGTCCTATCCTTTTCAGACTAAACCCTTAGGTTTTGCAAGTGATTTCAAAGTAGATTCGAGAAAATAGTGAGAAAATACTTGGCTTAATAGTGAGTTTTTGAAAAAAAGCTTAACTCACCGAATGAACAATTCATTGCCATACTTGGCTGCACTTTCAGCCAATTTCTTGTGACTTTGTTTGATCGCTTCTCTTTGTTCCTCGGTCAATGGAACAACTTTGGTCACTTTCGGGAAACTGTCCTTAAAATGGGTTAATTGATAAGATTGATAAGAAAGACTTTGAAAATTGCTTAAATATGTTCTAAATGAATGTCAAAACCTGTTTCGGTAGTTGAGTGACATGCTTCGCTGAACCGTACATTGGGAGAACTGATCTAAATGATCTGAATGATCTAAATGATCTAAATGATCTGAATGATCTGAATGATCTAAATGATCTAAATTATTTAAATGATCTAAATTATTTAAATGATCTAAACGATTATTGGACACAAAAATAGAGTTTGAAAAGTGCGTAAAATGGCATAGCAAATGGCAAATAGATTATTGACAAGTTTCGCTTAAGACAATTAGTTAGATAATGTTTTGAGCTTTAACTGGACAAGAAAAGTTAAGAGAAAGAGATGGCTTTCTTCACTTGAACAAAAAAGTCAAAATGCATCAAATCTTCTCATTTCACAAGAATATTGAGTTCTTTCATTACAAAATAGAAATTGCATCGAAAATCCCTTGGTTTCTATGGATAAAAAGCCGGCAAATCCATCTTGACTTCAACGATGGGCCAATGAGTGAGACAAAATAGACTTATAATATCCACTTTTAGATATACAATTAACAAAAGTGAATTCAAAAGCTGATGAATATTTTGAATGAAAGCTGTTGAATGCTTAAGCTAATTCTAAAGCAATTAAGCTGCACTATATCAGAACTAGAGAATAAAACATCATTTCGAAATGATTCATTCAAATTTCTTTTGCTTTAACTACATTTGCATATGGTTCAAAGCTGTAGCATAAGATTTTAGATTTCAAAGTAATTTATTTAAACAAAACAAAACCGACACTCAATTCATGAAAAGAGCCTTGTTGTCAAGAAATGGATAATCTCTAGAGATTTCTTCTCAATTTTCTCGATGGAAATCCTTTTGTGACGCAAATTGCTCTCCTCCATCCATGCTGACTTTTCATTTCAATGCTGAAGCCAAGCAATTGAAAGTTGACTGTACATGGGATATGTTTTATGCTTTAGACGGAGAAAAATTCTCCATGAAAAAGTCGAAAATCTGTCAGATTACTTAAAGTTTGTTATCATTTCATTTTTATAACACTTTTACATTTAGATTCCAAATTTTAGCTCGTTAAGAAAAGGTTATAAGAAAAATTAGGGCTATTAAAAGCTTCGTAACTTCCGGCTGGCTTTTGTCCGAAAAGCACTGAACTTTTCAATAATTTTAATTAGTTATTGGTGCTTTGAAAAGGTTAATAAAATTCAAATCATTACTTTTTCCTTTCAGCTTTTGGCTTTTTAGCTTTTGAATTCACTAAAACAAACCAAAATAAGCTTATTTCATTTCGTTTTCAACATGGTGACAATTAAAGCAATTAAGATGGGTACCTGGTATCGCTGTTACCCATTAAGATGGGTAACAGCAATACCTGTTATAGTTATGGGTCATCCTGTACACGAGAGAATTGTACTTTTTACTAGTTAGCCTTAAAATTTGATAGAATCTCTAGTTCTATCAAAAGGTTGGGTTTAAAGAACACCGAAACCCGAGCCCGAGCAGTTCCTTTGTTCTACATAATCCCATCATTTTATCTGCCAGCAAGAGTTTCAACGAGTCAAAAAATATCAGACCGGGGCTGCGTGTGTGCAAAAGGAGTTGGTCGGGGAAATGGATCAATTTCGGCACTCGGTCGCCTCGTGCCCGTGCACCCATCCACCGGATCAACATGGCCGAAATTGATAGATGTAAGGGATAGGCTCCTTTTCGGTACATATTTGGTTCCTTTCGGTAGAGATTTGGTTCCTTTTCTTCACAGATTTGGTTGCTTTTCTTTACACATTTGGTTCTTTACACAAACCATAATTTTGCATTTCTTACAACCTCATCGTTAATGACTCAACCAATGCATCAAAGGTGACGAAAGATTGAGGAAAAAAAACCGTTTCCGAGAGGTTATTTGGTGGCAAAATGAGAGGCATTAATGAGGAGTGAAAAAACTGATAAGAACATTTAGGCTGCTTAAACTTTGAGGGAAAGCTCCCGATTTCCTCTCTTTTATCAGATTTCATTTTAAAATCATGAACGATCAAAAAGTTTTATTGATTTTTCTGCTCATTTTTTTGAAAGTCGGAGCTGAGACAACTTGTGTGCCAGGTTTGAGTCAAAAATCCCATTCTTGAGGTGTTGCCTGGTGGCTGTAAAAGACTGATAAAGCGATTCGAGAAATCTTTGATTCAAGATACAAAAATTTCACTTTTAGGTGAATGTGATGGTGTTGAAGTTGAGGAAAAAGCCCCATTTTTTGAAGGCAATGGTAAAAAGTATTTAGAAACGATTTTCATTTCATTTAGGAAGCTCAACTACTGAAGCACCGGACAAAGGCGGCTCAAAATCGCCGTGGTATTATGTAGGTAAGCTGAGTTTTCTTTTTTTACATTCTGGAAGCATGCTAAAGTTTTAGGATATTGTAAATGATCAATGCTAGAATTTTAGGGTTTGGAGTGGCTGCTTTTGGAGTTCTTGCCCTAGTCGGCTACTTGTGTCGATGTGCAAAGATGAGACTTTGTCCGCAAAGAACTTATCGGAAAATGTAAGCTGCTTCTGTAAGAATAGAGTTATTAAGGATGATTCTGAAATTCACGCAAGAAGACAATGGTATCAAGATCAAGCTTAAGGGATCAAGCTTAAGGGATCAAACTGAAGCGATCAAGCTTAAGGGATCAAGCTTAAGGGATCAAGCTTAAGGGATTATGTTTCAGGGATCAAGCTTAAGGGATCAAGCTTAAGAGATCAAGCAAGGGATCAAGCAAGGGATCAAGCTTCAGGGATCAAGCTTAAGGGATCAAGCTTAAGGGATCAAGCTTAAGGGATCAATATTCAGATATCAAGATCTGATTCGTGTGCGTGGTCGTCTAGCCGAAGATGTACAAAAAGATATCGAGAGCCAAGCACAAGCCGGGTTTGTCTAGAGTTTACATTCGCATTAAATTAGCATTTAATCGCAATAAGGAATTTGATTTAACTTTAAATTACACATTTGAAAAAGAGCTGACGAGATTCAGAGCTACTCCAAATGTTTTTGAAAGAATGATGCCGATGGGTTCACGGAAAAACGATTATCGTCCATATACAATGGAGCCGGGGTTGGATCTCAAAAATGAGAATCATAGAATTTTCAGTCGAATCCGATACACTCTTCAATTTCAGGACAACAAAATCGATTGATCCCTGGGAAGTAGAGTTGGACTCTCTTTTCAAATCCGCTATCAAACTGGGCTCTGGTGCGTATGCTGTTGTATACAAAGGAAATCTGAAAGGAGTCCCACCAGTAGCGAAAATCTATCCTCGATTGAAAGTATTTGATGAAATCCGCCTTCAAAAAAGCTTCAAAAAAACAATTTCAGATCTCTGCTTTGTATCTTGATTCAGAGCATTCTGTGGCCATCAAAATGACTCATCCTCATGCGTCTGATAAAGATAAGTACGTCATCATTTTGCTTTAGCATTGATTTCAAATGGAAATTTTGGTTTTGATTGATTGGCAAACTGATTATTGAGCCATTCTTTACATCAAAACTTCTAGAAGCGATCTTCAACAAGAAATCGAATTCATGAAAACATTGGATGTTCACCCACACATCCTTGGAATGTTGGGTTGCTCAAAAGATCTCCGTTCTCCTCTCATTGTCACCGAGTTATGCGAAAAGGGCGATTTATTGAGTTTATTGAGAAATTCAAGAGATCAATCGTTTACGGTAAACGTATTTGAAAAGCATTTTACTGAGTTTTTTCTTTAGGATAAATTGGTGCAAAGTGATTTGATACCATTGGCCTGGCAAGTCTGTGATGCTTTGGTAAGTTGTTTGTACTTTTGAAAGTTGAAAAACTTTGTTAACTCAAAATGGAATCGATTCTAAGTCAGTTTTTCATCAAATCAAACCAAAATCAGGTTTTTTTTGTTAAGATTTTCGGCTTTCAGACCTATCTTTCTTCAAGAAACATGATTCATCGAGATGTCGCTGCTCGAAATGTTCTGTTAACAAATGAGAAAATGGCAAAGGTTTTTAGATCTGTAAAATTATAATAGCAAAGGTTTGTAGATTTAGATAATTATAGTAGCAAAGGTTTCTAAATCTGTAAAATTATAATAGCAAAGGTTTGTAGATTTAGAAAATTATAGTTACAAGTTGTGAAAACTTAACGAATGCCTTTAAAATCTTCATAGCCTTTAAAACTTTCCATTTAGCTAAGCGATTTCGGACTTTGTCGCCTTTCGAGTGAAATGTTCTACACGACACGAGGAGGAAAGTTGCCGATAAAATGGATGGCTCCTGAATCACTTGAAACTGCTGTTTTTAGTGAGAAAACTGATGTGTAAGTTGAAAATCGTTGAAACCTTTACAAAAATCAAGTTCCAGTTGGTCTTTTGGCGTTTTTCTATTTGAGTTGTTCACTTTTGGGAACTCTCCTTTCATGACAGTCGATCCAGACACAATACTACAGTATCTGAAAGATGGAAATCGTTTAGAATTACCGGAAGAGACTTCAGAAAATGTGTAAGTAGGAAATATTCTTGGAGATTAGTTTCTAGATTAACCAATTAGATTAGAGATCGAGAAATTCTTGATTCAGGAAAACTCTCGTCAAAGATTGTGACGAGTTTGAGCCGCTGAAACGACCGAATTTTCAAGAGATTCGCCAAATTCTTTATAAATTAGTCGAAGACACCGCTGAACAATATGGATATTTAGAATTTCGAAAAACTTATTATGATTTTTCACCTAATGCTCAATCCTAATCATTTAATTATTTCTTTCTTTCTTTCTTTCTTTCTTTTCACTTATCTTATCATAATAATCTCCTCAAGTTAACTGTGGTGCTATCGTATTGTTGGATTTCGATGTGTGAATTAGAGTGTTTTTCTATCGGATAATGCGTTTTCTAAAATGTACCTAGTTGAGAAAACTACCGTAGTCAAACCGTTAGTTTACATGCAATCACTCCGATTTTGGTATCATTCGATGTGGAATTATAAGGCTCAATCAATGATACCAAAATCGGAATGATTGCATGTAAACTAACGGTTTGACTACGATAGCTTTCTCAAATAGCTATCTCAAAGCTTTCTCATTTTAGAAAGCGCATTATCCGATAGGAACACACTCTAGTGTGAATAGCTTGTAGTTTTAATTTGTGATTTATCTTTCCTAACACAAAAACCTTTAACCATTTATACCTTTTAGCATTTAACCCAAGTTATTTCCTATTCAATCGACTCATCGGTCGTTTGTGCAGCTTGTTTCTTTGCTTTCTTCGCCGCTTTCTTCGCCGCTTTCTTTGCCGCTTTTTCAGCTGCCTTCTTTGCTGCTTGTTTTGCCGCTTTCTTGGCTGCTTTCTTTTCGGCTTTTGTTTGTGGCTCAACCTAAAAGAATTGAAATTATAAAGTCGATAAGTGGTAATAAAATTGAAATTGAAAAACTTTCACAATTCTATAAAAAAGCACTCACTTGAATGGCGACGACGTCGTCTTGCGTCTCCTGGAAATTTCATTGTACTTTCTAGATATTTGATTCAAATTGGATAGACCTATTAGACTTGTTTGCAACTAGTATACCGTATTTTCTCTAATAGTAGTGCACCTCGACGAGCCGAGTTGATGCCTATTTTCTAGTTTCCAAGTCTTTACAGAAGCTCAACACTCAAATCCCCCAAAAGATCTCATCGTCAGCTACCTTTTCCGACCCCACATCGATAGGTTTTGATAAGCGGTTTTCGAGATTTCGAGAAATTTAGGCAAAGCTTAGGGTGCACTACTATTAGAAAAAATACTGAGTCAAATCTCTTCTCAATACCGCGTCAGTCGAGTACTCAGCCGCTGGAGCGTAGTCAGTGGCTGCGTTTCCTTGATCATCAGCTGTAGTCTCATTCGAGCCACCCATTTGAGCCATTGCTTCTTGAACCTTGGCCATCATTTCCTTTTGAACAATGGCTAAACTTAAATATTATCACTTCTTATTATTATAAATGATTCCTCAAGTCAAAAATTCAGACTTACGTTGCGTGAGCCCTCTGGCTGCCATGAGGACCTCCGGGTCGTATTTCGCGATAAGAGTTTTGAACTAAAATTGTTCGTTTAATCTCTGAGAATTTTTTAGATGAGAATGCCTGGCTTAATAAAAGAGAATCAATCTACACTCACTTTTGCTTGCATATCGGGAATCGTTTGGGTTGTGTCGAGGAGGATCGGGCCAGCCTCTTTAGCCAAAGCTGCAACTTGGGTAGCAATCTGAGAATTTGAGGTTTGTAAGTCGGTGATTCCTTATCAAAATTCAAAACTCACATCTATGATCTTGTTCACCAAGGCCTTGTTGTTTGCCAAACCGAGTTGAATCATTTTGTCGATCTCGGCCTGAAATTCGGATTTGTAAGTAAATAGTAAATGACTTTGTAGGTAAATGCCTTGTACACTCGAAAATTCTTGTCAAATTTCAATCTTAACTTGAATCTACCTTTTCCGGGGCTGGACAGAAAGTCGCAAATTTGTTGATGAGAGTGTCGAGCGTCTCGTTTTTGCATGCCACCATGTAATACGCCTGAAATGATCGTTTATACTCTTGATAGCTGTGCGATAGCAAATAAGTAATCTAAAAAGTGTCTAATTGTAAGGGAAACTTCGTGAAACTTTGCGAAATCAAGTCAAGCCAGAGTTGATCTTATTATCAATAACAAATTGATAACATTTTTCCGAGAAATGTCAGTTTGAATCAATAAAGCTTAGAGATTTGTATCTAGAGGTTTTCTGCGGTAGAGCTTTAGTGCTTTAGTTTATGCTAAATCCAGCTTTAGTTTTTAATTACCAACGCTTAAAAACAGCCACCAGGTCCGTCAAAAACTTGGCTAATTGAATCGAATAACCGGGCTTATGTGCCGTTTATCTGCTCACGCTTTTATCTTGTTTTATCTTTATTTTTATATGTTTTATCTTTTATCTTTTATCTTTTATCTTGAAATGTAAATTTTAACTATTTACTTTTTCTTAAATATACAGTGAGTTACAAAGTTACAGTGTTTTGTATCTGACTCGATCGCTTCGACTACACCCGAGTACGGTCTGTCAGGCTACAAACCACTGTAACTTTCTTTAGCATTAATGTTTTTGAGTGTGCTTCCATTCATTCGAAAGCTCTTAAGATTCTCTATTTTTTGAGCTATAGATCATGTCAATCCGGCAGAGAAGAAGCTTTAGATGAAGCAAAGTTATAGTGCGCATGTCTATTGTAAACAAAAAATGAGATGAAGAACCAACCATCATTTTCCCCAAGTTACATCCTTTTGATTTGATGTACTCGATCATTTTACTTTGAATGTTCATCATTTCTGGGTTGATACCCATATTTCCAGCATTTGTTGGTGCAGCGAATGATGGTGCAGCAAATGATGGTGCAGCCTGAAATCATTGTTGTTTTGTTTTCTCTGTTAAATGCATGTTGTCATGTCAAAATCGAAACGAACCTGTCCTTGAGTGAGGCAAATCAAACCCTAAACTTATTACTTGTTACAGACAAATCACTTTTTTAAACTAACCGCCAAGATTGCAGCAAAGTTCCTCATGCTGACCCAAAAACTTCTAAAAATACAAATTATTAATTAAAAACATAAATTTTCGATTTCGAATTTCAAAACTTGATATTCTACGAGAAAAATGAGAGATCAAAACAGACTCAGAACTGCAGTAAGCCAGACAGGACCAGAACCTGGCTTTCTCTTAATTCTAGCCTTGCCTTGCCTAGCTTACAGCTCCGAGCTAGATTTTTAAGTTCAACACACGAACCCAATCCATTTCTGATTTTTTCTGATCAAAATCGAGTTTTATACTCGCTCATCCACTTCCCATCTATTCAGTCCAATTATCGTTCTTTTGCGGTTTCGAAAGGTGAACTGATGAAAATTTAGACCCATTTTCGAGCTTTTCACCACAAATCGGCTTATAACCATTATAACTGATCGGAATGGTCATTTTTTTTTTTGCCTGTTTTAGTTTTTTTTTTTTGAGAGATTTCTTCATAAGAAATTTTCTAAACAGACATCTAAACAGACGATGAAATCGAAATGTGCCGAAGAGAAGGAAAAAGGGATTGCAATAAGCCCCAATTTCGCAAGTGCTTCTCATCAATTTTTTTTTTCAACTCGGATTCCATATTTCAAAACGAAGTTTAAACAATTTAGAACTTTTCTCTTTTCTAAACTCATTCATTCATTTGCTTTTTGGGTTTGAGTTTCTACAAATGTCAAAAAATGATTTTAAAGGGAGAAAATGCTGCACAGGAAACTGTTAAAATGTTAAAATCATGGGAGAGCCCTCAAATATACCACAATAAAATCATTGAGGCAAATCTTAGAAAATTTCCTCTCCTTTTTATCATCCCGTTTTTTTATCATTACTGGCATGAGCCAGAAAGTGCGCGTTTATGAGATCTCAACTAGAGATGCTTAATGGGAAAGCATTAAAGATTCCTGTTAAAGATAGGCGTCGGCGTTTCCAATTCTAACAAAAACTGTAACATTTTAAAGATCTTCCACCCGCATCCCCCAATAGCTCTTGATTGAAGCTTTCGATTCCGATCCCACATCAATATTCTAACTTCAATGGGTGAATAGATTGTCCTGTTTAAGTCCATAATGATCATTTATCACTAAGCATCTCTAATTCTTGCAACCAAGCTTCTGCTTTTGTTTGAACTTCCACAACTCAGTGTAGAGGATTCTAATCAATTTACCGTCAAGAAAGGATATGTAGTAAACATTTCAGGCTACAAAACTGGCAATGCATTTAGATGCGTCTCTTTATGGCAGCTTCAATAAGCTTCAATAACTACTCTGTGGTCAGAGAAATGTATTTGTAAAAGGCAATAAATCTTGTTTTTTTGCAAATATTGGTTTAGATTGATGTCCGTACTCAAATGGAAATTATTTATTCTTCAATATCCTTCATTTTGATGTAGAAGAACTTGTCACTTGCCGTTGTTCCTTTTTGAGAACATTTGAAAGACTTCGATCGACTCTCTCATGTGTTTCCGATGCAAAATAGGTGCCACTGTTGTCTCTTTGTCTGAAGCTTTAGCTTTAAAGCAAAATTTCTTTAAACAAACCCAGTCATTTTCATAAAAGCATATCGATAATCTTTGACAAAATAGAGAAGAAAAAGGGGTTCGAGAACGGAATTGAAAGAGGCAAGGACGGCTGCAAGACTGGCAACTTTTTCAAGAGAAATGCCTGAAAGATTTTGATGTAAATCATTGAATGACATTGTTTACATCTGTAAATCTATCAAATGAATGTAAATCTTTAGAATTTTAGAAGCTTAGAAGCTTCCAAACTTCGGCAACTCACCAAAAAGGGGACTCGTGAACATCACAGTTCCCGGGAGAAATTCGCTAAATGCTGGCACCAAGAACTAAAGACAAAATGGTTTAAAAAATCTACAATTTTTCACTCTTTTCAATTCTTTCGTTATCTTTTCATTACTTGAATAACCAATGCTTTGAATAAATCTTTCTGTAGCCTTCTTGCTCGATCGCTCATCCGACTCTTCAACAGCACACTATTGATCCGTAATGAGCAAAAAACTATTGTTCTGTAATTTCAGTCAAATTTCAGTCAAATTCTAGCCAATTCCAGCCAAATTTCAGTCAAATTCCAGCCTTTTAAGTCAAAAGCCATCTTTTCAACTCACCCAAAGCAAAAAACCATAAGCGTTACACAATATATTGAACCGAGACAAGAGATCCAGTTTGCTGATGAAATCCCATCCGCATTTTGGTGCTAAATTTGGCGTTTGCTAAGCATTGAGAGCAAAGAAAAAGCTCCCTGAGCTGTTCAAAACAATATTCAAAACCGGTTCAATCCGCAAAACTTACAAAATAGATTGGGCCAAGCATAGCGATCTTGTCGGCATCGATGTTGTAAGACTTTAGTAGTGAGGCTCTCATGTAGTTCTAAAGTTGTTCTTGTAAAAACAGAGCTTACCAGGGAATCTCTTGAAGTTAGATTTCAGGAACAATTTGATTCCAAAATGCAAACACCTGGTTAAAAGCATCCCGTAACTGCTTTCAAATCCTACTTATCATAAATCATTTTTGAGATATAAGCCTTCAAAGTTTTGACCAATTTCGTCAAACAGCAGCCTACTTAAGGCATTCGCATTCAATGTACTTTATAGAATTGGGTATGAGGAAGTCGAATCTGAATTGGGTATGAGGAATTCGAATGCTAATTCGAATCTGAACTCAAAATCGGTCTGTCTCGGTAGCCTAGTGGATAGTGTGTTAGTGCGTCGGATTCTTTATCCCTGGCTTCGATCCACTATCGTCCAGACAAATCAGATCAGAGATTTTTCTTTAGAAAAACACTCGAGAATTCCTTTTTTAATTAGCAATCACTTAAATAATATTAGTTTGCTGTAAAAAAGGTTTCGACTTTTCAATAATTAACCGAGAACCTCTTTTTGGGAATAACTATTCTCTGGGTCGACTGTCAAATTGTATCCAAAATAAACGCTTATTTACGAAAAGATAAACATGAATCGCTAGATTGGTAACATAGATATGAGAATATGTAAAATCTTTTCTTTATTCCATACGCTTCAGAAGCAATAACATTTTCTTAGGGGCAAAAACACAAAACTGAAAGAAGTCTTCTATGAGTGATGTTTTCATTATTAGAGTGTTTTGATCTCGAATAATGCAATTCTAAAGAGTGGATGCGGCAAAGAAATGTTATTTTTCTTCTTTAACTACATTTAAGATTGCTTTGAAAAACGTTTAGTTGGGGTAGGCTAGTTTCCGCAATTTTTTTTGCGCAACTGGTCGTTTGCGCAACTCACCATAACTTTCTTCTAAGTGGACTAATCCTTATGATTTTGGTTTGATTTTGTAGATCTCAATAAGTGCAACAAAATGAAACCAAAATCATAAAGATTGGTCCACTTAGAAGAAAGTTATGGCGAGTTGCGCAAAGGACCCAGTTGCGCAAAGGACCCAGTTGCGCAAAAAGAATTGCGGAAACTAGCTTACCCGGCTTAGTTTGCAAAATTAAAAGTCGAAATTTGAAAGTAGTTTTTCAATTTCATTTTTTATGTTTTTATAATTTAATTTACCGGCTTTAGTTTGAGAAATTCATGACAAAATACGAAGAAAATGGACAAAAGCTACACTACTGGACAATGAAATATCATATTTGAAAAAGGGTCGTCACTTTCGCGCGTCTGTAACTCCCTTATCTTTACCGTATTTCTAAATATTAATATTATCATTGTGTAGCGCTTGAAAAGAGCTTTCAGAAAGTGTATAACACTAATAGTTTAAACTCAAAGACAACGGAGTTACAGACGCGCGAAAGTGACGACCCTTTTTCAAATATGATATTTCATTGTCCAGTACTGTAGCTAAATGTAGTCATGACTCATTTTGAGCTAAGCAAAAGATAATTGTTTTTATTCTGTCGAATGGATTTCGACTCGTCGAACTTTTCTTTGACAGTCCATTCAAAGTAATGTATTGCAAGTTTAGTGAAAGATTAGTGTATTCAAAAATATCTAATCATTACATTTTCACCTATTAACTATTCAAATACCAGTCAAATAACAAATAAACTTTCTAATTTGAAGCTCACCTTTGTCTCATCCCAGTGATACATTGTGAATCGACAAACAATTCCCCAAACCACTCCATTCATCAGCCAAATTCCCAAAAGAACCAAAGCACTGTAGCGATTTCTCAGCAAGTACATATATTCGTCACTAAAATTTTGCAAAAATTTACATTGAAACCCTACAAAGCCTATTTGAGTGAAACCTACTGGCAAATCAAGATATATCTGTAAACAAAATGATAATTCAAGAGTACAAGACACAGACAGTACATCTAAAATGCTTATTATAAAGGTGAATATGGAATGGTGAGACCTGACAATAAAGTACAAGGCCAAAATATCCAAAATTTTGATCACGAAGGAAAAGCTGACCGGCTGGGAAGACCACCCAGCCTTGGTGATAGATATGGAAAACCTGAAAAGGTCGATTTTGTTAATGGTTGATGATGGTTGATGACTTCGAAATTCGCGAGTTCATAGACTTGTTTTAAAACATGTATTGGTTAAGATACATCTGTTCGATTTGGATTAGAGTAAATCATTGGCTCAGAAATCATTGGCTGAGATCGAACTCAGAAAGGCTAGAGAAAGGCTAGAGAAAGGCACGAACTCAAGGTGAGCTTTTGTCTGGACAATGCCGAACCAACAACCCCATACTTTGGCGCGGGATTCACGTCGCGCGCCTTAGACCACTCGGCCACGGTTTCCCCTTATGTTTTTAGTGTATTTCGCAAAATTTCTTTAAAGATGCTATAACTTTTTGCAGAGTTGAGCAAATTTGATGATTTTTGCATCAAAATGTTCGTAAGAGTCTCTAGAATAAAACTTATCCCTTCGTTTTTGGTTCTAGACCCTCGTTGTCGAGTTATGAGCCCCAAACTGCAGGGTGCCACAAAATTTCCCATAGAAAATGACCAAAAAACCGCTAAAACTAAATTTTAAAAATTTCTGTCAGAGGGATTTGAAAAATTCCTTCAGATTCGGAATCAGCACAATTTTCTGCATCTAAAAAAGGTACTCCCAGAAAAATCCGATAGAAAACGCATTTTTGTCTTATTTCGCGCCGATGTGCAATGTACTCTATAGAATTGGGTATGAGGAATTCGAATCTGAACTCAAAATCGGCTAAATGACTTTTCGGAGGTGTCTTTCAATCGAAAATCGAAACGGATACTTTAAAGTGCTCCTCTGTGCTGGGGAAAATGTACCTTGGTGGCCTAGTGGATAAGGGATTAGGCTTCCGGCCATATGGACCGGATTCGATCCTTGGTACACTTTTTCTGTTTTTGTTTTTCTTTTAGAGCAACTAGTTAGAAATAAACTGAGGGATTGAACTTTCATTTAAACTTCAATTCAACATTGATACTTCAAAGCTTGTAAAAGTTATGGCGAGTTGCGCAAAGGACCCAGTTGCGCAAAGGACCCAGTTGCGCAAAGGACCCAGTTGCGCAAAGGACCCAGTTGCGCAAAGGACCCAGTTGCGTAAAGGACCCAGTTGCGCAAAGGACCCAGTTGCGCAAAGGACCTGCTTCAGTTCTTTCAAGAACACCGTCATTGTTGATCTTTCAAATCGAATTTTCTCACCGGAATCACAGCTGCTTGAACAGTTGAAAAAACAATATTAAAGATTGCAAAGGTAGCCAACAAATATCTATATCCACCAATATGTCTTCGTGAATATTTGACGATGAAATAGAGGAGAATCGTGTTGGAGACGAAGGAGAATACGGTATTGATCAAGATAATGTTTCGTTTCCAATCATCGATCAACATTTCTGAAGAAAAACTAAATTGAAATGAATAAAACAGGCTCTAATCCTAAGAATGTAATTGAAAATTTTCCATTTTGGAAGAAAAGAAATGAAATGAAAGGGTTTCTTTGCAAAAATCAAGGTTTTTGAAAAGAAATATTCTGTGAATGAGAAAAAAAAGGATATTTCAGAGACACTTCTCCTATTTTCCGCTTCTCTGTTAAGAAAAAAAGGACCGATTAATTATGGAAATGGAGAAAAGCGAAAAAAAGCTATCTTCTGAACAAGAAGTCCCTTTTTTTTCTTTTTTTCTTTAAAAGCAACAACTCTTTTCGAATACCAATTAAACTTTGACGACAACGGTCTCTGCTCTCTCTTTCATGAGGTTCATGACTCAATTTATAAAATTACCGGAGATGAGCATGGGAATTGAAGTCTGGATTGAAATGAAATAGTGGCCAAATGAAAGCCAAATGGCCTTTGAACTCTAGCATAAGAATGATAACGAAATTTGACAGTTAAGCTTAGAGTGCTTAGTTTAATCGATTAATGATTTAATGACGAGAAAGATACTCTAGTTAAGCTTACCATAACACTTTTAATACTTGACTAAGGCTAACAATGAACAATTTCAATTGAATTGAATAACTTTCATTTTAGATTAACTTCTGGTTCAGAAAAAAATAACTAAACCTCGATATGAGTACTTTTGAAGGATTCAAGTTTTGCCTATTTTAGCTTTCTCTATTTTAGCTTTTTCTATTCAAGCTTTCTCTATGAGCTACTTGTTTTCATGACGAATATCCTTTGTTTCAGCTTACTGCTCATAGTCAGATCTTCAATTGTTCAAAATGATGAACTGGTTGAGGGAAAAGTTTCGAAATGAGAGGATTGTGAATTGGAAAATTCAGAGATTAAGCATTAAAATTGATCATAGTCAGATCTTCAATTGTTACTAATATCTTCAATTGTTATTAAAATCTTCAATTGTTAGTAACATGTGCCAAAAATTTCCGTTCTATTCGGTTTTTTTGAGCCTTTAATTAATGAAGATTGCATGCGTGAGGTTATTTCCGAGTCAATAAATTGAACTTTGAGGTCATCAGGGAAACGAGAACTAATGAAAAGAGCAGAAAACAAAATTTAGTAAGTGAATACGTTGAAAGAAAAAGGGAAACATTGGGTTTTAAAGCTGTCAAAGTCAGCTTTTTCACAGTGTCAAAAAATGATGAACTGGTTGAGGGGAAAAGTTTCGAAATGAGAGAAGAAATGAAATGAGAGACTGGCATTGTGAATGAGAAAATTCAGAGATTAAGCATTAAAAGTGATCTTTAGAAATTTAGTTTCTATAAAGAACAATGAACATTTTGAATTTCGGTTTCTTTCTGGCATTCTTTTCCAATTGAAATCTCCATTTTTGGAAGATCCGACTTCTTTGAAAAAGAGTGGATGAGATCCAATTTCGCCTGAAAGAAACAAACCCTGACAAGGCCAACAAAATTCATTTGATAAGATATATTTCAATCTATTTCAATTTCAATAATTTCCCCAAATCAAATCTACTTTTTCAATTGCTTTATATATTTTTCTATATTGTGCACTCATTTGTTACATTGTACTTTTTGTGAATAGAGTCTAGGCTGACAAATAGATTCATTCTGAGTGATTCAATCAAAAGAAAGATTAATTAAACGTGAGATTTCTTCTTTAGAAAAAACAATGAATAACTTACATTAGAAAAACACAATTTTTCTTATGAAATAATCTGATATTCAAGCATGAACTCATCAAAAATCTTGCCCATTAACATTCTTCAAACCAAAGTTGTGGCTTTCAATCTTGCCCATTGTCAGCTCCGAGCCAAACTGATATTTTAGTTACTATTGTGAGATGGCGGGATATCAAAGAGATCCACTCTCTTTAACTTTTCTAGTTAAAGAGAGTGGATCCCTTTTGGAGAAATGGGTGTGGACTAGAACCCAAATTCTAGTCCACATCCGTTTATACCTAGGCACGAATACCATTAACATTCTTCAAACCAAAGTTGTGGCTTTCAAATCAAAGTTGTGACTTTCTCAGCTAAAATTTTTGAAAATTACAAAAAGAATCTGTACCCTAAAAGCGAAATGAGCAGAAATTGTAGTTACAGGAAGAAAAAGCGTGTGAATTCTTTGCGTAATCAGTACCAGGAACTGGATCTAAAGCTTTTCAATTTATACAGCTAAATAAAACTCACAAATGTCTGACAGTCTGACTCAGATCAGTCTGACAAAAATATCTGATTACTTGAACAGCAAATAAAGCCTATTGTTGAAAAAAAGTTAACCCATAAGGATAAGTTAACATTTGAACTCCATCCGAAAATCTAAAAGTGCTAAGGAAAAAAAAGGAGCCAAGGAGCCAAAATTTGAGCACCCTAATCTTTTAAGTGTTATATAAACATCACCTACATGATGTCAGATAATGATAAAGCTAAAGAAACGTGGCAAGATCACGGTGTTCAGTATTCGTTTACTATTTTGATTACAAAGTGCAAACATACTGTAACTCGTCACAAAATTTGAGCACAAAGTACAGGGTCTTCAGTATTTACGGCGACTTCTTTTTAGTCAATTAGCTCCCAAGCGCCAAGTTCAACCCTAATCTTTTTAAGTGTTATATAAGATATTGAAGCTCTTAATCTTGGCTGCATTTACCTATTAAAAGTTCCCCCGATTCGAGAGATACAACTCATTTTCCAAGCTTTTGAATTTGTTGATCCCTCTCGGTTGATCCCTCTCCGGCACGCTTGGTGATTTTCATTCTAATAAATTATTAAAGAAAGTTTTTCGATATTTATTTGATATTAGAAGATTATTTAACACCATTTAATAACATTAAGAACTTTTTTTGACCACAATATCTTACTCAAATTTGAGTTGAAGTCAACTTTCTTTGATGGAACAAGGAAAGAAGTGAAAATTGAGTATTTTTTTAGTGTTCATTTTATATGTAGCTCCTTGTTATATTAATTGACCTAGTGGAAACAATTTTTAGACAAAATGCCACAAGTTTGACCAAAAGAAACATTTTCTAATTCAAGAAAATGGCAGCAGGAGAGGGATCAACTAGTACTCATTCAAGAGCTTGTAAAATGAGTTGTATATCTCGAATCGGGAAACTTTTGATAGGTAAATGTAGCCAAGATTAAGAGCTTCAATATTTTATATAACACTTAAAAGATTTGGGTTGAACTTGGCGTTTGGGAGCTAATATACCGAGACGATCGTAATCTATCTACTATCCTGTAGATAGATTGGAATGCTTTGAAATTGTTCTTGAGCAACTCTTTGGTCTTGAAACGTTACACCAACGCCGTCTTATTATCGATTTAATGGCATGCAATTCAAATTGTTAAAGGAATTCATCTCGATCTCCTTTTTTTCTGGTCTCTTTGAATTCGGCTCTCTACGGGGCATCTACGGGGCCTTTACGGTAGTCTTGACAAAATTGACACGCTATCGGTAACGTATTAGTCAAGATCATAGTGCTTTACTTACAATACAGATGCTCCTTGAAGTCTGACAAGTCTGTCCACCATTTACGTGCTCACTAAATGTCACAAAGTGATGTTTGTTGTTGAAGGTTGTTGTTGATGGTGCTTGAGTCAACAAACCTCTCTTCCTTTCAAAGTCTTGTCCATTCGAAAGTCCATTCGAAGACTGAACTGATCTTTTCTCTTTTTCACACAAAGAAATGAGACAAAGAGTCGTCGTATACCAGTCGTGTAGATCGTGAAGAGGACTCAAAAAATCAGCACTGATCTAAAGAGGATTGTGAGGGGAATGGGACAGAATCGAGTCGGAATTGGTCACTGCAGGACCTTCCCCAAACAGTGACATCCACACCAATCTTTGTGGGTTTTAAAAGTACGTCTATTGTCTTTTGCTTGATCACGAATTTCCCATTACTTCTAAGCACACATTTCTAACCCTCTTGCAATGAAGCCATTCAGTTTTAAGGCTTCGGATTCCTCTTATCTTTGAATATATTGTCTTATCAATAACAAAAATTAACAAACAAATATTGTCTTATCAATAACAATAACAACAAACAATGTCTTATCAATAACAATAACAAATTCAATAACTTATAAAAATTCGTGATTCCTATATTTTTGACTGTTCCTTTTTTGATCAAAATCCTTTTCCACGATTTGATAGATGAGATTTGTTAAATGAGATCGTTGCTCTCTTTTCTTTGATAATGACAACAATGATCATTAGTGATTGGTGATATCATGCTATTTCCGATAAAATTTAATTGAGATACGATTAAGCTGATTAGGCAAGCCTTATGCCTGGTTTCAGTCTTGATTTCATTCATTCTTGCTGTTTATAGAGTGAATCGAAAGCTCATACAAAGCACAAAGGCTACAAAAACCAACGTTCAACAACGTTCAATCTCAACAGGATAAGTCTAGACTTATCCTGTTGAGATTGAGCGTTGTTGAACGCTCTAAAAATAAATCGTTGGTCTTTTTCTGATCCTCATCAATTTTCCGATGTTCATTGTAAGTGTTGGTGGAGATCAGCATAAATCCTCACAAAAAGAGCAGCTGATTAAGGCTTTGACAGTTGTGCGAACTGTCGATAAGAGTTCCTGATTCATTCTCAAAAAATTTCCCACGAGTTAACTGACTCAACTTTGATAAGGAGCTAAGCTTAAAGTATTTAAAGTGTAGAGCTAAAGTATTTAAATTTTTCCATATTCATTTCCATATCCATTTCCATATCCTTCTCAAAAGTTAGACTTTTATTGACCGATTCAACTTTATCCAAAGCAGCTAGAAGTCTAGAAACTAAGATTGAGACTATTACCTTGAAAATTTCTTAGAATTGATCTAAAATTGCAAGTTCTAGAAGCTATACGGCTTTTAATAGCAAATCAAAAGTTCTTCAAGTACAGCTTTTAATCACAAGTTTAAGCGAAATACCCTTCTTTGAATTTTTATAGGATAGGTTTCACGTCTGCGCGAAATAAGACGAAAAATGCGATCGCCGTTAAATTTGCTCACGGTAAGTGCTATTTCAAGCAAAAAAAAAAATGTCCTGAATTCAAATTTGAAAGAATTTTCCTTGCCCATTGCCTCTCTTTTACAGGCTGGTTCTCGGCGAAAAGGGAATTTTGGTGAGCGTCATATACCAAACTTTATGCTCAAGGGTCTTGTGCACATTTTGACACCAAAACGAGATCAATTGGGTGAATCTGTGAAAAGTTGATGCATTTTGAACGCAAAAGTAGCGTTTTTCAACTTTCTGCGCGCTAAAGCGTGGGTAAACTACCGGAACTATTAAAAAAAAACAAAATTATAAAACAAACAAATGTGTTTTTATGAATTTTTTCAATTCTTTTTGTTTTTCTTCACTTCAATCAAAATTTTGGCTCTTTATTGTTTACATAATTTTGATTTCAACGAATGATTTGTCGTTTTATGTTAGAGGGGTAATTCAGTTTCCAACAAAATTAACCCTTACCTAAAAAACATGACAAATCATTCGTTGAAATCAAAATTATGTAAACAATAAAAAAAGAGCCAAAATTTTGATTGAAGTGAAGAAAAACAAAAAGAATTGAAAAAATTCATAAAAACACATTTGTTTGTTTTATAATTTTGTTTTTTTTAATAGTTCCGGTAGTTTACCCACGCTTTAGCGCGCAGAAAGTTGAAAAACGCTACTTTTGCGTTCAAAATGCATCAACTTTTCACAGATTCACCCAATTGATCTCGTTTTGGTGTCAAAATGTGCACAAGACCCTTGAGCATAAAGTTTGGTATATGACGCTCACCAAAAATTCCCTTTCGCCGAGAACCAGCCTGTAAAAGAGAGGCAATTTTGGCGTTTTATATGGAAAAATAGTGATTTTTTCGATTTTTTTCGATTTAAAAAAAATCTGTCAGACGGATTCGAAAAATTCTTTCAAATTTGAATTCAGGACATTTTTTTGCATCAAATAGCACTTACCGTGAGCAAATTTAACGGCGATCGCATTTTCGCGCGGATGTGCGTTTTGGCTAAAACTTTGACAGCTAAGGTTGAGTTTTCTAACGGTTAGACTCCAAAATCAGCCGGGACCGAACTAGGGTAGCTAGAATGGAAGGCGAGGACTCTATCCGCCGACCATGCGAACACTTTTATCCTCCCAAAAGAAGTCCTTTATAGAAGCATGCCTTAGAAGTCCTTCGTGTAGACGCCGAAATTTCAAAGGCGTTTTTCTAGAAAACTAGCTATCCATATCAAAATCCGAAAGCACGATCGTACTCGCCGTATTCGATAGACGTTTGCTTCTCATGTTAGTACCGAAATCTTAGCATAAACAGTTTTTACATTCATATGAAGTACAAAAACTTATTAGTCACCTTTTTGCTCAATAGATAGCACGTTTCTCTGTGTTGTTCTTTAAAGAACGTAAGAAATTTCTTGTCGATCAAAGGAATTTATCATGAAATTTGCCGAAAAGCGTGGGGATGTTCAAAAGAGAACAATTCGTTGAACTCTTTTAAATGGCTGAATGTGCAGATGGTTTCTGTTTTAAAAACACTCAAATTTTAATTCATTTACCCGGAAATTCGGATCATAGCATTGCTATGCTCTATAATATGCTATGATCCGATCATGGAAGCATAGAACTCGTTTATTGCATCCGATTCGACCTTGAACCTCTCATCAGCATTGATTTTTATTTACTTTTAACGATAATTGGTTTAAATATTGAGACAAATAGCATTTGCATTCAATTTTCGGCTTACTATCGTTTTTGTTTTATATTGAAGCTTCTATTGAAGCCAAATCAGCTTTCTTGTACTCGATTACTGTTTTCTCACTGTTCTAGGTGAAAATTCTACGCCAAAATCGGCAGTATTAGAAAGTTTCGGTTTGAAACACTGCTTTAAACTTGATATTCAATTGATAACGGTTTGAAACAACTGCTTCAAACTTGATATTCAATTTTTCATTTTGATTTGATCCTCCAGGAAAAGCTAATAATTTGAAAATTTAGAAATCAACATCACAACCCATTCAAAACAAGAGAATCTCAAAAAACAAGAGAACGAACAGGCCAACTGGGCGGGAAACGTGAACATGGACCATGAGGTGAGAGAGGATGACAAAAAAATGACTTTTCTCTTATTTCTTTTCTTTCCACCACAGCAAAGTACACTTTGAACTCTTTTGAATGGCTGAATGTGCAGATGGTTTCTGTTTTAAAAACACTCAAATTTTAATTCATTTACCCGGAAATTCGGATCATAGCATTCGATATGCTATGATCCGATCATGGAAGCATAGCACTCGTTTATTGATCATGGAAGCAATGATCGTTTATTTGATCATAGAAGCATAGCACTTTTCTCTTATTTCTTTTCTTTCCACCACAGCAAAGTACACTTTTGGACCAAAAAGTAGCGCAAACTTTTGTTTTATTTTTTTTAAGAGTCTGGAAGGAAACTTTTTTGCTTGTGTTAGGAAAGTTGAACGGTGCAACATGTTGCTTATCTGATGCGAGCAACTTCCAAGAATCCTACAAGCCTAGCAAATGTGTACTCCAACACTAATACAATTCTAGAATCTTATAAATATACTTATTAACTAAATTATCAAGGCTAAAGGAATCTAGGGTTTTTCTGTTTTTTTGCTTTTTGTGTTCCAGTTGTGGTTTCTGTTCGAGAATGAAAAGTCATGAAATAAAAAAGAAAGGATCAGATTTCAATTATTTTTCTCTCTTTTTCACTATTCTTTCCCCAAAAAAATGCTTTTCATCAAAAAATTCGATATGTGGATGTATTGAACATTCAGTTTTCTCTTCTCAAAACATTGCTCAATTTTGGGATGCTTTGAAAGCTTTTAAGCTGCTTAAAAGAAGACAAAATCTTTTATAATTCAACTTAAACTTTTCAAAATGTTAAAATTATGGCTTTTATAGATAGGTTTATTATAGATAGGTTTATTTAAATAGCTTTTATAAATAGACTTATCGATAAAAAAGGAAGTTTTGTAAGTTTTATTCTAAGTTTGATTATTCTATTTTTTATTTTCTTTTCTTTGACTCCTTGCCGTTTCTCACCATCAGCTAGTAAATTCGAAATCAAAAGTCAAAATGGAGCAAAGCTGTGAGGAGATTTTGATTGCCCAATCCTCAAAACATTGGCCAATTTTGGGATGCTTTGAAAGCTTTAAAGCTGCTTAAAAAAAGAAAAAAATCATTTATAATTCTATTTAAACTTTTCAAGAAGTTAAAATGATAGCTTTAAATAACTTTTATAGATAGATTTATTGATAAAAAAGTCAGTTTTATCAGTTGTCAGTTGTCAGTTTTATTCTAAGTTTGATTATTCTATTCTTTGACTTCTTGCCGTTTCTCACCCTCAGCTAGTAAATTCAAAATCAAAAGTCAAAATTGAGCAAAGCTGTGCGGAGATTTTGATTGCTCAATCCTAAGTCTATTTTTCTTATCTTTTCCTGTAAACTTTCATCTATCTTTTTTGAAGAACTTGAAAAATTCGATGCTCATTTGTTATGCGTTTTCCCAGCGTCTCCCGTCAGAAGGGATGCTCATCGACATCGACTTCTTCAGCTCATCGACAATTCCTATACTTTCAAATCCATTTCTTTTAACATCTACAATATTTCTTTACATTTCCAGATAAATTTGATCAATTTTGGCAAATTCCTGGCTCTTTTTCAACTACTTTTCCTCATTTTCTTTGCTGATTCTTTTCTTTGAACTACTCTGTGTACATTAGACTTCAAAAGTCTCTTTGACATCTCTTTGGACTTCAAAAAGAACCCAACTTCTCTATTTTTCTCACTTTTCTCCTCATAATCTTTAATATTTCATCTTTTTTTTGTTTCTTTGGTTTTTGAGTGTCCCTGCTTTTAATCCTAATCGACACCTAACAACGGAAAAAGCTTTTTTGAAGAAAATTTGTCTATTAAGTAACATTGTATTTTATGCGCATTTTAAAGCCTTTCATTCGATTTCTTTTAAATATTCTTGTAAATTGAGATTACCGTATTCTCTCTAATAGTAGTGCGCATTACTATTTTTTCAACCCCCTCCTGGACCGCAATTCTATTAGAGAGTGCACTACTATTAAAGAGTGCACTACTATTAGAGAGAATACGGTATTTCAAATTTAATACTAAAAATCTTCTACCTTTTTTCAAACTCATTCAGGTGATAAATTATTGAAAAGGCTCAGTTTTTCCTTTTTTTGCTTCTTTTCACTGAACCAGTTAGTCAAAAAAAATGTTCAAAATCAAGCTTATCTTTAGATTAGATTTACATTTTAAAACCATAGTCATTCTTAATCAAATTATCAAAAAAAATAAGCGGTTAAGTAGTAAATAAATTGAGAAATTGAAAATTCAATTCAAAATTTCATTAACCAATAAATCTCCAGTGGAATCAACTATGGAAACACGAATTTACAAAAGCCGATCAATTCCCTGTCTTTTTTTGCTTTCTTTTGTTTCTAGACTATTGTTTGCTTTGAAAAAAAGATCGAAACGTCCTTTTTTTTTGTCTTTTTTCACAAAAGCTATATTCCCATAGCTTTTCTGGCAACACAGATCCCCATCATCGATAACTTGATGTTTTTTCAATAGATTTATCAAGTCTATCAAATCTATCAAGACTATCAAGATATGAAATTCTCTTCTCTCTCGATTTCTCTTCTTCTTTTTCTCTTCTTTACTCAAAATCTTTGCCATTGATGTCATTATCTCAAGGTTGTTATCACTTTTCCCAAAATGTGTGAAAATCCGGAAATAATGAAAGTTTTTACCTATTTTAAACAGTAGACTTGGAAAAAAAGCCATTTTTTTTGCATTTTAGCAAACGATTTTCATTTTGAAATGAAATACAAACGACTTATTTACATAATGAAGATACATAATAATTCTAAACTTGGTAGCGAACTTGTAAATGACTAAAGCGGGAGTGGGACAAATGCGACCTTTTTTTTGCGCACTTGGACATTTGCGCACCTTTTTTTCCGCACTTAGCGCACCTTTTTTCCATTAGCGCACCTTTTTCGCGTTTAAAAAGCTTTTTAAGCTCTAAAAAGCTAATATTAACCAATTTCTATTCCAAAAGTTGTTTTTCTAGGTAATTTTAGGGCGTAGAATCGAAATTTTGACATATCAGAGCTTGTGGAAACAAACGGACGGAGTTATACAAAGAGAAAAATCGACAATTCTCTGTAATTTGATCTAGCCAGACAAAACGTCTTTCAAATTGGTTCCACACGCTCTGTTATGTCAAAATTTCGATTCTACGCCCTAAAATTACCCAGAAAAACAACTTTTGGAAAAGAAATTGGTTAATATTAGCTTTTTAGAGCTTTTTAAAACGCGAAAAAAGGTGCGCTAATGGGCAAGGTGCGCAAAAAAAGGTACGCAAATGTCCGGGTGCGCAAAAAAAAGATCGCATTTGTCCCACTCCCAAAACCTCTTAAGTTATAACGTTATAAAGTTACTAGTTTAAAACAATCAATCACTCTTTAGATTTTTCCACTTTTTCAGTAGCTCCCCTTTTTTTCTTTTTCTTTTCTATTGTCTACTGATAACCCTGCTAATCTGTCAATAAATCAATCAGATTTCTCTTCCAATTCAAAAAAGAAATCTGGCGTCAACTTTGTCAACCTATTTCTATTCTTCATAACATCTATTTCTTTGTTTTTGTTGACTTTTATGGATGACGAGAAGCTACTCAATGACGAGAAGAAAAAGGTGTTTTTTCTTCATTTTTATGTGTATTTTTGTGTGCTTTTGTGCTCACATTTAATTCTAAACTTGGTAGTGAACTTGTAAATGACTAAAGCTCTGGTGTCATTGTCAACTAAAGTCTGTAAAAGACTAAGTTATAACGTTATAACGTTATAATGTCATAAGTTACTAAAGACTCTTTGAAGTTTTACAAACAAGAGGCTAAGTTTAATGCTTTTTTAAAGACTAAAAAGTTATACCAGCTTAATAGTCATTAACAATCTGAGAATGAAATAAGAATGAAATAAGAATCGATTTCAGAAAGAATCTCCGGAACTCCATGCGAATCTTTTCTCAAAAATCTTCTTCTGCTGGCTAGCTCCACTCTTCGCCGCGGCAAAGAACAATGAGTATGACAAATCAAAGGTTTTCCCGATTCTCCCCGATTTCAAAAACGAAATCGTTTACGAGAAATGGTTGAATGTATGGGGTGAACAAGTTGATAGTAAGTGATATTTGACAAAACAAAAACTCTAATCTCTCTTTCTTTCTTAGAAGCACAAATGAAAAAGACGACACCGAAAACGTTTTGGATGATGTTCAACTTCGCGAAAGCTGAATGGATCAAAATGTTTGCCGTTCGATCAATCGCTGATATTTTTCAGTACATTCAACCATTGCTATTTACGTGAGTATCGTCATTAATGTCAAGAGTTCAGCTTTAATGAGTCAAATTCAAGGATTTCAGCAAGGAAAAGTCATTCTCTTGCTGTACTCATTGAATCGTACAATTCAATTGGGTACTCTGTTTCTGATGTGGCAAAGTAAACTACTCATTGAATGGTTTACTTTGCTAGATCAGAAACAGAGTACCCAATTAAATTGTACGATTAAAGTACAGCAAGAGAATGACTTTTCCTTGCTGAAATCCTTGAATTTGACTCATTAAAGCTGAACTCTTGACATTGTTCATTGAAAACATTGTTCCTTATCAAATTCATTATTGAATTAAACATTAATTAAACATTAAAACATTCAATTTCCAGTGAACTTCTTACCGCTCTTGGTGCTCCTGTTATTGATGTTGAATGGTGCTTAATCGTTTCAATTTTGATGTTTTTCATGGCCGAACTCCGATCATTCTGTCTAAGCTTTTTACTTTTCCGATTACTCAAAGTTGAGATTAAACTCAAAGCAGCCGTTGTTCGACACATTTATGAAAAGGTTGGGCATTAAATTCCAACTTTGAGACGACAAAAAGCTGCCGAGTCTAATAAGACACCAGAAATACCGTACCCTAAACAATGTCGTGCTCAAACGTGTATAAAACGACGCCTTCTTCTGCGTATTAAAACTAAATTGGGGGGTGGGACAAATGCTACCTTTTTTTTGCTGGAAAAGGCCTTAGGCAAGGCCGTAGAGCTTCGAAAATATTTCGAAAATACTTCCATATAAGGGAATCGTATGCGTAGATTCCGAATTTCGACAAATCAGACCTCGCTGACACGTCAAATTTGGGCTAAAAGGCAAAAACTGCGGAAAAGCGTTAAGTTGCGTAGTGTTTGCCTTTTAGCCCAAATTTGACGTGTCAGCGAGGTCTGATTTGTCAAAATTCTGAATCTACGCATACGATTCCCTTATTTGGAAACATTTTTGAAGCTCTACGACCTTTCCTAAGGCCTTTTCCAGCAAAAAAAAGGTGCGCAAATGTCCAGGTGCGCAAAAAAAAGGTAGCATTTGTCCCACCCCCCTAAATTGCTCTGTATTACGAATTACTAGTGAATGAATGTGTGAATGAATAACAAAGAACAAGCTTATTGGTGTGAAAATTTTTTAACGAAGCTCGAAAAAACAATGCGCTGACGTAGAGACCAAATTGAATCACTTTGATGAAAAAGAAGATAAGGAAATCACTTTGATGTAAAGAAAACAACTTTTACAAGACCAAATGAGAGAAGATTCTGTTCAAATGCGGAAGAAGTCGTCCTTTTATACGCGTCACATTGTTTAGAGTACGGATTTCTGGTGTCTTATTAGACTCGGTAGCTTTTTGGTACCTTGTCGTCAGTGACTTGTGATCTTGCTCTCGATTCACCAACAATTTTCAGGGAACCCGCCTCTCACCAACTTCTCAACAGAAATTCCCCGTTGGAGCCATTGTCAACTTGATGTCAGTCGATATTGAAAGATTAGTCCATGTGATCCCGTTCGTTCACCACTTCTGGGCTGCTCCGTTGCAGGTGAATCATCTTTGCAATCTTTTTCTACAATCTGCAATCTGTAGCTAATCTTTGCAACACTCCTCCTCATCAAGACTATCGGAATCTCAGCGATTCCGGGAATTCTCATCATCCTGTGCTATGTTCCTTTCAACTATTACACGTCGGTTTATATGAAAAAGTTTCACAAGAAAAAGATGCGATCCAGCGATCAACGATTGAAGCAATTGGAAGAGGTTGGGAAAAGCCTTGTGCTTCTAACTGACAAGGGAAAGGCAACAATAGGCTGTGGCTAAATGAGATAATCCATAGACAATTCGACGCAGAATTACATGCTGATTCCAGAATTAGCTTCGCGTTTTTGCAAAATAGCTTTCTATAAAAAGTTGTACGTGTTTTAATTTGGAAAAATGTGGAGTTTTAGGGTAATAATGCGAAAATTTGGAGTCGTATAGGATTGGAGCCGTATAGGATTGGAGCCGTATAGGATTGGAGTCGTATAGGGCTTGAAATGGGTGAAAAAAACCTTTATAAAGATCATCCACTCACGCATTTCAAAAGTGAGTGGATCTAGTGGATTAAAGGCTTGCATACAAAATGAGAGTCCCTTTTTTGCTCGAGTTCGGTTCCTTTTTGGCAACTTTTGTTTTGCGTTGATGTTTTTTATCAATTTAACATCTCAATTCTATCTTGCCTTTAAACTATTTTTTATAGTTATAATTTGCATTTTATAAAGCTAAGCCATGAAAATTAACATCGATAAAATCAATAAAAAAAAGCTTTAAAGGAAAAAGATAATAAAAATCTCGGCGATATGGCCAAACTTGTTGCCTTTTCATGAGATTTTTCTATAAAAAGATTCATAGAAAGATATAGAAAGATATTTAGACAGTGAGTGGAATCGAGACTGTGAAGACGCATGTTTGGGAGAATGCCTTCTCAAACAGAATTGAGGAATCGAGAAACAATGAAGTGAGAATGCTGAAGAACGCGAGTTGCATAGCGAGAGCTGTTGATGCAGCAAATATGGCTCTTCCTGTCATTGTGGGTTATTCGCCTCTACCGAAATCTAAAACATTCTTCTACAATTAATTCAAGGTTGCTGTAACATCATTCGGCGCTTTTGTCCTTTTCGAGACGTCTGATCTCACTCCAACAAAAGCTTTCGTCTCTTTGGCGATTTTCAACAAACTGAGACAACCAGCGAGAATTATTGCTCAGTTTTTGAATGGCCTTATGCAAGTAAAAGAAAACTATTTTTCTTTATTTAACAATTTTAGGCCCTAGTCGCCAACAAGAGGATAAAAGAATACCTATTGGCTGAAGAGAGAAATGCTGGAGAAAGTCGATATGTAATTGATGATAAAACACCAACTTTACAAGTGAGCTTTTAAAAAATACGATTGTCTTCTATTGTAGCTGTAATTCTATTGTAAAATTTGCACATTTAGATCTCAACGAAACTTTCGACAAAGCCATTGAACTTGATATTAAAGCGTGGTGATTTTGCGTCTGTTGTGGGAGCGGTTAGTAGCGGGAAATCAACTCTCTTGAATCGAGTTTTATGTAAGAAATATTGAAATTTGAAATTTGACAAAATAAAACTAAGGGAATGATTTAGGGAATGATTCTTCTGAGTATAATATAAAAGTGAACGGTCGGATTGCTTATGTTCCACAAAAGCCTTGGTTACCGAGAGGATCTGTGAAAAATGCGATCATTTTTGGATTGCCCTGGGATGAGAAGCACTATATAAAAGTGAGTAAAATGTCAAATTCGTTTAGAGTAATCATTGCATAGTCTAAAGGCTTCAATTATTTTCAGGTTGTTGATGCTTGCGAGCTGAAGACCGATTTCGAGCAATGGGCAAACGGAGATCAAACGATGATTGTGGGAATGGTAAGTGCTTTTGAATCTTGAAAGCTACTTCATTTTTGGATTAACTTAAGTAATTAGCTTAAGATATGCTTAGTTATTAGCTTAAGCAAGCTTAGCTTAAGTACAATGTATCGTATTTTTCTTAATAGTAGTCAAGCTTTGCCTAAATTCCTCGAAATCTCGAAAACCGCTTATTAAAACCGATCGATGTGGGGTCGGAAAATGTAGCTGAGGATGAGATCTAGTGGGAGATTAGAGTGTTGAGCTTCTGGAAACTTGGAAACTTGAAAACTTGGAAACTGTAAAATAGGCATTAACTCGGCTCGGTGGGATGCACTATTAGGAAAATATCTGCTTGAACTATTTTCTTCCTTTCAGAGTAACTCACTTTCGGGTGGACAACGAGCGCGACTCTCATTGGCTCGTGCTCTCTATCAACGAGCTGAACTGTACTTAATTGATGACACTTTTGCGAGTCTCGACCGAAAAGTTGGATCAAAAGTGATGAAGAATGTGAGCTCTCTCAATCCAAACTTTGCAAAGAAGTTTTAGATTCTTGGCTCAAATGGAATACTCAAAAACAGCGCTGTAATGATGGTTTCCAGTGATGTCGACTTTGGAAAAGAAGCAAAGGAAATTTTAGTTCTTTCGGGTTTGAAAAAATCGTTCTACAAATCAATGACGAATTCAGAGCACAAAGTGATTGCAACTGGTCAATACAAAGAACTCAGTGAGTGTAGTCAGGCATTCAAGGATTTACTTTCATACACTGGCAGTGAACGCACGAAGAACAAGGCGGCTGATGATGGTAACTCTGACAAGCAACCATCACAATTTACAATCCTTTTCAGAAAAGCCAAGAAGCCCTTCAAAATCAAGCACTAAATCAGCATTTGAAGATGAGAAAGTCAAGCCGGATAACAATCGACCGGTATGAAGGCACAATCCGATTTCGAATACCAATTTCCAGGCAAGTTGGTCAGTCTACAAGGCTTACATCGACTCGGCATCGAAAGTTTTCATCTTTGGACTCTTCACCGCCACAGCAGCCCATTTCATCTTGGGTGCACTTCGGAGCTTTTGGTTGTCAAAGTAAGTTAAAGACAGTCTTCACTTCTTTACTTCTTACATTCCAGTTCAACTGTGAAACTAAAATACGCAATCAGTTGTACTTCCATCATTTGTACCAAAGTTTACTTTTTCAGCTGGTCCGATGCAGCAAAGAACAAAACGGAGCGAGCCCTAGAAACTGAGGAAGAGACAGCGATTAGAAAAGCGAATGCACAGAATCGACTTTTTGTGTTCGCTGGGATTGGAGCACTAGAAGGTAGAAAAATTGTTTAAAAATTCACAATTCTTTTTAGTAATTGCTATTGCCATCGCCTATGTCTTCTTGGTGTTGATGGCTGAAAGAGCTTCCAAAGTTTTCCATAAGAAATTCGTCGTATCACTCTTAAATGCTTCGATGACAGTTCACCGGAAAATCGATGTTGGACAAGTGATGAATCGAGCTTCAAGAGTAAGTTTAGAATTTTGTTCAATGAAAGAATATTTCAGGACTGCAACATCTTCGATAATCGGACTCCGCTTTGCTTGAGACAAATGATTCAAAACACTATTCAAGTCAGTACTCTGAAATAATATTTTAGTCGATTTTGTGAACATTTTCATTCTCACAATTCTCAGAATGAAAATTTTTGCTTAATTGTAGATCGTGTGCAGTTTGGCAGTAGTCGCCATCTCAACTCCATCTTTCTTGTTTGCATTAGGACCCATAGCAATTGGATACATCTATATACAGGTCAGTTGTCAAGAACAATATGAAAAACTCAATAGTTTAGCATAATAGAATTTCATTTTTACTTTTAGAACAAGTACATTCCAACGATGAAACAATGGAGTCGAATCGAGCGAGCGCAATGGTCACCAGTGATCACACAAGCCACTGAAGGAATGGCTGGGGTTGAAGTGATCCGATCAGCTGCACAGGTATCGTTGAATCCTATTTTCTTAAACATTAGCATAATATGATTCTATTTTTACTCACATATTTGATTGCTATTTTTAGGAGGCAAGGTTTTCTGAACAATTTGTGAGCGAGATGGAGGACTATGTGAGAGCTGACTACTTGGAGAACCCGATGAAGCGCTGGCTTATGCTTAGGTAGGAAAAATGATTTTACTTATTATGAGACGCAAAGTTTATAGTAATATCAGGTTGGTGAATTGAAAACTGCAGGACTTTGAACTAAAATTTATTCAACATAAAACCATGAATTCATTCCAAATAATTTCCATTATTCTTGACGACTTGTGCCCATTTTACAGGCAATTTGCGGATTCCTCTTTCGTAGTAGGATTTTGGTTTGTGTGTGAGACAAGTGTGAGACTCAAAAATGGAGGACTGGAGATGTCCCAGTTTGAGCATTTGAGCACTTTCTTCAAAAGAAACCCATTTTGGTGTCAATAGAAAAGTTGTAGAGAATCAAAAATGAGGCTTATAGCCAAATTTCCAAAAAGATACACTTAATAGTTTCGCTTAAAATGCAAGTTTTGGGAAAATTCGTAAATTTGGCATTTCTTGAAAGCCAGTTTTTGAATCGTTCTGAAAATTTGGATATAAACTTGATTTTCGATTCTCTACAACTTTTCCATTGAGACCAAAATGGGTTTCTTTTGAAGAAAGTGCTCAAACTGTCACATATGACAAAAGCCCGCAGTTTTCAATTCACCAGCCCAATAGTAATAGCAAATTTTAAAATCTATTCAAGTATTCTATTTCAGACTTGATATCATCGGGAATTCAATCACTTTGTGCTCATCGTTGCTCTGCGTTTGGTCGATCTCAAACGGAAATCTTACGCCCGGGGTGGCCGGTCTTTCAATTTCGTTCGCCATGACTGTAAGGAACAAAAAAAATATTTTATTTGATAGTTGCGGGTATTCTTTACAGACAAAAGTCTTGCAAAACAATCAAAACAATAAATTTAATAAGATTTCAGGTCACCGAACAACTAGGACATTTGGTTCGAATGGTGGCTGAGATGGAAACGAGTATGATTGCCGTGGAAAGGATCAAGAAATATGTGGATCTCGAGCCAGAGGTTGGATAGGAAAAAAGACAAAAAATACTTAGTCAAGCTGCGTAGTTAATCAAGCTCAGTTTAGGACTCACAGGCTCACGAGAATGCAGAGAAGGAACGACTTCTTAGTGGAGATGTTGAATGGAAAGATTATTATGGATCATACCGGTAAATGACTATTTGATACTTGAATTTTTATATGTTTTAGCAAAAACGGAACCCCTGTTCTCCATGGAATAACGATGAGAATTCCAGCTGGTGAACGAGTGGTGATTGTTGGGAGGACGGGAAGTGGTGAGTAGACAGATTAACATAACATTTCACAGCCATTACATTTTCATTATCTACTTACTTTCTCAAAAAGATTACTCATTTCATGAAATTTCAGGGAAATCGTCGACTTTTCTGTCTTTGTTGGGAATGCTCGAGAAATGCGGGGGAGAGATTGATATCAACGGGATTTCAACCTCAAACATCTCGGTCAAGAAATTGCGAAAACATTGCGCGGTTGTGCCACAGGTTTGATAAAGATAAAAAAAGATAAAAGAAAGCTCAAGAAAATGATTCTGTTCAGTCAGTGCGGATCTTTGATGATTCCGTTCGTTTCAACATTGATCCCGAGAGAAAACACGATGATATCGAGTTGTGGAAAGTTTTGGAAAGATCCGGATTGAAAGCGCTGATCTCGTGGAAAGATGGCCTTGATGAGCGCTTGTGTGCGGATATTATGAGGTACGGGAATTGGTAATGAAAGAGTATCAAGGCTAACAAATGTCAAAGCTCAAATGAAAGAGGTGTGTCTGTCTGTGTCTGACTACTTCTCCGCATCCAGTTGACTGTTTCGAATAACTTATGATTAGTTTGGCTTAGAATTCCATGTAGTTATGCAAAATATTTTTAAATTTAAAAAAATCAAAAGTGCAGACACGGGCGGGAGTCGAACCCGGGTTGTGTGGGCTAGAGGCAAGTGCGCTCGCACTACACCATCAACGTCGACGCCATAAAAAACATGGCCGAGTGGTTAACAAGCATGGATGATTAACAGTCGCACACAAGGGCATGGCCGAGTGGTTAACGGGCTCGTCTCTCAAACGAACAGAAGAGAGAGATCGGGGGTTCGACTCCTCTCACCACCAATTCTTTTGCTTTTTCCTCCAAAAACTTTTTTTAGCGAAGTAAAAGATACGTTTGAGTGGTGGCTCTTTACCGCTTGCCTTTCATTCTATCTATTGAGCTCTCCTGGGTTGATCGCGTATACTTTGCGCTGAATATAATTTGTGTGCAGTGCGTGAGAGGGTACCGACGGGCTATGGTTATTTAGATATTTATTCTGAATATAGCGCAATACTAATCTAGCGAGAAAATATAATAAAATAAAATAGAATCAATCGTTGGTTCAGTGTAAAAGCCAAATGAGCAGGAATACAAAGTGGGCTCCGTCCCCTTTAGCACACAAACGATCTTTTGAGGAAGGACAAGGAGAATCAGAGATATTCAAAATCAAAACATTAGACAAGATTTCACAGAAAAGAGCCACTTTTCTGCACAATTTGCTATTTAGTTAATGTCCAACTTTTAGTTCAGCTTTTATCTGACTTTCAGTTTAGTTTTAACTTGTACTTAAGTCGGCTTATAGAAAGTGTCGAAATATTCGAAATAGTCACAATTTCCAATGTCCAATGTTCAATGTTGATTTTAGTCATGGACAAAGACAGCTCCTTGGCGTCTCAAGATCTCTTCTCTCCGGTGGTGAAAACTTCCAGGGTTGTCTCCTTTTGGATGAACCGTTTGCTTCAGCGGATTCAGCTGTTATGGTAAATATCGACAGTTTGGATCCCAATCTAATCATCCACCAAATTGCAGGCAAATCTCGAACAAGTGATCCCCAAATGGTTCAGCCGAGCCACCGTTTTCACGATAACACACAAACCACCAGCTGATGGCACTTATGATCGGTTAGACTTTAGAAAATAGCTTTAGAAACGAAAATAATCAAACTCAGAATCAAACTTATAAATCAGAAAATTGAAATTCAGACTAATTGAAATCTCAAACGGGGAAATCGTTGCTCAACACGTGACTTCTCAAGAAAATGCTCAAAGCGAGTAACATTCAAATGACCTTCGCTTATTTGTGAATTGTGATATTGTTTCTGTACATAGACCAAAACTTTTGAGCTTTAATAAATATGAAATAAACAAAGTTGATCAATTATAGTATTGGGCAAAAGTTCTCGGAGTTGTCCGTTGATATTCCTTTTCACAAGCTCGACGCATTTGCCCGAATTCTTCCTAAAGATATTTTTAAAGTAAATAGACTTTTTAATAATTGAATTAGATGCTAATTTTCATATATTTTACCATTACATTAAGCCCAGTTTCCATTGATTTAAAGAAAGCGATGAAAGTGGCAAAAAGCGCACAGAGTGGAGTGCTTAACCAGAGAAATTGGCAAAAGATAAAAGTCGCTCTTCCAATGGACATCTAAACTTATAACTTATTTCGTTTAAGCTTAGAGGTTTAGATGCTAGAAGAGAATCTGTTACTTCCACTAAACCTGATCATAAGCAAAATATGAAGGCAACTCGACGAAGCCAATTCCCAACGCTATTCGGAGATTGTATTTGATGGCCTGTGATGCGCTCCAATTGTTCTCTTTCATTGAAAGTGTGGCACCTAAGAAATTGAATAAAAGCTTTAATTGCACAACTGAATACTCAATCCAAACATGGCCACCAGGAGAATCATTGTCAGTCCCAATGTGATGGCTTCTCGAGAGATCAAAATCTAGCAAATTTGAATTTGAATGCAATGAATGCAAAGGATATGAAGCTATGAATACCCAAATCCCAGAGTCAGCTCTTTGATGCTCATCAACTTTGGGAACAAGTTTTTGGACGAGAAAACGAATCAAACCACGGTAAACCTCCACAATTGAACCTAAAGGACATGATCTCTGAACTGTTATCTTGAATAACACTATACTACACTTTTTTCTATTTTATAACATTTACCAAGAAGTAGAGTGACAAAAATAGCTCCAATAACCGTCGTAGCAAGTCGCAAGCCTATAGCAAGTCGACAAATTGCGTGAGAACACTGCATTTCGCGGAGATTGATCAGGAAAATGTTTGTCGTGATCTAAAGTCGGATTTTCTTGGTAGAACTTGAATTGTGAACATAAAGCGTTGAACCATAAAGCGTTAAACTAAAGCGTTGAACATAAAGCGTTGAACATAAAGCACAAAAAGACTTGTGCTTAATAGTTTATTCACCTGAGCAGCAATATTCGACACTTTCCATCTTGAATGAATTGATTGAAGATTCAGCTCAAATGTGCTCCCATTTGGATAGGCTTGATTCGAGTAAGTGCCGATGATTTCTGAAAAGATTCCCAAAAGAAAACTTTCCATTTTCTCACCTTCCCATTCCCTTTGCGTTAAATTTACATTGGTTGCGATGCGGAGGAATTTTGTTAGAGCTGTATACCTTTGTGATTTCACCTTGGCGATCGAGGCGAGCTCTGTTTGTTGTTGTAAAAGCTCGGCTTTATGTTCAATGTTTTGCAGCCATCTGAAAGAGAACAAAAGGAAAAAGCCAGCCAAATCTCTAGATCAATGAGCCTACCATTGTTACAATCTACCCAGCCAATGACAAGACAGTTTTATTCTTTCTTGTTTTACTCACATTGGAATCACGACCAGCAACCCTGCAAATGCAAACAACACAATTGTAATCACCAAAAAATCTCCGAAAAACATTTCCCTTGTGGTGAAAGTAAAATTTTCCCAAAATACTTGAGAATTTATGGCAAAATACTTGAGAATTTGTTGCGTAGGACAACAAAGCTGTAGTCGATAGCAACCAAATGCTAAAAATGATGCTAAAAACCGATTTATAAAATAAAATCATATGAAACTTATGAAAAAATCTTTGCTAAAGGAAATACATCAAAATGAGGAAAACAATTCTCATGGATAAACGAGTATTCACAATACTGAAAACCCCAAGCATTGATTTCAAAGGAGAAAAGCCAATAACCAGTGAGGCTTAAAGATTTCAAGATTTTGTAGGTTTCGGCGGCTTCTTGATGGGTTTCGACCAATATCTGGAAACTGGAAATTGATGTTTCAAATCTGCTTTGAAAAGGCTTAAAGTTCAGCCATTCCGATTTGGTTTTGTTCAAGTGAAATGAAATTAAAAGTTCTATAGGACTTTCTATAGGAACCTAGCCAATGACTTTCCGATTTTGGCGTAATTTTTAGACTCGAGGCAGTAAGTGTAGACCATTTAAAAATAAATTTACTTACACGAATAATGTGATACAAATAATACAAAAGCACAGCCCCTTAAAGTAAGCCTTAAGCCACTCAACCCTTAAGCCCTAAATGTAGGAAAAAGCCTAAATAATAAATAGAAGAAGGAGTAATCTAGCCGGTGGGATTGAAGCCTTGACCTTCCGACTAACAAGGAAATGATCCGGCCGGGACGATTTCGCTACGCTGCTAAGATGCAAATAAATAAAAAGTGTTTTAAAGGTTTAGCAAATCCAGAAAAAGAATTTTCGGGACCAGATTCGAACCAGGGCCAAGAGAAGCAGAAGCGAGACCTAGAACGCGCAGACTTACCCCATCCGGTCGCGCTTGAGGGGTATGGAAAGAGCCCATATATTGCCGACGTGAATTCCCTTTCCCGAGTAGACGCCCAAATTTTGCAAGCGTTTCTCTTGTAAACTAGAATGGACAAAAAAATAAATAGAGGATCGTGTCCCATGCTCGATAGGCGTTTGCATCTCAGCGGCGAAATCGTCCGGCTATTTTGGACCATTCCCTTGTAAGAGCCTCTTAGCCAGTCGGCCATGGCGGCTTTGGATATGAAAACAAACCTGACACGGTTGATAGACTTTGACAAACTCCGGCAAAACCTTGCTTTCTCCACCTTCAATATCAATCTTGAAAATCTAAAAGCACTTTTGAAAATGTTTATCTTTTGATAAACTCACATCAATCGTTCTATTCTTTCTTTTCTCCACTTCTTTCACGATCGATATTTTCACTTCTCCATTTTCTTTTAACTCATCCGATGCAACGATTCGACCTGTATCCGCAAATCTCTTTACTCAATCAAAAAAACGAACGCCACCAGCTTTCAATTCGCCGTTGATCGATTCGTATTCGCGTTTTATACTCTCTATTTGCTCAGCCTGTGATGACCGAAAAATTGCAAACTTTCAACCAATTCTACCAGATCATATCCGTAAACTCTACATCGATTCTTTGTTATTTTTTGCACGTCCGTCTCGAAATCGATTTGACCATTGATACCAAGAGAATAAATTGTGCAGTTGTCGGGTAGACGCCAAGGATTGCACACCTAGATTTGCATATGATCTAATGCCTAATAGATTAATAGATAATATCTAATTTATAATATCAAATGCCTAATAGATAATATCTAATTTATAATCCCTAATAGATAATATCTAATTTATAATATCTAATGTCATTTATTTGTTTTTTTAAATCGATTACCCATTTCCCGCCATCACCAACTACTCCAATACGCAGCTTTGACGGGCACAGCACCTAAAATGAATCAACCTTGATTGCTATTTTGAGATTGGACCCCGCTTGCCTAGTTCGGAGCACTTGCCAAGTCTGTCTCACTTGTGAAATTAACTGAACTCAATTTTGTTACACTACGATTAGTTAATTCATAGATCCCTAATGTAAATCTGATTTGAACCAGCTTGGATGCATGATGCTGATGGATCCAAAGATTTTTTTAAAAACATTTGTGCAATCAATCGAAAAATAATTGGAAAACGTGCGGGAGAATGTTTGTTGAGAGAAGGCGCAAAAATCAAAAGCTAAGCCTTGATGGAAAAGTCCAAAATCAAGGAATCAAAATTGAGTTGAAATAACGAAACTATTTAAAGTTTTTGGATTGAAACATTTAAACGAAGATGGACAATTTAGAGTTGAACTTTAGTCTGACTATTGTTTTGTTTACTTTGGACAAATGAATCAACCTCAATCGCTAGAGCATTGTAGAAAATGGGTGGCTGTGTATTCATATCCATTTCTTGAAATACCCGACGACGAACTAAATAGAGATTGGGAACAGTTGGAAAAGTCGTACCTGGTGCTTGTCTGATATGCTCTAATCTAGTCTTCTCATAGTTATCGAATGTCTCATTTTTAGTGCAATCTAAAGTGAGAATCTTATGGGAAACGTAAACATTTGCCATCTGGCACAACAGATTCCTTCGTTTCAAAGATATAGCTTTACAATAATGATGATACAAATGCCAATAAAGCAAAAATAAAGCAAATCACTGAGAATGAAGGGGAATTGTTTTGTCGAACTGTCGAACGAACTCCTTTTTGTTAAAGATATGCGTTAAAGATTCCCGTTAAAGATAGGCGTTAAAGATTCCTGTTAAAGATAGGCGTTAAAGATTCCTGTTAAAGATAGGCGTCGGCGTTTCCAATTTTAACAAAAACTATAACAATTTAAGGATCTTTCACCCGCATCCCCCAATAGCCCTTGATTGAAGCTTTCGATTCCGATCCCACATCAATAGTCTAACTTCAATGGGTGAAGAGATTTCGATCACTTTGTAGACCATATAATTTCTTCACGGTAATTACACACATTCCATTTACCGTTAAGCATCTCTACGCCCAAAAACATTCACCTTTTCCAATGAACTTCGGGAGATTAAAAGACGGTATTGAGTCGAGATCAACAAGATAGATGACGCTAATGCCTGGAATTTCGCGTAAAAGTTTACAATATATTCAACAAGTTCAATATATTCATTTTTAGCCTTTTAGCTAAAGTAGCTTTTTAGCTAAAGTGCTAAAGTACTTACCTATGAAAAACAGAATTCCACAGCACCCGACGACAATTTGATTCATAAAGTTCAGATCACAAAGTGACCCGCTCGATCGGAGAGCCTAAACCCCAACAATAGCCTTTCAAAAAGTATTCTAGATCGATAAAAATTCATTTCACGAAAAAAAAATCAAAAAGAATCCACGTAAACTCCCGATATTGACCCCAGAATTAAGAGGAAAATGGCTTGGCTTTGTACACCGCACCAGGCAGGGAAAAGAGAGAAAATAGCACGTTTATTTTGGTGTTTTGTGTTCCCAGCACAATTGGAGGTGGGTGGTTGGCGAGAATTTCTGGAATTCCAAAATTATTGTACAACTCAACCAGATCAGATAGATTTTTATTGGAAAAGAAAAAAAAACAAAAGCTTTTCACAACTTTTGATCGAAACAATCGATCGTTAAAGGTCAAAGAATTGTGAAACGATCAATTTCGATAGCTTTAGCAATACTATGAAAATACACATAGCACAAGAGAATTCTTTATGACACCGATGTTCCTTTCCCTTTTCAGAAACGCTCGTTTATTTGCCCAATTCCAATCAACAAACAAAAACAACAAATACATTTATTTAGATATCAAGGTGATCTCTTTATACTGCTTGGCAGGTATATTTTTTCAGAGTCATGTCCAGCTTTTTCGCGTAGCCTATGCAACAAGTGTTTCTCGGGAAAATGCAGAGATCATTTGTGCAACCGATTTGTTGAGTGAAAAGACCACTAAAAATTGTGTTAAGATTTTTATTCCTAAAATTATTAGATAGATACCTGCACTGACATCCTGGTGGCATACAGTAGCGGGCTTGGCTTTGTACACCGCACATCCCGCATGTGTCATTGCATGACGAGGTGTTGAACCATGGCTGCCAAGTGCCGGTGCAAGTGGCTGGCTGAAAATTGTTAGGATTTTGGGGATACTGTACAATGTAGAAGTACAATGTACAATGTACAATGTAGAAGTACGATAAGTTATAAAAGTATACGATAATGCCAGTAAAACATCAATGCATAGTATCAAAAAGTATCCCTACAAGTGCGGTTTGACAAAAGATTGTTCCATCATAGGCAACAGCTTGATAGGTTCCCGCACAGCACGCTGATCCAGTTGTGCAGCCGATTTGACCACAGGCTTGTGTTTTTGTTGAGCTTCCACTGAATTCGGAAAACTCTTACGATGAATTGAATAGCCTTACGTGCAAGGACACCCATAAGCTGCCGAGGCACAAGTTCGATTGCTCGTTTGGGTTCCACAAAGTCCACAAGTGGCAGAACATGTGCTCCATGAGCTCCAATCGTTCCAGAGGCCAGTTCCGGCTGAAATTGAAATTGAAATTGAACTGAAATCCAATCCCACAAGAATCTCTCTTCTCAATTTCTTCTACCTGGTGGGCAACAAGTTGTCGTTTGAATCGGTGTCGGGGTGACGGTGACGTTCAATTGACAAGTGTACAGCTTTTTCACCGTATCGATTTTCTTAATGTACGGCGAGCAACAAGTTGGATTCGGGAAAGCGCATATAGTCTCCGTTGATTGAACTGTTTGTGTGGTGGAACCACTAAAGGCTTTAAGGGATCAAAAGTAAGAGCTTTTGGACTCACGTGCACGAACAGCCGTACACCGACGAGAGACATTTACGGCTTTGACTTTGTGAGGCGCACATTCCACAAGATAAATTGCCGTACTGTCCACCAAGTTGAAGGACTCCCACGTTTGTCCATGCACCCCAGATTCCTGAATTCATTCAATTAAGCAACAATTGCATTGTTGTACCCTCAGTTGGACAGCAAGTCGTTGAGCAATTGTTGAATTCAGGAGCATCAGCGACCACCTGGATTTAAATGTTAGCTTTAGCAAAAAGTTGAAGAGATTTTACCGTGGGTAGTGGACCACAAGCGTTCATATTGTTGTACACTCCTGTCGTCATTCCTGGACAACAAGAGAGCCGAGGGAAATAACAAACCCCTATATTGCAAAGGTCAACACGTTGAGTTTGCCCACTATAAAGATATTATAATTCAGGAGATCTGAAGCACTAACTTGCAAGGGCAGCCGCTGGCAAGCGAGGAACAGGTACGAGTGTATGTGATGTTTCCGCATGAACCACAGTAGTCTGGACATTGGCCTTGTGCCGTCCACTCTGTCCAAGTTCCATTCGGTGGACAACACATTTGAGTTGTAGTTGGGACTGTTGTTGTGGTCGTAGTAGTAGTGGTAGTTGTTGTGGTCGTTGTGGTCGTCGTCGTCGTCGTTGTCGTTGTAGTTGTGGTCGTTGTTGTAGTTGTAGTGGTAGTTGTTGTAGTCGTCGTGGTGGTTGTTGTGGTGGTTGTTGTTGTGGTTGTAGTCGTGGTTGTAGTTGTAGTTGTAGTTGTTGTAGTCGTCGTGGTGGTTGTTGTGGTGGTGGTTGTTGTGGTCGTTGTGGTAGTCGTCGTTGTCGTTGTAGTTGTGGTCGTAGTAGTAGTGGTAGTTGTTGTGGTCGTTGTTGTGGTGGTTGTGGTTGTGGTTGTAGTCGTGGTTGTCGTCGTCGTAGTTGTAGTTGTAGTTGTTGTAGTCGTCGTGGTGGTTGTTGTGGTGGTTGTGGTAGTCGTTGTTGTGGTGGTTGTTGTTGTAGTTGTGGTTGTGGTCGTAGTAGTAGTGGTAGTTGTTGTGGTCGTTGTGGTAGTCGTTGTTGTGGTGGTGGTTGCTGTGGTTGTAGTCGTGGTTGTCGTTGTGGTCGTCGTAGTTGTAGTTGTAGTTGTTGTAGTCGTCGTGGTGGTTGTTGTGGTTGTTGTGGTTGTTGTTGTTGTTGTAGTCGTTGTCGTGGTAGTCGTTGTCGTGGTGGTTGTTGTTGTGGTTGTAGTCGTGGTTGTAGTTGTAGTTGTAGTTGTTGTAGTCGTCGTGGTGGTTGTTGTGGTAGTCGTCGTTGTCGTTGTAGTTGTGGTCGTAGTAGTAGTGGTAGTTGTTGTGGTCGTTGTGGTAGTCGTCGTCGTTGTCGTTGTAGTTGTGGTCGTTGTTGTAGTTGTGGTTGTGGTCGTAGTAGTAGTGGTAGTTGTTGTGGTCGTTGTGGTAGTCGTTGTTGTGGTGGTGGTTGTTGTGGTTGTAGTCGTGGTTGTCGTTGTGGTCGTCGTAGTCGTGGTTGTCGTTGTCGTCGTCGTAGTTGTAGTTGTAGTTGTTGTAGTCGTCGTGGTGGTTGTTGTGGTAGTTGTTGTGGTTGTTGTTGTGGTTGTTGTTGTGGTTGTTGTTGTTGTAGTCGTTGTCGTGGTAGTTGTTGTCGTGGTCGTTGTAGTCGTCGTGGTGGTTGTTGTGGTTGTTGTGGTTGTTGTGGTTGTTGTTATTGGAGTTGTTGTCGTTGGAGTTGTAGTGGTGGGCGTAGTAGTTGTGGGCGTTGTCGTAGTGGGTGTCGTAGTTGTCGGTTTAGTAGTGGTTGGAGTTGTGGTTGTGACTTTGGTCGTCGTAGGTGTTGTAGTTGTCGGAGTCGTAGTAGTTGGAGTAGTAGTGGTCGGTGTTGTGGTCGTAGGTTTTGTCGTGGTTGGCATTGTAGTTGTGCCAAGAGTAGTCGTGTTAAATGCAATGTACGCTGAATTTTATATTCTCAAAATTTCCAATTTCCTATCAAATTACTTTCACAGGCAAACTGGCCGTTTGACGGTGACCAAGTTCCGTCAGAATTGCACGTAAATGTATCATTAAAATATATGGGAACACTCGGATCTCCATAATGATCCCCGGAAGGAGTCTAAAAGTGGATAAGTTTAACAAAACAGAAACTTGGATAGGTACCCCAGTTGCTGTGCCATCTGTTAGATAAGTGGCTCCGTAAACCCACTCAAAACCGCCACACGTCATTATCACAGTCTAAGCTCCTTGATATTCAAATTTTCTTAAATATGCAAAACAAACTTTACAGCCTGAACCGTCGGTGCCATAACTGAAGACCGGATCGTTGTAGAAGATCAAAACATTGCAATCAGCAGGCTCAGCCATAATGCACGTGCCGGCGGGTTGGGCAGCGCCACATTGAGTACAATCCGCTCTCTAAAGTGAGTCTAAATTCTAAGTTTGCAAACATAGTTTAGTAAGTCAAGAAAATAAGTCAATCTATGTATTCTTTACTCATTGCACTCACTTTAACCCTTTTATGGGCCGCTTGTGGATTGCTCTCATCTTGTGGTGAACTATCACCATGCCACCATCCGTTGATTTCAGCGAATGAAAGCGTTTCAACAGCTTGTACGATGAGAAGCAATGCGACCCATTGTTTGAGCATCCAAAATATGTTATTAGTACAAAACTATTAGCGGTTTGAGATAAAATAAAAGATAGAAAACGGTTTTCATAGGTTTATATTTCGTGAAAACTGAAAAAAGACAGCAAAAGTCTACTGGATTGAATCAGAAACTGAATCAAAACTTTTAAACCGAACACAGGAAATTGGAATATATTTAAGTGCAAATGCAAGAGCTTTAAGTTTTCCCCGTGTCTTCTTTGTGTACTTTGTGCAAGAGAGACAGAAGGTATATTTTCGATTGCCTACACAGCGACTCGTGTCTCTTCGAGCAGCTGCACCAACACCTTTTTTTGAACTTTAAATCTTGCCTCCTCATGGTTTTATGTTGGCAATGCGGTCAGTTTAGTTAACTATTGCCCCGAATTTGTCTTGCATCGACCGACTTCCGGACAAAAAGTCGAATTCAGATGTGTAACTTTAGTCTTTATTGATTTAAACTCCGTTTATTAGCAATCGTTTATTAGCAATCGTTTATTAGCAATCGTTTCCTAAATACAGAAAAGGGGCAATTGGAAAACGTGACTTCAGATCAATAAATTTCAAAAGAAAAATACCTAAATGGCTTGGCAAGTATACTTTTTCAAAACAATATCTAATTTTTTGGCATAACCCGCACAACAAACAGGAGCAGTTGAACAGAGCGCCGATCCACAAGCGATATTACGAGTGAAAGCACCGCTAAAAATGTAAAAATGTCTGATACTTTTAATACTTTCGCTTGCTGTAAATACTGTAATTAAAGCCTCTCCCAAATTTGCATAATTTTACTTTTTACAAACTGCTAGGGGGGGGGGGGGGGGGGGGGGGGGGGGGGGGGGGGGGGGGGGGGGGGGGGGGGGGGGGGGGGGGGGGGGGGGGGGGGGGGGGGGGGGGGGGGGGGGGGGGGGGGGGGGGGGGGGGGGGGGGGGGGGGGGGGGGGGGGGGGGGGGGGGGGGGGGGGGGGGGGGGGGGGGGGGAAAGTCTTCAAAATTGATCGCAGATCTAAAGCCTCCTTCAATGGACATCTAGTTGAGCTGGATTGTGACTGCTTGGAACACGCAACCCATGTTAAAATCTTCCAAAATATGTAGAATCGGAATCGCTTCAAATGAAGATGAAGATCACTTGATTCATTGTTTAAAATCAGATGGTTTGATCTCAGGAATGCACATTCTGAAAGATGCTTGCATGGAAAAAGAAATCGACGATCGTGTAGAACCCTTCGAATCGACAAGATTTCAGGGAGATTGATCCAGAAGAAGAAGCCGATAATTTCGTTGACTCCGATGTTTCGATTGACTTTAATGCCTAGTTTAGATCATTTTCAATTTGTTTTTGCTAAATGTTGTTGGTTATTAGCACTTTTTTTTTGCTGTTTATACTGTTTTTTTGAATAAAATTGAAAGAAATAGAAAAAAAAATTAGTTTATCGAACGAATCTATCTGTCAGTTGATTCAATTTTGGTAACTTGAAATTTTTCAAAAGAAAACTAAGCCCCGGGGCTTCAATTACAGTATTTATGGTCAGGTATTATCCATGAGTACTCAAAACTGACCTGCATTTACACCCTGGTGGCATACAGTAACGAGCTTGACTCTGGGTCCCGCACATTCCACAAGTGGCAGAACACGGTGTTTCATTAAACCATGGCTGCCAAGTACCCGTACAAATGGACGGCTAAACAGATCCAACTAAAAAACTAAAAAGCGACAAGTACCGCGGTGAGTCGGCAATATTTTGTTCCATCGTAGGCGACTGCTTGCACTCCAGCACAGCAGATTGTGCCAGCGGGACAACTCGGGTTTCCACACTTTTGCGTCTCAGCCGCTTTACCACTAAGAATTTGATTGGATACGAAGATTTATTGAAACCTACGTGCATGAACATCCGTAGGCCGCAGAGGCACAAGTTCTTGACCTTGTTTGAGTGCCACAAAGTCCGCACGTTGCAGGACATCTGCTCCAGGAACCCCATTCGTTCCAGAGACCAGTTTTATCTTAAAGAACGATAAGTTTCTTCACTTTTTATTATAAATTTTTGATTAAAGATTCCAAACCTGGAGGACAACATGTGGTTTTTGTTGGAGCTGCTGTAGTAGAGCTGGTGCTCAGCTGACAAGTGTACGTCTGCGTACTTGTATCAAGCTTCTTTACATAAGGAGCACAACACTCTGTGTTCGGAGTCTTGCACGGGAAAGGAATCACCTTTACAGTTTTCGTCTTCACACCACTAGAATCATTCTTTTTGAAATCATTGATCGATTGATCGATCGTTGTTATTCGATTAACTTACACGCAAGGACAGCCATAGCTCAACGATAAACAGTTTCGAGCTTGCGCTTGTGTGGGACACATTCCACAAGACAAATTCTTGTACGGTCCACCAGGTTGCAAATTTCCGACATCAACCCATTCACTCCAGATACCTGGAAAAGTTTTTATTGAGTTGTCATTAAGTTTCGAAACCTTTTGTGGGACAACAAGTGTTTGTGCAATTGTCGAAAGATGGATCTTCTACCGTATTCTAAATGAGTTTAATTACGTATGATTTCTGGACTGTAAATCAGGTTTTAAATCATGTTTAGATCAATCAAATGTTTCTAAAACTCACAGTTGGAAGCGGTCCACACGAGTTAATATTGTTCCAAAGACCCGTCGTCTTTCCGGGACAGCAAGAAAGACGAGGAAAATGGCAGACAGCCACATTACAAGCCTCAACTTGAGTCGCAGCTCCCCTAAGATCTCAGATCAATTAAGAATAATTAAAAAGGTTAGACTTACTTGCAAGGGCACCCATCCACAAGAGAACTACAAGTTCTTTTATAAGTGATATTGCCACAAGCACCACAGTAATCCGCACATTCGTTTTGCGCTGTCCACTCGCTCCAGGTTCCACTTGGAGGACAACATTTTGCAGTGGTAGTTGTTGTTGTTGTTGTCGTTGTCGTTGTCGTTGTAGTAGTAGTGGTAGTTGTAGTGGTAGTTGTCGTAGTTGTTGTGGTCGTTGTGGTCGTTGTCGTAGTTGTGGTTGTCGTAGTAGTAGTAGTCGTTGTCGTTGTAGTTGTAGTGGTTGTTGCGGTTGTTGTCGTAGTTGTGGTTGTCGTAGTAGTAGTAGTCGTTGTCGTTGTAGTTGTAGTCGTTGTAGTTGTAGCCGTTGTAGTTGTAGTCGTTGTAGTTGTAGTAGTAGTGGTGGTAGTTGTAGTTGTAGTAGTCGTTGTCGTTGTAGTTGTAGTGGTTGTTGCAGTAGTTGTTGTAGTGGTTGTTGTAGTGGTAGTAGTCGTAGTTGTTGTGGTCGTTGTGGTAGTCGTCGTTGTAGTTGTGGTCATGTAGTTGTGGTCGTTGTAGTTGTAGTCGTGTCGTTGTCGTTGTAGTTGTAGTGGTTGTTGTAGTGGTAGTTGTCGTAGTAGTAGTCGTAGTTGTTGTGGTCGTTGTGGTAGTCGTCGTTGTCGTTGTAGTTGTGGTCGTTGTTGTAGTTGTGGTTGTGGTCGTAGTAGTAGTGGTAGTTGTTGTTGTTGTCGTGGTTGTAGTGGTTGTGGTGGTCGTAGTGGTAGTAGTCGTGGTAGTTTTTGTTGTCGTAGTAGTAGTGGTCGTAGTTGTCGTGGTGGTCGTTGTTGTGGTGGTCTTTGTAGTCGTAGTTGTTGTGGTTGTCGTTGTAGTTGTGCTCGTGGTTGTAGTTGTAACCGGGGTGGTAGCTTAATTAGACCGTTGTAAGGAGTTTACCACTCTTCCATACTTTCACAAGCAAATTCTCCGTTAGAAGGAGCCCATGTTCCATCGGCAGCACATGTGAAAGTGTCAGTCATTGTAAGCGTTACCCCAAGGTCACCATAATGATCACCAGACGGAGTCTAACAAAAGTTAAACTTGTATTGATAAAGCACACTTACAACGGTTGGAGTCGTACCGTCAACGAGATAAGTTGCTCCATAAACCCAATCCTGCCCTTGACATGCCATAGTAACCGTCTAAAGAATGTAGTTAAATATCGGATAAGTACAATAAAGATTGTCTTTCTCACTTTGCATCCACTTCCGTCCGTTCCATATGTGAATAGGGGATCTTCATAGAATATCAATGAATTACATTCGGAAGGATCTGCCAAAATACAAGTTCCAGCAGCAACTGCAGCTCCGCATGAGGCGCATCCACTTTGTCGCTAAAGAATGGAAAATAATTAAAAGTTCTGTAAGGCTTTGGATATATAAGATAGATTCTGTGATGACAATTCTTGACAATGACAATGACGATGACAATTCTGACCTTGACAATTTTGTGATGAGACTCATACTTTTGAGTCAACAAAGCATCAAATGTGTTGTTGATTTTGGGCAAGGACAATTCAGCGATTGAAATACAAAGCAGTAAAGCCAACAGGAGGCATTTCGAGATCATCTAGAGAAATATTTGATTAGAATTTCGCAAAGCAAAAACAATGAAGGGTTCTTATGGGTTATACCATAAGTACCCAATTAAGTTTATTCTTATTTTATTATTATTATTTTATTATTGTTATGTTTATTAGTATGCCTGAATACAAAGTATTCCAGCATCAGAGTTGAATATATTGCCTTTTGATGGCATACTGTAGCAAGAAAGGATACTGGTTATGTTACAGTAGCATTAATGTCTACAGAAAAAGATAAGCGTTAAAAGATTCAATTTCACGTAGCCGTTTGACGATTAAATGTTTCCACAAACCCTTAAATATGGCCGTCATCGGGCAGCTTTATATGGCAGTCATCGGGTTATTACATTTCTACCAATCTACTATTCCATCTCTATGAAAGTTCAACCTTTTTTGCATAGGTACACTCCCTGATCTCTGGACACAAAATCGGAAATCCCATTTATTTGAATATGTGTCAGCTTTGCGGCTCAAAGGAATCTATTTCGGAAATTGTCAGAGTAGGTAAAATGGAACGCTTCTGTTGAAGGAAAGGGGAACACGAAGTACATTTTCTTTGTGAAAACCAATCTGGAATCCTGCTTTCCTGTGCAATGAAGCTAATTCAACAATGTCGCTCAGTTTTGCGTAGTATTCAACCAGCTGAATTTAAGTTTTAGTGCCGTTCTTGACATAAAACTCGACTTCGAAACTCTGGCCAAACTTTTGAGTCTTTTGTAATGGTTTAATGATTCCGGGTTTAAGATTTTCCTTTTTCAAGAAAATCCAGGAATTCTTGGGGAATTCTAAACATCCAAATCGATTCTTTTCCTTTTCATTTAGTTACAATACGCCTACCTTTTCCATTTTTGGTTTTTCGATCCGCTCTTTGGTCGTACACTTTGAATTCAAATTGATATTCACTTTTTTTTCACCCTCCGCCTCCTCAAAACTAAAAATAGAAATATTTGCTCCCTATTTGATTAGAAAATATTGAACTCTGATTTGTGAGTGAAAAGCTGTGGTACATGACTTCCAGCTCTTTATATTATCGTTGATTTCTTTCATTTGAAAATATTTGGTCTTTTGAATAAGCGAAAATGTACAAAAATCTGCCGCATTTACAAATATCTCTTTATATTTTTTCTGTTATTTGCCAAAAATCCTTAATTAGTTTTATCTGGAATTTTCTAGCTCCTTGTAACAAAATATCGGAAATCGGAGCGGAATTTGGAAATTTTACAGCAGAAAATTTTTCCGACAACCGATTGTCTTCGTCCGATTGTCTTCGTCCGATTGTGAGAAAAAGAGCTTTTCGACATCCGATTGTCTTCGTCCGATTGTCTTCGTCCGGTTGTCTTCGTCCGATTGTCTTCGTCCGATTGTCTATTATCTTGAAAGCGATTGTCTTGAAACACACTATTTAAGTTAGATCTCACAATCAATTCTATGGCAAGATGTTCCCCAAATTGGTAAGAGTAATCTTTTAATCCGTTACTTAATATTAGGTTGATGCAAAAAGTCTTTTTCATTTTTTTCGTACTTCCGTTAAAAAGTAACAAATGCACCAATTGAACAACGGTTTATTGCATTCGAAAGGCCAATTATTTTTTTGCAAAATGACATTAAAACGAGTTTAAAATGTCTTATGTCTAGATTTTTTGAGAGCCTGAAGTCGGGTAGCAAAAAGGCGACGGCTCGAGATGCATTTTAGACGCTTTAGCTAAGGAAACCAATCTTGATGTTAATAAATAAAAGATAGAGCACAAAAAGGTAGATATTTTTTCAGATTTTCAGAGAAATTGATTCAGCCAATTTCTTTATAGAGGTTTTTATAGATTTTTATGAAAAACCCGTTTTCACTCTCGAATTTGCTTGAAAGTGAACCCAAATTGAATTAAAAAGATGGGAAATTGAACAATAAACACTTTTCATTTAGAGCAAACTATAGGTTAATTGATGACTTTGTTATTTTTCAAAAGAAGTACGAAAAAAATGAAAAAGACTTTTGCATCAACCTAATATCTTTAGAGATTCCTCTGTGCCGTTATCGGATGTGCGCTAGCAGCACCATATGGAAACGGCAAGGATATACATGGGCATCGAATCGAAACGAATTGATTCGAGTCTTCAAAAACTTCGATTCGATTCGCTTTGATTCGATTCCATTCGCTTTGATTCGATTCGATTCGCTTTGATTCGATTCTAAATCCATGTCTACAAAGTACCAAAGATGAAACACCTTTAGGCAACAGTTATGGCCCGACTCCTTTGGCCCATCAATCCCTGCATCAATCCACCATCCCTTGTGTATTCCAGCGGTATTCCAGCGGGCAGACACGTGAGTAGAATGAGTGCCGCTCAAACAAGGCTTTCTAAAAAGCGCGCAAACCACCGTAGTTCGCATGCTAATTTTAATGGACGCAAATTAAGCAAAAACTTTCGAAGCATGCTTTTGCACATTTTTCCCTCTATTTTAAAGAAATTCTTTCAAAATAGCAATTTTGTAATTTAGATTTGATAGGGAAATATTACAGTTATTCTTTAAAGATAATAAGGAAAATGGCAAGCTCAAAAGATTCGGCAATTATTTATTTTTATAACAAGAAACGTTATTTTAAGAACAACCCATCGCCAATAACGAAACCAAGCTTGCCTTCTGAATTTAAATTGGTTAAATTGGTTAAATTGGTAAACCATATGGTTAAATATAAGGTGAATAATGTTACCCGAGCTAAGTACAATCTTTGCCTGCTAACGTTTAATGTTTCCTAGTTGCCTAGTTTACGACATCTGGCAGATTATCGAAATTTAAAGAGCTTAACTGAATCTAAACTACCCGTAAGTGGTAAGCATGGCAGATGTCGCAGTCCTTTACCACTTACGGGTAGTTTATATTCAGTTAAGCTCTTTAAATTTCGATAATCTGCCAGATGTCGATAATATTTATTAGAAAAAACATCCGAAAAAGTTTTAAACCCTTTTAAACACTCTAGACTAAATGAAATTAAAGATTGAAAAGAAAAATTGTGTAGTAGCGCTTATGTACTGGTTTACTCGAGATATGTGCACTTTAGAACGCCTTCTTTCACCTTTGTTTGACCCATTATTTAAACATAAAATTTTTTGACCAAATTATTTGTTTGAGAGGCACGCACTCTACGCATAAGAATATATACCGTAAAAGCTGTAATAGTAAGCCTCCCTAATAGTGCTAACGAGGGATAACGACAAACCTGACCTGAACACTACGCATGAGAATACATACCGTAAAAGTTGTAATAGTAAGCCTCGCTAATCGTGCTAACCAGGGCTAACGAAAAAATAGTGACCCCCTCTAATAATAGCCCCCGCCTCTCTAATAATAATGCCCCCAGAAAAATTTGCATCTACTTTTGGCTGAGAATTGGATTTTGCTGCAGAATCGGTTTTTGGTGAACGCACAAAAGGTGGGCCCCTAAAGGCCCTGGAATAGACCTCTACAGGGTGTCCGAAAAAAAGTAACTTTGTGTCAAATTTCTAAAAAACTTTAAGTGTTCAAAGTGGTAGGTATGGTGCAAAAATGATTTTTTTTGGCTCGCGAATTTTTGATATTTTCTCATGATTTTTTTTACTATATTATAAGCCTCTATACAAAAAAAATTGAGCCACTATCAATGTGATTCAATTGGAAATTGAATCGCATTGATGGTGGCGCAGACCTACTCAAGGCTTGGCACAAGCAAAACCAAGCCATAGCCCGGCTGTGCTACGCAAACCTTGGTAAACTAGGCAACTAGGAAAGGTTAAACCTTTGTGCTTGTGGATGCTGAAAAGGAAATGATTTGTCACAGCTTAAGAATGGATACACTTGCGGTACATAATGAGCTTTTCAACTTGTATCGTTCGATTTCAGTGCTCAAGAACTGCACCACAACTGAAAAGTTGAGCGAAGGTTTGTTAGAAATATAACATTATTAAAAGTAATTTTATTAAGCACATAAAACTCAGTACTTGGCAGTAACAACATATAACAAATATTTGTTGTAGACTAAAATTTTCACGATCAATGAGGCAATTTGTGAAGGTAGAGTTGAGAAACTAAATTGTTGCATGGTATTTGATGGCAACTAGTCAGCAGACTCAAGAATTTGTAAGCAAAACCAAGCCAGAGCCCAACCAGAAACCGGGCCTGGCTTCTGGAAAGCTCAAAGATGCTCAGGAAAGCTTGGCCAAGCCTTGACCCGAAAAAATAGCCTTTACACAACTAACTACAACTCACTCTTCGACCAAATTGAAAACAAGTGTTGAGGCCATGAAACAAAAGCAATAAAATAAGTATGATATAGCAAGCCGCGTGTCGGCGCTGAGGTAACGCTGAAAGAGATCAAAGATCAAAGATTTGTTGATCAAAGATCAAAGATTTGTTGATCAAAGATCAAAGATTTGTTGATCAAAGATCAAAGATTTGTTGATCAAAGATTTGTTGACAAACCATTCGTCGAAGTATCACCCTCGAAGTGTCATTCTTATAACTCATATCACACTTTGATTTCAATATTGTAGCAGTTAGATTAGTTTCTAGAAATTTGATATAAACAAGAAAAAAAAGAGTTGATACTGGATATTGTTGTCTTTTGCCAAACGTTCGTTATCCTGGCAACATTCCGCACAATAGTCGGTTCATCTGAAAGGAAAGCGTCAAATCTGATAGCTTTGAGTTCAATCAAATGATTCAAAATGGATTTTCAAATCGAATTCTCAATCAAATGTTCAATCAAATGTTCAATCAAATGATTTAAATGAACTTTCACAATGAATTTGAATATGAAAATTACCGTTTGCATCCGATACAGTCGACGGTGTTGAAGTCAATCTCGTGGCTCTCTTCAATCGCGTCGTCGTCATTTTCAAAGACTTTGGCAACTTTCGAAGGTGAAAAAATAAACAAATAAATGCGATAAACATTGAGAATATGCAGAGACTCTGAAAAGAAGTTTAAATTAAAGAATTGAGACTGAAAATAGTATTTGAATGAGGTAACAAACTTGCAAAATCGCGTCAACCGTTTTATAAGTCGTTTGAGGCACTCGAGTGAAGTCATAATTCCAATAATAACCCGGGATATAAAATCGGAAGCCATCATTGACAACAATTGGCATTAAAATGACTAAAGAGTTGATTAAATGAAGAAGAAACTTTCATTTTAATCTTGCCCGTAAGATCTGAGAATCAAGACTAAGCGTTACCTAATGCTGGGATCGATAGAACCACGACGAGCAAATAAACGTGTACTTTTGTGATTCGCCGAAAGAAAAGAGGCCAATTAATAGAAATTACATAGAATATTCCAAGCATTGTGTTTAATATTAAACCACCGTACCAACGATATGTGTCCACAAAAACAACCACTTTGACAAAAATCGAAGCTAAATTAGAATAAGATGGGATTGTGATGACTTCATCTGAGGGATAGCTTTTAGAAAACACTTTAAAGCAAGCCTTCAAAGCAAAGCCTTCAAAGTAACTCCTTCAAAGCAACTCCTTTAAAGCAAGCCTTCAAAGCAACTCCTTCAAAGAACCTTCAAAGCAACTCCTTCAAAGCAACTCCTTCAAAGCAAGCCTTCAAAGCAAATCCTTCAAAGCAAGCCTTCAAAGCAAATCCTTCAAAGCAAATCCTTTAAAGCAAGCCTTCAAAGCAAATCCTTCAAAACCTAAGCCTAGCCTCACTCACCGAAGAACTCATCCTTTTCAAATGAAACAGAGAAATCGTGAACGCTTCTTAATGTTAAATCGACAAAGTCTAATACGATAAGAATTTGAGTAATCTTTATGACAGGACTGAAATGTTTTCTTCTTGATAAGCTAATCGCACAAATGGCTTCGATTATGATAGAGATCGTTGAAGCGAAAAGATCGATCCATTGCAGTGCCACCAATCCCATTTTGAATCAATTTCCGAAAGATTTTCCTCTCGAATCAGGAACTACTTGAAAAGTTTTGACTGAAATTTGAAACTTTCGCAAAATGCTTTTTTACAAATATACTTTTTCCCACCCAGCTAGAATCACTTTTTGTGCGATTGTGGGAAAATATTTGATTTAATGTGAACTCATTGATAATTAGGCATGTATTTTGGGATAAAACCTGTGTTGGTATCAGAGAACAATTGCTGGGAGACAATTGTGTTTTCTTAAATTATTCAAATGTTGAGACTAAACGATTTATTTGGCAAATTCAGCTCAATATCGAGCCAAGATCACATAGAAGATATATTTGTTGTATTCGAGTGCTTTCACAAAGAGGAGAGCCACTTGGATAAAAGTGGAAGAGTAGCTAAATGTTAGATGTTGTATTCGATTTAGATTTTTATCCGATTTAAACTCAAGAATAGTTTTAACAATTGCTGCGTTGGTAAATCCTGTTTTTGACAGTTTTTTATGCAATTTAGAGACATCAATGATAAAACTTAGCACTTAAAACTTTACTTTTCCTTAAAAAGTGGCTAAGTTTGCTAAAAGTTACAGGCTTGTTACAGTGCGGCTATTGCTGTTACAGTTACAGTTACACTTCTTACAGTTACAGTCACGCTTCTTACAGTTACAGTTACGCTTGTTACAGTTACAGTTACAGTTACGCTTCTTACAGTTACAGTTACACTTGTTACAGTTACAGTTACGCTTCTTACAGTTACAGTTACGCTTCTTGCAGTTACAGTTACTCTTGTTACAGTTACAGTTACGCTTCTTACAGTTACAGTTACGCTTCTTGCAGTTACAGTTACACTTGTTACAGTTACAGTGCGGCTATTGGTTCTGATCTTGTTTTTGATCTAGAAAACGATTTACGCATCAAAAAAACATGAGAAAAAGATGATTTACCAACGCAACAATTGTTAAAACTATTGTTAAATCTAAATTGGATAAACTATCGTTTGAAATTTGATTAAAAAAGGGTTTTAAGGGTTTTAAGGGTCGCTAGTTTTAAGATAAACCTTCAGTTAAAGTACTAAAGTGAATAAAACTCGAATTCTGTTTGACTCTGACTAGATTTTGTACGAAAATTGAATAAAATTCTTAGTGAAATGAGGGTTTTGGTGCGGCTGTTGCTTCTGATCTTGTTTTTGATCTAGAAAACGATTTAGGTAAAAAGACGATCTAGGTAAAAAGTTTCAAATCAATTTCAAAATCGGACTCGGCATCGGAATTAAATGGTTTCAAAATTCGAGCTAACATATACTATTAGTTAGCTCAATAGATTGGGTTAAAACAAGCCTCATAGCTCAATAGATTGGGCTATAAACAAGCCATGTCATACTTTTACAAAATCAAAATCTCAAATGAGCTACTTACTCAGTGACTAAATTGAAAATAAGTGTCGGAGTGAAGAAACCAAATGAGTAGAAAATGTAGGCAATCGCTAGTCGAACGTCGGCTGAGAGGGTTTTCTAAAAAGAAAGCTTTATATAAAGAACAACGTTTGTGCTTGCCTTTGATCTATTTACAGTAATTGTTGGAGTTATTTTAGAACCTAAATTTTAAAGGTTAATGAAAAGAAACGAAACAAACTTGAGATATCAATTGATTGTTTTGAATAGGAATTGTTGTTGATAGTTTCGGATATTTCTGAAAGTTGAGCCTGTTTAAGTCCTTCTTTTCTCTCGTTTCAGCATTTACTATATATGTCGTAGCCGATTATGAATGAAATTTTTTTGGCAAATCTTTCTAGTAGAGCAACCCTTTAATGTATGAGGACAATATTATATCATCTTGTAGCTAATTAAGTTCTGCGTCGATTAATACCAAAATTGTGAGTTTAGGTTAAAAATTGCCGGCGCTACAACGTTTCATTCAAAATCGGCTGTATCCCCGTAGCCGATTATGAATGAGTGGGTCTAGGAGCGTCCAATCATCAAGTATTTAGTATCATTCAACGCAGAATCATTGATAATTATGTTCAATTTTTGAAATTAGCAAGATTTGATGAAAAGAAAAAAAAATTAGAGCAAAAAAACTGTTTGTTCAAGAGAAAACTTTGAAGCCCCATAATTTGTGTTCTTTTTATCCAATCTTTCCAATTTCAAAAATTGAACATAATTATCAATGATTCTGCATTGAATGATACCAAATACTTGATGGTTGGACGCTCCTAGACCCACTCATTCATAATCGGCTGAAATTCATAATCGGCTACGGGGATACAGCCGATTTTGAATGAAACGTTGTAGCGCCGGCAATTTTTAACCTAAACTCACAATTTTGGTATTAATCGACGCAGAATTTAATTAGCTACAAGATGATATAATATTGTCCTCATACATTAAAGGGTTGCTCTACTAGAAAGATTTGCCAAAAAATTTCATTCATAATCGGCTACGACATATATAAAAGAGATATCTGTCCGTCTGTCTTTAATAAAAACACTTACCAGTCGAAAACACTGTCACGATTGTCTTTGTTTCGACAACTGTTGTCGACTTTGATACAGCTTTCATCTTTTTTGGCATTTTTCGAATATAGAAAAAGAGACTAACGAAAGCCAAGAGAGTTGAGATCACACAAATGCTCTGAAATAAGAAATTAGACAAAGAAGTGGGTGACAGAAGTTAGATTCTAACAGGCTTTAACTATCGGAGATTTTTATTAAAGATTTCAATCAAATAAATCTGCAGGAACCTGTAATACGTAGGCAAAAGTTTGATAGAGACTTTGCGAGACATTTGACCAATCGTACTGCCAATAGTAACCAGGAATGTGAAACCGAAAGCCGTTCACAATGACAAGCGGTAGAGTCAAGGCTGAATTCAAGTTTAAAACTAATAACACTCACTACTTCTTAGACTATGATAGTTTTAAAATCACACGCCAATACTCGATGGAGCCAATACAAACCTAGTGATGGAGCCGATGCAATAAAGGCCATCAGATAGACGTGAAATGATTTAATTTGTCGAAAAGACATTGGTTTATACATTGAGATTATATAGAGAAGGCCGAGAAACGAGTTTAGAAGAAGTTGAAAGTACCAACGAATGATATCAACGAATACGACTACAGTCACAATTGGTGTGGCTGAAAGCGGGACGATGACGATTGCGCCGAGTGGAATTGTCATTTACCAAAGCCCTCGCTTTGTGCAGTCTGATATAAAAGTCTGTAGCGCTTCAATTGGGCTACACGATGGTATAAAAAACTTTTCGAAAAACTGTTGTTTAGTACAAGAAAAATGGAGAGCAAAGTGAGAGCGAATTGAGGGGAAAATCCAGCCCAATTGAAGGGGTAGATTTTTATATCAGACTGCACAAGGCGAAGGCTTCGGTAAATGACAAGTGTAGCCCAATTGAAGGGCTACATTTTGATACCAGTCTCGCACAAAGCGAAGGTCCTGGCAAATGACAAGTGTAGCCCAATTGAAGGGCTACAATTTGATACCAGTTTCGAACAAAGCGAAGGTTCTAGCAAATGACAAGTGTAGCCCAATTGAAGGGCTACATTTTGATACCAGTCTCGCACAAAGCGAAGGTCCTAGCAAATGACAATTCCATTCAATTCTATTTTCATTTTTTACACAATCTTCATGATTACTTTAGATTTGCATTTGAATGAAACAAGGCTAACATTTTGGTTTTTTCGTGAACTCACGCAAACATTCGACTCCTGTATAAATAGCTGGATAATCGTGCAGCACTTTCAAGAAAAGATCGACGAAATCGACAAAGATCAACATTTGAGTGATTTTGATAACTGGACTGAAAATTCTTCGGCGAGTGAGTGCAAGGAGACAAAATCCCTCGATGAGAATTGTGCAGGAGCTGACAGCGAGATCACCCCATTGCAGAGCGGAGAAGCCCATCGTGAAATTGAGAGACTGAAAATGAAGTAGGTGAGACAAATAACTTGATATCAAATAGATAAGTCTTTCAAAAACATGTTTTAGTTCACAATGAGAGCAAAAGAATGAAAGAATAGTCTCTTCAATTGTAGAAATCGTACGGTAACTGCCAGTTTTTCTGTTTTCTAATATTTTGATTTTCTTCTTATATGAAGTTTTCATCTTGTGACATTCACACGCTTTCGTCTTCAAGAATTCAGGAATTTTTGGCAAATTTGCGTGCGAAACTCAGGGAATGCACTTGTTGAACGATTTCATCGGGAAGTTTTTGTGATGGATTTTCTTTCGCCGAAATATTAGAGCCGGAAAAGCAAAGATTGAAAATTTGGACACGGAAGTCAAGTGTAGTTTTCTAAATTAAATGTTGAAAGGAAAAAAAAAGAAACTTCCTAGGGAAGTGAAAGTTAAATTTAAAAGTTTGCTATGATTTGCTTGGAACTGGATTAGGTAGCAAAGGTTTTTCATGAAGTGAATCTGAATTTCGTCTTGCCAACTCGCCCAAGCCAACAATTTGCCTGTCATTTCTTCAAAAGCCATAACTCTTGTAGCTTGATAATTCCTTTTGCAGCTAAATCTTTTGCTTTTTGCTTATTTAGGTATTTCTACGCTTAAGAAGAACTCACGCTGGCCTTTCAAAATAAGACCCAGATCATGAAATCTTATAAAAATTATCATCAGTGTTCGTTTTATTAAAAGTTTTATTTATTCTTTAATCTTATTCAAATAAAAGTCCCCGAAATATTTATTTTCATAAAATATACGATAGAAAATATAAACAAAACAAAATTCAGCGTAGAAATACCTAAATAAACAAAAAGTAAAAGATTTAGCTGTAAAGGGAATTGAACCCGAGTAAAAAGGTACACGGCTGGTCCTCGATACAAGTTCACTACACTACTGAGGGAAAGTGGCGTGCTCGGGATTTCGCGACTTTCACTCTAACGGCCCGAGCTCCTCGAGGCTACCCCAATCAATTTCCGACCAAGGAACTATATTTTTTAAAAAGTTCAAGCTACAAGACTGTCTAAACAGTTTTTTAAAAAAAAAATTCAAAGAGCTCGAGATTTTTGCATTTTAATGCAAAAATTTCAAAGAAACGGATTTTTAGGCATGAATAATTGATTTTACAAAACTAACGTTATGATTTTCAGAAAGTTGAGGAAATTGGACTAGGCCCCTGAGCAACATGAAGAACGATTGTCCATCTAGCTTTTGAGATTTTCGCGTTTGAAATTTGAGTTTTTCAATTTTTGATCGCGAGAATCTCGAAAACTAAAAGAAAATCGAAAAAATCGACTATTCATGCCTAAAAATCCGTTTCTTTGAAATTTTTGCATTAAAATGCAAAAATCTTTGAATTTTTTTAAAAAACTGTTTAGACAGTCTTGTAGCTTGAACTTTTTAAAAAATATAGTTCCTTGGTCGGAAATTGATTGGGGTAGCCTCGAGGAGCTCGGGCCGTTAGAGTGAAAGTCGCGAAATCCTGGGTACGCCAGAGATCTTTCAGGCGGGTGTGTGGACGCCTCAAATAGACATGCCAAAAGATGTTTTTCCTAGATATCCTGCATTACAGGTCTTGAGGGGAAAAACTAAAAACTGGATCGGATTCCCCGTTCTCTACACCGAAATTCTCTACAAGATGGTCTAGGTCTTGTTTTGAAAGGTCATGCTTCTCCCTAGTAAAACCCAGCCAGCAAGTGCCGTTGATTTTAAAGTCCGATATTGATAAATTTTTCACTTTCAAAAAACTGTAACTTTAGATACTGTATTGTAACACTAGAGTACTGTAGCATTCAAGAAAATCCTCAAAGAGCAGCCTGTCTCCATGAAAACGAGCTGAAGTCAGTTTTGCGAGGTTTTTTTGCTTGATTAGTGCTTATTTAAAGATCGTAAGCTAAAGCTCGTTGCAAGGCTGACACTTTTTTCAACTGGAAGTTTGATTGTACGTTATTCAACTGGAAGTTTGATTGTACGGTATTCAACTGAAATTTTGATTGTACGGGATTCAACTGAAAGTTTGATTGCACGGTATTCAACTAAAAGTCTTAAGTACCACGCACGAAAACTTACTCAAACTGTGTGTATTTTCCTGGAAACTTTTATGTACTTGCAATTTTAGAATGAAAGCCCATCGCGTGACTGTCTAGAGTATGTGTTCATTTGTTTTTTTCGTACCAATTTTGTGCGTCAAATGATTGCAAAAGTCAGCAGATAAGTGATTTTGTGAGAAAATCCCCATTTTGCAACTTATCCTTTTCATCGTTTCTTTCATTTGCGACAATGTTCTTTCAAGCTACAATTGCATATATTCTCTCATATTTTGATGATTGTCTTGGGAAAATTCTTTGCTAACTAACGGGTGGAATTTTGTAGTTTTTGAAGTTGAAATGTGTTGTTTGTGGCGTGAAATTGTTGCAATTATTGCTGGAATGGCGTTTTATTCATTCAAATAAAAAAAAATTGCTAAAAATATTATGCTTTACGGATTCAATACCCGGCCGGAGCACTCTCCTGTCCTTTTCTGAAAGTTTAATTGTCTTTTTCAGACTTTTTATTAGTTGAATAAGTCTTCTAATGTTATTTTGCAAAAAAAATTGGTCTTTCTAATGAAAAAAATCGTAATTCAATGGATAAATTTGTTGGTTTTAAAGAAATTTAAACGAAAAGTAAGAAAAATGGATAATGTTAGCCAAAAAAAAAACCAAAACTTACCGAAAATCGGAATTAGCGTACAGCTGCCCGTCAACTTCTCTAATGGCCGCTGTTGCTTCAGTAAGATTGCTATCTTTCATCATCGTTTGACCTCGGTTTTGTAGAGCTTGAACAAATTCCTACAATAAGCCAATACTAAAGCATCAAAGCTCTCCAACCGGTGGCAACTCAGTCTCATAATATGTGTAATTGGGCTCCAATTGGTTGTGAACTCGAGGAAAATCGACAGCCTCTTTCACCGTTTGATTCAGCCACATTGTGTGAAGAGCGATTGCTACAAAAGTTCTTATTTTTTTTGACAATCGTGGCCTACCAGCTGTTCCTGTAATGATCGTTGATCCGCCAGCTGCACCAACTGCCATCAATCTCTAAAATACTAATTCAAAGATCAACAGTTCAGCTTACATTTGATCCATCATAATCAGCGATCACTAGTGGACACATACTGCTCAACGGCCTCTTCCCTGGACGGATAAAGTTAGCCGGCGATGGCTCAAATCCAAAGTAGTTAGGGTGGCCTAAAAGAGAAGGAGAAGAAAGCTGCTGAAAAAAGAAGAAAGAAAACAAGCCTGGAGAGCTGAAGTCGTCCATTTCATCATTCCAAATAATACCCGTCGATTCAGACATAATCTTGGCTCCAAAGCTGGAAAGAAAGAGTAAGACAGAGCTCGATAGCTAGATAGCTTTGGCTTGTTTAGTTTTGGTCTTGTTTCATGAACAATTTTCAGATTTTGAGTACAAAGTTTATGTTGAAGCTAACAAGGAAAAGCACCGAGTCAATGTTCAACTCAATTATTCATTGTAAATCGGGAAACGGTTTTATTAAAAAAGCAACAAATAAAAGCGGGAACAACAAAGAAACAACAAAAGCTGGAACCTTCTAAAGTATTAGAATCAGTAGATAACTATTGACAAATTTAACATTTCATTTCTGAAAGCTACAGAAAGTGGTGCAGAAGATTCAACTCAATTCTTCATTGCAAATTCGTAAGCAAACGGTTTTTTAAAAAAGGCAAAAAAACTCTCAAAGAAAACCGCGAGTCGGACTCGAACTTGGGGGCGAAAAAGAAAACAGCTTCGGCAGTCAGTCAGCTAAGACTACCCACTAGAACAGCGAGACAGTTATCGGGGAGCGTGTGGCGGCTTCTTAAGGAATTCGAAATTAGTTTACGAAGCCTTCTGCAAAAATTAAAAACAGATTCGAGATTCCTATAAGATGAACTTGGTATGGAGTCTGCTGGCCTTTTGCCAGCTTTGCCAGGCCTTTTGCCTGCCAGCTTTTCTCTTGTAATCTATATTGATTTCCCATGTTGCTTGGAAAGCTTTCAACTCACAAAATATTAATCGTAGAAGTGATTGAGACAGCATTCCCAAGCTTATCAATAACAGATAGATGTGTGGTTCCGTGATCGGGTGGAGGCACAGCATAAGAACCGCCATAGTAAGCATTATCGTGTGCTTTATCCGTTATTCTTGATCTAAAATTGTTTCTCATTCAATTGTTCATTCATTGTGATCATTGTATCATTGATTCATTGATTCATTCCCTTTTCACCTTGCCCAATCAGCCCATTGTCTTGTCGTCAAATTCCTGGCAATTTCCGTTGCATTGGTGACAAATTTCGGATCTCCTAGCCATGTTCGACCGGAGTAGGCGAATTTTGCGGACTAAACTTGTTCAAGCACATTTCAACCAATTATTCAATGAACATCACTCACTTCTATAAATCGATGTAAGAACAAATCAATAGAATCAAAGTCTTCAAGACTATTCTTGTATTGATCCATAATTTGAAGAATTCCAACAGCCACTGCTGCACTGCTTGGCGGTGGAGGACCACAGATTTTTCTCCCAGAAGGCAGGCTAAGAATTTTCTGATTGGAAATATTTCAGTGACTTCTTTTATTAGGTTTTTCGGATATAAACAAGCGTTATTAGGTTGTTCAGATATAAGCTTATTGTTGTAAGAGAAGTTTTTAAAAAATGCCTTTCTGTATTTGAAAGTACGTTATCTTGTGTATATTTGGAATCTTTTTAAACGGATAATTTCTTATTTTTAAGATTTTTTTCTTGCTTTAGATGACCGACTTCAAACATATCAAGTTCGCGTCTGCCTACTTTACGACTTCAGCAATAGATGACCGACTTCAAACATCAAGTTCGCGTCTGCCTACTTTAAGACTTCAGCTTTAGATGACCGGCTTCAAACATCAAGTTCGCGTCTGCCTACTTTAAGACTTCAGCTTTAGATGACCGGCTTCAAACATCAAGTTCGCGTCTGCCTACTTTACGACTTCAAACTGGCCAAAACAGTCGCGGAATCCCATCGAGATTTGGTCAAAGCATTTGGGAATGATGTATTGTCCGAAAGCCGATGCCGAGCATGGTTCCAACGCTTTCGGAACGGTGATGAAAGTCTCGTGGATGATGAACACTCTCGTCGACCTCAAGCGGTAGAAAACGATATTTTGAGGGCTGCAATCGAATCGGATCCATGTCAAACGACGCGTGAACTTGCTCAACAGTTTCTTTGTTCAAATTCTACCATTGATGAGCATCTCCACGCCATTGGAAAGGCGATCAGATGCGGGAAATTGCTTCCTCACGAGTTAAGCAGTGCAAACGCTCGTTTATATCCGAGCAACCTAATAGTTCGATAATTCACGTAATTTCTCACGTTGTCACCATCATTTCCTTTTCCGAATAAACGATGCTTTTATAGTTTCGAAAATCATCTCTCGTCAACAATCCGCCTAAAATTTTTCATATTTTCTTTAACATTCAAATTCTTAAACCATTTTTTTGAAATTCGTCAACCATTGGCTGTGTAAGTTCGTCAGAATCATAAAAGAATTTGATTGGATCACTCTCGGAGGCAATTCTTCGCAATGTCTCAGCGAGTTTTAATCTAGAACTTTTGAACATTAAATGAAATTAAAAATAAATTAAAATTAAATGAAACTTATCAAGTTGAAAGCTTCATTTTCTTTGCAAAAATCATTCTATAAGTTTTCAGAGCTGTAAAATTTCTTCAACCCTTTTAACTTGACCTTTTAACTTGATCCCCAGTCGTGTAGACATCTCCCGTATCCGGATTCACGAATTCTTTCATCGTCGGTTCTTTGGTGATCCAAAATGCGTACTCCTGCAAGGCGATTTGCATGTGAGATGAGACTGGGACACCTTAAATTTGTTGATCGTTTTAAATCTGACACTTTACAAACCATCTGTTAATAGTTGAACGGTTGGCTCGATCAGGCGATTCCAAGGGACCTATAGTTTTATTGATAAACCAGAAAAACCTGAGTAGGTTGGGCATTGCTGTTGCTGTAGAGCAGTCAGTTGCTCGCTTGTCTACAGCCTACAGTACCCGGGTTCAACTTCCGGCTGCATTGTGAATTTTACTTTTAAAAAAAAAGCTAACTATGATTTGCACAACTAGATAGCATTTTAAGCCTAATAAACTAAAAATAATGTAAATCGGCTGACGGGGAGCCGAGCGTACAGAAGCCAGACACTTTCATTTTATATATGTTACGTCCGAATCTGAGGAGACGTCCATCTCCGATCCGGACGTCCGAATCCGAGGAGATTCATTCTCCTCTGAAACGGACGTCCGACTCAGGTCCAGACGTCCGACTCAGATCCGGACGTCCGACTCTGAGGAGATTCATTCTCCTCTGAAACGGACGTCCGATCTTGAGAACAAACAGTTTAAATGCAAATCCAATGTTTTGAACAAAACAAATGAAAAAGGAAGTTAAAATGGAAATTCTCTCAATTTACTTTTTTTTCTTCACAGATAATTTGGTAATATGTGCGGTTTGGCAATTTGGCAAGATGTTTTATTTTTTTTCTTTTATCTATACATTTTAACTATGTTTTTAACTATATGTTTCTTTTTTAGTTTGTTAATGACGGACGTCCATCTCTGAGTCGGACGTCCGTTTCAGAGGAGAATTGCCAAACCGTACATATTACCAAATTAACTATGAAGAAAAAAAGGAAATTAAGAGAATTTCCATTTTAACTTCCTTTTTCATTTGTTTTGTTCAAAAAATTGGATTTGCATTTAAACTATTTGTTCTCAAGATCGGACGTCCGATTCCGAGAAGGATGATCATTCTCCTCAGATTCGGACGTCCGGATCTGAGTCGGACGTCCATCTCTGATTCGGACGTCCGTTTCGGAGGAGAATGAATCTCCTGAGATTCGGACGTCCGGATCGGAGATGGACGTCTCCTCAGATTCGGACGTAACATATATATGTCGTCGCCGTTTACGAAGTTCAGCCGCTAACGAATGAGGGTATTTCCGGGCATCCAATCAAAAAGTCACCCACATAAAAAATGTTCATAATACATATATTTTCTAATAAATTTTTGAAATTAGCTCATTTGGTTCAGTAGAAAATTTTTTTTGAGCCCCCAAAGTTTAGGTTCAAAAATGCCCTAAAATGGCTATAAAAAATTTTCTACTCAGCCAAAAAACTTGCCTAATAGCTCATTTTGTAGCCAATTTGATGTAGTTTCTTAAAGTAAAGCTACATTGAACATTTGTTTTTCAAAGCTAGGAGAAAGAGGGCGAGGAACGACTTCGGTTGAAGCCGGGGAGCCGAGCGTACAGAAGACAGACACTTTCATTTTATATATGGATGTAGTTGTAGAATTAACAATGAATAACCAACTTTCCCACTCCCAAACTGTTCGTAGGCAGTCCAAAGTCCGTGAAGCTCTGATGGGACAGCCACCGCTCTCCAACCTGATGATGAATGAATTCTTTGTAAATTTTTAAACAAGAACTGAAAGCTTGCTAGATTTAGGTCCACACAATACTTATCCATCATTTACCTACTATAGTATTATTGATTGTTTTTAAATCGAGTTTTATCAGCTTAAAGTTACCATATTCACTATCATTCCATTTGCCCACATACATATCCTCAGTAGCCGCAGCTGGCGCCACTTCTCGTGCATCGATTGCAAAGCAGCTTTGAGAAGCGCTAAATATATGTTTAAATTTGGTAATGACTTCGTCAGATTCTTGATTCTGATTAAAATTCAAGATTTGAAAGATTTTTTAAACAGAAAGGTTTTGCTCAGACTAAGACTCAGATGGGCCGCCCACGTAGCCAGAAGAACAGATGACAGATGGACGATACGGATCACAGAGTGGCTACTACGAGACCAGAAGAGGCCCATCGGAAGACCAGCAACGAGGTAGAGCACAAGAGTGACAGAGACGGTCAGAGAAAAGATGGCTAGAGTGCAACCAGCACCAGCACCAGCAAGTCGAAGACTTCGAACCAGGAACAATCAAGCTAGGAAACACTGGATGACAATAGCAAGGGATGGAGAAATGTGGATGCAGGTTGTGATCTGCGCAAATAGGAACACCTGAGTGCGAAAACAGATCAAAAAAAAAAAGGTTTTGCTTCATAAAGTACATGGTGCGAAAAGCGCTGAGATAAGACTGGATGCTGACTCGCAGACAGAGATAGCTAGTTTCAAATGAGAAATGGGTAAAACCAACATTGCGAATCAATAAAATGCCTAACCTCTGGTAAATTGTCATAAAATGTCCACCGCCGATGCCACTCGAATGCGCATCGGTGGCTCCGAGACAGAAAAGGGCCGCCACTCCAGCATCAACTGCGTTTCCACCAGCCAACAAAACATTTCTATAGAAATTTTCTGTTTCTGTTTCTTTCCCATCACTAGATACCTTAAAAATCTGGTACTTTAACAAGTTTTTTTAAAAAATCGGCTACCTTATACAGCGATTCAGCAATCAACTTTAACATTCGTTTTTTCTTCTTTTTTCAAGTCTTGCTATTACTTTTTTTCTTTTTAATAAATAAATTCTGATTGTATTGATGATAGTTTTGTTTAGTGGAATTCAAGAAAATGCTATTTTTTTTCTGTATTTGTGGTCTTTTTCAACACTCGTCGAACAAAAAAAGATCGCCTCCTGACTAGACATAAGAAAGTTCCAGCTCGAACCTAATTCCACCTGTGTTTTCTCAACCGTTTCTTGGCCGATTGCTCTGAGATTTTGTCTATAATTTGAAAATGTCGATTTCTATCTGTAGACAAAATTTCAGAGTAATCGGCCAAGAATCGGCCAAGAAAACGAAGGTGGAACTAGGTTCGAGTTCGAGTTTTCTCATGTCTAATACAGAAATATCTTTTTGAATACATATTCAGAAGAGCTACTGGAAAGAAACAGGTTTTTTTAGCATTTGTTGGTGAGAATGGAAAACCGCCTATTCTTTACCACAAAAACCTCAGCTTTGTTCAAAAAATCTATACATAAACATAAAAATAAAGATCAACACTAAAGGAAAACATCAAATCGTTGTATAACCCGCTTTTCTTATAGTAGTTATAGGTAAGATTCTTAGTAGTTTCTTATAGTTAAGATACTCGATTTAAGGTATCTAGTAATAGTAAAGAGCTATTTTAAGCTGTTAGAGCTGTTAGATATTGTTCAAAGACAATCAAATATTTCGTTAATCTGAAAAGCAAACCTGCCGACTTCTGAACAAATCTGGTTATCAGCCGCTACCGCCGCTTTTACATATTTCCCCATGGGAGCCAAAGAGGGAGCTGGCCAGACAGGCATTTTTGGTGTTGACGAACATTCCGAAAACTCATATTTTAGCAATTTTCGACAAGCTTACTTTAGTTAAATACAAAATCAAGAATGTAATCGTTCCAGCCAGTCCTAAAACGCTCAACAATGCGAGTCCAAAGCTGAATACGCGCGGATTTCTCTCCTCAACGATGCGAGCCTTTTTCGGGGATTTGACAGAAATTACAGATTGAGTTGGGCTTCTCGAATATTCATCGCCGTCTCGATAGTGAACGACTTGATCGACTGGACGCTGCATTTTGTTCTTTGAGCGCGGTGGCCGAGATTGGAATGGAATACGCTTATCTCAAAGCAATTCCAGCTAAAATCTCTACTGATTTCTTGCGTTTTCTCTTGCAGAAAACACTGTTTGATCGTAAAGAAAAGGGGGTTTCCACTGAGATTTGTTTATAGGCAATTTTATTTTTATTCTTATTTTATTTCATTTTCACTGAGATTCTATAAGTTTAAAGGAAAAAACGAACTCTGCCATGAGATGAACATATGAACTTGTAAGCCAGCTTTAGTGCGTTTACAATGCTGATAAGCAGCTAATTTTAACCCCATTCAACTCGTCTTTCCAAGCTCTACCGCATATCGAGATTCCACCGCGATCTCAAACCGGTTCCTTGTGAGATTTTATAGGTTTAAAGGAAAAAACGAACTCTGCCGTGATATGAACATTTCATTTTTCAGATCTCTCCAAATTTATTTATAATTAAACACCGAAAAATCACTGTGATAGATACTTCGAAGGTATTTCATCGTTTTCGGATTTTGTTTAATCGCTCGCAAGAGTTTCCGTTTTTTCCCATTATCCCGATTCGCGTGACTCGTTTTCGATCTCTTCAAATGTGCTAATGCCTGAAAAGTTTACGAATATCATCCATTTATCATTTTTTAAGTATTTCACCTGTTCCGTGACCACCTTTGGTACACCAGCTTCTCGGAAAACCTTCCTCAATTCTTTTTTTCAACTTTTCAGTGTTACTTGTGTATCGAATCAAATGGTAACGACGTGGATTTTGCTGCAAATCACAGAACCTAAAGAATATTGACTTTATTTAAAAGAAATATCGTTTGCAAAGTGTAAAACCGACCAGCTTTGTGGCTGTACATGATAATAGATTTCGTGGAAAGCTTTTTGTGAAATTTGTGGTGGCTTGGTTTTCCATAACATCATTTGATGGACATCTTTTGCGAATTGATCAATCCCGACACCACCACAGTCGTGTTGATAGCTAAAATGTTTTAGAATTGTTGAAGAGCAGAGAATTATCCTTAGAAAATGATTTCGAGACGTTTTCATGTCAAATTTAAATCTCTGTCGCAAATTTTAAATGCTAATTTTTGCGCGACGACGCATTCTAATTGACGTCGCCGCCATTTGGGGGTAGTCGATGGGAGCGGCGCGTCGTCGTTTCTTTTTCATTTTCCAATCATTTTTTGTCAGATGAATTGAAATTACTGTTGTACGCGATAAATTTTGTGTTTCTCTTTGAAATGAGAAAGAAAAAGAGAATCTATTTCCATTTGCGAGCCAAGTGGAGAATCCGGAAATTTTCGTAGCCGGACCACAATGAAGGCCAAAACTAATTGTAAGATGGTTTGGGGAGTTGAATGAAAACAACGAAAGCAAAGTTCGGATCTTTACGGTTAACGGCGGGGGTGCGATTGTCGGCGGCGGCCAATTTTTTGGCCAACTTGCAGCTCATTTTTAAGCACCTTAAACTCATCAGATCAGAAAGTTTTAATAAGATTTAGATAGCTTAAAACGTCAACTTTCAGAAACTATTTGTTTCCTCAAAAGTTATTAATAAAAGCCTATCTAAAGTCGGGCTGCAAGTTGGTCAAAAACTTGGCCCCCGCCGATAATCGCTACCGTTAACCGTAAAGATCCCAAAACTCATCTCTTGGACCGTTCCAAAACTGAAGAAGAATTGTTTGTTGTTTAAGTATTGAATTAAGGTGAATTAAGACCACGGATTTGAATAAAACAATATTTTGATGGTCAAAATATTTTAAGTACTTGTGGAGTTAGGAGGATTAATTTTTTTTCTCAAATATGGTTTTTCTGGGGGTAATTTTGGGCGTCGAATCCGAAAAACACAACGAAAAGTTGGGGTTTTGAATTTTAAGCCCTTAAAATGGGGATTAAATAGAGATTTTTAGAGATTAAAACTCAAAACCCGAACTTCTCGTGTTTCTCGGGTTCTACACCCCAAATTACTCTAGAAAAATTATATTTCAGAGAAAATAGCTCTTCCCAACTCCACAAGTATCGTATTTTATCAACTTTCAAACCAACCCGCACAAATATCCATACAATGAGATAAAACGGTCAATCGGATGCCGAATAATGGCAAAATTCGTCGATTTCGCTTTCCACGTCGCTTTCTTCCGCTGCGGATACCAATCTTTATTTTGACAGACACTAAAAAGGGAAAAAGCGTTCAAAATTGTCCAACATTTCACACTTGTTATCCTTGTTGAAACTTTTCCCATATTCGGGCCGAAATTTGACTCCTCGATAGTGCCGATAAACGTCACAAAGTATCTGTCGCATCAGTGTCGACATCCCCTTTGGCGTTTTGCAATAATGAATCCCCATTTTGTTCCAATTCTATAAGCTTTTATAAAAGATTCGTCTAAAAACTATTCTATTTGGTCAATTCAAAGCCAAGCCAAGCCAAATCTATTCGATTTAGCTTGGCTTTGATCTTTCGCTTTGTCTCAGGTCAAATGTTCTCAAAATTCACAATATCTGCATCTTGTTGTGCATGTCGATACGGTACATTGTCTATCGGAAAGATGGAATCCCAATCCCAACCTGAAATTCGAGAATTTAAAATTAAAAACACGAAATGTACCTGAATTCACCAGTGAGATCAAAGTAAAGAATATAGAAAAAGAGATCCAATTTGTCATTGTCCGAGAATAGTTGCTTTGGTGTTTGGTGAGTTAAAAAGCTCTGAAATCTAATGTGGAAGCTATTTATATGGACAGAGATGTGGATAGGATAAGATTTAGTTTACGGTAGTTTTTGAAAATCGCCAGGTTTTTGAGTAGCAAGGTACGAGAGAGGAACTCCTACTAGTTTTTCAAGTCATTCTCGAAATCCAAAAGCTTTATATAACCAAATGACCGGCATACATAAATGTGTTTGGTCAAACAATTTTAATAAGCAGCTGTGACATAGAATGGTAATATAACAAGAAATATTCAAGGATATCGGGAAAAAGAATGGACAACAATGCACTGTTTCTGTCTTTGTTTCACTTGACGAGATCCCGCTTTGGCAGTGATTGAGAACAGAGAAAAGGACAACAACCGGATGAAGAAAGAAATCGAATGTCCGACTTTGACAGTTCTTTTTCCTTTCAATAGTCATTCGTGGATTTATATGAGATAGAATGGCTATCACTGTGTTTTGAGTTCGAAAAGACTCGTTTGAGAGTGAAGGGTGAAGTTAGATCGATAATGGCACAATTGACAATGACATCTGGAATCTCGTCAACGATAATGAGCTGGAGTTTCTTTTAACTTATATAGAATTGTCATTTGTACTTATTCCTGAGTTATTAGCCCAGCTAATACCCTAAAGTCTCGAGTATAAGTTCATCCGAGTATAAGTTCTGCCTTAATTTACATTTAAAGGGCTCTGATGGAAGCTCGAAGCGGTCAAATTTTCGAGGAAATTTGGAACGAACGCGGCTGCGATCGAATTTGAAGTCGCCGAACAGATGATTAACCGCTGGAAACAGGCTGAGCCGGCACTGATGAGTTCACCAAAAAATAATCGAGCTTTCCGAGGATTGAGGGCAAAATGGCCGGATGTGGAGAAAGATCTGAAGGCATGGGTTCTGGAGAGGCGATCAAAACAACGAGCTGTAAATGAGCTGTAAAAGCAAAAAATTTATGCTGCAGCGGGGTTCGATACACCGCACCGGAGACAGCCGTCAATTTGCATGCGAAAACCAAACAGAACTTATACTCGCGACTTTAGGGTAACTAAAAAATTAGAACAAATGACTAGCCCAGCTAATAACTCAGCTTTCATATTTACAAAAGAAAAACTTTTGTAAACAGCCGTGATTCTAGAGTTTGTTCATTTTAAAGCAAGATTTGGTACAAAGTTTATTTCAAAACAAAATTTGGTACATTATTACATTCAAATTTTATTGATATCAATGTGAAATTGCTTTGAGCTTTGTTTACTTATTTCAGTGTTTCCATTTGTTGGTACAGAGTACTTCTGCGTTGAAGAAACTATATTCAAAAGTCGTTTCCCTCTACAAAAGATTAGATTCATGAAAGCATCCCTGAAATCAGTTTCATCTTAAGCTTAGGTTCAACTTTTACAGGTTTATCTCTACCTGTAGCATTTGATGAAGTAAATCATGACTAAAGGCTCTAGAATCGGATCGATCATGATCAAAATGCACATTGGCTCAAGGTCGAAAAAGACGCCGAACATTGCGGAGAAGTTGATGATTGTGAGTGGGATGTAGTTGCAGAAAAGGGGCACAATTAACTGAAACTTTAAGAATTACGAATCGAATGACTAAAGATAAATTGTTGATTCAGGAAATCATTTCCAGCAGTTCCAGCAGTACATTTTGCCGCATACTGCTTTCGTATCTCAAACTTCTCTTTTGCTTATCGTTATCTTCAAATTTAAACAAAATTTGCTAGATCTTTTAAACTGTTCTTTAAACTGTCCTTTAAATCCTAATTGCATTTTGATTCCCAAGAGGTTTGAAAAGCTCATTTTTTTTATTTTAAGATCAAGAGCAAAGAAATGAATTGAAGATTATTTTATTATTACCTGAACCAAAAGAGCCTTGAAAAGCTCCTTTTGAAGAAATTTCGTTTTCGAGCTGATTGAAGCATTGGAGATCAAGAATTTGTAGATATGAAAACCACAGTAAATTATGATCATCCAAGTAATGAAAAGGATGAAAATGAGAGTGCCAGTTCCCATGTAACCCTGCCAGAGACGAGGGTTCTTTGATGGCTAAAATTTTGGGGGAACTTGGAAGAATGGAATGGAAGAGTTTACGTTTTCATTACTACTGTAAGAATACTGTAACGAGGAATGGAAACAAGAAAAGAACAAGAAAAGAACAGAAACAAGAACAAGAACAAGAACAAGAACGAGAGCAAGAGCAAGAAATGGAAACGTAACGGAACAAGAAACTGAAACTTTACAGTATCTTTACGGTTGATTTACATGATTCACCTGCTTACACCTTACCTCAAAACTCATTCCCAGGCATGGGAAGTCAGAGAGATTCTTTTGAAATTTCTCATTGAAGACTTTTGCCATCTCTCCAAAAACTTCATCTGGAACCTCACCAAGGTTGAAGTGAGCGTTCAGTGTCCATGCAGAGCTAAAGTTTCGATCCTTTTCACTAGAACTAACTAGGAAAGCTATTGAAAACCTATTTTTGCATGTACAATTAATGGTATAAACAGTTCGGGTCTTCTAGTAAACAGTACAGCTTCGGAAATTTCTTGAAATTTTCAACTACGTAGTCACAAAATTCTTTGGTCTTTCTGACAACAACAAAATTCTTTGGTCTTTGGTCTAATTCTTTAAAATTTCTCAATTTTATACATAACCAGCCAAAAAAAACCCCTTAGCAGCGAGTTTTTCTAGAGGTTCTTTGCATCGTTGTGGTAAGGAGTAGTAAGGAGCGTCTTTCTCTATAGCCCTACAGTCATAGTCAGGAGCGTCTTTCTCTACAGCCCTACAGTCGTAGTAAGGAGCGTCTTTCTCTACAGTCCTCACAACCCGGGTTTGCCGATTATTCGACACCAAATTTAAATCTGGTATAGGGGGGTGGAACAAAGTGTTTTTATTAAAATAATTTTTTTTGGGGGTGTTTTTTTTTTATTTTTTTTTTTAGGGGGGGGGGTTTTTTTTTTTTTTATTTTTTTTTTAAATAAAAAAAATTTTTTTAAATTATATTTAATTTTAAATTAAATAAAAAAAAAAAAAAAAATAATATTTATTAAAAAAATATTAATTTTATTTTTATTAAAAAAAAAAAAATAAAAATTTATAAAAAAAAAAATATATATAAAAAGGGGGGTTTTTTTGGTTTTTTTTTAGATCTAAACAATCAACCTTTTGTATTGCTAATTTTCGTGTAGAGTATTTAGCCCGTTTACTGAATATCTTTAACGTTGTTTGCTTTATTTTGTTTTTATTTAATTGTTTGTTGCCAGATTACCAATTTCGCGTCTTTTTTCATTCATACGAAGGAGATAAACTTCTTTTAAATCGAATAAAACTATTGTTTTCAAGTTGATTGGTCAGATTGCACATCAATTTGGGAAAAAGTTTGTCGATTTCGATCAGAAATCACGATGAATTAAGGAGAAAGCATCTCCGCCCGGATAAAAGATTGGAGAGGAAACAGTCCTCGTACAAACCAATTTTATTCAGGATACCGGGTTCAACCTCCCGTAGTGCCACACCAAATTGACTTTTTAAATTTCTATATTTAATTTCTATCTTTAATTTCTATATTTAATATTTAATATATAGTAGATTAACGAATCAAAAGTTTTTCCGCTTTAGTTTTTCCGCTATCTCGTTTGAACGTTTCCTTTCCTCTTCAAAAAGTTCAACACATCAAAGCTAAGCTACTTTAGCTAGAAACCTATCTTTTTGCCGATTTCACTCTCGAATTTGCTTGAAAGTAAACGAAAATTGACTTAAAAAGATGGGAAATTGAGTTTCCCTTCTTTTTTTCTATTTCCCGTTACCGACATTTTCTCATTGCCAACAATACAACAATTAATCAAAAAGTAAGAAATACCGACATATTGGACTCGATCAAATCCCAAGTGGATTCCCCGTTTTCTTACCTAAATCCAATATACGCTACAGAGCAATAAATGATGATTTTTGATAGAGACATCTTATTGAAGATCGAATCTCTAAAAATAACTTTATTTTTTAGTTTTTTAAACCCTTTCATGATCAACAATCGACAGTAATTAGTAAATAGACAATTACTGAAAATAGACTTCTCGCCTTTGAACTCTAGATTTGAAAAATTTTCATAAAAAAGACTTGAAAATTTTTGTGTACTTGTTTGAGCAATTTTAGTGCACAATAGAGAAACTTTTGTTAATATTAGGTTAGTGAATGGCTTTTCGTTCCGTCTAAAAACAACAAATTCATCAATTAAACTACAGTTTGTTTCATTAGAAATGCTAAACATTTTTCTGCAAAAGAACATTAAAACGAGTTTCAAATGTCTTATGTCTGGTGTCTGATGTCTGTTATGTCTGTCCTATGCCTGTTATGTCTGCCTTATCTGTCCTATGTCTGTTATGTCTGTCCTATGCCTGTTAGGTCTGTCCTATGCCTGTTATGTCTGTCCTATGCCTGTTATGTCTATCTTATGTCTGTTATGTCTGTCCTATGTCTGTTATGTCTGTCTTATGTCTGTTATGTCTGTCTTATTTCAAATGTCTGGATTTTTTTTGAAGCTTTGAAGTCGGAAGACGGCTCGATGATGCAACTTAGATACTTTAGCTAAGCTACTTTAGCTAGAAACCTATCTTTTTGCCGATTTGACTCTCGAATTTGTTTGAAAGTAAACGAAAATTGACTTAAAAAGATGGGAAATTGAACAATAAACACTATTTAGAGAAAACTTAGAGAAAACTATAGGTTAATTAGTGGAATTTGTTATTTTTCAACGGAAGTACGAAACTTTCTGAAACGAAAAGACTTGACAGCCTAGTTTGCCAGCTTTAAAAGATACCCAGAAAAGAATAAAGTTTGTCAATTGTAATTCAATTACAGTAAGATTTCTTATTCTATAAAACCCTTACCATTTCTATTTTTTTTAATAGAAAACATAAAGGACAGACATAACAGACATAAGACATACATAACAGGCATAGCCTAACAGGAACATTCCTTTCCTATTCACTTCTTCCACAATCACAATGTCTTCAATCTTCAACCAAACCAAACCAAAACTCACTGGCAAGCTACTGTATACCGAAAGACAAATTGAAACATCATTAATACAATCGCTTGACAGAATAAACTGCAATAGATCAAGAGAAGTCCGTAGTTTAAAGCTTTTGATTGAAAGATTGGCGATAGAGTTGTCAAAATGAAGGTTTGACCAGCTCCTGTTGTTGTCTAGAAAGATGTAGAATTTAAAAAGCAACAGATTTTTTTCTAGCCTTTCTCAATTTACTTACTGGAACGATGAGAAAATCGATAGTCACATACAAGATATCGAAAGCCGAGAAACAAAACAGAAGATATGAATATTTCCCAATGACAGGATGAGTTTTCTTCATGATGAAGTAGAGCATCAAGAAATTCAAGAACACAGCCAACAGACACTCGAATGAATGAGTGATTCGGACGAATTGACGGGAGAACATTCTGTAATGTAAATCCAGTAAATCCGGAGGATAAAAGCGGATCTATTGGGTTGTCCAGTTATGAATGCGCGTTTTTAATATTTTGCAAATTTCTCAAGATATCGAACAGATGTACAGTACTGGACAATGAAATATCATATTTGAAAAAAAGATCGTCACTTTCTCGCGTCTGTACCTCCCTTGTCTTTGAGCTTAAACTATTAGTGTTATACATTTTCTGAAAGCTCTTTTCCAGGGCTACACAATGGTAATATTAATATTTAGAAATACGGTAAACAAACAAACACCAAACATCAAACGGTAAAGACAATGGAGTTACAGACGCGCGAAAGTGACGATCTTTTTTCAAATATGATATTTCGTTGTCCAGTAGTGTATCTGAGTGTTATATATCATTCGAAAGCTGAAGATCTCCTCTACATTTTGGAATAAAAAAGTTTTTTAGAATTCATTCAACTTTTTGGGAAATTGACTGCACAAAGGGAGAGGTCGCTTTCGAAAAAAAAACTCATTCCAGCTTAGCTATTCCTCAAGTTTTATGGTGTAAAATAACCGCCCAGAAAAGAAAAGAAAAGAAAAGTGAAGATGCTCTGAAATTGGTATATTCTTAAAAAAGTTGTATTGATATATCTATTGGCCAAACATCAAACGGTTAACTCAATTTGAGAGGAGCCAAAGCTTCATCCAAAGGCACCCTTCCATTTTTTGGTCACATCTTCTTCTGTGCAGTCAATTTGCCCAAAAGCTGAACAAATTCAAAAACTTTTTAGATTAAAATGTAGAGGAGATCTTCAGCTTTCGAATAATACTCATATATATCTTTTTCTTGATCTTGATCTTTCTTGATCCGATTTTGGTACCATTCAATGAGGAATTACAATGCTCAGTCAATGATACCAAAATTGGGCTGATCGAATGTAAACTAACGGTTTGGCTACGGTACTTTTCTCAAATAGGTCCTTTTTAGAAAACGTATTACTCGAGAGGAACACACTCTACATTCAACATTCTGTAATGCTAAGCTCTGTCAATCAAGGTTTTGGTCATAAGGAAATTTTGACAAAAAAACCTCATGAGAAAGCTCTTACTATCAAAAAAAAAACTCTAAAATATTTAAAACTTCCTCTTTCTTTTGCGAAATATTAGATTAGCAACTTGAAAGTTCGTACACTTTTTTGTAATTTCCATAAAACATATTTAATACACCAATTGAATTAGACTTCTCGAAATAAAAGTTATATATTATCTAATTTAAGAAATGCTTAAGGAACTTTGGGTAACTTTTGAAACAGATTTGAGCAGAAATTCAAGTTTTTTTTCTGAAAATTCTTCAAATGGAACTATTACAAAAGCGATTGATTATATCTAGTTGATTGATTGATTATATCTAAAATTTGGCTACTTATCTAGCTTGTTATGCTCTCTTTTTTTATTAGCACCAAAATGGGTTTATGCGGAGGAAAGTGCTCAAATCGGTCCAACGAGTTTTCATCATTTTTTGGCTCCTCAACTTCTTTTCTTCCTGCCCCCTAAAAACCTACAAAAGTGAAGCTTTTCTAAATATGTCAAAAGCCTGTTTTAGAGAATAAATGGGGCTTTTTATTGGTTTAAAACTGTAGATTGTAGAAAGGTAAATGCGTAAAACTATCTTGCGTAAAACTTTGTCTTTTCAATTTATTTCAAACGAGAATAAGAGGCAAGAAAGCTTTCGTTCTCTGTGCGTGTACATAAACGCGCGCTTTCGGGCACATACCCCTGCATGGGGTCATAAAAAGGAGGTGGGATTTTCAACAATTACCCACGATGATTTTATTGTCATTTCCGTTTGAGTGCGGCGTCTCACTTTGATTTTAAGAGCTTTCTGAGGGGGACTTTTTTACTTTAAAAACTTTCATGCTTATTTCTGCTTCGTGAATCATCTTTTGCCTGATTGTGGTGTCTGAAAAAAGTACGACAAACAAAGCAATATGTTCTGCAAAAAAACTAAACTTAATCCACATTAAAGAAGTTGGAGAAAAATAATGAAAATTGACGAAAAATGGAAGAAAAAACAATAAAAATGGCGAAAATAAATTTTTGAGTGGATTACGGTATTAGTGCATTTTAGTGCGCTAAACCAAATTGCTGTTTCGGAAAAAGCACGAAAGTTTTTAAAGTAAAAAAGTGCCTCTCAGAAAGCTCTTAACATCAAGGGGAGACGCCGCTCTCAAAGAAACCGCGATAGCATCATCGTGGGTATTATTACAATAATCCGATCTCCTTTTTATGACCCCATGGGTGTGTGCCAGAAAGCGCGCGTTTATGTGCATACACAGAGAACGAAAGCTTACTTGCCTTTTATTCTCATTTGAAAAAACAAAGTTCTACGCAAGATGATCTAATAATTATGGATTTTAAAACCGTTGAAAAAAAAAATCAGCATTTCTTTTGATTTATTTGTCTATTTCCTTTGATTTATTTGTCTATTTATTTTTAAAGCTATTTATTTGTTTTTATATTTTTGTTATCTGAAAGGGTTCAAGTGCAAAAGGGTATTTGATTGTATTTTTAATTTTTTAACTGAGCAACTTCGAATAACTTTTCCAATCTTCAATAGACAAGAAAGGTTATAGTCCTTTCAGCTAAAAGAATAACAACAAAGATCAATCAAGAATTCGAAAATGACAGAAAAAGAAAGGTACCGTATCTCTACTCAAATTAAAAAGATTCTTTTCTCCAAATGTAAAACTAATCACGTGTTTTTGTGTTATCAAAAATATTTAGTTTTATCTCTTGGAAAAGCGTTAATTTGTGATCTCAAAGCCATCAAGGGAAATGTTGCTGAAGTTCGAGCTTTAAAGAATTTAAAAAAGGCGACTTTTTGAGTCTTGGAAGATTAATTGCGTCTTTTATACTGGAGGATTCAATTTGACCGACAAATTGTCTCTCGCGACAGGAAAAAGACTTTGCCCACTTTGTAATTGTTTTGAGTTAAAAACTCAAAGTTCATGCGGGAATCTTCTTCGAATTTTGCACTAGAGAATATGCAAGTACAAGAAGAACACAAAAATACTCTCCATAACAAAGAACAATAATAACATCACTATCTAATTGTTAGTAATTGTACTTATAATATTTTGCATGACTGTACACTTAAATAAAAACGAAAGAAATGGAGAGAATGATGCATTGGGAGATTGATGATAAAATCAAACAATCAAAGTTCAAATCTTGTTGAAGCTAAATTGCTATTCAGTACAAAAAGCATATAAAAACGATTTCCAGACTCTTATAGTTGAGCAATTATTAATTACCAGCCACTAATTGAGTTCACTCAAGAAGAAAGTGATCTCATATTTCCGAACAATGAGCACTTTGTGATCCACAGTTTATCAATTTTACAAACCTTGGCTTTAATGTGGTACAAACAATACACAAGCAGAGCCCCTAAATATAGGAAAGAAAAAACCCGAAAAAAAGCACTAATCTAGTAACCGGGACCGAACTCCCGAACCCCCCGACCCGGATACAAGGCTCTTAGCCAGTCGGCCATGAGACAGATGGTGCCAGCGGGGGATGAGAGTTATAAGACAGACATGATGTGGCCCTATGCGTCTTTCTGTGTGTCCGTCTATCTAGGCCATAACTCGCCAACGATACCTCGGATCGAGCTGAAACTTTGACATCAAACAGTCAACTTTTTATTATCTTTAATATGACCAATTGGTTTTTTGATCCCGTCAACTGTTTTCTTGAAAATGCAAATTGCGACCCTTTTTGGGTACTTCTTTCTTTGAGCCCCTGTATAAAATCCCAGAAATGAGCTTTAAAAAAGGTTTTTGGCTCAAAAAAGAGCCCAGATTCTCTAGATTAAAAGTATAATGTTAGTTTTTAAAAATGATTATATTTTTGAATTTTAAAATTCAAAAAACTGAGCGTGACTCTGAGAAGAAATGTTCTGTAGGGGTGGCCGAGTGGTCTAAGGCGCCGGCTACCAAGTTATCATGGAGGCGAGTTCGATTCCTCTAGCCGCCCATTTTTTTGCATTTTTTGGATTTCTTTCAAACCCTATCAGTCTTTTCTCTATATCTGACACGTTTGGATTGAAAATACAATTTAAAATAGAGAAAAACCGTGGGATTTCTGAGAAAACCTTGTGAGTGAGTTGAGAAAAAGTTGAACTCAGGAAGAAATAACTTTTCTGGATCAAACTTTTGTCACGTTTCCCATAGTAAAATCAAATTGTACAATTCGGCTAAAGAAAATATTCTGTAGCCTCGAAGAATCGCGATTCTGTAGCCTCTGTAGCAATTCTGTAGAAAATATTCTGTAGCCTTGAAGTTGGATTGGAGTTTAAAGTTGGATTTCTAAATTGAACGGGTACAGAAAAACTTTTGATAGTTGAGACTGTGGTTTTTGTGTTTGAATGTAATGCAAAAAAAGGTCTGCAATAGTAAATGAGCCACAGTCGATTTATCACAATCGATTTTGAGCTTCAGCGACCATTCTTTGTAAACTTTCAGTGTAATTCTGATGTTAAATAGCAAAAACTAGATTTATTCCTGCAAAAACGATTAATTTCTTTTGATATTGACTTGAATTGATTCAGGATTCGTGTCTTCATAAGGCTTTGATCCTTTTGTAGCTGATGTCTTTGAAGTCTTTGTTGATCCCAATGGATTGACTGATCGAAGAGACCATTCACATTTCAAGAAACTCATCAAAGACTCACTAAAGTTATTTAAACATTTCGAACTATCATTTCTAACATTTAAACAATTTCTAACTATTGAACTTCTCAATTTAATGTGTTTTGTCGTTGCTTTTATTGCTTTTCTTATCAAATTGATAGTCAAAAGTAGACTTCGGAAAACAAAACTTAACCAAAACCAAAACAGACCAAAACCAAAACCAAAACAGACCAAAGCCAAAACCAAAATAAACCAAAACCAAAACCAAAACTAACCAAAACTCGCCAATATCTCGCGATTGGGAGGAGCTAGCGAAAATCTGTTTGCAGATTTGAAATCAGCGTCCAAAAATCTATCCAATAGGCTATTTTTTGTTTCGAAATTTCGAGGTCGTGTTTTGGTCCTTTTTTCGGCCGCGAGATTTTGGGGAGTGAGAGAAAGTGAAAGGCAAATTTGCATTTTACAATTTTAAATTTACATGTTAATTTATATGCAAATTGAGTTTCGGTTTGTTTTGGTGTTTTGGTTTTGGTCTGTTTTGGTTTTGGTTTTGGTTTTGTTTGCCGAACTCTAGTCAAAAGTATTTTAGTTGTTTTCAATTCTCAATTTGAATGAATTAATGAATTTAAAGTTCATAATGAATTAATGAATTTAAAAAGCTGATTTCAAAAACTCTCACCGATAGCTGCGAATGAAATAAATGATGGCCAAGGGTTCCAAAATTGGATCGATCATCATAAGGGCACACATTGGTTCGAGATCAATCGAGAACCCAAAAATCGCCGAATAGTTGATGAGTGTAAGGGGTAAATAATTGCAAATTAAAGGAATGAACATCTGAAACAATGAGTGAGCATTTCCCTTGGTACTGTAGTTCAAAGCATACTTGAATCATCAATGCTTTGAAGAGCTCTTTCTGGAGATGCTTTGTTTTCCTGCTATTTGCTTCGTTAGTTGATAGGTATTTGTAGACTTTGTAACCACAATAGATGATGACAGTCCATGTAGAGAACAAAAGGATCATTAGGACAAGATGGCCCAGGTATAGTTTCCATTGAGAGACGCCAAGAGACGGCTGAATATTCTTTGCTTATTATTGCGAGTTAATCTGGCTAATCTGCGGTATTTCTTTGCTATTTCTGTATCACTACAGTATTGTGTTGAATCGACAATCAAGATCTATTTCATTGTTTGCTAGAGTGTATCCTTTTCTGTCTTGTCCTACTGTAGTTGCGGCGACATTTCGGCTATGTAAGGCGGCCTTTCGGCTATATAAGATGGCCTTTCGGCTATATAAGACAGCCTTTTAGCTATATAAGACAGCCTTTCGGCTATATAAGACGACCTTTCGGCTATATAAGACAGCCTTTCAGCTATATAAGACGACCTTTCGGCTATATAAGGCGCCCTTTTTCTTCATTTGTAACCCTTTTTTATTCATTTTCCACTAAAGTGAATTATTTGTATCGATAGAATTTCGTTCTTTTAATCGCATTTAAGACACACAACTTCTCAAGCAGCAAGCTTAAATACAAGTACAAATCTAGAAACCCATTTACTTGAATCATCCTACAGATCCCGTATTTCTTTTCAAATTTAAAACTTTCAAATCCTTTCCCAAATTCACCTCAAAACTTTCTCCCATACAGCTGAAATCGGAGAGATTTTCTTGAAATTTCTCATAGAAAACCCTGGCCATTTCATTGAATGTCGGCTCTTGATAGATGAAAGAATTGTCCAAGTAGAAATGGAGATCGAACACCCAGATGAGACTAAATCTTGCTATAGCTTGTTCACTTTTTCAAAACTCGTTTCGATTTTCGATTTTTCAGCAGTTTTCAGCAGTTTTTGAGCTTTCTCATTTGAGTAAGAAGTTCTAAACTGACACTAATACTTCCGAAATTTCTCATTAGATCTTGGATAAGCCTTTGATCTTCCACCTCATTACAAAAGTGAATGATGTTCCCCATTTTGTTCAAAACTCATCAAAATTCGAGCTATAACTTTTTCCTTTCATTTCATAGTTTCTGACTTTTCAAAAAACATCTTTTTTTTCATTTTTTCTAAAATTAGAAACTCAATTCGCTTTTCTTTTCAAATTTTTCTTTAATTAGGCTTTGTAAGGCTTTTTTGGTTCTTGAAATGATGAAAATGATCTCAAGTTTCTCTAGAACAAATACCGTAAATACTGTAATAGTACCCCACCCCCATAATGACGGTGCGGAGTGTTGCGTAGCCTAGTTTTGGACGAGTTTTTCTTGACACTGGTTTATGCTACAATGCGCGCTTAGGTATCAAAAAATAGCTGAAATTCAGGGCTATTTTTTGATACCAAAGACGAATTTTTTGAAAGGACGGGCGCTTTGAAAAAAATGAAATACTAAAAAACTTTTGCGACTACGCGACTGTACGAGGGGGGTGGGGTACTATTACAGTATTTACGGTAGCTTGATTTGAAAATATGAAAAGATTACCTAAAGACTAAATAGATGAGAACAGAAAAGGAGATGATTGTCCAAGTGGGGATCTTCTTGAGGCGAGTGTCTCTGAAATCGATGATAAAACATTTGTGATACTTTATAATGAATGTGAGGGTTGATGGGTTACTGTATTTAGTCGATAAACTCTTAAATAAGTAAAGTACAGTAAAGCACAAAGCACAGTAAAGTAAGTAAAGTACAAAATAAGTCAAGTCGAAAAATCATCCCCTAGCCAATAAGCCTTAGCTCTTAGCCAATAAGCTACACACGAGAGAAGAAAGGGCAGCAGTGGCCTAGAGGGTAGTGTGCCGGACTGCAGAACCTATACTGCCTCTTGCTTGGGTTCGACCCCCGCCACCGATGAGCTTTGCGGTTTTTGAAAAACAGACAAATACCTTTTAACCTTTTTAAGCCTATTACAGTCCTGGACCCTAGGAGAACTTATTAATCACTAATAAAACAAAATAGCAAAAGTTGCTAGTAAGCCAGCTTTCTGTAATCCCCACTTCGCGAAAACCCACCCGCTTGCCGCAAAATAGCGAAAAATAAATTGAAACATCAAGAGAACAATCAATTGACAGAAAAGACCACAATAGACGAGCAGCAAGATGTAATTGACGAGTTTCGACGAAAAAATTGGAGCATTTGAAACAATCAGAAATGTTCGTCCGGAGACCATTGTTGTCTAAACAGTTGTCACTTTGTTGTCTAAACAGTTGTCAATTCAAAAGCCTCACCGGTGCAATCAGAAAATCCACAGTAACATAAACGAGATTGAAAACCGAGAAACATATCAAAAGATACGCATATCTGCCGATCGTTTTCGTCATTTTTCGACAAATCAACACCAAGAGAAGCACATTTAAAAGCACCGCCACCACGAATTCGATCGAATGCAATTGTCGCAAAAGATCCAAGCTTGCCATTTATCTAAACAATGAGCAATTCGAAAAGTAAATGAAGCAAAAATTGCAACATTTTCAAGTGGGAATTGAAAATATTCATTAAAAAAACTTCATTAGGTAGAAATCTAATTTAATAGTTGAAAATAATGTTTCACAAGCTTGTTCACCGAAATTTCAATTCCCTCGAAATGTGAACAGTAAACCTAAATTTTTTTTTAATTAGGCAGCTAAGCACAATGTTACAAAAGCTCAAAGAACAAAGAACAAAGAAAAACAAAGGACTAGACGATCTGAGCTATAAGAATCTATAATTTTTTATCGTAAAACTGTTTCACTAATACAAACAGCTGTTTTTAAAGGTGATCAGCAAGAAATTGGCTAGAATCCAAGCAAAAACCATACAAATAAGTTCAAAACAAGAAGAAAATAACGTATTCTCTCTAATAGTAGTGCACCCTAAGCATCGCCTAAATTCCTCGAAATCTTGAGAACCGCTAATCAGAACCTATCGATGTGGGGTCGGAAAATGTAGCTGACGATGAGATCTAGTGGGTGATTAGAGTGTTGAGCTTCTGCAAAAGCTTGGAAGCCATAAAATAGTCACCAACTCGGCTCGGCGAAATTAGAGAAAATACTTATTCGGCACTACGGTAAATGTTAGCCTAAAATGGCTTAAGTTTAGAGCCTATGTACTCTAAAGGGGTTCAGCGTTTTGAATATCTTTAGATAGCTTCGAAGCTAAGGTGTGCTTAAATAAGCCGAAACCATAGGTTAATGTCAGACAAAGCTTGGATTTTTGCCTAAGTTGCCTAAATTCCTCGAAATCTCAAAAGCCGCTTATCAGAATCTATCGATGTGGGGTCGGAAAATGTAGCTGACGATGAGATCTAGTGGGGGATTTGAGTGTTGAGCTTCTGCAGAAAGCTTGGAAGTCGTAAATAGTCATCAACTCGGCACGCCGGGGTGCACTACTATTAGAGAAAATACGGTAAACGTTTATTGCATAATCTTTGAAATTAAAAGGGAAACTAGTCTAATGAGTTTTTCCTCACAACTAACAACTTTATAATGCAACTTTTTAATGATCAGACTCATTGAAGTTAAACGTTTTAAAATGCCAAAGAATCCAAGTTGATCCGATCAAAATGAGAATTTTCTGTAGCTTCTCAAGAATGAGACTTCTCAAGAAAATCCGACTGTATCTTGATCGGAAGTCAAGGCTGGGAAAATCCCATGGAGTATAAAAAATCGTCTTGAAAAACCAGTCTGCTCAACAAAAAAACTCACACGTTACTCATGAATAGTACAATCTTTCTTGAGTTCCTGAAGTAAAACCGATTAGCAACTGAATAACTAGAATCCCATACAAAGAAAATCAGTTGTAGAAAGAACTAAACTAAAGAAAGAAATAAACTAAAGAAAGAACTAAGCTAAAGAAAGAACCAAACTCTATTCAATAGATCTTTTTATAACAAAAACTTCTCTAATCAACAAACTATATCAACAGATTTATCAACAAATAAACCTTTTTGTACTGATTGTTCTCAGAAATTAAAGAAATCAAATCAAATCTTTTAAAAAAAAAACAGAAAGGGTCAGCTTGTACGCGCGTATATCTCAAAGATCTTGATTTGACGTTGCCTTGAAAATTCCTTTTTTTGGGTTTCCAGAAAATTGTTTCTCTTGGGAGTTAGGTACATTAAATAGTTCTTTGAATGATCTCTCGAGACACTGTAGACATAAAAACATTGTTAATTGACTTCTTTTTCCAGAATGTGCAATTAAAAATCTCAAATTTTGTGAACAACAAACGGTGTTCGAATTATGACGAAGGAAGAATAAAATGAGAGATTTCAATTTCTTAGACATAGAACTAGAGAAAGAATAGACATTACTAACTGTTTAGAAATAGAAATGGGAATTTTTTTACAGCTACAGGAATTATAAAGGAGCTATAAAAGAAATTTAAAGGAACTATAATGGAACTATAAAGGAGCTATGAAAGAAAAAGCTCAGCCCAAGACTGGACTAGACTCTCGATTACGAATGGCAAAGCTATTAAAACAACATTATTTACTTAAAAAGCAGATACTATTTAAATTACAGCTTAAATTAAAGTAGGTGACATAGTAGAGAACATTTTCTTTTACATATTTTATTTTATTTCATTTTATAGCCTTTTTCGAAGTAACCTTGAAGAAAAATTCTAATTTTTTCTTTAAAATTTGTAAAATTAACATAAAAGGAAATTGGCTGAACAGATTGTTCTGAAAATTTGGCTATATACCTAACTTTTTATGCTCTATCTTTTATCTATTGACATGAAAATTGGTTTCTTTAGACGAAAGTGTCCAAATCGTATGAAATTGCGATTTTTGATTACTCTGCTTCTCGGCCTCTCGCAAACCCCAAAAAGAAAGGATTTTTAGAAATTCTAAAAAGCTATTCGATGGAGGATTGATAGAAATTCTTGATAGAATAAACCGTAAGTCAATCGGTGAATTAGGGAGTTTTAAATTGAACCATGAGAAATAGCGACATTTCATACTCACAGACATTTCCTACTTACAGACCGAATAGTTCACCGGGCCTGTATCTTTCTACAGTTTACCCTAAAGATTTTAATGACTAAATTGCTAAACTAAACAATCCAAAAAGGGTCATAGAAAAGCGAGCTATCAAAAAATTTCAAAATGAAAGATAAAGTGAGACCTACAGTGCTCCTTTTGAGTTCTCGAATGAATGTGTGTCCTTATGATGATCGATCCTGGCCATTATTGATTTCATTCGCAGCTATCGGTGTTTTTGAAAACAGCGTTTTACAATTCATTGATTCATTTTTTTTTCTCTTTGGTTCGCGATTGCTACAAATGCTAAAAAGTGCCTCTCAGAAAACTGCTAAAATCATTGGGAGACGCCGCCCAAAAACCGATGGTCCACAACATAATCATCGAGGAAACCATTTAAAATCCGATCTGCTTTTTATGATCCCATGCAGAAGCATATGCCAGAAAGCGCGCCTTTATGGGCGCACACAGAAAACTTTCTTGTCTGAATAGCTCAATAGTAAAAGAAGTACAGGGACAAAGACAAAGTTTGTTGGGATAAAGTTTTGAAGGGTTATCGAGTAATTGTGATTACGTGTTTGGATTACTTGGATTACTATAACTAATTAGCTACTGGATTACTGTAGCTGAATCTTTTAAAAAACACTCTCGTCTAGAGGAAACAATGTATCTATTAGATCTTGAACTTTTCATTGTATGGCTATTTCCTTTCTTTGCCGTGGCTGTTTCCTTTCTTTGACGTGATTAAAGTGAACTCTGAGAATATTTTTCTCATCATTTTAACGATTTATTGAAAGGAACAGTGATTTTTGTTTCAATTTCATTTAAATCCCGAGAGGTCAAAGAAAAATTGAAACTCTCAAGGAATTGGGATCCTTTTGGATACTTTTGGATACTTTTGGCCATCAATTAATTGATGCCAACAAACTCAACTCCATAATTCATTTAAATTCTTTAGTCTTTCAGTGCAAGGAAAGCTCGATCTCATGGGAATTTTGAATAAATTACTAGAATAAAAAGTTTCATTTTTCCTTTGAAAACGGTTCACATTTTTTCCATAATCGGCTTTTGTGATGGAAAATGGAAATTTCAAAAAATGACAGAGGTTATCAGATCAAAGCTGGGTTTTAAGTAAAAAGCAGTTTTACTAGTTTTACTATAACTTTTCAGTCTACTACAATTTCTTTACATTTTTATTAACAATTTATTCAAACTGTATAGAAGACACCTTAGCAGTAGCACAATACTTTCCAGTAGCACAGTACTTTCCAGTAGCACAATACTTTCCAGTAGCACAGCACTTTCCAGTAGCACAATACTTTCCAGTAGCACAATACTTTCCAATTCCTCTAGCACAATACTTTCCAATTCTTTTGTAAAAACAAAGCTCAACATAGCAGGAAAGGTTTATTTTTGTTTAAGCAGAAGATCCCAAGGAAAAAGAGATCTCAAGAACTACAAGAACTACTAATTTCCAACTTTTTCCTAATCTTCTTTTACTATTTTGATGGCAGACCAAAAAAAAGCGGCTCCAGTGAGTTCTTCAGTTCAGAAATGCTCACCGAGATTGATTCAAACAAAGAATGAAAAGGGAAAATGGCCGTTTATCAGTCTAGAAGAAAAGAAGGAAAAGAAAAAGGCTGTTGGCATAAAAGCTTAAAGAAAAAGAGATCTCAGGACAGAAACGAGTCAAAAAAAGGCAAAGAGCTTCTTTTTTTTTCTCACATGGCACTGGTCACTCTCAGCTTTCCCCCATTTTTTCCATCTCTTCCCCTTTCCTATTTCTATTTTAAAGTATTGGCTTCCTTATTTTAGCCTCTATTCTGCAAATAGACATTTGAATTTTACATCTTTAAGCTAAAATCAAAGACTAAACTCAAAGTTTAAAATCCTTCTTCGAATTTTTGAGCTCTTTCTTTTTAATCAAAAAATATTCTTTAAATTCTTTAAATTCTTTGAACTATTATCAAAAAGCATCAACAATTCTTGATTCTTTTTTTCCTTTCCTGAGAAAACAATATTGATTGATATTGTTTCTAATTCCTGATAAAACAATATTGATCAACAATTCCTGAGAAAACAATATTGATCAAAATGATTTCTTTGTGAAATGGCACGTTTTTTGACAGAGAAAAGAATGCCTGGAAGAATTCTATTGTCAAAAATAATCCATTTATATCGTTCATTTGTACGTTTTTGTATGTAATAGTAATCATTATTTACCGGTTTTATTTTCGTTTTTATTTTCAATATTTCAATGGTATATTTCAAGTTTAGATTTGACTTGCTTGCGGTAAAAACCTGGCGAAAATGACGAGTAAAGAAAGGTCAATGTTACGAAATATTCTCGCTTTTTGGTGGGTTGAAATTTTAGGATACGAGATGAGTTGTAAAATAAAGAATACCGTATTTTCTCTAATAGTAGTGCACCCAGAGCATCGCCTAAATCGAGATATCTCGAGCTTGATTGCTTGATATCTCGAGAACCGCTTATCAGAACCTATCGATGTGGGGTCGGAAAATGTAGCTGACAATGAGATCTTGACAAGGATTAGAGTGTTGAGCTTCTGCAAAAGCTTGGAAACAGTAAAATGGTCACCAACTCGGCACGGCGGGAGAAAATACGGTAGTCGGTTTTCCGGCTTTAAGATTAGTTGTAAAATTTCCGATTACCGTATTCTCTCTAATATTAGGGTGGTGCAAAAGAAACTGCCGATTTGACGGTAAATTAAAAAAAAAGATGGCGTTCGATGGTGACATGATCACAATGGAATATCTCGAGCAGATTGGCATGGATTGATTGGCAGATTGGCAGATTGGCAAGATCTCGAGCACATTGACATGGATTGGCCTGAATAACGTCCCTCAGCTTGGCTTCGTTCACGACTTCTGGCCTCGAACCGTGCTCGTAATCTTCCAAAGTCTCGTCTCCCTCTCGGAATCGTCGAAACCAAGTCTGAGACTGACTGAGAGACAAACTGCCATCTCCGAAAGCAGCACAGAGAGAACGATGCGATTCGGCAGCAGACTTTCCAATTTTCAAGTTAAACAGCAATGCTGCTTGTAGCACAAACTTTTGCTCGACTAACGATGATCTAAATAAAAAATATAAGCATTTTAAAATAAAATAAACAACAACCAAAAAATTCAAATGTCAAAATAAATAGAAAACAAATATGCGAACAAAACATAAAAAAAATAATGCCGTTAGCAACGCTCGTTTCTGATAAATGAGAGCTGATACCCATCGGCAGTTTCTTTTACGCCACCCTAATAGTAGTGCACCCTGAGCGTCACCTAAATTCCTCGAAATCTCGAAAAGCGCTTATCAGAACCTATCGATGTGGGGTCGGAAAATGTAGCTGACGATGAGATCTAGTGGGAAATTAGAGTGTTGAGCTTCTGCAAAAGCTTGGAAACCGTAAAATAGTCATCAACTCGGCTCGCCGAGGTGCACTACTATTAGAGAAAATACGGTATATTCTTTAAATATCGATAGAGATATATTAAGTTGGCAATAAATTCTTTGCACAGTTTTGAACTGGAATTTCTTAAAAACGAATCACTAATTCAAGAACACTTTGTTCTATCATTTACAAGTCGACTTCAAGAAATTACTGGACAAAAAAATGAGTGCAGCTTCCGTAAAATATTTGAAACGTTAAAAAATTAGATGGAATTTGCTTTAATCGTAAATCTTCTCTGCTTTAAGTACTTCATTTTAGGTTTTGAATGGAATCCATTACCTATCCATTACCTATCCATTATCTATCCATCACCTATCCATTACCTATCCATTACCTATCCATTACCTATCCATTACCTATCCATTACCTATCCATTACCTATTAACCTATTAAAACTTGTTTAAAAGCTTGACTTAAAAAGTGACCAAGTTACTTTAGCTGAAGTAGTTCTTTTGAAATATAATTAAGTTTATCAAAAAAATTTGGGAAGAATTGATGGCTTGGTTTTTGAGAAATCATTGTGCAAACTTTCTTGCTAATCTACTAGTTAAGTTATATTGTAACTTGTACTGTAAAGCTGTAAAGCTGTAAAGTAAAGTGTAAAATAAAACGGGAAACGGATAAAGTATTGACTGGAGAGCTATTCTTCAAAAGGAAGATATAAAATAAAGCTGATATATTTCAATAGTCAATATTTCATTCAAAAACAACTCTTTCATAGCCATGCCACTTTAGGATCTTTGGAATGTGCAACAATTATGGTTATGTGATCATGTTGAGTGCGGCAGAGGATATCATTCATAAGAAAAATCATGATATTGGAGATTTGTCAACAAATGTCACTTGCATTGTAAGTTGCACTAGGTTATCGGAAATTCAAACGCCCCTTTTCCCATCAGCAATCTGACTTTAAGCTCAAATATCTTGGTGTTGAGCTATTCAATTTAAATCTTCTTGTTATCATCTGATCCGCAAAGTCTTTCTCTATCTCTTCTCTTTTACAAAAACTATTTAAATTGAAAAGCCGAACACCAAGATATTTGAGCTTAATGTTGGATTGCTGAAGTTGAATTGTGAATGACAAAAGAGGTGGTGTCTTTCGATTGTCCCACAATCTGCAGAGTACCTAAAATTCATTGATCCAAGACAACATTTAGCCAGAGATCACATCTCGTGCTTGTCATGGACGAGCTTCTACGGGAGCTGTTCTTTTAGCCGATATCCTTCCATCACTTGTGGTCAAAGCTGTGATCCCATTCTTCATGCACAGAATACCATATGGGTAAGATAATGAAACATAAAAACCGTTTCACCACATCCCAAATGTTTCAGCTTCCGTCATTTCATTGTCGTTGGTCTTCAACTAGCCTCCTATTTAGTGGTCGCTTATGCAACGAGCTTTGAGATGGCGATTTTGGGTGAGGAAAAGCCGTTGAGCATTTCTAGTTAGAATCTTGGTTTAAATTATATATTATAAACTAACCGTAGGTGCTCGATTTCAGGAGTTGGTTTGGCTTCATTTGGATCAGGAATCGGAGAGACTACCTATCTTTCTCTTTCCTCTCATTTCCCACCCTCTACAATCGCCGCCTGGTCATCGGGAACTGGAGGAGCTGGGGTTATTGGTTTGTTTATAAAAGAATTTCAGAGGAAAACGAAGTTTGATGAGTCGTTTCTCTAATTGGTATTTCCAGGCTCATTCTCGTACGCTTTCTTGACCGAACCTCATCTTGGAGGCCTATCACCGAAAAATGCTCTCTTGGTGATGCTGGTAAGTTGTAGTTGAAGAGTTGGATGAAACAAAGTGATCAGTGAAACAAAAATTGTTTGCAGATAATCCCTGTCGCATTCGCTGTAGCCTATTGGATCGTTCTACGATTTCCGACCACCGTTTATTCTCCAAAATGCTCACCAAATTCGTGGATTGTTCCAGCGGTGGGTTTTGGTTGATAAAATCTAAACTTATTACTATTAGTAACTTCATACAACTACTACTCCTTGTTTTTAAATCTTTCTTGCTTTCAGGGCTATGATGGAACCTCAGAGAAAAAGAATGGAGCAAAGGATCCGATCACCGGAGAACCACTTCTAGGTTGGTTGATTTTGGTTTTGATTAGTCTAGATGTGACGTCCATAATTGACTCTATTTAATAACGGATTTTCGTTTTTCAATCTCAGACGAATCTCAGACAATTCATTAATAATATACAATACTTTATGAAGCTTTAGAAACAACAGAAAAAGTCCATCGTGTGCCACAGAGAGTTTTGAGCTTCTCGGAGAAAATCTCATTGATAAAACCGTTATTGAAATTGATGATTCCACTGATTTTCGTTTATTATGGAGAGTACTTGATAAATCAAGGATTGGCAAGTGCTCACTAGTCAGAAATTCACTATTTTCAGCTTTAGACTCAATTAATCTACTTTGATTGTAAAAGAGGATTCAATTTGACGAAGAGTAGTCAATATCGATGGTATCAGGTAGAAATATGCCAAAAGTACTGTATTGTATTAAAAGCACTATAAGAATAGTATTTACATGACACAAAATTCAATAAAAACTAGGTTCTCTACCAAGTCGGTGTCTTCATCTCAAGGTCATCGGTGAAATTCTTAGAGTTGCCGCTTGGTGTCCTCTACTTGTTGCCTATTTTGCAAGTAAGCAATTATTTCGATTTACAAATAAACTAACTAGTCTTTTGAACTTCTATCTGCTAGAGTCTATCAAAATATTAGCTATTAGCTGGATAGACCTGGATAGACCTGGATAGACCTGGATAGAGCTGGGTAATTTCGTTTTAGATGGGCAACGCCGTCTTCTTCTACTTCGAGGCGCGATACGCTTTCTTGCCACACATTTGGATAGCTTTCGCTCTCATTTTAATTGAAGGTCTTTATGGTGGATCGAGTTATGTAAATACGTTCAATTGGGTACACAAAAATGTAAGTATTCTCTAGTATTTTTCAACAAAAATATGAAAGAACAAAAAACATTTATGAATCTATTGGGTTAGTGAATTGAATCATGATATCATGATAGATCAAAGGAGATCAAAACTGGTGATGAGTTGCGGTAATGGGATTGGGGTTCTCTGTACCGCATTCCTCACAGACTTTCTTAAGCTTTAGCTTATCCACTAATACATCTTCTGAATCTTTTTTTCTTTATTCTATACAATTGAAGTTTTTGTACGATAAGGCTCATAGTTTTTTTCTTTTCTTTTCTAAAAGATGAATAATTTGGAAAAGTTACCGTAATTTTCTTTCAGTTTTTGTTTGATCGCAATGAATCGATGATCAAAATGGTGATTTGATTATCAATCGCGAAGCAGTTGAAGCTAGGATTTACCCCATTAAATGGGACAAAAACTGAATGAAAATTATGGTAGTGTTCTAGATTACTTAACTTTTAGTATTGGGTTGGTGAATTGAAAACTGCCGGCTATTGTCATATGTGACAGTTTGAGCACTTTCTTCAAAAGAAACCCATTTTGGTGTCAATGGAAAAGTTGTAGAGAATCAAAAATCAAGCTTATATCCAAATTTTCAGAACGATTCAAAAACTGGTTTTCAAGAAATGCCAAATGTTACGAATTTTCACAAAACTTGGATTTTAAGCGAAACTACTAAGTGTATCTTTTTGGAAATTTGGCTATAAGCCTCATTTTTGATTCTCTACAACTTTTCTATTGACACCAAAATGGGTTTCTTTTGAAGAAAGTGCTCAAATGCTCAAACTGGGACATCTCCAGTCCTCCATTTTTGAGTCTCACACTTGTCTCACACACAAACCAAAATCCTACCACGAAAGAGGAATCCGCAAATTGCCTGTAAAAGGGGCAGAAGTCGTCAATAATAATGGAAATTATTTGGAATCAATTGATGGTTTTACGTTGAATAAATTTTAGTTCAAAGTTCGTCATTTTTCAACTCACCAACCCAATAATAGCAATGATTCTAGATTGCACCAGATGTGAAAGAGTATTCTCTTTCAATCACATCAATGTCCGATTCGTTTGGAATCGTTTGTGCTGCTTTTTCGGGAATTGTGGTGAGTTATAAAGAACAAATGATCCAAATGAGTTTGAAAAACTTTTTTTGCTATCTTTATAGTTCGATTGAGCTGATTTTTGATATTACTTGGATACAAGAGAAAAGAAAACTAATTGAAACTAATTAAGCTAAAGATAAGCTAAGCTAAGCTAAGCTAAAGATGAGCTAAGCTTTCATTTCCATGTAGTGTAAGAATACGAATTTGACTTTAATGTAAAGTCCGTGTCAGTAAAGTCAGTTAATCGGTGACATAAAAAGTCCTTTAGGTGCACAACTTCATTTGCGATCAGCTCACTTAACGTTCATCAATCAAAAAATAGTTTTTTTTTGAATAAATATTTATTTAAAGCTATCGAAGTTTAAAGTTTAATATTTTTATTTTTTATAATACCAATTTTCACATTTTAAACTTTTACAGGGGTGCCTTATTTATGATTGTTGTATCACGTCACTTTTTTATATCACATTCAAAGTTTATTAAGGATCTTTTTGTAGGTTTACAGGGAAAAAAAAGAGGGGGAGTGTGGTAGAGGGTAGAGAGATGTCCACCTAGTCCCCCCCTAGGGGGCCCCCACGTGGTTGGTCCCCCCTTTTTTTTTTAGTCCTTGGGGCGGGGGGCGACGTTCTTTTTTTCCCCTTCTCCCCTCCCCGGGTGGGGGGGGGGTTAAATTTTAAAGCTTTAAAAAGATCAATTAAAGCTTCAGACTTTCAATTAAAGCTTTAAACTGTTCTTTTTCAATGACCAACAACAACAAAGTCTGTACCAAAAAGATTTTCGAAAAAGATAGACGTATTTTTATTGTATTTTTGCAATCAAAGCTATGAATTATTAAGTAAATTATTGTTTTTGCACCTTTCAAATGAATTCTGCTTGACGGAATCGTGAGAACTAATAATTGAACGTTTTCTCTTCCCTCCCCTTCTCTCAGCCTCCCCCTCTCATTTTTCTGTTTTGAACCAAAGAAATTACTTTCCAAATTTGATTAGTTGATGTGGAATTGGCATTTAAGCTTTATCTGAGCTTTATCTAAGCTTTATCTCAGCTTTATCAAGCTTGATCTAAGCTTTATCTAAGCTTTATCAAGCTTGATCTAAGCTTTATCTAAGCTTTATCTAAGCTCTATCTAAGCTCTATCTCAGCTTTATCTAAGCTTTATCTAAGCTTTATCTGAGCTTTATCTAAGCTTTATCTAAGCTTTATCTGAGCTTTATCTAAGCTTTATCTAAGCTTTATCTGAGCTTTAACAAAATTTCCTTATGCTTTACTACCCGATCTTGAACGAAACGTGGAGCCTTTTAACGGCGATTTTCTATGATGGAGTTTTCTTGATGGTAAGCTTCTTGAAATCAATCAATCAATCAATTAGATTATTCAGCTTTATATAATCAAATAGTTAAATATGTGATTAGAAAAGTTTTCGTTGAACAAATATTGTAATATTTGTAAAGTATTTGTAAAGTAGTACTCCAAAAACAGTTTTCAGACAATTTGACTCAAGAAAAGCCCAAATTCAGTGCCTTCATTGATTCTATTTTTGACTTTAGGATTGTATACTGTAGTCAAAAGAGTCAAAAGAGTCAATATTTTAATTTTATAGTCAAAAGAGTTTAATTTTGACATATAATTACTTGTCTAATTAGAAATCACTGCTTTACTGTTAGAAATTAAAAGTTTAGCAATTAATCTACGGTTTTCTTCAAATAGAAGACGTTTCTTATACAATTTTTTATCTTTTTACGCCAATTTGAGCCGTTTTCATGAAAATCTAAGCGCATAAACTCGTTTTGCAAATAAAAGCGAATAAAAAGGAATTGACTGAACAGATTGTTCTAAAAATTTGGCTATGGATCTAACTTTTTATGTTCTATCTTTTATCTATTGACATCAAAATAGGTTTCTTTAGACGAAAGTGTCTAAATCGCTTAATCAGGCGGTTGCCGCAACGGAACAACTAACGAGGGGGGCTTTCTAGCTGGATTTTTTGAGGCCGAGACCATGACGCTGTGGCGCAGTCGGCAGCACGTTTGTCTACAACGCGGACGATCCGGGTTCGACTCACCGTATCGGCATTTTGAATTTTGTTCAAAAAACCAACTGAAAAACTAACGAGGGGGGGGGGCTTTGGAGCTAGATTTTTTGGGGACGCTGTTTTGGGGAGCAATGACGCTGTGGCGCAGTCGACAGCACGTTTGTCTACAATACACACGATCTGGGTTCGACTCGCCGTATTGCCGCCGGACTTTGAATTTTGTTCAAAATAGCTTTTTAAATGAAGTGTTCAAAGACTTATATGACTTATATGAAGTGTTCAAAGACAATATTAGAATTATTTCCAAACATTCAAATCTAATATTATTAATTCCAAACATTCAAATCTAATATTATTAATCCCAAACATTCAAACGGAACCCACTCATTCGTTCAGAAAGATCGCGAGACTTCAAGCATTGCCAAAGCTATCTGTATCACCGAATATTCAATTCATTTGAGCACTTTTCTCATCAATCTGATCTTTATCAAAGCTTTGAAAAAATCCTCAAATTTCCACGCTAATTTCAAAAGGATTTTGTTATTCACGGTGAATTGCCTATCAATTCATTCAATCATTCGCCCACTGCAAGCTCTTTTTCAATTTGGTTTTCTACCAATTAGACGTAAGTTTTTTTTTCTTTCTTTCTAATTTTCAAATTTCTATTCGATTTTCTTTCAGATTCTCTAATCCTTGACATTTTCATGCTTTTTCTGGGATTCACAAGGATTTTTGTGGCATGTATTATCGGGAATACAGTAATTGTGGTGGTTATTGAAAGGTAAAGGTTTAAGAAGAAGAACTTGATCGAAAAGATCAAGGATTGTAGAGGGGGAAAAAAAAAAAAAAAAAAAAAAAAAAAAAAAAAAAAAAAAAAAAAAAAAAAAAAAAAAAAAATATTTTTAAAAAAAAAAAAAAAAATAAAAAAAAAAAAAAAAAAAAAATATTTTTTTTTTTTTTTTTTCCCAAAAAACCCGGGCGGAAAAAAAAAAGAAACAAAAAGAATTTAGAAAAAAAAAAAAAAAAAAGGGGGGGGTTTTTTTTTTTTTTTTTTTTTTAAAAAAAAAAAAAAATTTTTTTTTTTTTTTTTTTTTTGGAATTTTGGGGGGGGTTGGGGTTTGTGGTGTTTGTGTTTGGTTTTGGTTGTTTTGGTGTTGGTGGTGGTGGGGTGTGGGGGTTTGGGGGGGAAGAACTTGTCAATTTAAAGCTGAGCGAACACTGAGCGTAAATATTATTTGCTTAATTAAATGAATTGCTGAAATCTTAGAATGCTGGCCACTTATTACATCAAAAACTACGAGCAAATGAGTCGTTTCCATATTTCTCGATGGTTGATAATTGGCACTTCACTCTCATCACTCAATATTTCGATTATCGGTGTTTTCGGTAGAAAAATTTGAACTCTTATGCATAATCGGGACCCTAAAATAAGACAGATTTTCTTCTTTTCTCAGAAACTTTGACATTTTACTCATAGATATTTTCGAAAATGATATTAGCAGGTGATTTGTGGGAAAGTTTGTTCGTACATTTCTTGGAATGCCTCTGATTTTATATGGCTTCTGATAAATGAGAAAAGTGATCAGTTCTGAGAAATTGGGAAAAGGAATTATTGTAAGTTAATTCGCAGAACACAAGCTTGTTTATGTTAAAGATACTGAAGAAGTTATTTGAATAGATTAAGTTAAAGATTGAGTTAAAGATATTCAGTTAAAGATAAGGTTAAAGATAAAGTTAAAGCTTCAGTTTCAGAATAAGGATAGAATATTCAACTAAAACTAGTCTCTGCTCTATCTAATATATATAAGAGAGCTCTGTATGAGCAATTTCAGTTAAAGATTGAGTTAAAGATTGAGTTAAAGATATTCAGTTAAAGATTGAGTTAAAGATTGAGTTAAAGATATTCAGTTAAAGATTGAGTTAAAGATTGAGTTAAAGATATTCAGTTAAAGATTGAGTTAAAGATTCGGCTAAAGATTCAGTTAAAGAATCAGTCAAAGATAAAGTTAAAGATAAAGTTAAAGATAAAGTTAAAGATAAAGTTAAAGATAAAGTTAAAGATAAAGTTAAAGATAAAGTTAAAGATAAAGTTAAAGATAAAGTTAAAGATAAAGTTAAAGATAAGGTTAAAGATTCAATTAAAGATTAAAGATACTTATCTCAATAAAGAATGCCAGAAAGTGAAACTGACAATACTTACCGTAAATACTGTAATAGTACCCCACCCCCCTCGTACAATCGCGTAGTCGCAAAAGTTTTTTTAGTATTTCATTTTTTCAAAGCGCCCGTACTTTCAAAAAATGCGTCTTTAGTATCAAAAAATAGCTGAAATTCAGGGCTATTTTTTGATATTTAAACGCACATTGTAGCTTAAACCAGTCTCGAGAAAAACTCGTTCAAAGCTAGACTACACAACACTCCGCACCGTCATTATGGGGGTGGGGTACTATTACAGTATTTACGATCCATATCAAGAGATACTCATCGTCATTATACAACTGTTTCAGCAAGTGCTCAACTTCGATTTGAAATTGCTTGCCTTTGCGTCCCGTTTTATCTAGTGATGATTGCCGGTTTTCTATTTGTAAGTAAAAGTAATACTTGTAATAACTTTAACATATTCTTAGGGTTTTTATCATTTTACATCAGCAAACTCGAAAGTAATGGAGCGCATTGAAAAGCTGACAATCGAGAGTGGAGGATACAATTTAGCGACAAGATATCAATTAGAGGAAAATCTCAGATCGTTGAAGGTAATAAAAGTTCGGGGGAAAAAAGAATCGATTGAAGGAGCTCATTTTTTTCATAACTGAGCAAGCAGCAAGCAAGCCATCAAACGTAAACATGGCTGTAACTTTGTCAAGCTTTGTCAACTCCATTTTCAGCTCCTTCGCAGTTTCGTCACCTGGGGAGCCTTTGCGGATGTGGTGATGAATTTGTGGATCTGTTACGCACTCGTGTTTTTCGATGAGCGGCAAATTGGTGATCAGATTTTGATGGCAATTTTTGAGCTGATAATTGCCAGGTAAGAAAATGATGTCTCATTTTTTTCTTCAATTCCTTTAAGTTGTTTATTCGCTTTCACTCCGATTTGTTTATTTTCGGTGCCCGATTGGAGGAGACTCTTCATAATGGTGATATGGAGGTGAGTTCAGAAGTTCTTCTTCGTATAAAATTGTTATACAGTATGAAATTCATTGAATAAGGATAGAATAATCAACTAAAACTAGTTTCTACTCTATCTAATATATATAAGAGAGCAATGTCTGTTTGTCCGTCTGTCTGTCTTGTCTGTCCGTCTGTCCGTCTGTCCGTCTGTCCATCTGTCTGTCTGTACAGGCAATTTCTTGTCTTTGACCAATAAAGCTAAAACTTCTTTCGAAAACCTTAGAATATATAGTGGTTGTGCCATTAAAAATCAAAAATTAAAAGTTGAGTGGCACCAGCGGGAGTCGAACCTGGAAACCCGGAGACCCCTGGACCGTGCCGTAGATAAGCGCGTTCCCGACTGCGCCGCCAAGACGCAAAGGCTGAGACAGAAAAACCCGGTGTCAAGCTGGTTGTATTATAAAATTGCTTTCCAGAAGTGAACCGATTCGACCACTTGAATGCTCAATCTCCATTGTTGACAGGGCACAAGAAAGAGATTCATATTTCGCATATTACATGAAATCTTGGTAGAATAATAAATTCATCTTCTCTTTAGGTTCATTTCAAGTCAGAAAATTTTCTGCAGAATAAACTTTGAACTTCTTCTTTGCTAGCCCGAAGATGAGCACCACTTTCGAGCGAATTGTTTCATTGAAAGTCAAGTAGATTACGGCTGGCATACCTAAAAGGTACTATTGTACTGGATTTTAAAAAAAAATTTACTTAAATTCAGATATATCGTATTTTCTCTAATAGTAGTGCACCCTAAGGGTCGCCTAAATTGCTTGAAATCTTGAAAAGCGGTTATCAGAACCTATCGATGTGGGGTCGGAAAATGTAGCTGACAATGAGATCTAGCGGGGGATTTAAGTGTTGAGCTTCTGCAAAAGCTTGGAAACCGTAAATAGTCATCAACTCGGCGCACTACTATTAGAGGAAATACGGTACCTGAATTCTCCCGTTTACAGCTTATTTAATGTCACGGAAAAAAGGGGTGCTGTATTTTCTCTAATAGTAGTGCACCCAAAGCTTCGCCTAAATTCCTCGAAATCTCGAGAACCGCTTATCAGAACCTATCGATGTGGGGTCGGAAAATGTAGATGACGATGAGATCTAGTGGGGGATTTAAGTGTTGAGCTTCTGCAAAAGCTTGGAGACTGTAAAATAGGCATTAACTCGGCTCGCCGCGTTGCACTACTATTAGAGAATACGGTAATTTATTATCAATTTCTTACTGTGCATCATAAACCACGAGAAATCCCCGATATGCATCAAAATTGGCATCCAAGAATTGTTTGGGAGAAAGCCCAGTATAGCCCAAATTGTTGTTGAAATGAAAGTAAAGAAACAAACGAGAATCGCTTGTAAAAGGATCTAGAAACAGTTGATGATTGAAAAATTGAAAAATTGAAAACTAATTGAAAACTAATTGAAAAACCAATTGAAAAAGCAATTGAAAAACTGAGTGAAAAACCGATTGAAAAACCTTTTTCTTATATGAAACCATCTTCAAATTGTATGTTTTCTCCTTTCTCCATTGGAAGAAATAAATGAGAGTACAAGAAATGGCCAAAAATGAAGCGATAAAGATGTTGAAAATGTTTTGTGATGTAACATCGTACTGAAAAAGAATCGAGTTTTTCAAGATGGACCAGTCAATGCTTCTGATTAGTCAATGCTTCTGATCAGTCAAGGCTTGTGATCAGTCAATGCTTCTGATCAGTCAATGCTTGTGATCAGAATGCTTGTGATCAGTCAATCCTTCTGATCAGTCAATGCTTTTGATCAGTCAATCCTTCTGTACAGTCAATCCTTCTGATCCGTCAATCCTTCTGATCAGCCAATCCTTCTGATCAGTCAATCCTTCTGATCAGTCAAACTCACCTCATGATTCAAATTCCCGGCAATCAGTGGCTGAAAGATCCACGCACCATAGCCAGCATTGAAAATAACTGGATGTTGAAAAAGAAGAAAGCAAAATCCGATTGAAATTGAGAGAAGAATCAAAAAAACGTTCGATTTCCCTGCAAAAAAAATGATTCAAAGTTTAAATTATAGCTTACTTTAAACAAAAATCCCTTCACTGGACTCCCGGCAATATCCAGTAAACGATTGAACATTAAAAGGGCAGAAAGTAGACAACTTGTGTTGAATAGAACTAAATTTTGAAGCTAAGAAGTTGACAAGAAGTTGACCAACAAGTAGTCACACCGCCAACACAATAGATCAAGACGGGAAAATCGCAAAATGTTGCTCCAACAGCGACAAAATATCCGGAAAGATCGGCACAAAAGAAGAGATTAAGTAGATCGACAATTCCTAGAAAATTTCAAGATAAGAATCTTGAATATTTTGTTTTGTTTTTTGAAAGAACACTGACCTAATGCAAACATCAGCTTGAAGGCGCAAAATTTGAGATACTCCTTCTGGCCGATTACTGATAAAGAAACAATGTAACCTACCTAAAAGACTAGGATTGTTTAGACAGAATTGAAATGTTACTTAAATCAAAAGGGTAGATTTAAAAGGCTTTTTGAAGGATTTGAAGGATTCTTTCAATTGAAAACAGATTTAAATAGGTGAGCGCGAAGACAGTTTCCCTCCCGCGCACTACAATGCTTCTTTGAAGAGCTAAGTGGCTCTGTTCAGGATGGTTTAGGTGTAGAAATGCTTTTAGAGTTTCAGCTTTAAAACAATATATAATAAGTCCGATTTCGATCTAGGTTTTAGCTGAAAAGTCGAGCGTCTTTTGTAAAAGTGTGAGGACTTTTTGAGCACCCTGTAAAACCTGAGCCACAGCTCCAAGAGTGATCCACAGAATCCCAAGTGGCACATTCCCTTCGTGAACTCCATTTGACAAGCCAGGATTATTTGAACACAGGTTTAAATAGGTGAGCGCGAAGACAGTTTCCCTCCCGCGCACTACAATGCTTCTTTGAAGAGCTAACTGGCTCTGTTCAGGATGGTTTAGGTGTAGAAATGCTCTCCAGAGCTTCAGCTTCAACATACTATATAATAAGTCCAATTTCGATCTAGGTTTTAGCTGAAAAGTCGAGCTTCTTTTGTAAAAGTGTGAGGACTTTTTGAGCACCCTGTAAAACCTGAGCCACAGCTCCAAGAGTGATCCACAGAATCCCAAGTGGCACATTCCCTTTGTGAACTCCATTTGACAAGCCAAGATTATTTCTGAAACTCTGAGTACTCTTGGAATTCTTAAAATGACAAATTTTACTTAAAAACTCAACAAACCTGCAAGAATATTTCGGATTATCTTCCAAGCTATTATAATACCAAAAAGTGTTCATTTAATAAAACAGAAAACAGAAAAATGGCCTTCAAACAATGAATGACATTTAGAAACTAATAATAAACTAATAAACTTTAAAGTTTGTATTTTTAGTTTCTAGTTTTAATAGTAAAAACGAGATTTGCAATTTAATATTGAGAAGTTTTTTTGTTCTTTTTATTCTCGGCGATCTTATGCAATTTGTCGGCGTCGTAAAAGGGTTTCAGGTGTTGGAAAACGATTATAATCACTTGAAATCAAAATCTTATGCAATTTGTCGGCGCCGTAAAGCGTTTCAAGTGGCGAAAAACGATTATAATCACTTGAAATCAGAAAGTATCAAAATAAACTCAAGATTCTAAGAATGAATCTTTAACAAGATCTATATAGTTTTAGATTTTACCATTCCTTAAGCCGCAAAGCTTTTTCGTTTTCAAAACAATCAATACCTTTTTTTGAGTCATCAAGCTAGTCCTCTTGACTGTTTAATGACTCTTTTCACATTAAACCATGACTTCTTGCTTTGTTGATAATGAAGTTTATGAAAATTCAATGACATTCAATGAGAATTCCCAATTACAAACATTTATTTATTGTTAGAAACATGATTTTTTTTTGTTCTTTATTGCTTTCCTTGTGCAATACACACGCGTCTTGAACGAGTGAAAGCCGAGAAATTTCAACACTTCAAGACGAATGGTTTCATTGAAAAATAAATAGATTAATGCAGGTGTACCTAAAATAGATTTTACTTGTTATAAGATGCAAAGTTTATTTAAAGAAATGTATTGGGTTGGTGAATTGAAAACTGCCGGACTTTGAACTAAAATTTATTCAACATAAAACCATGAATTCATTGGAAATAATTTCCATTATTATTGACGACTTCTGCCCATTTTACAGGCAATTTGCGAATCCTCTTTCGTAGTAGGATTTTGGTTTGTGTGTGAGACAAGTGTGAGACTCAAAAATGGAGGACTGGAGATGTCCCAGTTTGAGCATTTGAGCACTTTCTTCAAAAGAAACCCATTTTGGTGTCAATGGAAAAGTTGTAGAGAATCAAAAATTAGGTTTATAGCCAAATTTCCAAAAAGATACACTTAGTAGTTTCGCTTAAAATGCAAGTTTTGTGAAAATTCGTAAATTTGGCATCTCTTGAAAACCAGTTTTTGAATCGTTCTGAAAATTTGGCTATAAGCTTGATTTTTGATTCTCTACAACTTTTCCATTGACACCAAAGTGGGTTTCTTTTGAAGAAAGTGCTCAAACTGTCACATATGACAATAGCCGGCAGTTTTCAATTCACCAACCCAATCGATTAATGCAGGTGTACCTAAAATAGATTTTACTTATTATAAGATGCAAAGTTTATTTAAAGAAATGTAATCCATATGCATGAAATAACAAGGAAAAGAGAAACAAAGCGAAAATACCTTTTCCATCCTTTTTCCTGATTCTTTTCTGACATTGTTGATTTTATAAAAAACAAATGTTTAAAATGTTTTCTATTTTTTGAAAATTAAAGTCTTTTAGCTTTTTAATAGCTAATGGATTTAAATTTTGTTGACTTTAAATGCTTTAATTTTTGCTAAAATCAAAACCAAGATTGATGAAATGTAGATGAGTAGTTCATTTAAAGTTTCTCACTATGCATCATAAACCAGCAGAAATGTCCAACGTGCATCATTAACATTAAATAAGTTGAATTATTGAAAATACTGAGAGTCGTCCAGATCGTTGCTACAGAAATGGAAAGACACCAAACGAGAATCGCTTGTTGGAGGACCTGGAAATTTGTTCTAATGGTGAAAACTTAGCATTTAACTCTAAACAAATAAAATTTTTTTTATGCGATTTTGATTCTTAATGCAATTTTCTTTTTGGTCTAACTTTTGTCGTATAAATTCTTTTACCTGTTTATTATTAGGTTGATGCATAAGTGTTTTCGTTTTCTTCGTACTTCTGTTAAAAAGTAACAAATTCACCAATTAATCTATAGTTTGCTCTATAAAAAAAGTGTTTTTTTGTTCAATTTGCATCTTTTTAAATGAATTTCGGTTCACTTTGAAGCAAATTCGAGAGTGAAAAACGCCTTTTTCGTAAAAATCTATAAAAAACTCTACGGAAAAATTGGCTGAATGAATTTCTCTGAAATTTTGGCGAAATATCAAACGTTTTTTTTCTCTATCTTTTATCTATTGACACGAAGATAGGTTTTCTTTAGCTAAGGTGTCTAAACCGCATCATCGAGTTAGCCCTTTTTGACTACCCGACTTCATACTCTCAAGAAAATCCAGGCATCAAATATTTTTAAACCCGTTTTAATGTTATTTTGCAGAAAAATAATTGGTTTTTCTAATGAAATCAACCGTAGTTTAATTCGTGCATTTGTTGGCTTGAAACGGCAGACGAAAAGGAACAAAAACACTTATGCATCAACCTAATAGGTTTATTCATGGTTTATTAACGTACTCGCCCCTCCACTGCAGTATTCAAGACAAAGCTGCCTAAAGCTTAAGATTTTATCTAGGCATACTGTAACAATTCTACAGTAGAACCCGACAATTACTCCTTTAAAATAATGTTTAGATTCACTGCGGTGGCTGTGAACACGACACACGGGACGACGATCGCTTTCGTGGGCACTGATGACGGACGATTGATTAAAGTGAGTTTAAAATGTAAATTATTTTAAGTTAAATGTTAGCTAGAGCTTGTCTAGAGTACAAATAAGCTTTTACTTTTATGAATTTACTTTACTTTGGCTAGATCGTACTGTAAGGTTGATTAGGAAAGCTGGTTTGGAGCTTTGGACTAGATTTTAGTATTGGATTGGATTGGCAGACGAAAAGGAACAAAAACACTTATGCATCAACCTATTATATAAAATTCTTTTACCTGTTTCTTATACGAAATCATTTTCAACCCATAAATTTTCTCCTTCCTCCATTGAAGCAAATAAATTAAAATTGAGCAAATCCCCAATGATAGACTGACGTTTACGTTACTCAATGTTTGCGTTTTCACATTGTACTGTAAAAGTTTTGAGATTATCTCTGGGAATAACTTGAGCTTGTTTACCTTTTGATTCATATTTCCCGGGATCATTGGATTAAAAACCCAACTACCAAAATCAGCATTGAAAAGGCCTGGAGGCTCAAAAATAAGGAAATAAGTGCCGATCAAGAGAGCGATTAAGATAAAAATCAACGTTCGTTTACCCTAAAAGTCTGTTTTATTCTTTAGCATTTTGAAAGTCGAAAAACTTTATAGAAAAAGCTTTTCAGTGAACTGTCAGCTACATCGAGGAGACGATTGATTAACAAAAATAAAGATAAATATCCAGAAGCATTGTAGAAAACTAAAAGTATGTTGAAAAATCGAGTGTGCTGAAGGATGAACGTTTGCAAAGTAAAAAGTACAATTTTTTTTGTGATTTATACTTGATCTAGAAAGCTAGAAAGCTGACTAGCTAGAACAAAGCTAGTCAGCTAGAACAAAGCTAGTCAGCTAGAACAAAGCTAGTCAGCTAGAACAAAGCTAGTCAGCTAGAACAAAGCTGACTAGCTAGAACAAAGCTGACTAGCTAGAACAAGGCTGACTAGCTAGAACAAAGCTGACTAGCTAGAACAAAGCTGACTAGCTAGAACAAAGCTGACAGCAGAACAAGGCTGACTAGCTAGAACAAAGCTGACTAGCTAGAACAAAGCTGACTAGCTAGAACAAAGCTGACTAGCTAGAACAAAGCTGACTAGCTAGAACAAGGCTGACTAGCTAGAACAAAGCTGACTAGCTAGAACAAAGCTGACTAGCTAGAACAAGGCTGACTAGCTAGAACAAAGCTGACTAGCTAGAACAAAGCTGACTAGCTAGAACAAGGCTGACTAGCTAGAACAAAGCTGACTAGCTAGAACAAAGCTGACTAGCTAGAACAAAGCTAGTCAGCTAGTTAGTGCTTTCATTTAAACTCACAGCATCCAACACATCCAAGACAGTAAATAAGTGTCGGATACCGACAAAACACAGCTCCAATAGCGAAAAAATAACCGGTAAAATGAGCGCAAACAAAAAGATCAAAAAGATCAAGAATACCTGAAGGCTTTGAATAAGCATTGCCTTTCTTTTCTTACCCAAAGCAAACATCATTTTATAGGCGGCATATTGAAGAAGATCTTTACGACCGATTACAATCAAACAAATTGTATAGATTGTCTAAATAAATGAAAATAGGTAACAGATTTGCAAGATGTGGCGAATAGCCACTAAAAAGTTGCCTAACTTTGACAGCTTAAAAATTGGAAAAGTATTGCGGAAATTCGTACAGCTTCATTCTGTTTCGCGCCCCAAATCATTTATTGTTTTTAGCTTGTTAGCTGAAAATCTTGTGTTAAAGCCTATATAAGGCAACTGTTGTTCATTTGATTTTCGTTTTTTTCTTTTTCTTTTTTCCTTTCATCATGTGAAAGTTGTGCTCTAATTATGATGAAATTGTTTCTGTTTTTTATCGCCGCTTTTAATTCAATTGTCGATTTTCTGTGAAAATTGCTCAAGTGAGAGCCCAAAAACTTCCGAGTCAGTCAGCTATTCAATAAAGTTTCTTAGTTCAATTGAGATCAGATATCTCGAAACAAGAAATAACTTGTGAAGAGTGAAGAGTACCAAAAACACAAAGAATATTTCTTTACACAAGATACCGTATTCTCTCTAATAGTAGTGCGCAAGTTCACGAAGGGAATGTGCCACTTGGGATTCTGTGGATCACTCTTGGAGCTGTGGCTCAGGTTTTACAGGGTGCTCAAAAAGTCCTCACACTTTTTACAAAAGAAGCTCGACTTTTCAACTAAAATCCAGATCGAAATTCGATTTACTATACCGTATTCTCTCTAATAGTAGTGCGCACTACTATTTTTTGAACCCCCTCCTGGACCGGAATACTATTAGAGAGTGCACTACTATTAAAGAGTTTTATCATTTACCAAAGTAAGACAGATATAAGATTTGTTCCAAAAATTCTTGCAACTCTTTCACGTACTCCTTTGGCTCCTTTCGACATACAGTTGTGGGCCGGCGAGTTGACAATTTGTGTCTTGACAAACAACAAAAAGATGTTTTTGCCCTTTGCACAATAATTTTAGATTTTTTGCTAACTTTTTCATGTGAAGAATAGTTAATAAATGAATAAAAAAAGCCTCACTTTTGATTGCTTGAATAGCTTTAGAATGTCACATAAACATAAAATGACAAAAAGGTTTAGATGAAAAAGAAGCAAACAGAAATTCAAATTTTCGTGGGTGCACTACTATTTTTTCAACCCCCTCTCGGGCCGCAATACTATTAGAGAGTGCACTACTATTAAAGAGTGCACTATTATTAGAGAGAATACGGTATTTAAATATCAAAGTCTTCAATATTTCTCAAAAACTTGAAAACCTGAATAACAAGTCCGATAAAGACGTAAAGAAGGCCCATTGGAAGATTGGCTTTTGAGTTCTCTTCATCGATTCCGGAATAATTTCTGAAAGAAGTATGACAAAATTTAAAGTGTTAAAATAAGCATTTTTTAAAGCACTTTTTAAAGCACTTTAAATATTATGCACTTTTAAATTAAAATTAAAATTTAGATATTAAACAAAAGCAAAAACCCAAACCCGCAAGCGTATTTTGAATTCATTTCAAGTGGTCCATCGATCCAGAAAGTTTCCATAAGATCAACTAATTCTTTTGAAAATAAAACTTAATAAGATAAGTTAAATAAAATCAAATAATAACAATAAAAAGTATCAAAACAATCGAATTTTATTAAAATCTAATTAAAAATCTATGCTTTTTTTTATTTGAAACTAGCGGCTAGCCGATGGTAATTGAATCACTAGCGGCTGAAAATCACGAGCGGCTGCGACATATAAATACTTTATTTAGAAAGAAATAAAGTGCAAAAACGACATGAAAAATGTAGCAGAGAAAGTCACTTAAAAGGGCACAAAGTCACTTAAAAGATCACAAAGTCACTTAAAATGCAACGAAGTAGCCCTTTTAAAATCAGACACGGTGGAGATCAAACACAACTCGTCGGGAAGGGCATTCCAAACTTTAGTCACACTTTTAAATTAAAATATTAAGCAAAAGCAAAAACCCGAACCCGCAAGCGTATTTTGAATTTAGTTCAAGTGGTTCATCGATCCAGAAAGTTTCAAAATAAGATCAACTAATTCTTTTGAAAATAAAACTTAATAAGATAAGTTAAATAAAATCAAATAATAACAATAAAAAGTATCAAAACAATCGAATTTTATTAAAATCTAATTAAAAATCTATGCTTTTTTTATTTGAAATGATGAACGAAGGCCTTATAAATTTCTCCTAAAACTTTTATCAAATTTTTCGATTTTTAAACTAAACGATTTGTTCTTAATAAATTTATCATGAAATTATTGTTTAGATTTATATTTTTCTTTTGTAACTATTACATAGAATTCATTTCTTTCTTTGTTTTTCTTTTTTGCTCATTGGCGAAAGATCGACGAAGGTAATAATAATACTTTATTCAAACGATAAAGTGAAAGAAATCATAGAGAAATGCACAGTGATACTTAATCATACAATACATACTGAAATCAATAAGCCAATTACTTACGGCAAAGAGCCACTAGATCTAAAGCATCGATACGTTTCTTGAATATGAAAAGCGACTGAATTTCTCGTATGTCGTTTGGGAGCAAGTTCCATAATCTAGCGGCTCTAACGGGAAATGAATTTGATAAAGAGGCATTGGAAGCGAAGGGAATTTGCAAAAGGAATGAGCCACTTCTGGGCCCTGACCGCGGTTTAAATTTGAAAAAGTCTATAAACAAAGGGCTAATCTGTTTACAACGGAGGATTTTGAAAGTTTCGACTAAATCAATGACAAAGCGACGATGCTGTAAAGTTTTTAGTTTTTAGTAATGAATGAAAGCTCTCAAGGGAAAATGAAGAATTTATTTTCACAAAAATAAATGTAGATTTCAAGAAATTAATCAAATAGTCACAAGGTAATCACAAAAATCTTTGGCCTACACAATTTCTACAAAAAAAATGTCATTCTTAACACGTAATTTCTTACTCACAATCAGAATCGATTTTTTTGCTTGGTTACTCAAGAGACTAAGGGACACAGGTAAAACAGTATAATCAAATACAAGAAAAAAAGGTCAAAACATAGACTAGAAGTAGAAATACAAAATATAAGAGCTAAAATTTATGTACAATGTATTACCGTAAATACTGTAATAGTACCCCACCCCCCTCGTACAGTCGCGTAGTCGCAAAGATTTTTTCGTATTTCATTTTTTTCAAAGCGCTCGTACTTTCAAAAATGCGTCTTTGGTATCAAAAAATAGCTGAAATTCGGGCCTATTTTTTGATACGTAAGCGCGGATTGTAGCATAAACCAGCGTCGAGAAAAACTCGTTCAAAGCTAGACTACGCAACACTGCGCACCGTCATTATCGGGGTGGGGTACTATTACAGTATTTACGGTAGGTTGAATACTGTCTTTCACCAAATCCATTTTCTAATAGTTGATACTAAACCAATGCATAGGAAATGGCTAAATGTTTCCAGATTTTCCCAATCAATCATATTTGATTCAAAAGAGTTCTTTTATCATTTGTTGCTAGTGAAAAGTTAATGTTAATTATGTTAGTGAGTCAGTTAAGCAGCTTTTTGATCAAAGATTCCAGCTGTCGAACAAACTATTTCAAGCAATCATCATTTTCATGGACGTTTTCAATTCATTTCATTCAATTCATTCAATCAATTCATTTCATTCAATTCATTTAATTCATTCAACTCATTTAATTCATTCAATTCATTTAATTAATTCATTTCATTCAATTCATTCAATCAATTCAATTCATTCAATTAATTCAATTCATTTAATTAATTCAATCAATTCAATCAATTCATTTCATTCAATCAACGCAATTCATTCAATTCATTAGGAAATCTCAGGCTTTATAGCCTCAAATTATTTTCAAAAACTCGAAAAATATTGACAAATATTCACTGAAATCTTTGAATAAAAGCATGCTGATTAAAAAATATCAAAGTAATAGAAATTTGGCTCAAAAGAACATCAAAGTTGACTTGATCGAAAAGTTTTTCCATCATTTAAAGTCAAATTGCTGTTACTAGCTAAAGATTCTAATTTTGTCATTCTAATCAAAACAGAAATTAGATAGAGATCTAGAGAAATTTACATGGATTAGCCATTTCATAAGCATTCAACAAAAAATGATCCATATCACATCTCTCATTTTCAGATACTGAAAACACTACTTTGACAAAATCGATAATTCAGTAGGGTCACTGAACTGATTACCCAATTTCCTCCTTTACAACGAGAGTTTTCCCACTTCCAATGTCGGCACTTCAAGTTGTTTTATGTGATGAATCTCGGATTTTTCCATTTCACTTTTTCTCACTCGTTCCCCCGTTCCCGTGTTGTAAACTTTCGGTGTTCTTGACGCTAATCCAACAATTTTGAAGACCCTTGTTCGGATCATTTCGTTGAAAGACAAGTACACCAAAGCCGGAGTGCCTAAAAATACGATCAAGCTCGTTCTTCGATCGTTCTTTTAAGAATATTAAGAACGAATCGTTTCCTAAGAGAAAAACTATTTTCGTCTTATTCCATTCGTTCTCAATTCCCAGATGGACCACAAAAAAAAAGACTCATTATAGTTGTGAAAGTGGAAATCTTCTTAAAATTACTGTGCATGAGAATCCATGAAATGTGGCCAATATGCATTAACGTCATCATAAAGGGCCCTTGTGGGATGAAGCCCAAAATGCACCAAATCAGAGCTGTCGTGTAAGTGAAGACACAGACGAGGATCGCTTGTTGAAGAACCTGAAGAAGAGTTAGATTCCTATTGACGGAAAGGAAAGAACTGGCGCGAAAGCGGTGCTACCGTACGCCGCATAAAAATGCCCCTTTTGTCATTCTTTTCATTTTCTACATTCGTGGATGTTGTCCGGCTTTTATGCATAATTTTTCTCCTTCCTTCTATATCTATCCTCCTTTTTATAGCGCGTTTTAAAGTTATCTATCTCCCCAAATTCCCATTAGATTCTTCCACTTGTTTCCTGTTTAAATTTCGAATGATTTTTTTCGTTTCTCTTGGCTCCCTTCTACTTCATTGTCTTCAAATCTTTACGTGCTGTATAAACGTATAAACTTAACCAGTTGTTAGCTGTTGTTGTTAAGCTAGTTATTGTTAAAACTAGTTATTGTTAAAACTAGTTATTGTTAAAACTAGTTATTGTTAAAACTAGTTATTGTTAACCTAACCAATTCTCTTTCAACTAAGACGCACAAACGCAATTAAAATCAAACGGCGTGATCTTCTTGTGTCTAATTATTTTAGAAAAAAAAAATGATGATTAAAAAGATATTGGATAAGGTTAAAGATTATGATATTTTCAATCAAAATCAAATTCCTCACCTTTTTCTTGTAGGAAACCATTTTCAATCGATAGATTTTCTCCTTTCGCCACTGTAAGATATAAATCAAAATGCAACAGATCGAGAGTGATGAGGTCACAATAATATTGCATGCATTTTGAGTTCTCACCAAGTACTGAAACAATTTGTTTTTTTGAGAATTAAAACATTTCAGCAAACCTCATGATTGATATTTCCGGGAATCATCGGGTGAAAGATCCACGTTCCATAATCGGCATTGAAAATAACAGGATGCTCGAAAAAATAGAAACGAGAACCGATCAGAAACGGGATTGCGATGAAGATCAGCGTTCTTTTCCCCTAAATTTACATTGAAACTAATCTGACTAATGGTTATTCAGTTTACTTAACTAAATATCTATAAACTACAGTACCTTAAAGAAGAAATCCCTCATTCCAGACCCAGCCACGTCAAGTAAGCGATTGAAAATGAGAAACACCGACAAGAAGCATGAAACATTGTAGAAACCTGAAAGTTTTCCATGAATTATAGAATTTAGAAGTACTGAAATCTTTCTAGAATTTTGAAATACTATGTGCAAATGCTCCGAGACAAAAGATGAGTCTTGGAAGATCGCAGAAAGCCGTGCCGACAGCAGTGAAATAACCGGTGAACTGACTGTTGATCGTCATCTCCATCATGTCTGTGCAGCCTGAAAGCGACTGGGAAATTGCTTCTGCTTATTGCATATGCTTATTGCTGATGCTTATTGCTTATGCTTATTGCTTATGCTTATTGCTTATGCTTATTGTTGATGCTTATTGCTTATCCTTATTGCTTATCCTTATTGTTGATGCTTATTGCTTATGCTTATTGCTTATGCTCAGGTTTACTATTCCAATCTTTACCTTACTCTAAAACAAACACCCAGTTCTGCACCTTGACGATTCACTTACCTAATGTAAACATCATTTTGTAAGCGGCGAATCGAAGATGTTCTTTTCTTCCGATGACCGTCAATGAGATTAAATAGGCAAGCTAAACATTTGTTTGGAACAATTTTGGAATATGAAAGTGAATGGAAAAGAAGGGAATTACGAGTACTATTAAGTACTCGTAATTCCCAGTTTATCCTTCTACCAGCGATAAAATAATAAGCCTAACGACGAGCCTAACTACCATGTCAGAGCTTAACCGCCATGGTGCAGTCAGAAGCGCGCTTCTCTACCATCCACAGGATTCGGGTTCGACTCCCCGTAGTCCCACTCTGTTTGTATTGATTTTAGATGAACAACTATATTATATTCTAAGACTTTAAAAAGTTTCAGACCAAACCTGAACCATTGTCCCCATCGTAAAGTAGAACATACCAAGCAGGACATTCGGCTTTGGTCGATGCGTTTCAGCGGTTGAAGCATTTCTAAATGATTTCTTTTTAAAAAAGAGCAATCATTGTGCCAGAAAGTGTGAGTTTACATGGGAGTTGATTTAAAGAACATCTAGTTCAAGTTCAAACCTGCACGAGTAAAGGGGATTATTATCAAGACCACCATACACCCAAAAAGTCTCCATTGATTACAAATTTCAATGTCGATGAATGGTGAATAGGTGACAAATAAATAAAAGGAAAAAAAATGGGTAAAGATCAACTTTTTTTCAATTCCCTGAGGAATTTCTGTCAATTATAGGTGTCATTAGTGAGATTTTTTTAAAGAAAAGATAATCAAGTGCCGGCATACCTGAGATTTTTCAAAAAAAGAACAAACTTCACACTGTATTTAGACGAAATCTTTCCGAGAAAAGTACAAGAAATGGCAAAATTATGTATAAAATGATCCCAACGGAATTCGAAACGAATTTTAAGACTAAAACGATTCAGGTCATATGTTTACTGATTATCAAAAATCTTACTGTGCATCAAAATCCACGAGATATGCCTGATGCAGATGCATGAGATACATCTTGAATGGAACTTGTAGAATAAAGCATAGCACACCCAAGATGAAAGCCGTTGTATAAGTGAAAAGAAAGACGAGGATCGCTTGTTGAAGAATCTGGAAGAGAGTACAGAATTATGGGAACTCAAGTTCTTCAACCTAACTCAGTTCTCAATGCCTCAAAGCAAATAATTCTGAATTATTTGCTTTAGGAAAAATATTATTGGATAAAGGTACTAGTTTCTTAAAAGTTCTGAGAATTATTTAAAGTGTCCGCGTCGGGAATTCGATTATTTTGACTCAACAATGCTATCCTCTTCAGTTCATCTTTCATAAAAACAAATTTTTTTTCTATTAGGTTGATGCATAAGTGTTTTTGTTCCTTTTCGTCTGCCGTTTCAAGCCAACAAATGCACGAATTAAACTACGGTTGATTTCATTAGAAAAACTAATTATTTTTCTGCAAAATAACATTAAAACGGGTTTAAAAATATTTGATGCCTGGATTTTCTTGAGAGTATGAAGTCGGGTAGTCAAAAAGGGCTAACTCGATGATGCGGTTTAGACACCTTAGCTAAAGAAAACCTATCTTCGTGTCAATAGATAAAAGATAGAGAAAAAAAACGTTTGATATTTCGCCAAAATTTCAGAGAAATTCATTCAGCCAATTTTTCCGTAGAGTTTTTTATAGATTTTTACGAAAAAGGCGTTTTTCACTCTCGAATTTGCTTCAAAGTGAACAGAAATTCATTTAAAAAGATGCAAATTGAACAAAAAAACACTTTTTTTATAGAGTAAACTATAGATTAATTCGTGAATTTGTTACTTTTTAACAGAAGTACGAAAAAAACGAAAAGACTTATGCATCAACCTATTACAATGACATTCTTAAGAAGCTTGTAATTGTTGATTTTCTATCAGAATATTTTCTTTACTTACCTTTTTCTTATAGGAAACCCTTTTGAAGTGATAAACCTTTTCTTTTCTCCATAATTCTTGTTAAAATGATTTTATGCAAGAGGTGGAGGAAAAAGTTCAGCTCTTGTATAGTTCGTTGATGAAAATTATTTTATAATGCAAACATAATTTTATAAGTATTGGATAAGCTTTTTTCATCCGATTATCAATAAAGAAAGCAAATAGAAAATCCTGTGAAAAGTGCTTGGTTTCAAATAAAGTAATGAGCCTGTACAGTAGTACCCATTGTGATATAAAAACTTTCAAGTAATGCATTGGTTTTGGGACGAGCAATGGGAACTTTTGTGGTATTTCTAGAAGAAATGCTTGCTTTGAAATAGAAACTGGTTAACCTGCAAGAATATCATGGATTGTCTTCTAAATTATCGTAATTTAGAAGACTAAATTATAAACCCAGAAAGTTTTCATCTTGAAAATGAATTTATTTTGAAGGAATTCTTGTTAAAATGATTTTATGCAAGAGATGGAGGAAAAAGTTCAGCTCTTGTATAGGTCGTTGATGAAAATTCATTAGGATAATGAAACAAGTTCTCTTGGAAGTTATTTTCATTGTATGGATGAAAATGTTTGGTAAAATGTTCCGCTTTGAAAGAGCTTATCATTAGATTTATGTGAAAAGATCAAAAAATCAAAGTTTAAGTGACTGCTAACAATCAAAACTGCTTATGGAAACTCATCAAAACTGCTAACAACAGGCAAGCCTGCTAACAAACCACTAATCTGACAGTATTTTGGCGGATTTTAAGATAATTTTGTTTGTTGTCTTAAATTCTAGTCTCGAATTGCGCTAAAGCGCTTGGTCAATTTCAATTTCCAATGAAAAATCTCAGCCAATTTGCTGTGTCTCTTCAAAATGTGATCTTTTGAAATAGCCAATAGAGCCAGTCTCTCTTTCTTCCTTTCAATGCCTACTCAGACAACTTGAAATTCAAGAGAGCATTTTACCGATTCTTCACCGTTCAGTGTTCCTTCCTCAATTGTTGCTCAATTCTTTTCTCCATTACAAGCCACTTTATGCTATTGATCCTAAAATTTTGGCTGTTTATTGCTTACTTTCAAACCTATTATCATGCAACTGCTGGCTGTGTTCCGGTTCAATCAACGTGAGTTTAATGGCATTTATCTTTGCTTGAATTTCCAATAGGAACACTAGTCCAACCAGCACAATCACTACAACGACTACCACTGCAACGACCACCACTACTTCAACAACTACTACGACCACAACAACGACAACAAGTACTACAACAACTACGACCACAACTACAACAACTTCAACTAGTACAACTACGACAACAAGTACCACCACTACCACTACAACGACCACTACTACGACAACTTCAACAACGACTACGACTACAAGTACCACCACTACCACTTCAACCACAACAACTACAACGACTACAACCACAACAACAACGACAACCACTACTTCCACAACAACTAGTACAACGACAACAACTACAACGAGCACCACGACAACTACTTCTACTACAATGACCACAACCACTACAACCACGTCGACGATGACTACAACAAGCACAACGAGTACCACGACAACAACAACGACGACGACCACCACTACAACGACTAGTACAACCACGTCAACTACCACAACTACGACTACCACTACTACGACGTCAACCACAACAACCACAACTACAACAACTACAACGACTACAACCACAACTACAACAACTACCACGACTACTACCACTAGGACCACCACCACTACAACAACTACTACGACAACAACAACAACTACTACTACAACTACTACAACAAGGACTACAACGACAACGACGACTACCACCACAACTACGACTACTACTACGACGACAACGACAACCAGGACTACTACAACCACCACAACCACTACTACGACGTCAACCACTTCAACAACTACTACAACTACAACAACGACCACTACGAGTACCACTACTACGACAACAACTACAACAACGACCACCACTACTACGACCACGACAACGACAACCAGGACCACGACAACCACCACAACCACTACTACGACTACAACTACAACTACTACAACAAGGACTACAACGACAACGACGACGACAACGACGACTACCACGACAACTACGACTACTACTACGACGACAACGACAACCAGGACTACTACAACCACTACTACGACAACAACAACAACAACTACTACTACTACGACCACAACTACAACTACTACAACAAGGACTACAACTACAACTACAACGACCACTACCACAACAACTACGACGACAACGACAACCAGGACCACTACAACCACCACAACCACTACTACGACAACAACTACTACCACTACAACGACTACGACAACTTCAACCACTACTAGTACAACTACAACCACAACTACGACAACCACTACCACAACAAATCGTAAATAAACCTCAAACTGAATGATCTCAAAATTTGTTTTAGCTTGTGCCTCGTGTGCCATGCTTACAGCAAGCTCACTCGGAACTGGTGTTGGAACGTCGACATTTGTTTATGAGTAGATAATATAAAAAGCTGATCGCTAACAAGTACATTTCAGCACCGATGCAAATGGCTGCGGAACAGCGACTTGGGATTGCACAACGACAGGAAATCTTCTGGTTTCTTTGATTGTAGACGTGAGTTCAACATTTGAGATAGAGAATATGAGCACTGTTAGGATAAGTTTGATTTATAGATTGAAATTGCAATTAGCTTTGAACTTTGTATGAATCAGTGGTATTGATTACACTTTGAGGGTGTACTGATGTTGCCCCTTGACACGGGTTGTGGATCAGCAATGACGACAGCGAATGAATTGGTTTGTGATGGAAATGGGCAATGGACAGTTGGGGTAAGGTGACTGAATCGAAAACATTTCATTCATAAATGCAGGGAGTTGCTTTCACAACGCTCAGCTGTTTGGTCTCTACTCCTTGTTTAGGCTGAAAGAAAGGTTTCATTTGAATTTCTTTAACGGGTTTTTTTGTAGGATTTTCTATTTACATTGCTTTTTTGTGTATTGATGTTGAAAATGACACATTGTTGCACAAATCCGAACTTTTCACTAGTCTTTTCAAGCGCTCTAATTGCCACTTGACACTTGCCTTTTTGAGATTCCTTTTCTTTAGCTCTCTTTCCTTTTTGGCCATTCAATTCTTTTGCAAATTTTTCTTGTTAAGATTTCTGTTAGGATTCTAAACTTTTTTCTTGTTAAGATTCCTGAAAAAAGGATCTAAGTTTCCCTTTTTCCATTGAAATCTTTAAAAATTTTGATTTGACATTGTTAGGATTAATAAATTAAAGAATTAAATGATTAATAAACGAAAACGAAAACAAAAACGAAATTGGTCAAGAAACATTTATTCTGTATCTTTATAAAATTTAACATTGAAGCAAACATAAGCTGCCAAGAATAATATGGCGAGTGCAACTAAAAGAAGAACAAAACCAACGGAAACCATGCACAAATTGACTCGATTCAACATTTCGAGATGCGATTTTCCTGAACTTTATTATTTTAATAGATATGAAAGATCTATTCAATTATATAAGTTTTAGAGAATTCGGTATTCTTTTGACTTTATAAATAGCTACGTTTAAAAACTTGTTGGTTTAAAGGTAGGAGCTGAATTAGGACCGATTCCCACTCTCACGATACTTAACGAAGTTTAGAATTAAACCCGAGCAACAATTGGTAAACTTAATAAAATGTATATCTCCAATCGATTGAATGAATATCCCGATCCCGAAAACCCCCGGGTACAAATTTACAGCTGAATATCTTTTTTGGCTATCTATAAAGCAAAAGATCAATATGCTCAAATTACTGGGGAGAATTGTTGCCCCAAATCTAACCGTATTTCCACAATTATTTCCGTATTATTTCCAAATTTAGCCTTATTTCTTGTGCTGTTAAACCAATTGTAGTTGTTAAAGCTGTTAAACCAAAGCTGTTAAACCAAAGCTGTTAAACCAATCTATAATTTGGACTTTAAAAAACTTTGGACTTCTTCGTTTTTCTTACTTTCATTTCGCAACACTTCTTTTGCTATTCTCCTCTTATCCTCAATCGGTTTTCGAATAATAAAAGTCCTCTGCTCAAAGCTCGTCAAAATCGCTGAATTTCGAAGAGCTTGTTCCAATGGTTCACATGGAGTTGTTGGTGTTGCTAAAATAACAAAAATCTCTATCATATCAAAAGCGCAATCACAATTCATGTACCCATCTCAAAGGAAATCGCTTCAACATCAAGATCATTTTTCGAATAGCTGATTGCTTCTAAAAGAAAGAAATATAAAAACCTTAATTGCTTTAAATCACCTAGATGCATATCGGAAAAGTAAAATTGATACGAAAAGGGAATATCTTTAAAATAAATTCGAGAAATAGGAATTGCGTTGCTAGTGTTTTCACCTGTTGCATTGATTGAGATCGTATTTTTTTGCTTTTCGATGGTATTAAACTTTACTTTTTACTTTGTAAACGAGAAAGGAAAACTTCTTGATCTGATCAAACAGAAATTAGCTTCTTTCGATCTTCTCTTCGAAGAATCATTGACCTTAAATTGAACGCCTACAAGCAGACAAGCAGAACGAAGTCCAATCGTTGTCTTGGGCTACATAAGCTAAACGCTGAAATCTAGTTGAAAAGGTGATGTGAAATCAAAATTTGCATCTAACCTACAGATTAGAATAGATGCTTGAAACGTAGCTGAGATTGTAATAGAGCCGAGATTAGAATAGATGCTTGAAACTTCTCATTTTCTATTTCTTTCTTAGTTCAAATGGTGAGTTTTTTTAAAACCAATCCATTTCTGAGAACTTCTTTAGAACAAAACACTTCTTTTCTTATTGTTTTCGTTGAATTGTGTCATTCAAATGGGGAAAACGATAAAGTATCATTCTGGAGAGCAGCACATTAAAACGGTAAATCAATTTGGGATATTGTAATTATTTTGATTACTTTATTGTACTTATCATCTATCTAATCTCTTTTATCCTTCATTCATTTCAGATTGAACACTCTCATGTATTTATTTTATTTTTTCCGGCGCCACATTTTTGTTTGCGGTTTGCTGGATGAGAGTTTTTAGTGAGAATTTTCCCTAAAACCTTTCTAATTTTAAAATCTAATTCAATCATGGCCATCAGACTTCTGGTGGGTTTTTCTATGATTTAAGAAACTAAACACGACATTCTTTTAACAGTACGATATAAAACTCCATCTACAGGATGTCTCAAGGGCAGAGCTTAGGGCAGAGCTTAGGGCAGAGCTTAGGGCAGAGCTTAGGGCAGAGCTTAGGGCAGAGCTTAGGGCAGAGCTTAGGGCAGAGCTTAGGGCAGAGCTTAGGGCAGAGCTTAGGGCAGAGCTTAGGGCAGAGCTCTTAGCCAGTCGGCTATGACGGAAATTGATCTGTTTCATTTTTATTACATGGAATAAACTATTTAAGATAAAAAGGATTAAATAAATTGAAAATATTAGCTTTCAGTTGAAATATTGTTAAAATTCAGGTAATGTACATGCCGTAAATACTGTAATAGTACCTCACCCCCTACCTCGTACAATCGCGTAGTCGCAAAAGTTTTTTAGTATTTCATTTTTTTCAAAGCGCCTGTACTTTCAAAAAATGCGTCTTTGGTATCAAAAAATAGCCCTGAATTTCAGCTATTTTTTGATATCTAAGCGCGCATTGTAGCATAAACCAGTGTCGAGAAAAACTCGTTCAAAGCTGGACTACCCAACACTCCGCACCGTCATTATGGGGGTGGGGTACTATTACAGTATTTACGGTGGGTAACAAGCAAGATGCTCAGCAAGACTTTCCTCAACTGAATACTCAATAGGGATAAAGACAAATACGATATAATAAAGCTTTTATGCAAATCTTCTTTATAAAGTGACTGTCCATGGAGTGTAAGTGTTGTCTGGTGGTAGCTGGGGAATCTAGATTTGAGAGAATAACAATTCTGAATTGACATCATTCTTCTTATAACCTTTTCTGTAATCACATCTTCGCAAGCCATCCTGATTCTTTCCGGAGTTGCCGGCGCATCAAACGAGAAGTAATCAGTTCTTCCCTAAAATTCTCATTTTCATTTTTGCTTTGAATAAACAAGTACCATAAATCTACAGGGTGGTTTAAAATTATAGCAACTCGGTCGGCTTCAATTAAGATGCCGTTCATTTACATTCTTAAAGCTTTATCCACTTTTTTCTCGTTATTTGATTGGATTTTATCTTATTACTCAAAAGCTTTTTAGTTCTTTTTAGTTCTTTTTAGGTTAACTTTAGGAATGATCAAGAAATCTGTTCATCGTGATCTGATCATAGTCTTGCACAAAGGTGGAACATCGGCGCCAAGCGACTGAAGTTCGCCAACAAGACCGTTGTTTATCAAACGATTCAAAGGTTTAAAGTTTTGGGAACAAATGAGGATCGGATTGGAAGAGATCGGAAGCGCACAGCCAGAATTAAGGACACGATCAAAAAAGTTCGGGACAGTTTCCGCAAAAACGGTCCTCGTTTCGCAAAATCGCGAAAGAAATTAGCTTCTTTCGATCTTCTCTTCAAAGAATCATTGACCTTAAATTGAACGCCTACAAGCAGACAAGCAGAACGAAGTCCAATCGTTGTCTTGGGCTACATAAGCTAAACGCTGAAATCTCAAAATTAGCACGCTCAAAGGCCCTGCTAAGGCTAAGGCCCTACTAAGACGTTTCGGAAACAACCGGCATCTTTATGTGGTGTTCAGTGATGAAAAGATATTTACTGTTGAAGAGTATCTTAACAAGCAGAATAATCGCATCTATTCGAAGATTCTGAAACTCACATTTTGAATTCTGTATGCTCTCACAGCTTCTCGAATCGCGAAAAAGGCGGCACTACCGAGGAAAAGCGGTGGTTCGCCAACTGCCTGAAAGTATGAATTTGAGCTTATTTGAATCGAAATCTACTTACAAGTATATTTCTAATCAAAAAAATTACTTTGCTAGCGAAAATCGCATATGGATTGCCGCTGTCCCTCAAAAGCGAGACATTGAACGCGCAAGGAGCGTCATCAGCCGACGGGATCTTGTAAACGCCAGGGCCTGTATAGATTACTCTAATGCTTTATTAAACGATAAGAAATAGTACTGTTTGCACAATTGTTTATGATAAATACATTGATTGACATGAATAATGTGGTACAAATAATACACAAGCACAACCCCTGAGTCTAACTGTAGGGAAGGAAAAAAGAACTAATAATCTAGCCGAGGATTGAACCCTTGACCTCTCGACTAAGATACAAGGCTCTTAGCCGATCGGCCATGGCTGGAGTTTCCTTTTTTTGACTCTTAGCCAGCAATTAAAGGCAATTAGCTCTACCTCTAGTCAGCCGCATCCCATTCGGTCTCACTTTGATCTCTTCCATCGTAAAGAGGCCATAGCCCTAAATATGATCTCAAATTTATTCAAAACCTTTTGATTTCCTTAGCAATAACATATTAAAACAACAATATTGTGATTAGCGCAGAGGTTTAACTTACTTGTGTAAAAGCTCCTTCTATTTGCCCAATATCAATCGCTGGATTGATCGAATCGCCGATATCCATCACGATATCTGTCGATAGTAACTAAAGATTGTAATAGTTTAAATTTGAATTGAATTGAATTGAATTAAATTCAAATTCAAATTCAAATTCAATTCAATTCAATTCAATTGAATTAAATTAAATTCAAATCTCTTTTGTCCTTGAAATCCTCAATTCCTCACCCGATGATCGCCCGTCAAACAATCGACCTCAGCCACACAGCAAGCTGTCCCATAAACACAGTAAGCAAAATGTTTACCGCCTTTTCCCGTCTCAAAATTGATCGGATCACATTTGTTTCTGTAAGATTTCTTCGTTTCTGATTGCTTATCATATAATTACCATTTGCTTATTATTATTTTTTGACTTGAAGTTCATTACTGTAAGTCATTTCATTACCTTCCCTGACTGTAAGCCATTTCATTACCTTCCCTGACTGTAAGCCATTTCATTACCTTCCCTTACTGTAAGCCATTTCATTACCTTCCCTGACTGTAAGTCATTTCATTACCTTCCCATTCCAGTTGCTGATAAGAGTACCCTATCGAAATAAGCCGAAACAACCCAGTCAACCCATTTGCCGGTTGGATTTGAATCCATATAAGGCTTGAGACGAGAAAGCAATTGGGAACAAGCATCCTCAAATCATTAAATTAGATATCAATCTGATAGCTGAATCAGCCTTCACTGACCTTTACCGCTTCTCCATTTAAATCAGATCCAAGACTGGCCACTGTCGGGGTCGTGTTTGGCACCTAAATTTTGCATTAACAACGGAATGTCAACAGGATTTCGATGGTCATCATTGGCTGTATATCCAGAGCAACGGTGTGCCAGATGCTGTACGATTGCGCACACTCAAAACAAAGAGAACAATCAAGTCATATAAAGCTAAAAGAAGCAAAAATGAAACTCAAACTCAAACGCCGGACTCGAATCCTAGAGTACCCGCTTTGTATTGAAGCCCACTGCCGCTTGGCCACCACAACATCTTTTCCTCTCTGGTAAGTCAACTTATAAACTCAGGGTCTGTTTCCTTCTGCGTTTTCTTCCTTCTCAGGGTTTCTGCGATTCCATCCAAAACTTTGAGCGTTTATAACTTTTGACAGAGTGCTGCATTGCAAAAGGGGAAAGCAGATTCGGAATCAGCGCAAAATTCTACATCGTTTCGTTAATGGTTTATGGCATTTGACCACCACACTCTGTTGACATTCTCTTGTAAGTAAAGTCTTTCTTTAATCAACAGTTTTTTTAAACCTTGTCACTAGAAGTTTCCTGGATGTGAATCATCTCGATTGGGATGTTCAGACATCGAGAGGCAATCTAGAAATTTGACTTTTTTAAAATCAAACTTTATCTGTTCTCGAAAGCCAGACTCAGCCAGCCAGACTCAGCCAGCCAGACTCAGCCAGCCAGACTCAGCCAGCCAGACTCAGCCAGCCAGACTCAGCCAGCCAGACTCAGCCAGCCAGACTCAGCCAGCCAGACTCAGCCAGCCAGACTCAGCCAGCCAGACTCAGCCAGCCAGACTCAGCCAGCCAGACTCACCAGCCAGACTCAGCCAGCCAGACTCAGCCAGCCAGACTCAGCCAGCCAGACTCAGCCAGCCAGACTCAGCCAGCCAGACTCAGCCAGCCAGACTCAGCCAGCCAGACTCAGCCAGCCAGACTCAGCCAGCCAGACTCAGCCAGCCAGACTCAGCCAGCCAGACTCGGAAACTTTCTCTGTTCGGGGAAAACTGTTAAGTCAGAGATGTTCTCTGAATAGTTTAAAATGTGGTACCTGTAAAATCTTTATATGCAATCCTTGTCCCATTTCCATTCCCGCGTGCGAGATCAGCACCGATCCATCACAGTAAACGAGAATCAAACAACCAGCCTGTACTTTTTCGAATTTCTCTTTCTCTTCTCTACTAACAAACCTGATTTAAAAACGGTTTTTCACCCATTCCTATTCCGAACTTCGTGCTCACCATGTAAACACCGCGTTTTTTGAACTCATTTTGACTGAATTTATGCTCATTTATCACTCATTGCCGGGAGTGGGACAAATGCGACCTTTGATGCTCTGATATGCCAAAATTTCGATTCTACGCCCTAAAATTACCTAGAAAAACAACTTTTGGAATAGAAATTGGTTAATATTAGCTTTTTAGAGCTTTCTTAAAACGCGAAAAAAGGTGCGCTAATGGGCTAAGTGCGGAAAAAAAGGTGCGCAAATGTCCGGGTGCGCAAAAAAAAGGTCGCATTTGTCCCACTCCCCTCATTGCCTGTTACCTGTTAAACAATTTCACTTCCTCTTTCTTTTGTTCGTATTTTGAAAACTCTTTGCACTCGGTCCAAGTCCTTCGCGCGTTGCACTGAAATCAATTCACTTTGAAAGTGTTTAAATCTTGTTACTTTGTATAGAATCATCCCGCATGGGGTCATTTCTCCTTCTTTGTACATATTATCTTCTCGGAACTGTAAAAAGAATGTTTTTTACAAAGAAATCCCATTATCTAACTTGATCAACGTCTAAATCGAACTTCTCGGCGAGATGCTTGAGAACTGTTTCCATACAGAACATTCCCTAAAGCTTTTTCTTACTTCTGCTCCAATAATCATTGAGTTTTTGGAACACTAGAATATTTTTAATGAAAGAATTGAAAACAATGTTTTTATCACATAGAAATCCTGATTTCACACTTACTTGTGGAGCTCCGAATCCTCTGAATGCTGTTGACGAGGCGAGATTTGTTCGCAAAACTTGCGCATAGAGATCCGCGTTTTTTATCTTATACACACTGTCCATGCTCACAATTGCTCTTGCTTAAAAAGGATTCAAATTTAAAAGCATTGTGAAGACAATTGATTATCTAGTAGTCTGCTTTAACACTCACTTGCCACAGCCAAGCTGAGATCCTCGGAGAAACCACCATTAGAATAAGAGTGAACCTTCAGATCAAGTAATTTATTGTCTTTGGAGATTGCCGCCTAAAATCGAATGATTCTATGAGTTTTTATTTGTTGATCAAACCTCGTAGTCAAATCTGAATGGATGACGGGTGCCTGTGATAGCCATATCATCGTATCGCTCTAAGTAGAAACGGACAGGTCGACGGAGTCTGAATAAATAAGTTCAACTTCTTGTAAAGCTTGTAAAGCTTAGCTTGTAGAGCTTGTAAAGCTTGTAAAGCTTAGCTTGTAGAGCTTGTAAAGCTTGTAAAGCCTGTAAAGCTTGTAAAGCTCTTGTAGAGCTCTTGTAAAGCTCTTGTAAAGCTTGTAAAGCCTGTAAAGCTTGTAAAGCTCTTGTAAAGCTCTTGTAAAGCTCTTGTAAAGCTTGTAAAGCCTGTAAAGCTTGTAAAGCTCTTGTAAAGATTGTAAAGCTCTTGTAAAGCTCTTGTAAAGCTCTTGTAAAGCTTGTAAAGCTCTTGTAAAGCCTGTAAAGCTCTTGTAAAGCTTGTAAAGCCTGTAAAGCTTGAAGCCTGTAAAGCCTCTAAAGCTTGTAAAGCCTGTAAAGCTTTAGCTCAGCCACAGTTTTAAGCTTCTTTAGAAAAGGTACATCTACTTTATCATTCAAAAACTTGAGGAACAAACTTCATTGCAGCAAATGCCGCGGGAACAGCACAGAGAGATGACGCTGCTTCCTTTCCACCAAATGCTCCCCCGACTCGTCGGACTTTTGAGAAGATTTTGTGCTTCGGAATCCCAAGAATCTTGCTGACGTCACTCTAAAATGAAAGTTAACAGCTTTACAGTTTCATTTTTTTTCACCTGAATATCAGAAACTCCTTGTGTACTCACAACCATCTCTATTTCGTCGTCCTCCAATGGGATCGCGATGCAATTCTGTGTCTCCAAATAAAAATGTTCTTGTGCTCCTGTTCGGCATTCACCTTTCACAACTCGATCGTATTTTGACCTAAAAGTAGATTTGATTAAAAGCTTTGAAAGATTTTACTAAAGCTAATTCTAATAATACCAATCGATTTCTTCGTGTTCTTCTTTTCCCTCACTCATTTGTGAAAGAACTTTGAATTGTGGACCCATAAAGGCGTTGGCTGATAGTGCTTCCTAAAGGATTTTTATTGTTATTATATTGGGATATTGTTAAGGTTGAAAACTCACTTCAATCGTCAAAATAGGATTCGGCTTTTCAGTGCATCGAACTTTCACTAAATTCGCGGCTCTTCTCGCTGTTTCATGATCCTCAGCAAGGATCATTCCAACTGGTTGACAATAGTAGGAAATCTAAAAGGAAATCTAAAGTACTAAAAGTAGTTAAAAGCTAAAAGAAGAATTTAAGTCTACAAAGTTTTCAATCAAACCTCTTCACTGACAAAAACCGGTGTATCATTCACAAAGCCGAGTTTCTTATCTGGTAGATCGGAAGCCGAATAAAATTGAACAACACCCGGAAGTTTTAAAGCCTAAACATAAGGTTTTAGAGTTATTTTAAAGAAAATTCGAAATTTCTATCAATTTCTAGAAAACTTTTCGTTTCTTTTCATAATTCCGTTGAAAAATAACAATCATTCAGCAATTAATCTCTGAATTTCTCTGGGGGTGGGACAAATGCGACCTTTTTTTGCGCACCTGTTTTTTGCTGGAAAAGGCCTTAGGAAAGGTCGTAGGGCTTCGAAAATGTTTTCATAGAAGAGAATCGTATGCGTAGATTCCGAATTTCGACAGATCAGACCTCGCTGACACGTCAAATTTGGGCTAAAAGGCAAAAACTGCGGAAAAGCGTTAAGTTGCGTAGTTTTTGCCTTTTAGCCCAAAATTGACGTGTCAGCGAGGTCTGATTTGTCGAAATTCGGAATCTACGCATACGATTCTCTTCTATGAAAACATTTTTGAAGCTCTACAACCTTTCCTAAGGCCTTTTCCAGCAAAAAAAGGTGCGCAAATGTCCAGGTGCGCAAAAAAAGGTCACATTTGTCCCACCCCCATTTCTCTAAATAAAAAGTGTTTATTGGTCAATTTCAGTTCATTTCCATCTTTTTAAGTCAATTCTTTTCATAATTCAGTTCATCTTCAAGCAAATTCGAGAGTGAAAAACGCCTTTTTCGTAAAAATCTATAAAAACCTCTACGAAGAGATTGACTGAATGAATTTCTCTGAAAATTTGGCTAGATACCTAACTTTTTGCACTCTATCTTTTATCTATCGACACAAAGATAGGTTTCCTTAGCTAAAGTGTCTAAAGCGCATCATCGAACCGTCCTTTTTGACTATCCGACTTCATGTTCCCAAAAAATTCAGACATAAGACATTTTTAAGCCCGTTTTAGTGTTATTTTGTAGAAAAATAATTGATCTTTCTAATGAAATAAACCATAGTTCAATTGATGCATATGTTGGTGTTAAACGGAAGTAGGAAAAGGAACGAAAAGACTTTCTGGAGGCTAATACTTCAGACGGATCCAACTCGTGGAGAGTTCCAAAAGTGATTGGCGCCAAGACAAGAACCCCGTGAAGGCAATCTAAATCTCAGTATTCTAGTATGCTGATTTTGTTTTGATTATGAATAAAGTAAAATAAGAAATGGCAAAGAAAGAGCTCCGGAGAGGGGATTGAACCCTTGGCCTCTTTACTTTCCGGGCAGATTAGAGAGCTCAGTAGTTAAAGCAACGGATAGCTCAGTAGTTAGAGCAACTACTGAGCTATCCGTTATCTTCTTGCCAGAGAAGAAATAGGAAAGACAAGGAGAGAAAGAAGAAAAAATATTACCCGGCACAATGACATCCGTTGTATAAATGGCTTTTCCTGTGGTGTGCTTGAAACCACTTTGATGAACCATTGGCTTCCCGACTGCGTCAGTTTCATTTTGATCTTTGGGAACTTCCTAGAAGAAATTTAAATAAAACCCACTACATCTCATTTTATAAGCTTTCTAATTTCTAAGCTAATAATTCTAATTTCAATTCCCAACCTGATAGAGTTGTGTAGCTTTGAGACTTTCCGAGTGCAATTGCTTTTCCTCAACTTTATTCTCGAGTTCACTCATCGTTTTTAGATAGAATTTGAAGAAAAACGATAATGCCAGTGCTTGTCGATATCTAAAATTTATACAAAACTCTATTTTGCTTTGTTTAGTTTGTTTAATTTGAAATTGTGCTTTAAGTTAAACCGCAGGATTGTTTGTGTAACCACTATCAAAGCTAAGACCTCGGCATTCCACCGGGCACCTCAGCCGACAAAGCGAACTCTTCCCTCAACTTCTCCATCCCGAAATCCAAAACAGATCGCTCAAATTTTCTGAATATAATTAAAATCCCAATATAAATTACAAATTCTACTTCTTTTGCAACGTTTCACATGTGATTTTCGCAAATTTTGTTACCGGAGCCATTCCTCCATAAGCAATAGAAATATTTTCGATTCTTTTTGTGACAGGATCAATCTTTACTCTAAAATTTCAATTAAAACAATAAGAATATGATTGTAAAATTGTCTTTGATCTTAAAATTGTTTGTAAAACTGTCTGTAACTTTACTTGAAAGCTCCAGTGACAATTGCAATGTCATCATCTCGTCTCTGAGCCTGCTTGTAAACAGCCAAGTGTTCGTTCTGTAAATGTGTGCTCGTTTAATGACATCATAAAATCATTTCAACTAAATTTTGTAACCAAAGCTACCTGTTTGCTTAACGGCAACAGAATTGCTTTTACGATCTCCTCTTGATTGATCGTTGTCCTCCGATAACCGACAAAGAAATTCTCATCCAAATCCACAACTCTTACTCCAGAGCTTTCCGATTGCAAAACAAGCTAAACAATTTTATTTTAGAGCTTTTAAACTGATCAACCTTTGCTCCGGTAGCCATCCAAATTGGATTCAAATCAGAAATCGGTGAAGCTGTGATGATATTCCCGGCAATCGTCTAAAATTTCATAATTGTACGCGAATTTGGCATCGATTTAAGATCAAAAAATAAAGCTCTTTTAACATGCTAAGAGATATGTGATTTTTATTTCTACTCCAGGGCATACAGTTTTCGAAAAAAACGCATCCAAACGCATATTTTGGAAAAACGGCGCCTTCTCGGTATAAACGAGAATTACTTGCCCGCCAAAAACCGAACTGATGGTGTAGTGGATAATGTGCTTGGGCCCTCGGGCTTGTTGTCCCGGGATCAAGCCCTTTACCGCCATTGCTTTTTGTTAAGCTGGCTGGAAAAATCCATTTTGTTGTTTTAAAGTGTTTTAAAGTTTTTACAGACCTTAATAAGCTATCAAGGGGTCCTAAAAATGGCTGAATAGAACTTTCAGTGACTCCAAAAAGATAGCAGCTTTCACAAACAAAAGTCGGGTTTTTCACTAGCTAGAAATTGTTAATTTTAAGTTAAATATCATATTTGGATCTTAAATCTAATATTTTAACCAAAAATAAGGAATTTTCACAATTTCCTTTTCATTTCCGGTGCCAAATTTTCAGTAAAATCGGTCGATAACCAAGTTAAAGCCACTTTTACAAAGTGTACCGTATTTTATAATATTTTGTTAGAATTTACTCCTTATTTTTTTAAATATTGGTTCTAGAATATAAATATAATATGTTTTGTTTTTCAAAAATATCAATTTTTAATGGACTTTGCAGAGGGACTCTGATTTTAAATTCTTTCGTTCAGATCTTTCGTGGTAACTCTAAATCATTTTCAGGCTTTTATTGTCTTTATCTTTTGTCTTTTATAGCTTGTTAATGTAAGTATCCACTTTAGAACACTTAAAAAGACGTTTTTGGAGCTTAACAAAAAAGTGATGAAGGTGAAGGGACTCGAAGAAGGAAGAAGAGGCGAGGAGAGCGAACTCACTATCCATTAAGACACTAACGCGGAGAGCGAACTCACTAGCGAACTCACTAGCGAACTCACTAGCGAACTCACTAGCGAACTCACTAGCGAACTCACTAGCGAACTCACTAGCGAACTCACTAGCGAACTCACTAGCGAACTCACTAGCGAACTCACTAGCGAACTCACTAGCGAACTCACTAGCGAACTCACTAGCGAACTCACTAGCGAACTCACTAGCGAACTCACTAGCGAACTCACTAGCGAACTCACTAGCGAACTCACTAGCGAACTCACTAGCGAACTCACTAGCGAACTCACTAGCGAACTCACTATCCATTAGGTTTTTTCGATGAAAGTAATTCTCGCACATAATAAGGAGGCGCTGTTTTTCCAAAAAAAAATGCGCTTTTGAACGCCTTTTTCTTGAAAACTGTATGCCATGGAGTAGAAATAAAAAGCACAAATCTCTTAGCATGTTAAAAGAACGTTTTTTGAGTCGCGTATCTTAAATCGATGCTAAGTTGGCGTATTTCCCTAGTTAGTTTATCTTTAAATGCTTCTATACATGGTAAGGCAGCTTTTAGAAATAGTTGTCGATTCAATGCACTTACCGCCACATTTCTGATGTGTTTCCCCGCAAAATAGGGCATCATCTCCAAAAAAAGATCAATCACACCACATTGTGAGGCTGAAATTATGAAATTTGAGTAAGTTTTTTGATTTTTTTGTATTCATTGAATGCACTTAAAAGAAACTCACCAGCCAATTTGGCCTTTAAAAGTTTTAACTCGTAAGTCACTTCACTCAATGAGAGCGCGGCTCCAATTGAAATCGAATCCGAGAGAAGCTCGACTTGGTTCAGTTCAGGAATCTGAAAATCAATTGGACATTTGATTTGTTTGATTGCTTTGATTGCTTTGATTTGATTTAGTTGTTTAAATTCAAGAATTCAATCTCCAGCCTTGACTACCTGTTTTGGGTTGATTCTCCGCTTAGACTCAACGAATCGCCACTTCTGCTCCACTCCCACCTCAGAGTTTCCACTCACAATTCGGGCATTTGGATATTTTCTGAAAAATAGAAGTAAGTAAATGAGAAAGGGAATAATTATATGTATTAAAACTTCTAGAAATCTATAAATCCATTTAACCCAACCAATTTAACCAATAAGCTTGTTTCTAAACCTTTTCAAAGCCAGTAGATGATGAAGAGTTGTCGGCTGGAACCAAAAGTGTTGATTTGATTCGTAGACAAAAGATTGTTGATGCAAATTGTTTATCTAAATATCTCAAATTTCTTTCCCTTTTAGCTTTAAAACTTTCAATTCTGATGGAAAAAGCAACTCTTGTGTCGGATCGTATTTGGCACAATCGGTCAGATCGGTTAGTTTAAGTTTCTGAATTAACGAATACAGGTTTTATTGGGTTGTTCGGATATAAACAAGCGTTGCTAAACTTATTGTTGTGAGAGAAGCTTTTAAAAAAATGTCTTTCTGTATTTAAAAGTACATTATCTTGTCTTTTTAAACGTTTTAAAATATTTGGAATCCTTTTAAACGGATAATTTCCTATTTTTAAGATCTTTTTTCTTGCTTTAGATGACCGACTTCAAACATCAAGTTCGCGTCTGCCTACTTTACGAATTCAAACTGGACAAAACTAGCTATCTGCCTACTTCAAACTGGGCAAAACAGCCGCGGAATTCCATCGAGATTTGGTCAAAGCATTTGGGAATGATGTATTGTTCGAAAGCCGATGCCGAGCCTTGTTCCAACGCTTTCGGAACGGTGATGCAAGTCTCGAGGATGATGAACACTCTCGTCGACCTCAAGCGGTAGACAACAATATTTTGAGGGCCGCAATTGAATCGGATCCATGTCAAACGACGCGTGAACTTGCTCAACAGTGATGAAAGTCTCAGTACTTTTGTGTCTGCCCGCTTAGGTATCAAATTAAAGTTGAGAAAATGGGTCATTTTTTGAGCTATAACACAGATTTTTTTGTATTAACTAGCGCTTAGAAAAAATGATTGAAAAGTGGCAAAAAAAGCCTGAAGTGAAAAGACGGAAAAAATCTTTCGTGGCGGGGTCCTTTTATGGCGTTGGGTTACGGTAGTTTCCGACGCTTGGCGCGGAAACGTCTGGAAACGCGGAAACGCTTGAGGACGACTCTCGTCGTCCTCAAGCGGTAGACAACGATATTTTGAGGGCTGCAGTCGAATCGGATCCATGTCAAACGACGCGTGAACTTGCTCAACAGTTTCTATGTTCAAATTCTACTATGGATGAGCTACTATACTATTTCCACGCCATTGGAAAGACGATCTGGTGCGGGGAATCTCAATCTCCTCATGAGTTAAGCAGTGCAAACGCTCGTTTATATCCGAACAATCTAATAGATTAGAAAGTTATGAATTCACTTTTCATTAAATTTCTTTACAGTTTTCCTTGTCGCCGAATCGCCATTTTCTTGATTTTTACAGCATTTGATCCCCATCGGACAACCATTTTCAGAGTTGTTGACCCCATTTTGAGATAAATTATTCTAAAAGCAGGTGTCTTTTTCGAAAATTTGAAATTACTTGATGTTTTACTTCCGCGAAACTGTAAAAAGCTTCCAAAATTGGTCGATAGCCTGTACAACGACACAAATTACCTGAAATTTATTTGCTATGTTGTGTCCGATTTAGAACAGACTTTGACTTTGAACGCTCGTTTAGAAAGAACTATTGCAATTAAGTTAACGGGGTTTTTTTGGTGAAGCGAGATTTCGTTCTGAAATTTGTATCTAAAGATAAAACACAAAGATACAATTGTAAATATAAAAATGCAATTGTATTTAAAGATATAATTGTTCTAGGCTGGCTACAAGAATATAATCTTATGTAGCAGTTCGAACTAGAGAAGATCAAAAAATTGTGCGCCACCGAACCCGAACACCGAACCCGCGACCTTTCGCTTACCGGGCAACTGTGCTAACCATTACGCCACAATGCACTTGATCTCCTTTACTCCAGAGGGAGTTAACTTTAAGAAGTGAATAGAAACTGAAGTTAATGTCAAAACGTTGCTTTAGTTAAGGTTCTTACGGCTTATGTAGCAGTTCGAACTGAGGCAGCACAAGTTCGGTGGCGCACAAAAACTTGTGCGCCACCGAACCCGAACATCGAACCCGCGACTGTGCAACTGGGCAACTGCCGGGCAACTGTGCTAACCATTACGCCACAACGCACTTGATCTCCTTTACTCCAAGGGGAGTGCCGGTGACGCACAAGTTTTGGATCTACCCTAGTTCGAACTGCTACATAAGCCGTAAGATTATATTCTTATAGCCAGCCTAGGACAATTATATCTTTAAATACAAACTGCATCTTTATATTTACAATTGTATCTTTGTGTTTTATATTTAGATACAAATTTCAGAACGAAATCTCGCTTCACCAAAAAACCCCAGCGACTTTTCTAAATCGAACGCCCATAAAGCAAAAAAGTTTTTGCACCATAACTTTTTCACATGGCTTTATTTTAAGAATCTACAAAAATTTCTCTACAAAACTAGCCATAACAAATTGAATTTGGTCGAGTAGTTTTAAAAATTGGCGTTTTTAGCTTTTTCAGCTTTTCGGCTTTCAGCTTTTCTCAGCTTCAGCTTTTTCGCGTTTTTAGCTATTTCTACTGCACTAATTTTTACGTTTGTAGGCTAGTTTTGTAGTGGAAAAAATTCTGCGTCGAATGGTATCTAAAATATATTATATTATAAATTCTATAGCGCGTACGGAAAAGTGTTCTAATTTAGACGTCTTTTCTAAATCACCTGTTCTAAATCGGGTGTTACAAAGTTCGTTTCAATGAAAGACTTGCCCTGGATAGTGTCATCGATTTGCTCAATGCTTGGTTTTGGATGATTTCTGAGTAAGGAGTACATGGCCATGACAAAGCCCGGAGTACAATAACCACATTGAGAACCGTGACATCTAGAGAATAGCTTTGAGCTTGAAATTTGTCCTTTTTACTTTGCTAATCGCTCTTGAACAGGATGAAGAGCTCTTTCTGTTGAAATCCCTTCTACTGTTGTAATGGCTTTCCCAAAAACGGCACAAATTGGCATGAGGCAAGCATTCACCGAATAGTGGCTAAAGGAAAAATTATTGAACACTATAATAAGTAATGATTTGAATATGGCTAAAATTTCGGCATCTTACCGTAACTCTTTTCTAAGTGGATGCTGATCAGAGATCATCACCGTACATGCACCACATCCGCCTTCATTACAACCAATCTTTGTTCCAGTTAAACGCACTGAAATTGTAAATAGTTGGAAACTAAGAAGAAACTAAGAAAGTTCTACATTTCGACAAAGAATTTGATGCTTATCACTCACAATGATCCCTGAGATACACAGCCAATGTCATTCTTGAATCAATCGTCCCACTTTTGATCACACGCTTTTGACCGTTCACAAAGAAAATCAAATCTTTAACGCCTGAAAATCAAATCTGTTTGATAATCTGATCTGATGATCTGCTTTAAAAGAACCTTACCGTTTTCCTCTCGAAGATCTAATTGATCGCTTTCTTTTACCATTTTGGCTGAAATGTTAATGCAACAGCTGTAAAATCAGTTCTTAAAGAAAAAAAACAAACAAAGAAAAATGAAAGGTTTCAAATTGTGTGTAAAAAAAACAATGGAAATTCCCTGATCTTTTTATCAGTTCATTTCTTTTCTCTTTTTCCGATCTTTCTCGGAGATATGCTTTTTGTTGGGAAGAAATATGACCATTGGCATCAATACATGAATAGTATTGATAATGAGTAATCATAATTGTTTGTTCAAAAGAGTTAGGTAGAGTTACTTTAGTTTTTAGTAGTTATTGGGTTGGTGAATTGAAAACTGCCGGACTTTGAACTAAAATTTATTCAACATAAAACCATGAATTCATTCCAAATAATTTCCATTATTATTGACGACTTCTGCCCATTTTATAGGCAATTTGCGGATTCCTCTTTCGTAGTAGGATTTTGGTTTGTGCGTGAGACAAGTGTGCGACTCAAAAATGGAGGACTGGAGACGTCCCAGTTTGAGCACTTTCTTCAAAAGAAACCCATTTTGGTGTCAATGGAAAAGTTGTAGAGAATCAAAAATGAGGCTTATAGCCAAATTTGCAAAAAGATACACTTAGTAGTTTCGCTTAAAATGCAAGTTTTGTGAAAATTCGTAAATTTGGCATTTCTTGAAAACCAGTTTTTGAAACGTTCTGAAAATTTGGATATAAGCTTGATTTTTGATTCTCTACAACTTTTCCATTGACACCAAAATGGGTTTCTTTTGAAGAAAGTGCTCAAACTGTCACATATGACAATAGCCGACAGTTTTCAATTCACCAACCCAATAGTTTCAAAGAGTTACTTGTACCTTGTTATGCTTGTTAAAAAGATAACAAACTGATTGGAAAAACAAGTCTAATTGTAAATAGATAAACTTTTAAAACAATAAATAAATTTGTATATTTGATAACGATGTTTTGATATACGCTTTATAAGCCTTATAAGCTTTATAAGGAAATCGGTTCGAAATTTTCCGAAAACGAGGGAAAAACGTCAGCTTTTCAATTGATAAGCCGATTTTATGCAAAACTTTTCGAAAAGTACTTGTGAAATAGATAAAGATGCTTTTGAATCGATTGAATCCATTTTATTCAAAACTTTATTCTCATTTCATTCTCAAATCAAATGAGGAATTCCGAACGACCACCGAAACGGCGATGGTGAAACGCCTTGATGCTGAAGCGACCTGCAATTGAATCTTATTTGACTTTGAAATATCAGAATATTGATCTAGCAAATCTGTTTAATAAGATTAGCTAGCATAGCTGAGCTAGCATAGCATAGCTAGCATAGCTATGCACAATTTTCCATTCTCTCACTCAACTTACATGCACAGGAGCTATCGTCGTATTGTCGCTGATGTTGAAGATTCGAGGAGCCAACGCTTAAACGAATCTAACAGAAATTTCATTGCAAACTTACATGGATAGATTTTGCTTAATATTTTCCATGCCATCCGTAAAGCGAATCCTGTATAGGGTCGATAGAGAAAGAATGTCATACATGTTGAAAGAACTGCGTGTTGAGAGAATAGAGCTAATCCAAATGGCATCAGTGCTGGAAATTGTTTCCCAAATCATTATCGAAATTGATTTCAAAGCTTTACTTGTTAGCTCTAAGCTTGTACGTAAGCAGTACTGTGCTTACAGTGCACTTACTGACAGCTTACTGACAGCTTACTGACAGCTTACTGACAGCTTAGTGACAGCTTACTGACAGCTTACTGGCAGCTTACTGACAGCTTACTGACAGTTTACCGTAGCCAAGTGTAATCAACTCACTTATAGAGGCAAAGTTATCCGTATAGAAGATCACCATGCAAGCAAGTAACGGAATCAATATCGTCACTAATGGAATGCAAACCTGAAAGAGAAAGAGATTTCCGTAAAGAGATTTCCGTAAAGAGATTTCTGTAAAGAGATTTCTGTAAACGATCAACCTGTAATGTCACTTTGGCCACCAATCTTCGATACATGCGAAGAGTTTTTGGACTAATCGTATCTTTGCGAGATTCGAAAACATGCCAACACGATAAACAAGCAACTAAACTATTGGATTGAGGAGAATGATTTAAAGCCGTATTTTAAACACACTTTTTAAGCCTTCTTTCATAAATAAAGCATAAAGCCTTCTTTCAATAAATGTTTTATTTCATCAAAAGAGTCCAATATTTCTCTACAAAATGTCTTTTGAGAGACTCCACAAAGCTTTTCTTTCGTAGAGTTTATCAACTCCGAAACACAGCTAAAGTGGCAAAGAGTTCGACTCATCGTTTGGACAATTTCTTTCACATAAACCGCTTTTGGTGTCTACATAAAAAAGGTAGAGCACAATCAATTACATATGTTCCCAAATTTTCAGGAAGATCCCTCCAACCGTTTTCTCTAGATGACAGTTTATAGATTTTGTGATAAAAGTAGCCTTTTGTTGAGCTGAGGCGCTGTTTGAGTTCTCTTTTAAATGCTATTTTGTAGAGAATTCTTTAATCTTTCTGATATCAAACGCAAAGTCTGCTAGAAGTCTGTGAGAAAGTCTGCTAGAAGTCTGTGACAAAGTCTGCTAGAACCTTTTGATTTCTTTTGAATCTGCTAGAATCTGCTAGAAGTTTTCTTTGATTTTTAACACTATTTCATTCTCCCTAACCCAATATCTCATTGGTATCCTTTTTCGAGCTACATTCAAAACATTTCACTCACCCGAAATCCAGCTAACCGCCATCACAATCCATGCACCAATATGTTTCGTCAACCAGGTCGCATTGTCGCGCATCATTGCGTAGAAAAGTGGATGCCAAATAAAATGCTTCAATTTGGGGTACGACTGAAACTTTTCTTTCTTAAAAACCGATTTCTTTTGCAAACCTGAGCATAAAAAGTTTTCGTTGCTTGAAGATCTTCAGTCGAATGGATATAAATCAAAAGTATTGAGATGTGAATATACGGTAAAATTTGTAAAAGAGTATAAGTGATAAGTTTGCTTCTAAAGTAGAAAGAGTTTTTTGTGTTTTAAAATGTTCTCATGCCTACGACTGAGCTTAAAAAAGTGATGATGTGGTAGAATGGTTTGTTGACGAACGATGAACATTGTGATCATTAAAGTTATCATATGACCGAAAAGGAGAGCGCCGGCAAACTGAAGAAAGGCTTATGGAAGAAGAAAAGAATTCCTCTATAAATAAGATTTTCAGAGTTGAATTATTCATGGCTTTTTCTGAATAAAGCAACAGAAAAGCCTCAAGCAACAGAAAAGCCTCAAGCAACAGAAAAGCCTCAAGCAACAGAAAAAGCCTCAAGCAACAGAAAAGTCTCAAGCAAGAGAAAAGAACCATTTTTTTAATATGATAGCTGTTTGCTTTTCAATAAGCCGTACAAATTGATAAAATGTTGACACTACACCGGCCAACCATCCCATTGGAAATCCTCCTGGCAAAGGAAATGTCACATATGGCGCTAAGGCAGAGCCGATCATCAAATCCGTTATAAGTGCTACTGTCTAAAGAAGATTCCATATCGATACAATGTGCTTTCAAACTTGATACACGGTTAGAACTTTCCCGTAAGTTCTCATATTTGGAGGTGAGTGAAAAGCGACCACGTAGACACCAAAAATATTGAAAGCCGTTGTTAGCACTGAATGATTGATTGATTGCTTGAAATTACATTACGTTACTCACATGTGAAAATCTCTAAAGCAACGAACACCCAGGCATTTGTGTCGATGGGAATATCCTCATCCAAATTTACCCAATATATCGCGTTACCCATTAGTCAATGTTTAGTCAATGAAAGGAGAAATGGTATGTTAAGAGAGTGGGTGGGTCGTAGGGAGAAAAAGCACCTGAGCCTTTGAGCTGATCGATTGTAGTCAGCGAGAAAATGAGCTCGCATTTAAATGAGAAAAAACAGGTGAATATTTACTCTAGAAGAGTTTGGCTGGCTTGTGTGCTTTAGATCTTTGAACAACACTAAAAGATGTGCATTCTGTGGTACAGGGTGATCAAAAAGTTTTCGTACAACTTTTTACTCAAGCTTGATTTTTAAAATAACTCAGGAAAGCTTCAACTGATTCAATTAAACTCTTTAAAATCAAAACCTTAATAAAATGATACTTAAAAGCACTAACAAGGAGCCTATAGCTCAGCTTTTTTTATATCGTTGACCGCACAAGTAGTCGATATATTGGGTAAACTTGGATGAGGATATTCCCATCGACACAAATGCCTGGGTGTTCGTTGCTTTAGAGATTTTCACATGTGAGTAACGTAATGTAATTTCAATCAATCAATCATTCATGCCATGCAGGAGATGCCATGCTGCCAAAATCGTCTTTCTTTTCGATTTTTTTAGTCATTTGTGTAGTTTAGACTAGTCCCAAACAAAAATTTATAAGCTTTTAATGTTCATCTTTGTGCTAAAAACGTTAGAGAATAATTTTAAAAGGTTATAGGCTAACATTTATAGGCTTATAGGCTAACAGATAGAAACTCGCTCGTATCAAATCGCTCGTATTCAGCAGATTTTGATGTTTTTATCGAAAAAGAGCATCTCGGAAAAAGCCCCAGAAAAGCTATTCAATAGCACGTTTAGTTTATTTTAATTGGAAAGAATTTAAGGTTTAAAATTTGTGTAAATTGTTTACTTTAATCGGTGCTAAGGATCAAAAACATTGAAAGTTAACTAATTTCGGCAGCGTGTCGTCGACCATTTGTGCGCGACTTACCATATAAAAAAAGCTATGAGCTATGGGCATTAGTGGTTAGCTATTAGTGGTTTTAAGTATAGCTTTGTTAAGGTTTTTATCTTTAAAAAGTTTAGTTGAATAGCTTTCTTCAGTCATTTTAAAATCAAATTTTAGTCAAAAGTTGGACGGGGAACTTTTGAATCACCCTGTATTGTACGCATTTTTACAGGAAATTGCCATTAATCTCTTTCTAGATTAGTCGATGTCGATGTCGTTTAATCCGCATTAGTTTTAGGATATAATTTTGAAGTAAACATATCGATAAGTTGTACCCATTTTTGTTTTGTTTTTGTTTTTGTTTTTTTTTGTTCTCCACTATTTACCCCAAAACACCTTGTCCAACTGAATTGTAGACTTTTCTCAATAACAAGATGTTTTTGTAAGACTTTCTTCAGTTTTTAATTAAAAACATGTTTCTATCAACTATTTTATCACTATCAATTTACAAACAAATACATAAAGAAACAATAAAAAAAACTAGCGATTACAATAGCTAACATCTGCCATTATATAGAAACAATGAGTTGCTAACACCGATAATTGACCCAAAAAAAAGAATCCAAGGCTTATGAACTAGACAAAATAACTAGAATATATAAAAGACTATACCTTATTTTTGGATTTTGGATTTTTTGGATGTACAAGTTTGAAAAGGGAAGAGGAGTTGACTCATTGTCAAGAGAGGCTTCAAGCCAACAAAACGGGGGCACGAAATGAAATCACTATTATAAAGTAGGCACAAAAAAAGGATAAGGGTAAAGGAAAACAATGGACTCTTTGTACTTTAAGCAATCAGAGTCAATCTTTACTTTAGACTCTCCCAAGCGCACACTGTCTGGCATACCGGATCGAAATACGGTTATACGTTTGCTAGAGCGAAAAGTACAGACTTGGTTTGTGTTTGCTTTTTTTGAAGTTGTTATCGCCTTTAGACTTTAGTCTACAGAGTCCATTGTATTTTAAGGCAATTCTTTAGACACAAGCTTGACAAATTTACATTTTAACGTAATAAACATAAGAGGCTTGTGTACATCATATGAACAAAGACGAATAAACGTAGTTACCAATGTAAAATCTTCAAGGTAGACCGGAGAGGATCGCGTTGGCATCTAGCTAAATTCTTTCACTTTCTTTTCATAACTTAAAGAAAAATGGTGAGTGCTTACTCGATGATAAGAAAAATGAAAACGTAAGAAAAAAATGAGTGATTTCCTAATTCTTATGCATAAGTATTATTGCAAATCGCGTTGCTTACCTTGAAATCTTTCCACGCCTCACAGAGTTGCACATCAATTGGAGCCGACGGTGTTGGATATTGAGAGATTTGTGGCTGACTGTTCAATCGATGTCCGAGGAAATGACCAGCATTTGTGTTTGAATGGTGTCCCGAGTTTAGTCCTAAATGTTGGTGATTTTTTTAGATTAAGAAGATGGTTTGTAAAGAGGTTGGGGTATGATTTAATGCTACTTTTGTTTAATGCTTCAAAAGCTTACCGAACATGCTGCTAGAGGTGGAGGCAGGGGTGAAAAATGAGAAATCGAGTCGAGGAGGTGAGAAGACGGGAAGAGGAGACCCGACAGCACCAGAGGAGAGTTGAGATGCATGAGAGACACGACGAGATCTCGGTGCACTTCCCACACTCCCATGTGACACTTGTGCGGCTGCCATCTTAAATTAATTGTTTTATAAAGAGGATTAAAAATTCTTTTTTCGTATTCAGTACCTACTAAATGGTCTTATTACCTTTTAAAGCTTCATTTGTACCTTTAAATTTAATTCTATTAGGCTGTCCAGAAAGTCTTTTCGTTCCTTTTCGTACTTCTGTTTAAAACCAAAAAAAATGCACCAATTAACCTATGATTTGCTCTAAATAAAAAGTGCTAAAAATTGCTCAATTTCCCATCTTTTTAAGTCAATTTCGATTATCTTTAAAATAAGAAAATAACTCTAAAACCTTATGTTTAGGTTTTAAAACTTCCGAAAAGATTTTCTGGTTAGTCAGTCCGAAAAGACAATCTAATAATGTCAGTCAAGAACGAACCCTTGGCGATTGTTGTTGTGCTTGAACAGAGGCGAGGGCTCTTTGTTGAGCGGCTTGTGCCCGAACCACAGCGGTGAGTGCTTGTTGAAGTTGCTCTTGTTGGAGTCGATGTTGTTCAGAAGCTTCCTATGAAAATAAATTGTATGAAAGACATTCTATTGCTATAATTAATCAGTATGATTTGCAAAATTGCTTGTTTTTTTAACCCTTTTCAAAGTTTTCTCACCTTCTCAGCAGCGATGATGGCCGCGGTAAGTGGGATCTCTTGAGCCATCAGAGCAGAGGAAGAACTGAAGAAGAAAAGGATAGGTTCAAGTTATTAATTTGCTCTTATTCTACAAATAAGATGAAAACCGTTTCATTCTGTCATTTCCCTCACCTGGCCGAGTCTTGTGCATCATCTTCATCTTTCCCAATCGTTTCCCCACTGCTGCTCTCCGCTTGGCTGTCCTCATTTGGATCACTTTGTACAACATCTAAAGTTTTTAAAATTTAAAGATATTTTTATGGTAACAAACCAGAAGCCAAATCTTTTCCAAGAAGTCTCAACAATTCAGCTTCCATTTCCGAGGCTGTTGTGTGCTGGGAGGTACTCGGGTTGTTGACCTTAAAAAGTCTTATGTATTGATTATAACACTATTATATTTTGTTTACCTCTTTGCCTTTCTTTGGCTTCGTCTTCTGAACACTTGCGATTTCTTCTTTTGGAGCCAGGTAGACAGGCGAGCCAAGTTTTGGCTTCAAAGGAATTGGCTGAGCAAGTTGCTTTTGGGATTGCGAAATGTCTAAAAATCGATAATGTTTGCAGGGATTTGATCAAGTTTTGCCAAAAGACTGCCTCAGATAAGATTCGGTGTGATGTGTTTTATCTGCATCATCTTAAGATGGTGGTACATGCTTCACATCACCGGCAGTGGCGGGGGTCGAACCCGGGTTGTGTGAGCGGCGGCGTAGGCTGCTACCCATTATACCAAAGGCTCACTTGAGGGGGGCGTCGAGAAAAAGTGCATGAAGGCGCTGCCACTCAATCCTTTCGGCTCATTGCCCACAGGTCTGAAAGAATACAGTAAACATTTGATACAATGGATATTTTGGAAATCTAAAACAATCCAAATCCTAGTGTGACTATTCATAGCTGTTAGTGTTAATAGTTCATTTCTAGTTGAAACCAAATTCTTTAAAACGAGTTTTTTTTCTATTATAGTGATTCAATACTTCTCGCATGGACAATCTAGGACAATCAAGACATGGAATACCTGAAAAGAGCATCAGCAGGCAACATTTTCCGAGATTCCTCTGAAAGTGAGGCTCGTGGAGTGGAAGTTGTGGGAGAAAGCTCTGGATTGGTCATCAGTTCCATTGCCGATGTAATTTTCTCACTGACCGCTAAAAGAAAATATTTGTTTTATTTTGTTAACTATAGTTTTTTTTGTCTTTTGTATCTCGTTTAGAAGTATTTTACTTTTTGGCACAACTGGGGTGAAGGCACTTTGACGATCTTTCGATCGGAGAGCTGACACTTTCCCTTGTGGTCCTTTGGGTCCCTGAAAATTTGGTTTGTTATTGTTAAAATTATTAATTATGACTTATTCATTTACATTTTAATCTAGTTGAAAGCTTTGAAAGCTTTAAACTGACCTTTGAAGCAACTTTTGCTCTTCGATTCTGCTCTCTTTTGATCCAAGCTTGTAGATCGGTGACAAATGGATAAACAGTGTAGAATCGATTCGTGTTTCCCTTTTGAACATTGTCATATTTGTCCGTTGGAAGATCCCAAACTTTGAACCATTGAATTTTTCTAAATTTTGTTGATTAGTTCCAAGTTTTCTCACTTAATGATACCGGATTTCCTTTCTTGTAGTCGGAGCAAAGTCGAAATCGATTGGAACATCGGGAACAATGTAGAGGCGGACCATTGTATCGCCCAAAAATTTCTGAAAGATCAATTTTAACAAAGGTTAGCCAAAAATAGCTTTATTATTTTGTTTTCTTTTAATTATTCCCTGTACCTGAAGCTTGGCTTCTCCTCCATTCGAGCGATCCATTCCAAAATCGTAACCCGTCTCTTCATAGACTTCACGAATCGCACAGTTTCTTGGGTGCTCTTTCTCATTGACCTAAATATCGCTTTTTAACTTTGATCTTACAAATTGATATACTTTCTATTACTTCACTTACTTTTCCCTTTGGGAATCCCCAGCTGTTCTTCGAGTAGTAGCCTAAATAATAATGTAATGGTAACACTTGTTTGAACAATTTCCAATTCAAATTTTGTAAATCTTTATAAATGCAAATTTTGTTAATTTCTAATACTCTTGTTCTTGTTGAATAAATCCTAACACCAATCTTTCGAACCTAAGGAAACTGAAAATGAATAAAATACCTTGTACGAGGAGAACGTGGTTCAACGATGAGTCAAGAAGAATCGCTCCGTATGTGGGCACATTTGACTTGTAGAGGCGCCAGTTGTCGACCACCTGAAAAACTATTAAATGTCAACACTACTGTGTAAAGCTATCACCTTGTCGACATCCTTGACCGAATTTTTGAGGAAATCACAGTTGCCGAACATTTGTCTGAAAGCTTTGTTGTAAAGTTTAGCTCGTTTTTCATTTACCTTGTGAAATCTCGCATTCCAACTTCATGGCAATCCGCTCGCTCCTTGCAATGAAAATCGAGATACATCCACAGGGCCAACTCGATTTGGAAACAAACACGCACTTCATCGCGTTGCTGAAAAGTTAATCTTTGATCTGATTATAACGCTATTATATTTTGCTGAATATTCTGATTACAACGCTATTATTAGTAAACTAATGTATAGATCTTATTGTTAAAGTATACGTATAAGATCTACTTTTGCTCTGGTAGTCTAGCTTTAAAGTTTTTTTACCTCATCTTCGGGAATATTCAGCAAAAATCGAAAGCACAAATCATCGAGAATAGCCTGAGGGAGTTTGAAGCCGGGATGGTTCTGAAAAATTTGAATATTTGAAAAATTAGTCATTTCCTTCACCGATGATTGTATGCGGACTCGCTGCTGTTGCTGTTGTTGTTTGGTTCTCTCAAAAGTGAGTGGGGTTTCCGAATCGAAAAATGGCTGGAAATCATCTTGGGGAAAAGACTAAAAGAATTTGTTTTTGGCATAAGTGTTTTTGGCATTTTTTGCAAAAGCTTCAATTGACTTACCATTGTATTGTCGTCTTTTTTGCACATACGTTGAGCGACAGATGTGGCTTTCGGCGGAGATGACTTGTTTGGGAAATCTTGAGCTTTCGAAGTAGAAGGCTGAAATTTGATTATTGGTTTCTAGATTCAGTTTAATACGCTTACCATCTTGGATGACTCAAAGATGAGGGTTCTCCGCGTTTTGCCTTGTTGGCCTTGTTGACTCGTGGAAGTCGAGGCTGCTGGGGATTTTTGAGAGCTTTTTCCAGGTTGATTGTTCTTTTTCTAAAAACAATTCAATCCAAAATTAATTGGGGGTTTTAGTTGTGCTATCAGTTCACTTGACAAACCAAAAACTTGCTTTTCAAACTTTATGCAGAGTGATTAATAACGCACGTTCATTGTGTTGGTTCGAGGACTTTTGGCGGTCGATGGAGTGTCGTCGTGAATGGAGAGTGGAGGGATCATTCCGAGACTTTGAATTGGACCTCCTTGTGCAAGTTGGACGAGTAAGTTGCGCACTTGTGGACTCGAGACATCGGAGAACTGAAATTATTCGCATGTTACGGATAAAGAGATGAAGTTTAAAAACTTATAGTTAGAGCTAAAAGTTAGTTACAGAATTAGCCTTTCATATTGCTAGAACTATCATTACTCTAATGTGGAAAGAAAGTTAGAGGTTACGCAAATTAGTATTTTAAGAGGCAGGCTATTAGTTCAGTTATTTCGTTGTATGTAAGGTCAACGTACTTGTTCTTTTGGTGGACTCGCTTCAACGGGTGCTGGCTGACGGCGACGTCGTTTCTGGCTTCCAGTTGGAGACATTGTCAAGTAGTTGATGAATTGAATGTAACTGAAAGTTTGTACGTTGGATTGGTGTAATAATACATGTCAGAAGGGGAATAAGCTTAAAAACAATTTAACAATTGGAAAGTTTAACTTATTACAAACAAAAAAAATGGACATGACAATGAAGATCGGAAAGTAGAAGATGAGCCGATAATTTAAAGTTATAACTGCTTTGGCTCGAGCACTCGACTTATAAGCACTTGCGCATCTGGTGCATCTTTAATTGCGTTTAATGCTTAACATTGTTAATTTCTTATAAAAAGTCTCTTGACCGACTCCCCCGCACATATAACCTTGCCATTGGGAAGGGTCGCCGGCAATTGCGATTAATCCGGGAACGACCCGTCATTTGGCCTTTCTCGTATTCCATTCCGAAATTGTGTAATTTTTTCGAATTTATCACTGTTGTTCAAAAAAGTTTTTGAGTTTAACTTTGCATTTAGGTAGCTAAATGAAAATTTATTTATAGCTTTTATAAGCTTGACAATCCTCCTTTATACTTCTTTCAATAACTAAATATTTACTCCTTTTAAAAAGTTTAAATAGCGAAACATCTGCAAAAATGCAGTATTTCATTTTGATTTTGTCTACCGAGCTTGTTGTTTTGCACAAGCTCCTTGTCCGAATTTCTTTCCAGCATTTGTGTTAAAATGAACTTGATGATAAGATGTTTGTAGATAGATTTGGTCAAAAGTTTGTTTGGCTTTCATCCTTGAAATCTAAAAACCATCCGACTGGCTAGAACACCACATTTCACTTAAGCCTCATACTTTGTTTGCTTTTAAACTTTCTTTTATCTTGCTTAACCCTATTTGAATTAATACGGTTGAAATTTAGATATCTTACGCCAGTCAATCCAACAAAGCGCCAAGATGGTAAGTAATTTCTGTTAGTTTGGTTTAAATTGATTTGTTTTTAGACTATCAGCAAGAATAACAAGATGATGCAACATCTAAACTTTCGGATGCGGATTATTCTTCAAGACGGAAGAACATTTGTTGGATATTTTCGAGGTAGAGCTTTGCTTTTAGAAATAAGCTTTTTGATTGACGCTGACTGACTGACTAATCTAATTTGAATGTTTTAGCTTTCGACAAGCACATGAACATCCTTCTCACCGATTGCGAAGAGTTCCGTCAAATCAAGCCGAAGGCAGGCAAGAAAACCGATGGAGAGGAAAAACGTATGCTTGGTTGGTCATTTCATTGCAAATTAGTTTGCATAAGATTTAACGTTGTGAAGTTACATTTACTTTTTAGGCCTGGTGCTTTTACGCGGAGAGCACATTGTGACTATGACCGTCGATGGACCTCCTCCAAGAGATGAAGAAGGACCCCGTTTGCCAAAAGCTGGAGGATCCGGAGGACCTGGACAAGCAAAACCAGCGGGACGTGGAATGCCTATGATGCCTCCGATGGCCGGAGGACCAGCTGCAGCTGCCGGACTTCAAGTAAGCTATAGTTAACATACCTTCTACGTAGTCTTAATATAAAGGATTCTAGTGAAATTACGGCAGAACAGTTTTTAAGCACATTGTAGTTTTAAAATTAAATTCATAAGGAGTCATAATTAAATCTCTTTTGCAACAACTTTTTATTTTAGGGTGCTGTGAGAGGAGTGGGAGGACCGAGCATGGGAATGATGCAGCCCGGATATGGAGGACCTGGCGCCGGACGTGGAGGCTATTAAATATGAAGTTTTGTCTACACTTACAAGTTTTTTTCCGGCTCTTTTATTCGTACCTATCTGTTGAAATTTTATGTCTCTCTTTCAATTTTTGTAATGTCAATGTAATGTTTTTTATTCAAGTTGTGACGTTGTATCTCATTTCTTATTATGGGTCAATAAAAGTTAAGATATAACCAGATTGCTTTAGAAGAAACGTTGGAGCGCTAGGTATTTTAAAAAAAAACACGTACATATTGTTACTTCTATTATTTGTTTAGTTTCAAAAGATGCCCCCAAAGAAAGGTGCCGTCGAGGAGCTGCCTCCACTTCTCGGAAGGCTTGGCACTAATCTTAAGGTATTATTTTGAACTTGCCTTTTTTAGAGTACTTGAAAGAGGTAGCGTGCAGCTAATAATAAATTGATGGCCTATAACTTGTTTTAGGTTGGAATTTTGGGTCTTCCAAATGTGGGCAAGTCTACTTTCTTCAACGTGTTGACCAAGAGCGAAGCGCAAGCCGAGAATTTCCCATTCTGCACGATTGATCCTAATGAAAGCCGGTTAATTTTTTCTATAATTCAAAAAGCAACTTGTTTTTAGAGTTCCTGTTAGCGATCCGCGCTTCGATTGGCTGTGCGACCATTTTAAGCCAGCTAGCAAAGTTCCCGCTTTTCTCAATGTAGTCGATATCGCTGGTCTGGTGAAAGGTTTGTAAATTTTTATGAGGTTTTACGAATCTCTAATTCAGGAGCCTCGGAAGGGCAAGGGCTCGGAAACGCGTTTCTATCACACGTCTCTGCATGCGACGCGCTTTTCCATTTGTGTCGGTCATTCGAAGATGACGATATCACTCATGTTGAAGGTTAGTTGCTCGCCAAGGGTCATTTTTTTTTCCTTTTAGGTGAAGTGAATCCCGTGCGAGATTTGGACATTATATCGGACGAGTTACGACTCAAAGATCTGCAGTACCTTGATGCTCAAGTCTCAAAGCTCGAAAAACTTGTTGTTCGGGCTAATGACAAAACCAAGAAGGTATCTTTGTTTTCATTCTCCTTTATTTTGTGGTTTTAGATTGAATATGAAACTCTACTCAGAGTCCAAAAAATGCTTACCGAAGAAAAGAAACCGGTGCGAAAAGAGGTACGAAATTATTGCGGGCAACTAGTATGTACCTTATTCTACTTTCAGATCTGGAACGAGAAAGAAATCGAGGTCTTGAACACTCATCTTCTCCTTACTGCTAAGCCGCTGGTTTATCTTGTCAACCTTAGCGAGACTGACTACATCCGAAAAGTTCGTATTATGATATGTTGTTTCCATAAACTCTTTCAGAAAAACAAATGGCTTCCCAAAATCAAGGCTTGGATCGATGAAAATGACCCTGGAGCCAAACTGATTCCATTTTCAGGTAAACAGTTTTTGGTTTTTAGCTTCAAATATATGTATGAGTTTAGGAGCATTTGAGCTGAAAATTATTGAAATGCCTGGGGATGAGCGCGAAAAGTTCTACAAAGAAGTGAGGGTATAATGTTTAACATACAACATTGTCGTTTTAGGTCAGTGCTACTTCGAACTTGGACAAAATCGTCCACACTGGTTATGAGGCACTTCAACTGCAATACTTCTTTACTGCCGGCGAGGATGAGGTCAAATGCTGGACCATCCAGGTAAACTTTCATTACGTTATGGCACTTCAGCCTCTTTAGAAAAACACCAAAGCTCCTCAAGCTGCTGGTCGCATTCACACGGATTTTGAAAAGGGTTTCATCATGGCTGAGGTGATGAAGGTTGCCGATTTAATGGAAGAGGGATCCGAAACAAAGGTGCCAATTTGTAAATAGCATTTCTTCATTTAATTTTTAGGTAAAAGCTGCTGGGAAATATCGTCAACAGGGTCGAAACTACGTGTGCGAAGATGGAGACATCATTTTCTTCAAGGTTATTTTGCTATTCGGGTTTTATTACTGTCATGTTTAGTTTAACGCTGGAGCTGGACTGACGACCAAAAAGAAGTAAATCGGAAAAACTTTGGAAGTCGTGCTTGTGATTCAATTTTTAAAAGTAGAGCGTGCTTTCTAAATCATGGTTAGAATTTTGTTAATGGGTAATTGGAATTTTTATGCGCACTTCTGTTATATTTTTCTTTGTTGTCTTTTATTGTTTAATTTATACAACGTAAAAGCATTGATAAATGTTTTTCACAGACATTCTATTGAGAACCTTTGATGCGTGTAAATCGCGCTTCCTATTTGGTGGGTCTTTCTGTTTGCCTGAATAGTCAGTGCGCTGCGAAAAGAGCTCTCTCAAAAATTCATACTATTTTGCCAGCTTGCTTTTTCTATTTTCTGGTAACAACGTAGCACCTCCGTTTAATCGTTTCTGTATCCAATTAACAGCGCATGTTAACGATCAGTTTACCACTAGTTTATGAAAATTCTGTAATTTAAGCTGTGGCAAAGTATCTTGTAGTAAAAGGATTCGATTGACGGAAATTCTTAAATTAAATGTCTTTTTTTTGTTTTTGCTTAAGTGCCACTTTTCTCTTTTCATAAACTTGCAAACAATATTGTTTTTTTTCTAGATGAGGGCCTTCATAGCGCTCGGCATATTGCTTGGGTGTTTTGTCGTCCAGGCAGATGAGCACGACCATATGTACGAGGTCAACGAAGAAGTGGTTCTTTGGATGAACACTGTATGTGCAAAAACTTTTAGCTTTTCATGTAAAATGTTTTAGGTCGGGCCATATAGCAACAGACAAGAAACCTACACTTATTTCTCGCTACCATTTTGCCGTGGTCCAAAGGAAACGATTGGCCATTATCACGAAACGATGGGCGAATCGTTGCTTGGTGTAGAGCTCGACTTCTCAGGATTGGATATAAAATTTAAAAGTAAACATTTTCATTGAAACCGACTCTTATGCATATTTATTTTAGCTAACATGGAAAAGACGCTGTTTTGCAAGAAAACGCTCACCAATGAGGAGTACAAAACGTTTGTTTACGCGATCAAGAATCAATACGCGTACCAAATGTATCTCGATGATATGCCAATTTGGGGTATAATCGTGTTTGGTTTTAAAATCCAAACTCTCATTTCAGGAATGGTTGGAGAAGTTGATACGTCCGAAAATCCACCGAGGTATCGAATTTTCACGCACAAAAAACTTGAAATCGGCACCAACGGAAAACAAGTAAAGGAAAAAGCTTTTTTAGTTAAACTACTATTTATCTAGATTGTGGATGTGAATCTCACTACCGATGGTCGAGTTGAATTGCGACCGAATGTTGAGCTGGAGTTTAGCTACGAAGTGACATGGTCAAAGAGTGACGTTAGTTTCATAACCACGGGACGCCATTAAACGAAAGTTTTAGGTGAAGTTCCATGATCGTTTTGACAAGTACCTCGACCCATCCTTTTTCCAACACAGGGTTGGTTAATGATTGATAATTTTATCTATATCTGTTGCTTTTAGATCCACTGGTTTTCAATCTTCAATTCGTTTATGATGGTTGTCTTCTTGGTTGGTCTTGTCTGGTGGGTTTGTTTAGTTTGCTAGCAATTTTCCTAATTGGATACTAAATGTGGATTTATTGTTAACTCATAAGTAATTTCAGGATGATCTTGATGCGAACACTACGACGAGATTATGCGCGATACGAAAAAGGAGAAAACATGGATGAGCTGGTGTGTCTATTTTATGTCATATTTACCTCGTTGCTTTTCTATTAATACAATTGTTATCCTTTTAGGATGCAGACCTTGGGGATGAGTATGGATGGAAGCAGGTCCATGGTTAGTTTATTGGTGTTAATATAAGGCTTGTCTAATGTGTTACTTAGTGCTTCCACATATAAATCTTCATTTTCAGGTGACGTATTCCGACCCCCCGCTCTTCCAATGGCGTTTGCTTCACTTATTGGCTCAGGTATGTACTTATATGAGTTATCTCAGAAAGCCGTAAAGTATCCTTTAAAACTAATTTTAGGCTATCATGTGTTTTCTGTTGCACTGATCACAACAGTTTTGGCAATTGTTGGAGAATTTTACACCGAGTAGGTTTTTTGCGGGTTTGGCTACCAGTATACGTGACAATACAGGGTATTAAAAAAAAAAAGTCGGTTCAGCTCGGTTTTTCTCAGTATTTCTAGTGGTTTTTGTGGTGGCAAAGTGAATATTTTGGGCGGACAAATTTTGATATTTTTTCATTTTTCCCGATTTCATGACACCCCAATGCATGAGATTTCTGAGCCACCATGGTCAGCACCACCATATGGGCCACCACCACGAGACTTTTGCCATAAAATTAAAACTTTGTAATGGCATCGTGGTGTCATATACGAGTTAACATGTAAACTAAGATTTATAACCAAACACTTTATTGGTTTAGAAAATCCAGTAATCTCTTGTACATAGAACTCTTTTAACTCGCAATTTTCAAAGAGGCAGCCATGTTCTGCTCATAAGCTACTAATTAATAAAGTGTTTGGTTATAAATCTTAGTTTACATGTTAACTCTAATATGACACCACGATGTCAGTAGAAAGTTTCAATTTTATGGCAAAAATCTCATGGTGATGATCCATATGGTGGTGGCTCAAAAATTTCATGTAAAGAAAGTCAGGAAATCGGAAAAAGTGAAAAAAATATCAAAAATTTGCTCAACCAAAATATTCACTTTGGCATCACAACAACCACCAGGAGCCACTAGAAATTCTGAGAAAAATCGCGCTGAACTGACTTTTTTTTGAACACCCTATATTTATACTTGATTTCGATTCAGGCGTGGATCTCTTTTGTCGGCCGCAATCTTCGTTTATGCTGCTTGTGCTCCAATCAATGGATATGCTGGTGGTTCGATGTATGCTCGTTTTGGAGGAAAACAATGGATTCGCCAGATGCTCTTCGGTATATTACTGCTTAAAAGAATTTTGACAATGGAACGTTTAGGCGCTTTCCTTTTGCCATCGGCGGTCTGTGGAGTCGCTTTCTTGATCAATTTCATTGCCATCTACTATCACGCTTCGCGCGCCATTCCATTCACTGTCATGGTTGATTATCACGCTACTATGTAAACTATTCAGTTATTTAGCTTGCTGTCTCTGCCATCTGTTTGTTTGTGATTCTACCATTGACCCTCGTAGGAACTGTTCTTGGACGAAACATGAGTGGTCAAGGCGATTATCCATGCAGGTTCGGAGTTTTCACCAGTTGTTTTATAGAGCATCTGTTTGATTTGGGGGTATCTTTAAGAAGCACACATTTTATGCATTATTGATAGGTTGAAACAAGAAATATCATGCGCATGTAAAGAGTGCCTTCCATACGGTTACCCACGCAGAAAAAGGTGTGTTAGAGCACGTCTTAGTTAAATTTAAATTGGGAAGATAATTGTAAGAGCTATATATAAGCTATTGAAAAAACTTTTATGTTAGTGTTTTATGAGTTCTTTTTTCAGAGTGAATGCCGTTCCACGACCAATTCCCGATAAGAAATGGTTTGTCCAACCATGGTTAGTTGTGCTTATGCGCTGTGTTCATTAAATTATTTTAAGGTTGATTTGTCTTGCCGGTGGAATTCTGCCGTTTGGGAGCATTTTCATCGAGATGTAAGTGTTGGATTTTTTTCATTTCATTATTTATTGGTCAGGTATTTCATCTTTACATCGTTCTGGGCTTACAAAATCTATTATGTCTACGGATTCATGTTCTTGGTTGGTTTATTTAGCTTATATGACGCTTATATACATGTATGTATATTTCGTAGCGGATTATGAATGAAATTTTTGGCAAACCTTTCTAGTAGAGCAACCCTGTATGAGGAAAATATTATATCATTTCGTAGCGAATTAAATTCTGCTTCGATTGGTACCAAATTTGTGCGTTTAGGCTAAAAATTGCGGGCGCTACAACGTTTCATTCGAAATCGGCGGGAACCCCGTAGCCGATTATGAATGACTCGGTCTAGGGGCGTCCAACCATCAAGTGTTTGGTATCATTCAACGCAGAATCATTGAGAATTATGTTAAATTTTTTAAATTAGCAAGATTTGATGAAAAGAAAAAAAATTAGAGCAAAAAACTGTTTGTTCGAGAGAAAACTTTGAAGCCCCGTAATTTTGTTCTTTTTATCCAATCTTTCTAATTTAAAGAATTTAACATAATTATCAATGGTTTTGCGTTGAATGATACCAAATACTTGATGGTTGGACGCGCCTAGACCCACTCATTCATAATTGGCTGAAATGCATAATTGGCTACGACATATACGAGTCAGCTTCAGTTAGTTACAATTTGTTGTATTTAGGTAGTTCTCATCTTGGCTATTGTTACCGTCTGTGTTACAATTGTGTGCAGGTAAGGCATTTGAGAGCAAGTCTTTTACTAACCGATAAATTTCAGCTACTTCCTACTCAATGCTGAAGATTACCGATGGTGAGAATAGCATCGTTGTAAATGCAATTTTCGATTTTAGGAGATGGACGAGCTTTGCTGCGGGAGCTTCGACGGCGTTCTACGTTTACCTTTATGCCGTGTATTACTTTTTGTTCAAGACAAAGTAAGTTTTCATCGTGTTGTTAAGTATAATTGAAAGTTTGTAGCTGCGCATTAAAGAAGTAACATGTTGAATTTTAGAATGTATGGTCTTTTCCAAACTGCCTTCTATTTTGGCTACATGGGACTCTTCGCTTCGGGACTTGGTCTTATGTGTGGAACAATCGGCTACGTCGGCACCGCGAAATTCGTTCGCAAGATCTACCAGGAAGTCAACAAATTTGACTAAGCGGCTTTCTCTGTTGGGGATTTAGCATTAATTTCTTCCATTTCTTGTTAAGCCAACTGAATTTCAATTTTTTTTTGTGTTTTTCTTTTCCAACCCATTGGAAGTCCGAAACAAAAGGTATTGTTTATCTGTGATGGTTTCTGATTCCTTTTCTGTATTTTTGGCATATCCACATGGATCCATTTTTCTCGCTGCTAAATGGTGATTGTTGATTTCTCCCTTTTCTAATGAGTTTTCTTGTTTTTATGTAATTTAAGGGTATGTGTTAGCCTTTGTTATTGCGACTAAAAGTGTTTTGAAAAAGTCTGCTCGAATTTGTCAGCTCGAAGAGAATATTTTTTCAAGGCACTTCTTGTGAGTCAACCGTTTTTCTACTCGTTCCCAATATATGTGATATTTTTCTTTCGATGGTTTCACCATATTTCTGGTATGCGGTTCTATGTGTAACTACTACTGTATTTTTCAGTTTTGTTGGTTTTCCAATGAACTCTTCGCACAACATAGTCAACATAGTCACAACAACATGGAATTGCAAAATTCACGATGTGATCTTCAATGTGCACATGAAACTTGTTTCTTTTTCTGTCAACTCTTCTCCCCTATAAATTATTTCTTCACCGTTAATGTATTTTGGGTTTCTGTTTTTGTTCAGATGCGTTTTATAGATTTTTGTCTGTCGATCTTACGAATCGTGATGATGAATTGGCGGTTCTGAGCAAATACTTTTTTTTGCAATCGCCTGTACATTAGCCTGGTTAAGGTAATAAAATTTTTTCATGACACAAAAATAATTTATCAGTGGCAAAATTTGAAAACAAATTGAAAATGAACCACCATTGATTTTGACGTTTGGTGAGTGGTTCGATATTAAAGGAAACTAACATTTGAGGGTTCAAAAATGAGATGCACAAATGTGGAATTGCTTCAATGCAGAATAGGGATATGTCCTCACGTAGGGCTAAATAAAAGAAGAGAAACGGTAAAATGCAAAATAATCACATGAACTTTTTGGATCCACGAAAATGTAGAAACGCAATGGGTAGGTCGATAAGAGAAAAAACCTCGTCAAGTCGATGATTAAATGATGAATTGATTTTCCCAGAATGGACTTTTTTTTTCAATCAATAGATGTCCACTATGCAAAAATCAACAATGAAAAGTCAAAGTTAGGTAAAAAACAAAAAGCTATCAATTTAAATGCACATAATCTCACCATCAACCGACTAATAACCAAAAAAAGCTGGAGAATAAAGAAGAAAAGACGAAAAATTTAAGAGCATTATGCGTGTATTGTGATCCTTCCGGGAAATTTCAAATGCACTTGGATAAAGCTTGAAAAAAAAATGCAAAAAAAAACGAGTAGAGAAAAGAGTACGGTAGCTTTTACACATTTCCACTACCGTTGAGATCCATTTGATGACCGTTGGCGGCCAGTTGTTGGCTGAGTTGATCGAAAATGTTGAATGGATTCATTGAGACCTGAAATTTGAGGGAATTCTTCGGGATGCTCTTGCATTTTCTGGTTTAGAATAGTCTTTGTCTCGTTACAAAGATGTCTCACTACAGAAACAAAGTAAATTTCTAAAAATATTGTCACTTACCGGCACTTGTGCTGCTTGGCTAAGTGAAAGGAGTTGATTGATCATTGCCGACGGTGAGGTCGAATCCTCGTTTCTGTCACGACGACGGAATCGCTGTTGAATGAAATCCTTGCGCATGTGAACGGGACGGTGAGTCTAGAATTGTTTGGATATTTGAGAATTCGCTGCGTTACTCTATTTTTGTCTTTAAATAACTCGAAATCCTTATTCGAAATCTCAATATATCATAAATTTTCGATCCCCAAAATATCAGCCACTTAAAAGAAAGAAAAAAATGCGGCCACAAGTGCAATTATCGAAGCCAGGTGTGGTATTTGGGAATGGAAAGGCTTTTCTTTCCTTTTTACGGACACCTTCCCCTTCAATGACACGCGATTTTGGTATGGGCCTTTCCCCTCATCGAACAACCATAAAATGGAAATTGAAGTGACAATTTGATGCTTGTTTTTGATGCTGATTCTTGACAAGAGGATTTGAAATGAATTCCAACTAAACTTGTAACGAAAACAGCTGTCGGTCCTTTTTTTTACCGTTGGCAATAAGGTTTTTCGTGTTTTTCTCAGCACAAACTTTTTAATTTTGACTATTTTGACTATCATTTGATGCAGAATAAAATTGCGCATGGAGTGATTTCAAAATTAACTCAAAATATAATATCCATGCAACGTTATGAAGCAAAAAGGTTAAATCCCGCCTATAATCAACAGGGTTTAGGTTTTTAGCAAACCACTTTGCATGGATATTATATTTTGAGTTAATTTTTATATCACTCGACGCGCAATTTTATTCTTCATTTAATGATAGTCAAAATAGTCAAAATTGAAGTGTTGATGCTGAGAAAAACCCGAAAAACCTTATTGCCAACGGTAAAAAAGAAAAGACAGATATTTTCTAATTCCAATGATATTTAAGGGTTTAAAGGTTTATTTCAGAAAAGCTTTTTTACTATAATGTATTTTATAAAGCTTCAAAGTCTATAACTTTATTGTAAATTGTTTAAGAAGACAGAAATTTACAGAATCTACAGAAATTCGATCACCTCCCTAATCTTTACTAAAAGATTTTAGGGACATTGCTCAAGGTAACAATCTTCAATGCAGAGCATCGGTATCCACTCGAAAAGAAAGGGTCAGTGAAGGGGAATGGGAGACTCCATTACCTGAGCCTTTTCTCAGCCCGATGAAATTCAAGGGGACACCTCCCCCCATTCATCTTCCGGTGGTAAAGAGATCCCCGGTGTCCTCACTTTTGAGGAATCCGAGCCACCGATAACAACCTGACACACTCATCCATTCCCCAGCCTCAAGGACACGCTAATTGAGATAGGCCAACTTGAGTCGCCTTCTCTTTTCATAGATCAAATTCGATTCCATTCGATTTTCTCCGATCTCCTCGAAAATTTTTACACGTCTATTTACGAGTCACTTGATAACCGTGGCACTTGAGTATTCGATGAGTTTTTCGCTGAAGAGTGAAATTTCCCGAGATTTCGAGATGATGAGTTTACTTTATTTCACTTGTGCAATCGAAATAAACTTGTAAGATTGTTTTGTAAACATTTTGAGAGGATTTTGAGTTTAGGTTTATGATTCAAATTCGATTCTAACAGTAAGGAGATTCGTGTCAATGGTGTTGATCACAAATGAAAAGCTTGAAGATCTAATTTGCAAAACAAACCCGATGCAAACGATAGTAAAGGCCGCAGGCGTTGCACACAAGTTTTCCCTCAAAGTCGCGGCGCCATGCGGTCGTTTTCGTCGTGTTGCAATTGCTGCATCGGGACACGCTAGCATCATGCACTTCCTGAAAGATATTTTGGTTAAGATCCAAAAAGAATACCGTATTTTCTCTAATAGTAGTGCACCGCGGCGAGCCGAGTTGATGGCTATTTACGGCTTCCAAAGTTTTCCCAGAAGCTCAACACTCAAATCCCCCACTAGATCTCATCGTCAGCTACATTTTCCGACCCCACATCGATAGGTTCTGATAAGCGGTTCTTGAGATTTCCAGCAATTTAGGCGATGCTCAGGGTGCACTACTATTAGAGAAAATACGGTATTTGTATTTGCTTGTAGTTACGAAATCTAGGAATCAGTTTAAAAGAAAAGATCTTCGAGGCTGATTCCCAATCAATCACCCTCAAAAGTTGTAACTGGCAATTTGCCAGCTTGCCTTTCTTTTTTGATCTCTCAAGATACGATACAAATTAGGGATGACAGAAGAATGTTGATTGAAAAGGTCCTTTGTTGAAAAGTTATGACTGAAGTTGGGTAGTAAATCTTTTACTGTAAACACCTTCACTTAAAATTTCCCAGTGTTAAAAAGTTTAGAAAGTAGTGCAAAAAAAGAACCATTAACGACATAAATCTCAGGATGAACTCAGGTAAAGACTGTGTTCTTTATAAAAAGTGATCCGGCCCTGAAAAGATGAATTGTGGAAAAGGAGAAGAAAAGTGGCACCGCTAATTGACGGGCGCTTACTTCAAAAGTAGTTTTTTCGAGTTCATCAAAAAGTTATCCTGTTTTGCTGAGTTGGATAGCTTTCCTTTCATTTACAGATATACTATTAACGTCTTATCGCAAAGTTTTTAGTTTCTTTCTACGGAGATTTCTTCCTTGTTTCTTGCCTCAACAAATTACCTCCTATCTACCTGATGTCAAAGGCGTTCAAGCATAAGGGCCAACATAGATTCAATAATTTCTAAAAGCTAACCGCTTTCCTTTATGTACCTTAAATGACAGGGTCAACTAGTAAAAGGGGAGGAAATCAGCGGGTCTCTGGGTCTCTAATGGAGATTCGAGACAAATTAGTGAACCAGAAAGAAGTGATGGACATTTTTACATTCATTCACACGAATAATTTGGTACAGATGATACGAAAGCACAATCCTTAAGGCCTAAATGTGGGGAAGAGAAAACTCATGGGAAAGAATCAATCAAAAGAAAAAACCTGCGGGATTGAAGCCTTTACCTTTCGACTAAGATACAAAGCCCTTAGCCAGTCGACCATGAAGGTCTCTTGGCGAGTCGGTTTGAGGGCCTTTTAGCCAGCGATGGCTGGTCTTGGAAAGTTGGAACTAGGGCAGATCAAAGGTGCGCCACCGGGACCCGATCCCACGACCCTCCGCTTATCGGACAACTGTGCTAACCATTACATCACGATGCACTTGATCCCCCTTACTCCAGAGGGAGTTAACTTTAAGAAGTGAATGGAAACTGAAGTTAATGTCCAAAGGTTGCTTTAGTTAATGAAGATTTCTTCTACTACAGTAAGAAAAATTTTCAAGGCCAACTATTGAAAGATCTCTTATCATATCAGAACGGCTTTCTGTGATTGGTTGAAAGTGAAATAGGGAAATGAAAACAAAAGCCGCCTGCCCAACATCTATTTGATAATCTTGACATGAATTTACCTGCTCTTGTCCTTTTCCGTCTTGTCCATCATCTTGTCCATTCACTCCATTTGCTAGTGATTGTTGCATGAGTAAATTGAGGATATGCTGTTGTTGGCTCAACTCAGGGATGCCTAAATGAATGGTGAATGTTTTGAAAAGAAAAATGTTTCATCTTCATCAAATGGTTTATAAAATCTATAACAAACCATCAGGTCGAGCACCGCCGTAAAGAATATTCGCGAAATTCAACGAATTGTCATTCATTTGTGGAGTGGTCGGATTTTGGGTTCCTGAAAATGTTATTTAGGCATTGTTTTAAAGCAACTAGTATTCGAGAAATTTGAAACAATTCCCAGAAAGTTAGTTAAAGTAGAGTTAAAGTAGAACTTGTTCTTTTGTGGAGTTGGGACTGGGAATACAAAACGTCGGAAATAGCTGGCGCCGGGATTCGAACCCGTGACTCGCTGGAGACTTGTTTACCGGGCAAACGCTTTACAAATGAGCTACACCGACACCTTACTTGGGACACGACGCCTTACTAGAAACGTACGGTTATTGTCGGTGGAAGGACGAAGCGCCGAGGGGATTGTCGAGGTCGGTGTCTTCGGCTCTTGAAGCTCTGCCTTGATTGGAGTCTCCATTCCGTTTGGGGTACAGTTTGCTTCCACCTAATTTTTGCATAGATAAAGATGAAGGAAAACTCTAACCTTGACAAGCATATTGTGCAAGGCATCCAATTTGTTGTGCTCCACTTTGTGCAAAGCCTCCTTTTGGGGTTTTCGTTTTCGGCTGCCGCCTGAAAGCTTTTCTGTTGTATTGTTTCTAAATTAAAGAATTATATTTGCAATTTACCATTATTTGTCGCTCCATTCAAGATAGCGGTCAAATGATTTTGTAGGGGAGCTGGACTGGGAGCTGCCTCTGAATTGAGGGGTGATGGGGTGAATTGTCGTTCAGCAAAAAGTGTCTCCACCCTTAGCATTATCTAAAAAATTTGATTTAAACCCGTTAAACTCAAAATTCTCTACCTGATCAAGCTTGTTGTTGATGTGCTTTACGGTTTTGATGACATCATCGTGCAATTGTTTACAACTTGAGCACGATTGCGACATCGGAGGCTCGAGTGGAGTGCTCGGAGCACAGTTCTCCGTACAGTTTTCTGGAAAACATTAATTCTACTAGAGAACTTGATTTTTAGGTTAAAAATGATTAAAATCGATGATTGTTGATAAGAATAAGATGATTACAAAACATATTGGTTAATCTGAATGCACTTTTGATTACCTGTAGGTGTGGGTGAAGCCGCTGGTGGTTCGGACATTTGATCGGAAGTCGAAAGTGGAGAGGAGACTAGAGTCATCGATTCAAAACAGAAAATATCGTTTTGAGCCTTCAGAATTGTAGTTTCTTTATTGTTGAGTGAATTCTGTAAACAAAGAACATAAGTCATAAGTCATAAGTCAAGAAAGAACACCAAACAGTAACAATTAATCAAAAAGTAGAGGATTGATCTTTTTGAATGGATGAATCAAAAATCTTGTGGATCTTGTGGATCAAATCGAATGAATTGATGATTGGAGAATCGAAGAGAAGGATCAGAGCAAGGACATTCGAGGATTTGAAGAGAAAAAAAAGTGGAGAAGAAAGGGGGATCCACGAAAAATGTTACCAATCAGTGAGGTTGGCCGTGGGGGATAGAAAAACGAAATGAGGAGTGAAGAAAGGAAAAAGAGATTGGTGAGGGTGAAATTCGAGGTCGTTGACAAGGAAAAGATGGGTTTGAGTGACTGTAGAAGGGGAAAACAAAGAGGGGGGAAACTAGGATAGCTACTGTGCACAATTGGGTCTGAAGGTGGCATTCTGAATGATAACTAAATGATACAGATAACTTTAGACTATAGAACAATGCAAGAGCTAGTTGATGGCTGAAATTTGGATATGAAGCTGGCATTCTGAATGGATCACAGATAACTTTAGACTGTAGAACAATGCAAGGGCTAGGTGATGGCTGAAATTTGGATAGTTGGGATAGAGCTGGCATTCTGAATGGATCACAGATGACTTTAGACTATAGAGCAATGCAAGAGCTAGCTAATGGCTGAAATTTGGATAAGATTAACTGAGTAAAGAACATCTATTACACACTTTCTTCGTATATGAAAAGATTAAAAATCTGCGTAAAAAAAGGAGAAAATCGACAAGTGGAAAGAGTTGTGAAATGATGGAAAAGAGAAAAAGTAGAAGAAGAAAAGGAAAAGATTGACGGTAGAGTTACTCCTCTTTCTCTCAGCCTTTTCAAAACTTCTTTTTCCTTTCAGTCTCCGATCGGATCAAGGGCCTTTTGTCACTTCGATGGAAAAATCGGTATTGAGGGAAAAGAGAGGAGATTGGTGATGAGAAGTCACTTCAATCTCTCACCAATATAGAGTAACCATGAAAAATTATGGAAGTTTAAAGAGTTACAACAGTTAAAACTGTAGAAAGATGAAAATTGCGATTTGTCAAAATGAATGTTTTGTTATGGATACAGAAAAATAAATCAAAATCAACTAAGCGAAAAAGAGAGTACTGTTTAAAGTACAGAATAATAAAGTACAAATGGAAAGTACTGTTTAATACCTTTTGAATCAATTCAACTATTAACATGGCTTTAATTTGGTAAGCTTGAAACGGCTACTTTACTCACACTAAATCCTATCCTTTCCATCTCTCCATCTTTCCATCTTTCCAAACTTTCCCATTCTCCCCAATCCCCGGTCGGTTTCAACGGGCAGATCAGTGATGCGTGATTCCTCTCCGTTTTCACCTTTTCGACCTATCCTTCTTTTCAAAAAGACTTCACTCTGATTTCACTTCGATTTTCTCACACCCCTAGGGGGTCTCTCTCAAAAAAAAGGACTTTCAATCATTGAAATTCAAGGGTGAGCTTTGAATTTGAAAGCAATGAAGACTGCTTGAGGGTACTAAAGAAGTCAAGAGATTGGCAAGAAAAGGCAGATTTCCGGAGAGGAGATTGAACTGTCGACCTTTTGCTTTGATTTCCAGGCAATTGCTCTAATCACTGAGCTATCTTGTAGCTTGACTTGCCAAGAGAAAGAGGTAAAGACAAGGGAGAAGAAGAAAGGAAGAAAGGAAGAAAGGAAGAAAGGAAGAAAGAAAGAAGGCTCAAAATCGTAGGCTCTACTTGAAATCTACTTGAAAATCAGAACCACGTGTATTAGTAACAAAGAAGTAACAAATAAGTGAATGAATTGGCAAGAAAAGGTAGATTCTCGAAGAGGAAATTAAAGTAGCAGGCAATAGATTGAAAACAGTAAAATATTACCCAAGCAGGGATTTTCGTGAAGATAAAGGGGGAGTGGCTTGTCCATATGGATCCGTGTTTAGGGCAGCCTTCTTTTCCCCTTCCCTCATTCTCTTCTTCTACAACCACGCGCATGTGTGCAGGGCGCCAATTTTGCTGTTAACGTGGTCGGTGATAGATGGCCGTCCGAGCTGGGCATTCTCTCTCTCTCTCTCTCTTTATCCAGTCCTCTTTTTCCCCCAAAATTGGCTCCCTTTTCTCCTCGCTAACGGCTCAACCGTGGATTCGTTGTTTAAATTATTGGGTGAGGATTTGGGGTTTCCCTTTGGAAATCAACGGTTCTTTCGATAAATAGTAGAAAATGAATGGTCTTTGTGAGTTGAAAAGTATCAAATCGAAAGATTACAGATGTTTACGATAAAAGAAACAGTTTATAATAGAACAGTGTACAAGAATAGTGTACAAGTACAAGTAGAAGTACAAGTAGAAGTACAAGTAGAAGTACAAGTAGAAGTACAAGTAGAAGTAGAAGTACTAGTACAAGTAGAAGTAGAAGTACAAGTACAAGTGCTATGGTAATCAGTTAGAGTTAGTTAAATCAGTCAGATAGAGAAAGATCAAAAATGAAAGCAAGATCTAAAATCTTCATCTCGATTGCAATGATTGAGAAGCAAAGGTACTGTTGACAGCCTACTCTATTCAATCCCTTAGCGGCTGGCGGAAAGGAGAGATGATAGAATGGTAAGATGGTAAGTAGGTAAACGTTAGATGGAAAGAAGGCTCTATAGGTGAGCTCAGGTTGTAATCGGAGCCCACTGTCTAGAAAGAGACTGGGGAAAGAATGAATGAGAGAGGATGCTCCTATTGTCGGCTGGCCTCACTACCACGATCAACATAAGAAGATAGATGGGAAGCTCCGCCCAGATGGATAACAACTCGTTGGAGAGGAAAAAGATGGGAAAGTTATTAAGTCAATGAATTAGTGTTTAAGGTATTGTTCAGGTTACACTAATCGTTATAAATAACGAGAGCTGTTATGATAACAGTTATAGTTAACAGTTATAAATCAATCCACAATAGTCAAGCTCCTTGTGAAACTCTTTCAAGTTACAAGCCTGAAAAGACATCAATGAAAGCTTCACGAAATAAACTAAGCTTCACGAATTGCTCAAATGAATGAGAAATGAGGGAAATGAGGACAAATCTTGAGATCAAGTGAATGCACATTCGTCTCAAGTCTGAGTGCAATGTCTCCGCCCACCGTACCCTATCAGATCGGTCCAATCACCGCCACTCACCCATTCTTTTCTCTCACTTTTGAGCTCTCCTCTCTTTTCTTGTCTTATCTCTCCACTTACACTCTTCCCCTTTCTTTTTCTCTTCTTTTCATTAAAGACAAAGGCTTTTTGCTGACTGTAGATCTGCTTTTGACAACAGTGTAAACACAATGAAATATCAAGAGAAATGAAGAGAACTTTCTGAAGAGAACTTTCTGAAGAGAACTTGAAGAGTGAGAAGTGTGACTTACTTGGCACAGGTAGAGCACAGGTAGCACTGGTAGGTAGCACAGCACAGGTAAAGTAAAGATGGAGTTGAGGGCGTTAAAGGTTTCAGTTCTGAGATAACTATGTTAGATTTCGATAAGAGATCTTCAATTGTTGAGATTGTTGAGAATAAAAAGATAACTGCTTCAATTGTTGAGAACAAAAAGATAACTGTAAACCTGCTTGTATCAGATAAATCTTTGAATCATCAATTCATCAATCTTTCTTCAATAAAAAAGAATAAAGCACCGATTTCCTCAAAGATCAGAAGCCAGCGTTTTTCTCTTTCTGACTGATTCTATCTTTTCCGAGTGCTGGAGCGAGTCAGGATCTCCCGATTTCGAAAGTGAAGGGAAATGCTTTGAGGTATCGGACCGATAGATATGGATAAGACCCGTCGACCCGAATTCTCAAAAGAGAAGAAAAAAAAGAGAGAAAAAGGAGGGGAAATCGAAAAGAATGGGGAATCACCGAAGGGATGGAAGATCTCTATCAAAGATTCCAGCAGCATTTTTGCCTCTGAATGAGACGAAAGACATCGAATCGGCTCGGAGGCTCTGTTAGATTGTAATCACAAAATCTCATCCCTGAAACATCTTGAAAAGGCGAGCTGTCACATTTTGGGAAACTGGGGAAACTTTTTGTCATAAACATTCAAGCTAGGTGTCTCAAAAGTTCTGATTTTTTGTAAACGATTGTAAACGATTGTTTGACTTGGTTCATACTGAAGTTTGAGTGAATCTAAAGTCTTTAGAAGACTTTAGAATTGTCTGAAGGCTTTAGAATTGTCTGATTCTAAAGCTTGAAGACTTTAGAATTGATACTTGCAAAAGCTCGCAAAAATCTTCATCGATTAGATTCTCGTAAAAGAAAATTGTCAAGATTTGAAAACTTTTTATGAAAATGGGTAAATGTCTGAATTTTTAGAAATCAACATTCCAAAATTCATCAAAATCCAAAATCCAAATGATAGTTTACAGAAAAAGTTTACAGAAACTTTTGAGACACTTTGTAGAAGGTTTTATTGAGATTGAGAGTTGAAGCTGTCAATCTAGACTTTAGGATCGCTCCGTTCTCCGTTAGGATTGTTCCGTTCTCCGTTAGGATCACAAAAGCTCATTTCACAAACTGCATGAGTTGTAGTAAGGCAAAGAAAAGCAAGGTTAAGAGTTTCTCAAACTCCTTTCCACTTTTTGCAAGAACTCTTGAATATCAATCAATCAAAATCATCAAAATCATCAAAATAGCAATAAATCAATAAAATTCAAGAATATTTGATAGAAAATTTTCCATATTTTCCCATATTTTCAAAGCTGCCACAAATGATTGGCACAAGGTGAAAGAAGATGCGAAAATTTAGGCATCCTTCGAAAGAAAGAAAAGAAAAGAAGAAGGGGGTAAAGATGGCCGATAAAGACAGTTTGCGTGTGTGAGTTCTTTTCTGTCCTCACCCACCACCATCGGGCACTATCAACCGGTTTTTTTTTTCGTTTCTTAGCGATACCCGAGCCTCAAAAATCCAACTTTTACTTGTTAAGGAGCAAGAGTTGTCAGCTGAAAGCTGAATTGTTTGGCTTATGTTTGATCTATGCTTGATCTGTGCTTGATCCCATGCTTGATCTATGCTTGATCTATGCTTGATCTAGGCTTGATTAATGCTTGATCTATGCTTGATATATGCTTGATCTAGGCTTGATTAATGCTTGATCTATGCTTGATATATGCTTGATCCCATGCTTGGTCTATGCTTGATCTATGCTTGATCTATTAATCTATATCTTAACAACCTAAATCTAAATTTAAACCTATATCTAAATCCAAACCTATATCTAAATCTAAAACTTTATCTAAAACTATAGATAAATGATAGATATATCTTTTGCAAAGATTTTGATGAATTTCAAAGTTCAAGGTACCCTGATGCTTGCTTGTAAACCGTTGATCCCATTCGATATCAATGTTCTCGTCACGGTCAACAACTAGGCCATCATGATGTGAGATTTAATCAAAAAATAAAAGAGGAAAAAGAAATTGAGGAATGAGCAAGAGATCGGGGCACTCTTCATCACCCATTTCGACCCTCAAATCTCTCATTCGATAGATCGACTGATCGCCGATAGACCCGACAAGAGATCGCACAACAGATTATCATCAATGGAGAAGGGAAAGCGTTTCTTGTCGATCAACACCTTGCAGAAGAAAGTTGGGAAAAGTTTGGGTTGATACCGATTTTTTTGGGAGCTGTGCTTATCTAGCTGTAGATATAAATATAAACTACAAAACTGTCACACTAAAAATGCTTCTAATTTGCTTCAAATTTGCTGAATTCATATGATCTATAGATCAAAAAAATAAAGAATTTCAAGAGCTTTCGAATGAACTAAAGGACACTGAGAAATATTGATGCTAAAGAAAGTTACAGTGGTTTGTAGTGGAAACGGATCGTACTCAGGGGATCAAGTAACTATAACTTTCTTTAGCATTCATAGCTATAACATAGCATTTAGGTTTATAGCCCGACTCGAAACGGGGCGCCTAGTCGAAGAGATTAAGTCAGGCTATAAACCACTGTAACTTTCTTTAGCATTCATATTTTTCAGTGTGCTTTAGTTCATTCAAAACCTCTTGAAATTCTCGATTTTTTGAGCTATAGATTGTGTCAATTCGATAGATTTGAAGCAAGTTAGAAGCGTTTGTAGTTTACGTTTGTAGTTTACGTTTGTAGTTTACGTTTGTAGTTTACGTTTGTAGTTTACGTTTGTAGTTTTTAATGTAGTCTATTTAGCTGTAGCTGAGCTTTGGTCAAAGCCTCAGACTATCTTCGCAAGTTTAGTTTACCAAGAATCGATTCAAGAACGCTTTTTCACTTCGATTCAAGTGAAACAGAGTGATCGATTCAAGAACACTTTTTCACTTACTCTTACAAAAGCAATAGTGACTGAATCCACTCACTTCAAAGAAACAAATCAAAATCGAGGTTATCCAAAGTTCAAAGCCTTTCAATGAGTGATCATGGGGGATCATGGAGCGCGCGAGAGATGCGAATTGCAGATCTATGAGAGGCGATGTCGATTAGCGTGTCGATGTTAACCTTTCTCTAATTTCTCTTCCTATTCTTTATATTTCTATTTTATATCGATGGCCCGTTGATGCACCTGCCCTCTTTTCCTTTCTATTCCTTTTCTATTCCTTTCTATTCTTTTCCCTCATCTCTCCAATCAGATCGTTAGCGGCTCGGCGCAGCTGCCCCATTTTCTCTTTTGGAGATCCATCTGATGACAAGGTTTGATAGGATTTTAGAGGTCTATCTGATGACAAGATACCATATAGGATTTAAATTGAAAGGTTTAATAAAATGTGGACTGTAAGAAGATCTTGATGTAACACGATTTGATGTAACAAGATCTTGATTTGGATTGAACACCGTTTACAGCTTTAAGCAGACTGCTTGAAGCAGCTTGAAGTAGGCTGCTAGCAGTAGCTTGAAGCAGGCTGCTTGCAGCACCTTGAAGCAGCAAATCAGGCTATCTAACTGAAACCCCAGAGTTTCTAACAAAAGAAATCGAGACAAGGTCAATATTTTGATTTAATCTAAAGCTTTTAAGCTCTAGATGAATTATTCTAGATGTTCAAAACAAAGAAATCACTTCAATTCCTTTTAAAGAACTCTCGATTTCCCAAACATCAGCCTCTTATTTGAGCTTTTTCGTAAAGCTTATCAAAAATTGTTATTCCCTTTCGATCCATGACAACCACCCCATTAAACAAAGCTCAATTTGATTATTTCACTCGAAGATTTCCCGTAAACAACTGCTCAAATTCTAATCAATTTCGCAAAAAAAAGGTAGACTACGAATTTCATCCCAAAAAAAAAAACTCAGTGTTTAAAGCTAATTTCACTTTTGAGGTCAGTCTAACGAGAGCTAATAAGGGAGTAAAGATTAGAGAGGAAGATGCGAGGTAAAGATCACAGAATGATGATAGGGATGAAAGGAGAGGAGAGAAATCTTCTGATTGTCATCTACAAGAGATTCGAGGTGATTTTCGAGGTGATCTTCAAGGCTTTTGGTAGAAAGATCTTTGCGTGGGGATTGGAAATATCAAAATTGAATGCTTTGATAAGTTTATCTATATTAGTTGATCGGAATCTACAGAATACTGATTATCAAATGAACTCCTTACTTGCTATTCTTCAACAATTCAAAACCTTTCTCAATATTTCCTGAAAGTGACAGAAATGCTTTTTGACAGGAGCCAGATGGGGTGCAGATTGAGATCAGTTGGAAAAGAAAAGAAAGGAAAAGAAAAGAAAGGAAAAGAAAAGAAAGGAAAAGAACTGGGAAGCTGTAGGGATTGAGTGAAAAATGAATACCTAGATTAGAAATTAATCAAAAAGAACAAAAGCAAGTTCTTGTTCTTGTTCTTGAATGAAGTAGAGTCCATCGTAGGAAAGCTCGAATCTAAATTTAAAGAATTTAAAGAAAGTTTTAACCGAAATGGAAACAAAAGAAAAACAAGTAAAGTAAAGTAGAGTAAGGTAAAGTAAAGTCGAGTAAATTAAATTAAGGTAAATTAAAGTAAATTAAAGTAAAGTAAAGTAAAGAAAAGCCAAGAAAAGCGAAGCAAAGAAAAGCGAAGCAAAGAAAAGCGAAGTAAAGTAAAGTAAAGTAAAGTAATATTTAAAACAATCAAATTCTGATAAGCTTAGAATGTAGTCGTTTTGTTGAAAAACATGGGAAAATTACGAAATGGGTTTTCGGGAGTGAAGAGGGAAAGAGAAAGCCGCATTGGCCCTAGTGATAGTGACTCAGTTTTCAGGACTCAAAAAGGAAGACGGGAAATGAGAATGTGGAAAAGAGAAATCCCACAAAAAGACACATTTCACAATTCAATGTTGGAAGAAATCTTTAAGAAAAGAAATACAAGCTCAAAATATCGATATTTATCTGTAAACAAAATTACAGAGCAATCGGCTAAGCAATCGGCCTGGAAAAGGACAAAGAAAATAAAGATTAAATAAAGATAGAATCAAGTTTTGCTTGAAGTTTCCCTCTCTAGTGAGTACTTATAAGAACTACAAACTCTAGAGCTCTACAAATAAACTCTACAAAACAACAAGTGACTTATTGACTAAATGATTACTTAATTAACTAACTATGATTAATTTCTTTAACTAAATAAACCTTTTTCAAGCTCACTCTGGACTCTAGAAGGACTCGGACTCTAGAAGGACTCGACTCCATTAGCATGAAATTGTTTGTGGTGTCCCTGCCCATCCCTAGCAGACAAACAAAAACAGGCGATCTAGGCAAGAGATTCATTCAAAAGCATCCCTCCTTTCCCTCCGGTCAGAATCGATAAGGGCCTCCAGCCCCGTGTGGGGCCTCCTTTTTGGCCCTTTTTCCCACTACTGATAATGGCCGCCGATATCTCTGCCCTTTCAAGGGAGATGGAAAAGAAAGAGATGAGAAAATGAAGAGAAAGAAGAAGAAAGGAAGAGATGGAGGAGATGGAGGGGTAATTAGAAGCTCTCTTTCCCTTTATGGGCTTTAGTTGGACTTGATCATGTGGATGAAGGGAGGAAGGAGAAAGAAAAGGAAGAAAAGAGAGAAAAGTGAGTGATAATCTCTTTCTAAAACATTCTCTCTTGTAATTTCGAATTCGTTTTTTTGTTTATCAAAAAATGAAGAAAACAGCCAGCTGAGCAATTCGTTTTACGGTTTTAAACAAAATAAACAATCAAGTGGTTAGGCTTTGGCTTTGGCTTTGGCTTTGCTTTGGCTTTGGCTTTGGCTTTGGCTTTGGCGACTAGAGCTTTGGCTACAGTAGACAGCACTAATTACGAGCTTCTATTTTGAATTGAATATAAGAAAGTTATTATGATTGAAAAAGAGAAAAAAGTTGAATTCATTCAATGCAGAAGAATAGATAATTTGAGTTCCATAAAGCAATTATCGAATAAAAAAAAAGATCAAGAAAAAGATGGTTAAACCATGAAGGTATTTGGATGAAAAGATTTGAATAAATAAAGTTGTTTACATCTAAAAATATGTATAGTTAAGAGAAAGGTTTTCAAGAAAAATGAGATTTTGATTGAGAAATGTGAATGTGAAGGAAGAAAAGAAGAATTTCGATTCCCCCCAATCACTATGTTTGCTTTCATGGGCATCGCCTCCTTTTTTGCCTTGGATGGAGGACTATCTGTTATCGATATCGATAGAATCTTTTCTCCAATATTCCCCTTTCTCTCTCTCCATTTCTTTTTCTCGTTTTTCTTCCGAAAGCTTTTTTTCTGATTTTTTTGAATTCAGAAATCGAGCTGATTTGATAAAAGTGTTGACGATGAATAAGCAAACATTTGCGAATAAAATGGAAAGAGGTATTGTTGGAACTTGACAACAGGAGAACCAAGAAGCTGAATAACAGAACCAAGAAGCTGAGCAAGAGCCCAAGAAGCTGAATAACAGAACCAAGAAGCTGAGCAAGAGCCCAAGAAGCTGAATAACAGAACCAAGAAGCTGAGCAAGAGCCCAAGAAGCTGAATAACAGAACCAAGAAGCTGAGCAACAGCCCAAGAAGCTAAATAACAGAACAAAAAGCTCCTTGGTTCAACAACTCCACAACTAAACAAGTTTCTTGGTTCAACTAAATAAAAATCAGTGCTCATTTTAGAAAGTAACGAATGCAATCAATGTTAGCATAAGTATCTAAATGGAGTGAGTGTTGGAGGCAATTTGAGGGGATGAAAGGATGAAAGGAGAGGGAAAGGGAAAGGGGAGGAGGAGGGGGATTGATGCAACTGATATCTTTTCTCTCTTCACTCCAAGAAAGGTTAAAGCTAAGAAGGGTAAAGAGGTGGGGAAATGTGAGCTACTTTTAGGGTTGAAGGGGATAAATTGAAGTTGAGACAACCCTGTTTTGATACTAATTGATTGGAAGCTAAAAAAGATTGAAAAAGTAAGGCGAAGACTCCAAGAAAGTCGAGAAAGAATTTTAGGGAGAAACAGAAAAACTCAGAGTTACCCATTTCCCCATCTGATAGATCTTTTGTGCAAGTGATCGAGGAATATCTTGAGGAAATGACTGAGGTGTATCCTTCGGCCCTTTGCTCACCAACCGAAGACAATAGATTGGAGATTGGGGAATGGAAAGAAGGGGAGATCCCATCCAAATGCAAGGGAACTATGAAACAATGGTCTGGGTCAATGGAGGCTATCGATGGGGTAAAAGACTCGTCAACCATCAACCATCACTTTAGAAGAAATAATCAATAGAAAGGTACTGAATTGACAACAATGTACAGTGTACTCGTACAGTTGAATGCATGCAATGCATTCAATGCAATGAAATGTTCTATCTAAATACTACTTTATACTACTCTTATCCACTAACCAGTGCTTATGAAATATTAGAAGAAGAGACTTTGTAAATCTTTGAAGAGCAAAGCTGACTTTGTAATCTTTGAAGAGCAAGTCTGACTTTGCAAATCTTTGAAGAGCAAATCGGCCTTAAATTCATTGATTCAATTCAAGCATGGAAACCATTTTCTGATAAATACAGACCCAGGTAGTCACTTCATTATGTAAGCAGCAGGGAAAGGGTTAGATGTGTATTTGAAAAGGAAGTCATTTTGAGTCTTTCTTCTCTTTATTCCCCCCCTTTTCAACCCGTTAACAATGGGCAAAACCTTTGAATTTTCAATGCACCTATTCACTGTTAGCAACGATTAGGTGGTAGTGGGATTGGGGAAATATTGGGGAGTAGTTTGGAAAGATTTGATGGGGTATGTTAGTTGGGAGTTGAAGTCCAATTGATCGTAAATAGCAATGGGTTTTAGCAAGAGAAGTTACAGCTAAGTTATAGCTAAGTTATAGCTAAGTTATAGCTAAGTTACAGATAGGATAAGGACTTATAAGTTTACGATAAAAAGCGTATAAATTGAAATCTTTATCTGAGGTTTTTTATTTGACAAAAAGATGCAAAAAAAAGTGATTTGTATGTTTCAAAAAAGAAAATAAACAAAAATTTTCTCGATTTTCTCGAATTTCTTTCAATTGTTTATTCTTGAAAAAGAAATTCGATTGGACAACATTCAAATTTGTGTTGATCGATTATCAGAATCAGAGAGAGACAGAGAAATGAAGGCAGAGGACTGTTTCATTCACACATGTCCTTTCTTCTTTTGGGGAGCCATTTTTTGAGTTTTTTTTCTTTTGTCATTTTCAATGAAAAAGAGAAGAAAAGATTGGCAGAAGAAGAGTGGATCCATTCCTTTCCATTCCATTCCATTCCTTCCCCCCTTCTATTCCCCTAACATCAGGCCAAGCATGAATGCAATGAGTAATCATTTTTAGCCATCCATTTCTCTGTGCTCTCCCTTTCGCAACACTCAAACGCTCCGAATTACCAACAGATGTTCGATTTTTTTTCGGTGATGTGAACCGAACTGATATTGAATTTCAAAGGATGAATAGGAGAGGGTAATTTCTTGGTTTTAAATGGATATGGAATTTTTGAAAATGGATGGAATTGAGCAGAATTGAGCAAAGTAAAAATCTTGATGCTTAGGAATGGTTTAAGAGAAATTGTGGCTTAAGTTTAAATCAGTATCTATTGTGAGTCTATTATTTCTAGAGCTTCATTTAGGCTTTATCTTAGGATTTTGATTTTAAAGTATAATAGAAACAAAGCTGACAATGAACAGTAAGGAAAAAAAGCGTCGAATGAGTCTTAGAGTTGATGATTCACATGATAGAATATTGAATTTCAAAGGATGAATAGGAGAGGGTAATTTTTGGTTTTAAATGGATATGAAATTTGAAAAAGGGATGGAATATTGAGCCTAGCAAAGTACCAAGAATAACAGAATCTTGAGTCAAGAATGAATCTTGGTTTAAGTTTAAATCAGTATTTATTGTGAGTCTAATATTTCTAGAGCTTCATTTAGGCTTTGACTTAGGATTTTGATTTTAAAGTATAATAGAAACAAAGCTGAGAATGAACAATAAGAAAAAAATGAGTATTAGAGTTGATGATTCGCTTGATAGAATATCAAAAAAGCTAGCTAAAAACAAGGATTATCTAGAAAAATGCTATTGGCTTGAAGGTGAGTGATCTGAATTCACTAATCAATCGATCTTTTTGACCATATGGGCTAGAGATCCATACTCAAGTGATAGAGTCATAAAAAGAGCGTGACAAGGGATTATTCCCTAGTAGATTTCCCCAATCTCTCTCTCTTTCTTTTGTCACTCTTTGAGTAGATCTCTCACAGGGCCAAGCCTTAAGCACAAAGCCGTCTTATCAGCACAATTGCGGGGTCACAGTGGGATGCCCACCTGGTCACCCCTTTCTTGGAAAAGAGCTCAATCCCGCCACTCACTCTATCCAGTACTCAATGATGAGGGGATCAGGTAATTTGCTGTTAGGCAACCGGGAGATGATGATTAGAGATCGATCGATGATTGGGATATGATGTGGATCTTGTTCTTGGTGAGGAAAGAGCTAGCAAACAACAACACCAACAACAACAACTTCAAACTTAGAGCTCAAGTATTATCGTTGAGAACTGACAAAGAAGCTAGAGCTTATAGCTAACAGCTTATAGCTTAGCTAACAGCTTCTAGCTTAGATAACAGCTATAGCTTAGCTAACAGCTTATACCTTAGCTAACAGCTATACCTTAGCTAACAGCTTATACCTTAGCTAACAGCTTATACCTTAGCTAACAGCTTATACCTTAGCTAACAGCTTATACCTTAGCTAACAGCTTATACCTTAGCTAACAAAATACTTACAAGTATCGACGACTCAAGATCTCAAGTCAAAAATGTAGAGTGTGATGTTTTTCTAGGTTCAATCGGTGATCAAGTGATGGCCTGTCCGTTTTGAAATTGAGAGTTTGCGGTTGTAGTTGTGGGGGTCCAAATAGAGAGATGAATGGGAATGGCGGTGACAAGGCTGCTCAAATAACTCGCTTCTTTTTCCTCTGTCACTCATTTCTCCACTTCTCATCGATCCTCAATCCAGGTATTGAATGCGTCCCTTCTCTCTCACCGCAAAACCAATCGCCAAATCAAATAAGTGACCCGGGTGCGAAGAGGAGAGTGATTGGTAAGTGATACTCCAACTCTTGTAGAGAGACTTTTGCGATGTCTTTCAAACGATCTCTTTGCACTGGATCGAAAACAGAAATTTGAGTATTATTTACACAAATACCGTCCCCAATGAATTGGACTTTGAGGCGAGGAAAGATGCATTGATTTCAGATAGATTTCAGATAGATTTCAGATAGATTTCAGATCTCTAATAGAGAATTTGATTCTCTATTCTCTAATAGAGAATTAGAGCCTAACAAGTGCTGACAGAAGAGTTAGAGAAAGAATTAGAAACAAGAATTAGAGCATCAGCTCTTCTAACAAGAACTAGAGCATCAGCTCTTCTAACAAGAACGGCACAGCTCTTCTAACAGAATTAGAGCATCAGCTCTTCTAACAAGAACTAGAGCATCAGCTCTTCTAACAAGAATTAGAGCATCAGCTCTTCTAACAAGAACTAGAGCATCAGCTCTTCTAACAAGAATTAGAGCATCAGCTCTTCTAACAAGAACTAGAGCATCAGCTCTTCTAACAAGAACTAGAGCATCAGCTCTTCTAACAAGAATTAGAGCATCAGCTCTTCTAACAAGAACTAGAGCATCAGCTCTTCTAACAAGAATTAGAGCATCAGCTCTTCTAACAAGAACTAGAGCACAGCTCTTCTAACAAGAATTAGGCATCAGCTCTTCTAACAAGAACAGGCACAGCTCTTCTAACAAGAATTAGAGCACAGCTCTTCTAACAAGAACTAGGCATCAGCTCTTCTAACAAGTAGAGCATCAGCTCTTCTAACAGAACTAGAGCATCAGCTCTTCTAACAAGAATTAGGCATCAGCTCTTCAACAAGAACTAGAGCATCAGCTCTTCTAACAAGAATTAGAGCATCAGCTCTTCTAACAAGAATTAGAGCATCAGCTCTTCTAACAAGAACTAGAGCATCAGCTCTTCTAACAAGAATTAGAGCATCAGCTCCAGTCAGACAATGAGACTTTTCCGAGCAAACAAGTAAATCGAAAATAAAGACAAGAGGAAAACGAAGAATGAAAAAGATTTGTCAAGATTGACCGTAATCCAGTCTTCATCTCAAGTAGGCGAAAAAGAAGTAGATGATTTGAGAACCAGTCGGTGGGGAAGATTGCTGAGAAGAGTGAGCAATGATCTCCTCCTTTACAGACTCCGCCCTCATCTCAAGACCAAATCTATTTCCGAAAGTGAAAAGAAATCGATGAAAAGATTGTAGAAATATTAAGCGAATCTATAATAAGCTCACTATTAACAATAAGCTTTTAAGTGAAGCTTTTAAAGTGAAGTAGACAGCAAGCCAATCAGTATTTTGTGCTTCTTGACCTCTAGGGGAGCTTCAGATTACTCAAAACTTTGTATATCAGAGTTGGCTTGGGTTGGGATTGGCCATTTGGGTTGGATTGGGTTGGCCATTTGCTGAGAATAATCTTCGATATCCACTGTCAACTATCGAAATACCAAAAGTAGAACATGATACCGTATCCAAATGTGTCGGGGGATAGGCACTTGTCTCCTCTTTTCCCCACACTCGAATCCTTGTGATGATCCATGTTAGTTTTCGTCGATCCTTCGTCTATCGGACCTCTTCACCTCATTTCACCCTCTCTCATACACAAACAGAGCAATGAGAAAACACTGACCAACAAAAAAAGAGAATGAATAGAGATAGACAGAATAAAATAGAAAAGAGACAGATGTATCAGATCTTTCACAAATATTGGCACTCGATCCACTTTTGAGAAGAGGAGATCCACCGGAATATAGAAGAGATTTTCTTCTTGTCATTCTGTAGGAGTGACCCTGTTTCTAGGCAATATGAAATATAGAAAATCTCACTATAAAATTGGTGAGTAAGTTTGGTAAATTTGAAATTGAAAAACGGGGAACCAGATACGATAATTCACGGGGAGATTTTTGTGTACGTGAAGCGGAAAGGACACTAAGGCGTATCCCTGGCAATTTTAGTGATTTTGGATCCCTTTTCTTTCACAGACAACCCCTCACATCCTCTTTTTCCATTTGAAAATCGAAAATTTCTATTTCTGCCCCGATTTCACGTTATGCCCATTGGGCGTTGATGTGAAAATGAAAAGGAAAAAAGCGGGAAGAGAAATTATTCCATCAGAAAAGATCAAAAAGAAGGATTTTTGATTCTGATTTATGGCTTTAAGGCTTGAAAGGACCAAAGCTAAAGCTAAATTGAGCTAAAGCTAAATCAACTTAAGACTACAGCCTTTCTAAAAGATGCTAAAAGAATTACTGTAAAGCTACACAAAGGCTAGACGGCTGAGAAAAGGGCTGTACAGACAGACGAACGGACGGACAGACGTCTACAAAGGCCTTTCTAAAGAATTTACTCTACTTATTGCACTGATCTACAGTAATCCAAATCTATTAGCAAATCAGTACAAAGTCAAATCAATTTACTGTTACTGAAACAAGATTGATAACGAAAGGTAAACTTTTGGCAGAATAAAAATACATTGTTGAAACACTAGAACTTGACAAAGACTCACCACAAAGAAAGAAACTTGAAATTTATTTGATTATTTGAAGTAAAAATGGAAAGAGATGGAGAGCTTGACAAAGCACTCGCTGAATGAAATTAGTTTTTGGAGAAAATGGGGATGAAGGGGGAGAAAGGGGTTTCTGATGGAGGTTTGATATGGAGAAGGGGAATTCTTTGAGAAGAAGAAAGGGACAAGAAAGGAGACGATCATTTGAAGATTATGCAAATTAGGTTTTCGAAGAGTGACTGACGGGGAGACTATTTGGAAAAGAGGAGAAAGATCGGGGAATCGGAAGATCTGAAAACAAAAAGATCCGAATGTTGGAAAGCCATATGGATTGGTGACAAGAAATGGAAAGATTCAAGAAGATTTCAGAGGAAGATCGATCAAGAAGAAAAAGGAAAGAAAAGGCTGTACAGACAGACGAACGAACGGACAGACATATCTAGTAGATTCAGTCTGGAAAGAAGACTACTTAGGTTATAACGAGTTCAGGAAACCGATCGGCTGGTACAAGTTGAAATCGTTGCATGATGGGCAACCTTTTTGAACAATCGGTGTTTTGATGGGGGGAAAAGAAAGAGGGGAAAATGGGCTGGCCAGTAAGTCGGACATGTGCGTATGTGTGCATTGGGGTGATGGGGGACAACCAGATGTGTGAAAGAGGAGACGATCGGTTTGGATGTGGTTGTGGGTGGAGAAGGAGAGGAGATAGGATAGGAGATTCGATTGAATAGAGGAAAGAGATCAGTCATCTGGGTTGAATCTGGCACCACCAGTTTTCTGCTGAATGTACCCAGGAGGACTTCGAGATTTAAATTTTGGCAGGCTTTACAGTACCAAAAGTTTAGTAGAAGCTTGCTAAGTTAATCCCAGGATGTTAGCATTCTTGGCAACCTTGGATCACTTTATGGCTCTTGGATCATTTCTTTTGAATGATTGGATCAGTTTGGATCATTAGATCAGCTTGGATCATTGGATCAGCTTGGATCATTGGATCAGCTTGGATTATTGGATCAGCTTGGATCATCAGATCAGCTTGAATCACTAGATCAACTTGATTCATTTCTTTTGAATCATTAGATCAGCTTGGTTCATTTCTTTTTCAAACAGAACAAGTTACAGTAAGTTAGCTGTTTTTGAGCCATTTGTAGACTCATGTGCTTTCCTGTTTTCTTTTCAACCTACACTTTAACATTGATCAACTGATCGACTCGAGTGATGTCTGTGGATTGCGCTTGGCTCTAATAATTTGAGTCCGGCTGTATGCCTAACAGCAGATGTTAGCGTTGAAAGGAAAAAGGGTGGGGGATGGGACCAGATTGCGCGCTGTTAGCCAGTAATCCCAAATCGCTCTCTTTCCGCTTTTTCCACTGAAATAACCCCACTGTGATCGACAACATCCACATGTGATTTGATTGGATATCGATTATCGATTTGAATTTGTGAGGGATTTGAAGGCAATGATTGAAGGCAAGCTATAGAGGCAATGATTGAATAAAAGGAAAGCAGAAAGGTTAGCACGAGATTTGAAGCTCTTACAGTAACAGTACAGTAATAGTAATAGTAAATTATGCAACTAGGATTATTATGTAAACAATACTGAAATACTGGAAACTTGTTAGATACTGAAATCGAAAAAAAAAAGGAAAAGACAATTGTGGTGAATTGTGAAAGAGAGAGAGATTGTTGGAAATCATTTAATCGAAAAATTTCGATTGCAATCGGTTGCCTGTTCTGCTCTCCTATATGCTCTGATTGGCTCCTCTCTTTTTCTCTTCTCCAAATCCACTTCAATTCTCAATCGGTGTCGATTATTTGATCACATGCCGATTGGGGAGAGTCCCCCCGTGAATAGTCGGATATGGAGACAAACAGTGAGTGATCAGTGAAGAGGATTTCGATTTCGATTGGGAAATCAATCAACAATATTGCTGATTACTGTTTGAGGGACGATTTTTTGATAGAAAACATGAAATTTTGAGAGGAAAACAATTTGGACAAGATTTTTGAACAGACTGAGCCGGCCAAATGCTACGCGATCCATATTGCTGTTAGTGTTTTAGGTTATTTTGACTGATCCAGAATGTTCTTGAACAGAATGAAGGATCCAGGACGCAAGGACGCAAGGCGAACCCCCAAGCTAAGCTAACAAGCTAACGGAATCCAGAATCTTCTCAACCAAATCCAACCAAATTGGACAAGATTTTGAACAGACTGAGCCGGCCAAATGCTACGGATCTATAGCCATTTCACGCAGAATTTTTTGCTGATCCAAATATGTATTCCGTTTTTGGCAAATGACAATCTGTCAAGAGTTTAAAGTGTCTAAAGTTTTGTTAGGACTCTGTTAGCTTGTTAGCTTAGCTTGGGGGTTAGTCTTGCGTCCTTGCGTCCTTCTTGTTGCTGTCGTGGAGCGGCAGATCTTACGCGGAGGTGGCCGAATGGTAGAGCCCTTGTTTCTAAAGCGAGCCCTAAGTTTCTAAAGCGAGCCCTAGTTCTAAGTTTCACAGGTTCGATCCCGCTTCGGTTTTTCTTTTGCTTTTTCAAGAAGTGTTAGTGTTTTAGATCATTTTGACTGATCCAGAATGTTCTTGAACAGAATGAAGGATCCAGGACGCAAGGACGCAAGGCGAACCCCGAAGCTAAGCTAACAAGCTAACGGAATCCAGAATCTTCTCAACCAAATCTCAATTCTAACAAAACATCGAATAAACAAATTCCTCACCTTCCTTCATGACCTCGTTTCCCATATTTTATCTCACGACTCCAATTAGCTCGGCTGATTTGAAAGGATCAGAAGACTAGCCGGCTTTGAGATGACTCTATTCAAAAATCTTTCGATCTAAAGTCAAGAACAATTGAGTCAAGGTTTCTGAGAAGACTCCATTCAACGCAGAGATCGGCTACAAAAAAAAAGATGAGTGAAGAGGCTAACAACCCATCCAAATTCCTTTTTCCTTTCTCTCTTCCTACTCACCTTAGAATCTATCCCTTTTTACCTTTCTTTTTTCAATGTCCTTACCTAGACTCCTTACCACGCCAATTTTCCCTCGGCGACCATATACAGAAGAAGAAGAAGAAGAAGAAAGGAGAGATAATTGAGCCTCTCTCAATTCCCCTTCCATCGTCAACCATACGTTGAATTTGGGTCGAATCTTTTTGGGGAGATATAGAAATTTTAGAAAATATGACAGTGAACTCAAAATCCATCAAATGCCAAACTTAATAGTTAGAATTGGTGATGGGATTGAGTTAAGGTTGAGGTTGAGGTACTTAGTAGTTGAGGGACTTCGACAAATTCTTTGCTAGTGTTAAAGGAGGCGAATGCTCAACCCTGTATTAAACGTTTCAAGAAACTGAAAGCATTGCTCGTATGCAAATCAATCAACTTGATCCATGCTTTGTTAGAAGTTTAGTTTAGCTTTGCTAGAAGACCTATAAGCCAAGAGCCAAGAGCCAAGATACACTCAAAAGCAAGGCTCAACTCCATTGCAATTCCTCTTTCTTTCAGATCTTAACTCTTTAAACAGTTCAAAGGCAATCGCTTGATCGTAGGCAGATCAACTGTAAGGAGATCAACTCCTTACAGTACCCTTTCTCGTAAACCAATCATAGCCTCTCACCTCAATCTCAAGGATCACCAATCTCAAGGATTCTCTGACTGGTGGGTGTGGGCTTTTTGTGACCACCCGGTGTCACCCTGTCATTCATCCTATTGTGTTTGAGATGGAAGAAAGAAAAGAAAGAAAAGAAAAGAATGGATCTGCAATGTAGTCTCCCCATTTCTCATCGGCTGAAATTATCTTACCGACCGCCTGGAGGAGCACTCAACAGACCATTCTTTCCCCATTTTCTTCCAAACATAATGTGCATGATTGAGTCTCTTTTTCACGACTACCTTTGCTTTTCAATCTTTTTCATATTCAATTCAATGGGGATACGGTATTTATGTGGATCGGGAGTCGATTAGGATTGAGAGGATGGGGGATTTGAGGTTAAGAAATGAATGAGATTGAAGAGTTGATGACAATAAGAAGTAGGAAAAGAAATCTTGGATGAGATCATGAAAAGATCATGAAAAGCTATTGAAAAAGAAGACATGAGTAAAAAGCTTTTGCAAAACTCAACGCATAACGACAAAGAGACAAAGACAAAGATTATAAAGTAAAACAGCTGATAGGTTCAGTTTCAACACTCGAGAGCTGACAGATTCAGCACAACACTTAAATTTTAAGCTTCCAAAAACTTAGTATCAAAAAGCTTCAAGAATCTACAGTATCCCAATAGGATGCAGAAGATTAGTTCTTATCTAAACAGTGGAAAACTCCTTCAACAGAAGCCTCTTCATTTCTTTTCCTTAATCTCTCCGTAAAGCAAGATCACTCAGTTTATTCTCTCTTTTTCCAAAATTTCTCCTTTCCATTTTATGATTATAAACAAAACTCGGCCAGATGCCCTCAAGTGGCAGCAATAGGAAATGGGAAAACTTGTTTCCAGATCATGTTACAACCAGTTGGCAACAACAGATTGGCCCAAAATGAAGCTTGTTTTGTTTTACAAGGGAAACTCATCATTACAAGGGATCTGAAAACAAAAAGATGAGATTGGAAAGCCATATGGATTGGTGACAAGAAATGGAAAGATTCGAGAAGATTTCAGAGGAAGATCGATCAAGAAGAAAAGGAAAGAAAAGGCTTATAGACGGCTGAGAAAAAGGCTGTACAGACAGACGAACGGACGGATAGCCATATATAAAACCAGTTGGCAACAAGAGCTTTGGCCCAAAATGAAGCCTGTTTTGTTTTACAAGGGAAACTCATCATTACAAGGGACTCATCCAATCTCTTTCTTTTTTTTTCTTTAACTCTTAAATTCAAAAGTCATTCGTTCGTTTCGAAAGCAATTTAGAGATTAGGTCTTATCTCCCAAAAGTCTTTTCGTTTCGAAAAAAGGGGGAAAAGATTGGAGAGACTGAGATGACTTCTTTTCTTTTCTTTTCTTTTCAGTAAAGATTTGAGAGAGACAAATCCCTCGATCTCTAGAAATCCCCAAATAGATGATAGCTCTTGATTGGTGGGTGATTACGGTCGTTTTCGGATTAGAGATCGTTTCAATGTCAAGAAAATCTCAAAGGATCGAATGGTAAGATTTTGGAGTTGATAACTTAAAGAAAATCGAGTTTTAGAGACTTCTCTATAACTAGAAAACTTTTAATCAAAAGTACATATCGCTTAAATTGTTTGTAATTGGTTTTTTAAAAAAAGTGTAGACTTAAAAAAAGAGTGATTTTGAATAGTAGAAGAAAATCCAGTTGTACAAGTACAAGTACAGAAAATCCAGTACAAGAAAATCCATAAATCCAGTTGATCAGTATGTCCATCTGTTTGAAAAATCTTCCCTTTTTTTTATTCTTCTTGTCACATCAGTATCTTTTTAATGGCTCTTTTTTTTGTGTGCTCTTTTTCTTGTCTCTTGTACATTTTTTTCTTGGTGACAGCTGCATAGGCCATTATTTCGCGCACACAAAATCCGATCGACAAATGAAGAAAAAGAAGGAAAACCTCTTACAAAAACCAACCTAAAATTAGGTCCAAGAAGTATGATGATGAAAAGAAAAGATGAAAAGAAAAAGGATCTTTTAAAGTTTTTTTAGCTTTCATCATGTTTAATAAATGAAAAACTTTCTCTAATTGTGAAACTTTTATGTTTCTTGCGTTTTCCTATCAACATTTATTAAGACCCATCAAAAAAAAATTGCCCGAATTTGGACAAATTATCACAATTTTGTAGTAAGTGAATGAAAATCTGGGGCTCTTGCGTAGTTTTCGGGTATTTTGAACGGATCGTCACGCTTTAAAGCCCTATAACTTTGTCCAGAGATAATATTTTTGTTAACTTTTTATATCATTGTACAGAGGACATTTCAGACTTTCAAATGGTATCAAATAGAGCTTTATTGGATAAGCCAGTCCAAGAAAATCAGAACCAACTCTGAGCAAATGAGGTCTATTCAACTCGGATGTCGTGTCGCCTGGTTTTCATGGGAATAAAAAATCCAGTCAAGCTCTATTTGATAGCATTTGAAAGCATGAAATGTCCTCTGTACAATGATATAAAAAGTTAGCAAAAATATTATCTCTGTACAAAGTTATAGGGCTTTAAAGCGTGACGATCCGTTCAAAATACCCGAAAACTACGCAAGAGCCAAATCTTGAAATCAATACTCGATGGTTATCGTCTTTGTGATTAAATACTCGTTGAGAGCTTCTCGGCCTAAATTTGAGAGTTATCTGGTGTGCGTGTTGATGATTTACCAAGATCTTTTCCAAATCCGGATTGTTTAAATCCTCCAAATGGAGCGGCAACATCAGTCTTTTGATAGGTGTTTACAAAGACTGTTCCCGCATGCAATTTGTCGGCGACACGGAGAACTTTAGAAATGTCCTGAAAGGTAAATTGTTTAACATATTCACGACAAAGCCATTTTTGTCTTGGCTGCCGTTTCGACAGCTATATTAGCTCTAGGTCTGAAAATTTGTAGTCTAAAATTTGTAAACCTGAAAAAGTCTTTCTGGGATGGTGAATTTGAATCCATTATAGAATTTTCTTTAAAAAATAATAACAGATCTGAATTCTTTCACCCCATAAATCCCCTGGTGCAAATTTTCAGCTCAATCGGCCTCAAAGAAGTGCTATATCTATGTACGGCCTAGTGGGCGTATTGTCGCAAATGTGTTAATGAGCATTTTAAAGTTCTGATATTAATAGTTATAAATATTTATAGCCAAATCTGATAATATACCTACAGTACTTTTAGAAGTTGTTTTGCTTTCCCTAGACTGAGCTTACCTTTGAGAAAACTCCAGCGGCAAGTCCATATTCGGTTGAATTCGCTCGTCGAAGCACACCATCGATATCACTGAAAATTTCACTGCTTGTAAGATCATTTTGAAATAAATCTCGTAAAGCAAAAAAACAAACTGAAACAAAAGGTGAAAACAAACTTGTCATCAAAGCTGCTCACACACATAATCGGCCCAAATGATTCCTCGGTAGCCGCGAAATTCTTGTCGTCAATGTTGGAAAGAATTGTGGGTAGGAAGAAAAGTCCTTCACGATCAGCTCGACCGCCGCCAATTTCAATCTAAAGTTTTAATTGTTTAATTGTTTATTTCTTTATACTCACTCTGGCTCCATCTTTCACCGATTTTTGCACGTATTCAATCAACTTCTCCATGTGAGCCTTGTGATTTTGAGGTCCATGACCAGTGGACCGATCTAATGGATCGCCAATCAGAATCTAAACTCAAAAGGTTGCACAATACAAATGTCTTTTTGTTACCTTTTTCGTCTCCTCAACCATTTTCTTTACGAAATCATCATGAATCGACTTGGCGATGAAGATTCGACCAGCGGCAATACAGTTCTCACCTTTATTGAAGAAAACCTGAAGTCTTGATTGATTCAAATTGTCGATTAATTTTAAATATTTTAAGAGTTGCCTTTATAATGAATTTCATTTTCACTCACCGAAGTGCAGGCTTGTTTCACAGCTTTTTCCATATCAGCATCAGCGAAAATGATCAGTGGAGACTTGCCGCCCAATTCAAGCGAAACTTTCTTGATGTTCGAAAGAGCACAGCTAAAAAATATAGTTTACAGCTCGTTTTTTTCTTGCGTTTCTATCGTTAACTGCTTTCACTTTCCAATTTTCTTATTCTGTTCTTGTTTTCTTGTTGAAATTGACCTTTTTTTTCTATCAAATTCTTTTGTTACTCATGAAAAAGCAATCATGTTGAAATTTTAGTTATTGATTTGCTTAAATTATTTAAAATACGTTTGTTTTAAATGTATAGATCTCCGGATTGCTCTCTAAACGTTACTAAACGTCACTCTAAACATTACTAATGAGAGTAGATTTTATAGTCTTTCTTACATATTTCTAAGAACAATTTGCTTTTAGGTGATTGGAATTTTAAAATTCATAACATCAAAAAAAACTTTGAACTATTGCTAGCTAGTCGTTGAACTTGAATCTGAATAGAATTAATTTATTCTTTAGTCTCTACAGCTTTTCTCTTCTCGTTTTCAATAAGTTTACTATGTGTCATTTTGCCAATTAAACATGTTTCATCACTTTTTCATGAATAAAATATTAATATACCTTGCCATAACATGTGCCCCAATCTCGGTACTTCCAGTGAAGCCCAACTTTCGGACATCCCTGAAATTATGCGTTTAGAAAACGAAATTTTTAAGGTACTATAAATCTATTGTTTTATTTAATACTGACATGTGTTTGGCCAAGGCCTCTCCAATTTCTGCACCCGATCCGGTAACAATGTTAACAACTCCGGCTGGGATCCCAGCTTTCACAGTGAGCTCGGCGAATTTGAGAGCAGTCAATGGAGTCACCTAAAATTTATTGATAAATAAGTTATTACATCTAATTTTATTGTTGGTCAAGAGTAACATCACGTACTTGTGCTGGTTTGTGAACAACTGTATTCCCAGCAGCTAAACAAGCAGCCATCTTCCACGAGAGCATCATCAATGGGTAATTCCATGGGGTAATTAAACCTAAAAATTATCTAATTTTGTTGAAACAATGCCTAATAATCTTTAGAAAACCTTGAGAATCTAGAAATAATCTTTAGAAAATAGAAAACCCAACCAACAACTCCAACGGGTTCCCTCTTTGTGATGCAAAGGTTTTTGTTCGGTCGAGCGTCGGTGATTGGAATTGTGGTGCCCTGAAAGTTTAAAAAATGGAATGCTTACAACAATTCTTGATCTGAAATCCTTTTACTTACTTCAATGAAATACTTACTTCAATTTTATCACACCATCCGGCAAAATATCTCCAAGTATCAATCGACATTCCAACGTGAGTCTTCAAAGCCAATGTGTAGACAGCACCCGAATCGATTGACTCCAAAGTGGCCAATTCTTCCTGAATTGTTGATGTGAATGAATGAATGAATGAATGAATTAATTAATATTTAATATTTACTGTTTTTCTAAAGTTTCATATCCAAAATTTACCTTGTGTTGTTCCATCAGATCCGCCAATTTGAATAGTCGCTTTCCTCTTTCCCGTGCGGACATTTTCGACCATTCTCCTTCCTCGAAAGCCTAAGAAGAAAAGTTATATCTAGATTCTTAACGTCTATTTATAGGTTTCATTTTAAAATTCTAAAAAGTGGATAACCTTTTTAGCTGCAGCAACGGCTTTGTTGACATCTTCGACATTAGCTTTGGGTAAAGAACAAATCACTTTTTCGGTGGCCGGATTGATCGTTTCGTAAGTGCGACCAGACTGAAAGAGTTGACAGTAGTTGTGTTTATTTTAGTCTTAAGCACAATAACATTAGCCTAAACATTCTAATAGAAGAGCTGGTTCTTCTATTTTTCAATGTTCCTCTAAAATTCTTTTTCGTGCTACTAGGCCTAAATTTTCAAGAGCTTAAAAATAGGTGTTTTTGTTGGATTTTCATCCGGTTTTCGACGTTATTAAGCTTTTTTAGTCTATAACTATTATTTAAAATCTTTGGAATTCTTAAAAAAGTCTTAAAAAGTTGAGCATTTTGCTATTCGAGAGTTGAAAAATTTCGTCTAAAGGGGGCTCTTCTATTGACATTTAACAAACATGGTAACTAACTCACCGATGATGCCTGGAACTTTCCGTCGATGAACAGCTCATGGGGAAACTTCAACTTCATATGGTTCACATCGAGTTCAATCTGAATATCGATTTTGAGCACGCTTTACAATCCTTTTATCATTGCAGAACTTTATTTCCAACTTACCGCATCATAAACGATCTCCACATTGTCTCCCCCGCGTTGCTTCTTCACCACCGCAGTCACATTCTCGCCATAAGTCGGTCCAGCGTAGACCTAGAAAAAGTATATTTGTTACGTTCGTTATTGAATTCAGATTCAGAATCGGATGTCCGTTTTTGAATCGTTCAACCTATGCTTTGAAGATTTTTTATATCATCTACACTTGACAATTTGCAGTAAATTAAGTGTGCGACAACTACTTTTCCAAAAAGTTTTCCGGATAATTTTGCTCAACCCTGTATAGATTGAACAATTCAATAACGGACGTAAAATCTTATTATCAATAAGCTCAAATTCTTACATCAGCTGGCTCAATCTCGATTCCGGTATGGAATTTGATTTCCTCAACCAATCGAGTCACATCAGCTGAAGAGGCTCCACTCATAAAGAAATCGGTCGAGTCGTCGATTTGACTCTTCAGAATTCCTGCCCAGATCTCCTAAATGTTTAAAAATTATACTGAAATTTAGTACTAATGAAATAGTTGAATAAACTTCAAACTTGTCCTACCTTGACCTTCTCGGCAACTTTTTCTTCCTCCGGTGTCAATGTGAGCTTCTCTCCACCCTCTTCAGCGAGACCAAATTTATTCCCAGGCATTTGTTTTGAACCGATTTTGATTGTAGCCACGTTTACCTAAATTTTATTGACGTTTTCTATCAGGTTTTTTTGTTCACTTACAAATTTCCCATCAGAAGCCGGCAATAAAAGTCCTCCATCATGAGCGAAGACTTTTCCACCAGGAACAGTATCGACTACAACTTCAAGAGCGTTTTCTGGGAGTTTATCCTAAAATTTATGAACTTACATATGTTTAATAAGACAGGAACTTTAACTTGACAAGGATTTTGATTTCAAATCTTTCAAAAATTTTCAACAAACCTCTTTCCACAAAGTTGAATCAAAGAAGGAAACTTTCTCTCCATTCAGTGTCGCCCAAGCACCCGGAACCTAAGAAAAACAGATTTTTGATTTTTTTGCTACTAGAATTGCTTTTAAAAGTTACCTTATCATTTCCACGAATGAAATTGTGAAGTTGCCATTGAGTTTTCTTCCAATCAATCTCAGCCAACTCGGGTTTTGTAGTTATGTAAGGATCATAGCTGGCTCCTAAATGAATAGCATCTCGTACTTGATCAGTCTAGTTGTTAGATAGATATTTTTCTGTTTGTATTGAATTCCCATACCTTCTTCTGGTTGCACAATTCTCGGAGCTGTTCCCGCAGCAATCATCTCCACAGCCTCAGCCTAAAACACTTTCCCTGCAAATTTCTCAATCCCAATTCACAAACCATTGCTGTAACACCTTCTGGATAGAGAAATCTCTTATACAATGAGTTCAATGTGTCGTTTTCTTCGACCTAAAATTAAAGCTTTAGCTTTTCATTTAGGAAACCTTCCTACCTTGCATTTTCTCTGAAGGAGAATCGGCCCAGTATCAAGTCCATCATCGGCCCAGAAAATCGACAATCCAGCCTCTTCATCACCGTCGATCAATGTCCAGTTTATCGCCGAAGCTCCACTAAATGTGTTTACCGTAAATTTACTATTTATAAAGCTGAAGAGAGGTCTGTCTGCACGCAAACGCGACGCTCCTAATTACGTTTGCCCAATCGGTTAAAAGGCAAAGTATTCAGCTTTTGCGCGCGATATTTTGCTTTCAGGGATTTTCAGCTATGGGAAATCTGAATTTTAGGTCCGCTTTTTTAAAAAGGAGACGGGCTTAACATGGGTTACGGTTATTTTAGTCATTGGAAAGAAAGTTTTGTGCGCTTGACGTAAACAATTCTGCTCTGTTTCTTTTTGTGTTCCCTCTCACTTTGTATTATCTTTTTCTATTGTACTTTTTTAGGATGGCGCCTATCAGAAGGTTGGCTTCGCATCGAGACGGTCAAAGATCACTTTTAGCTCGAATCAACTACTTGGAAGAATAATTGAATAGAAATGGCTCATCTGGACGCAACGAGATAAACTTCAAAAACTTTTGCAGATATTAGGTTGGTGCATAAGGTTTGTATTTCAAATTTTTGTTCCCACAGAAAAGAATCCTTTGTTGCGGCCTAAACTATTAAAAAGGTCTATCATTTCTCTACAAAATGGCTTTTGAGAGAAAGCTCAAAGCTCGCCTCAACTCGATAACTCATTTTTGTGTAAAATTTTCCATTACTTTTTTAAAGAAAATCACTGGACAGATCGTTTTTAAATTTTACGGACTTGTGTAATAAAATGAGCTCTATCTTTTTTAATTTAGCACCAAAATAGGTTTGTATTGAAGAAAGTGTCCAAATTGCGACTTCGGCATCAGAGCAGTTTTGGGGTGTTCGCCTTTGCGCCTTTGAAAATCCACAAAAACAACAATTTCCGAAAATTTCCCAAAAGCCATTTTGCAGAGAAACAATTAACCTTTTTAATAGTTCAAATAGAAATTTTGTTTGTGGCAGCATTATTTTTAAGAGGTTTTGAAAAAAATTGTAAAGACTTATACATCAATCTAATACATTAAGCTTTGTGAGTTGATTTTTTTTAGACCAATCGGTGCGCGCTGGAAATGGTTTATCTGGACGCGTTGATGTTTATTATTTTTCTTTGTGCTTATGATTAGATTTTTTTGTTTAGGCCGATACTTAAACCAGGATTACAACAGTTGATGCTTTTCGGACTCAAATTGAGGAATTGCAAAGGAAAATCAACAGGACTTTTGATTTGTTTCAACAGGAGTTAAATATTTTGTTAACAGTTGAATGATTTTTGTTAATAAATGGTAAATATCTCCATCAAAATGATGATTTTATTCAATATTATCTTACTCTATTGTAAAAAATTGTGGTTTTGATTCTCTTTAAGCAAGTTACCTTTACCTATAATTACTTATTAGCTTAAGGTACTTTACATGGGCTTTTTGGTACTCTAATAAAAGCTCCCCCATAGGAGCGTCGCGTAGTCTAGGATCTAAGGCTTCTTTTAGAGTATTTACGGTAGGTTTTGCTTTAGTTTTAGAGTATTTTGGAAAGAGGTAAATGTTAAAAATGAATTAATACCGATGTTTTGGCAAGATTGATGGATGGTAGATAATCGATTTGAATTTCGGAGCCTCCGTGATCTCCAATGGAATGAATTGAGTGCAAAATGGGAGGACATTCAGTTCAGCTCCGTAGGAAGTGTACAACGAAAGCATATCGGGAATAATCTGCACAATTTGATTAGAATGATTAGATTGTTTTTAAAGTTTACCTCAAATTTCCCGGCCGCATTCTTTTGACGCCATCTCGAGGGTTTCTCCACCGGGACACCATCTTTCTTTGCTTCCAGCGCTAAAATTTCGTTCTTATAGAATTTTATTAGAATATTATGAATAAGCTTAATACTACAGACATTTCTAAATTGTCAAAAACTTTTATCTAAACAAAGAATTACCTAAAAGATCTTCGCGTCCATTTTTGTCGGGAATCGTGAAAACCACCACCACTTCGTGACCATTTTTTCTGAAAAATAAAAAAAATTATTATTACTAAGATATCTTTTACACCCTTAAGTAAAAATTGCGATTTTAACAAGATTTAGAAGCTTTACCTGACTGCCTTGTAGACGTCAACTCCGAAGGCGCTCTGACCAATCACAGCGATCTTCATCCTAAAAACGCTCGATTTGATAAAAATTAACAAAATAAGTACTAAAACACGTGTGAAACTAGAAAAAAATCTATTTTTTTGAACAAAAAGGGGGAAACCAATAAAATTCTCGGATCAAGGGATCTCTGTTCCATCGCTTTCTCACAAGGTCACGAGCATAAAACCCACCATTGAAAACATAAATGGGAAAGAAAAAAAAAAGAGGATTTCATGGAAAACCTGTTCTATCAAATAAAATTAACAAAAAATTTTGTTTGCAAGATTCAAACATTTGTTTATCTCGAAAGAAATCGTGATTTTTGATTGGTAAGATTAGAAACATCACATTTTGTTCAAATTCAGCTGGTGTTAAGCCAAAATTATTGGGTATAGGCAGAAAAAGAAAAGAAAAATTAGATTAGAAACATCACATTAGAAAAACAAAAAATTAACTACTTAACTTTATCAATAAATTTAGAATATATATTGGATTGGGAAGCATGAAATGGGGCGGAACTTTAAAGATCCTTAAAGATACCCATTCAATCAGGTCGACAGAACAAATCACTGGATAATAAAGATATTTTTAGATAAAGAAAATTTTCTAATAAGACCACCACGTGTATCTTTGTGAACAAGGAGTATTTAGAGACAGCCTGTGGGTTTTGAGAGATATTGGTGAAAAGGAAAAGAGAAAGGAATGGAAGGAGAGTGCAAAGAAATGAGAGAACTGGGTTGACCTCCATCGACCCCCTTTTGAAAGAATCGTTCTTTTCTCTTTCATTCTATTTCTGTTATCAGAAAAGAATCGGGGAAATTGATTTATTTCCACCTTTCGATTATTCTAGGGGAAAAAAGATTAGCATAAAAGAGATCAATGTGGTGAGCTTTATAGAAGAAAAAAAGCGGCTGAAGTTTGGTGGCAAGATAAAGTAGCAAACTATTAACAAACTATTAACAGAAAAAATGATTAAACTCAAAATTTCAAATGAATTCAAGCTGTATATGATGTGATCAATGAAGTCAACTATTTGTCTCCATAACTAAACAATTAACAATGAATTAAGCGGATTTTATAGTGAGAAAATGCTATCGGCTATCTTGATTTGTCTGCCAAATACAAAAACTTGATTCCGAGACCATACCCTTTGCGACACCTAAGGAAAATGACATTTGAGCCAAATGATTTCTAGAGTCAACTATTGCGCTATTTTTTTTGGTGAATAGGGCCTCAAATTGTGGCGCTTTATCTCAGCTACACGATGAGTAGAACGGATTTGCAAAAATATTAAGTTTACGTGGAGAAATTTAGCTCCAAACACAAGTCGACAGATTTTTCGAAATGTCCTTTGTATTGCAACGGAAAATCTTTTCGGAAGAGACTCGAGAACTCATTTAAAAGAATACATTTACTCACACGAACAACGTAGTAAAAACAATACAAAAACAACACAAACAAAAAAGAATTCCTGAGCTCTAAATATTGGAAAGAAAAAAAGCCCATATACAGTGGCCCACAAATGTATTGTCCCATTGCCATCCAAAAGTTTCTTTCGTACGAAAATCTTGCAAAATAACGATATTCCCAAAAAGTGTAGGGTATTTTGCTTACCCATAATACTCTACTTTTCAAGATTATAAGATTTATCCGTATACATTGCAGAAAAATGAAAGTATAAAACAAAAACAATAAGTTACTTAACAAATAGCTCCACAAAAGTAATGTCCCATTGATGTTTTCCTTGATTATTCTTTTTATTTTCGCGTTCCATGGACATTAAATGTATTTTATTTTATTATTTAGATGGCTGGCAAGAAAAACCTTGACACTCCGAAACGCCAAGGCCCGGGAAAATGGGATGCGGGAAAAGGATGTGGCCAACCTCTTCAATTGCTCGAGAAGGACGGTGCGCCGCATTCTTTCTCAATCAAAAGTCGACCGAAACCTTCATCGAGGCCTCAAGAGTGGCCGATGACCAATCACAACCACAAAAGAAGATCGAGCCGTGATCCAAATGGTGAAAAACGATCCTAACAAAACACCAACCGATGGAAGCCAAATGATGAGGGATCAAATTAACAGGGTTGTATCGCCGGAAACGATCAGAAGGTATGGATGGTCCCTAAATTCCTGACAATACCAATATTGAATCAATTCTTTTGATTACAGTGATAAAGAGGAATAAATTAAACAAATTAAATTTTTATTACACCAAAACCACACAAAATGGGATATTTTGACGAAAATGATCGTCAAATCTGGCTCATCAAAACAAAAGCAAAAACTTTTCGGCCATTTTTTCATAATTCAAGATTCTTATGCTTCCCTTTTTTGAAATGATCTTTAAAATCTTTCTTTCACTTGGATTTCTTTTTGTGTCATCTCAATATGAGCAAACGGTAAAGCAAACCAGTGATCATTCATTTCATATTTCGTTTAGTTAACATATTCAGCGTCATTGCCCTATGCCGGTCCGTGTGAGTCTACGTTTTTAACACTTATACAATACTGGACAATGAAATATCATATTTGAAAAAACACTTTCGCACTTTCGCGCGTCTGTAACTCCCTTGTCTTTGAGTTTAAACTATTAGTGTTATACATTTTCTGAAAGCTCTTTTCAAGGGCTACACAATGATAATATTAATATTTAGAAATACTGTAAAGACAAGGGAGTTACAGACGCGCGAAAGTGCGAAAGTGTTTTTTCAAATATGATATTTCATTGTCCAGTAGTGTACATCGAGCTGAAGTCAGCTATTTCATTTTTGATATACAGGGTGGCGCAAAATTGTGGAAATTCGGTTTTTCGACTGTAACTCGACGCCCAATTCCTCAATTCTTCTAATTTGATATTTATATGAAATTTCAAGTTAATTTCTGCGGTCAATTTCAATTTTTAGCTCAGAAACACAATGCTGCGCTTTTTATAGTACTTTTATAGTACTTTATAAGTTCAGAGGTGTCAACCTCTCAGCAGAATCGTTGTTTGGCAAAAATGAGTAAATACGAAGCGGGAAATTCTCCAAAATACCGTAAATGCTGTATTAGAATGACACCCTCAAATAGAATGACACCCTCTAATAGAATGGCACCACATTTACATAAAAGATTTTTCAAATTTGTTTTATTTGTTATTGTTTGTTAAAATTGTGTTAAAATTATGTTAAAATTGATGTTTTTAATAAAATATATGTTGAATGAAATTCGTTTTTTTTAAAAAATGGATACTTTTTTGTGATTCGTAGTGACCATTCGAATGAGAGATAAAACGATCCCCTCTAATCGAAAGACACCCGGAGGGGGTATCGAAAAATAGAATGACATGTCATTCTAATACAGCATTTAGGTATTTTGAAGAATTTCCCGCTTACTCATTTTTGCTTTTTATTAAGAAATAGAATTATCTGAGACATTTCACATCAGAAGATTTTCAATAATTTCAAAATTTTGAGAGTCAATAGTTGAATTCCTTGAAAGCTGAGCAGAGCAGTGATCTGTATGGTAACTCCCAAATGATTCCTGATTTGTTGTCTTGTAAAGTTAATGAATTTTGTGATATTTGTCTAAATTTAACTAAGGAGTGGAAAAAAAACTAAAAGAATTAGTTGATTTGTGGGCAATTCTTGAAAGTTGAAAACTATCGAAAGCGATGATTCTGCCGAGAGGACCTCTGAACTTTTTATAATGCTTCGAAGTATTATAAAAAGCGCAGCATTGTGTTTCTGAACTAAAAATTGAAACTGACTGCAGAAATTATCCAGAAATTTCATATAAATATGAAATTAGAGGAATTGAATAATTGGGCGTCGAGTTACAGTCGAAAAACTGAGTTTCCACAATTTTGCGCCACTCTGTAGATTCACAAGTCTTCAATGCTCTAACTTGTAGCTTATGGTGATCGAATGCAATATGAGAAAGACTGGTCAAGCAGCAGTGAAGAGAGTCATTGCAGTGAGAGGAAAATGTGGCATGCACAATGCCCTAAACGACTCCATTCAACAGGGTCAACCTGTAAAACACCAAAGACAAGGTTGAAGCCTGTTTTAGGCTTGTTTTGTGCAATCAAGAATCAATAAGAGTTTAGAAGCTTTGAGTTGAATGATCGTGAATATTTGGAAGTGACATGTTCTGGTAAAAATGAATGGACAGCTTTGGTTACCGCTTTTGGAAAAGTGAATAAAATCATTGAAAACATCTATCGGATTTTAGGTTATCACAATGACTTTTGGAAAAACGGAACACGTGTTGGCTTGTTCGAAAAGAAAGTGAGTCCATTTGTTTGCATTTTAAAGCTGCTTCGGATAAGCTGCTTCGGTGTTCGGAGCGCTTCGGAGGCTTCGGTAAGCTGCTTCTTCGGATAAGCTGCTTCTCATAAGCTGCTTCTCATAAGCTGCTTCTCATAAGCTGCTTCTCATAAGCTGCTTCTCATAAGCTGCTTCTCATAAGCTGCTTCTCATAAGCTGCTTCTCATAAGCTGCTTCTCATAAGCTGCTTCTCATAAGCTGCTTCTCATAAGCTGCTTCTCATAAGCTGCTTCTCATAAGCTGCTTCTCATAAGCTGCTTCTCATAAGCTGCTTCTCATAAGCTGCTTCTCATAAGCTGCATTGATAGCCTTAACACATTGATAGACTTTTGAAGAAACCTTTAGACTGTTGTCTTAAAGATTGAAAAAATTTAGAGATCAATGGAAAACTTTTACTTTCAACGGAGAGCGAATCTACACAAAAAATGTATTTTGCCTTCAAGGAGGTGAGTGTACAAAAGGCGGTGTCGCAAAAGTTCTTATACTTATTACAAACGAATAGTTTGACTCGGAAAACACAATATACTTGAATTTTCATCATCCGGCGTTAGTTTTAAAAAAATATCGTGTTTTCTGAGTAAAGCTCTTCGTTTACAAAAAGTATAAGAACTTTCGGGACACCCTTTACTTTTATCAAAATTGAGAAGCCTTTATCTTTAGAGATTGTGAGCCAGCTTCTGAATTTGGTAAAGCTTTTCATTTTATTTCTCTCCTTTTGCTGAATTTGGTGAAAGAAGTAAAAACAATGTTTAATTTAGACCACCACGTCAACCACGAACACTCCGATGACAACCACTACAACTAGCACAACGACTACGATAACTACTACCACCACATCCACAACAACAACATCAACGACTACAACTACGACAACAACGACCACGACAAGCTCTACTGACACTACCACCTCAACAACATCAACGACTACAACTACCACAACAACGTCAACAACTACTACTACAACTACCACCAGCTCAACGACTACAACTACAACCACTACTACGACCACCACAACAACAACAACGACGACGACGACAACAACTACTACAACGACGACAACAACAACTACAACTACTACAACTACTACAACCACAACTACAACAACAACAATGACGACAACAACCACCACCACAACAACTACCACTACTACGACTACAACCACCACAACGGGAAGTATGTAATATGATAGCGGCAAGTTTAGTCAGAAATAATTTGCAGGATTCACATGTCCGGCCCGAGCGGGATATTATCGAGACCCACGGAATTGCAACGCTTATTGGCAATGTGGGAATTGGATTGCATATCATATGCACTGTCATTCGGGTTTGTTTTGGAATCCAAAGATTACCACGTGTGATTGGCCGCCCAAGCCTTCCGGGTGTATTTGATTTTTGTCATCAAATAAATTGTGTACTTTTCCCTCGTAAAATAGGTTAACGTACCCTATCTGGCACATTCATTTTTTAATTTACAATGGGAATTTGTTTCTAAAATAGAGAAAGCTCTTAACGAGCTCTTAAACGAGCTCTTAACAAGCTCTTAACGAGTTCTTAACGAGCTCTTAAACGAGCTCTTAAACGAGCTCTTAAACGAGCTCTTAACGACAAAGTGCATTTTGTTTTTCTTTCTAAAGATATCTTCTAGAAATAAAATAGAACATCATTTGCACAAAATTTCTATTTTTCATTTTCTCAGAAACGGTTCACAAAATGTTTGCACTCTATTTGTGGAATAAACAATGGAATCGTTTTGAATTCTGTCAATGGCTTTGTTCAATGGCGGCGCAATGGCACTTCTGTCTGAAATAACACCAATGTACACAATAAGCTAGCAAGAAGAAATTGCTTAGCCCTGGGAAAATATGACTCGTAATTTCGATCATCTCGCAAGCAGAATCACAGTCACATTTAGCCGCTTTGAAGATCGGCAACGAAAACGTTTCTCGGAAATCGCATCTCCATTTGACAGCTGGCAGCTGACAGCTGACAGCTGGCCAATTTGTTCCATATTGCTTTCATTGCATTCAATGAAAACAATATGGAACAAATTGACCCATTTCAGCGTAATCGTGAATCCGATTTTTGCCCTCTCAAGCCGAGTACTCAAGTTCCTTTTCGAGAGAACATCTCTATCGACTCAGTGTCAGTGTCAGTGTTAGTGTTAGTGTCAGTGTCAGTGACATTCTCCGTCTCTGCTGTTAACATCTAAAACTTAACGAGAGCCATCCTTTCTTGTTTTAGATCTTACTAAATCACAGTAGTGATAAGTTTCTGTTTAGAATAGAGACTGGAGTTGAGCTAGAGTTAGGGAAATAAGTAAGATGAAACAGTAAGACTTTTAGGTTAATAAACTTAACTTTTGAGCTTATCGTACCCATTGTTAAACTCTTTTCCTTGTAAATCCCATCTTTCTCTTTTAAATTTAGTGGGAAAAGCTTTGGCTCAAGGGTGAGCTACGAGATGAACAATGAATGATGAATGATGAATGATGAATGATGAATGATGGATGATGAATGATGAATGATGGATGATGAATGATGAATGATGGATGATGAATGATGAATGATGAACTTTCCTTCTCTTTAAATGCAATCAATGCTCTTCTCTTCAAATTTATTGAAGAAATGAGAAAAATGAGAATTGAGTACACAAAAGAGCACACGAGAAAGGGTGTGTTTCTATGTTTTGAGCAGATTAGCTCAAGTGATTCTGAGCGGATTAGGTTTTAATCATAAATCTTGATCATAATCAATTTGTGAGCTGGCAAAAAAATGATCGCTTGACCACCGCCCGACCTTTGAGCGCTTTATCTTGATGAGAAAAACAGGGAAAAAATTGGCAAAAAGAAGGATTTAGAACCTAAAGATTAGGCCATCTATACAATTAATCGTTTAACCTGAATATAATGAGTCTATAGAATTCTTTAGAAGTCTTTAGAATTTTTGGAATAATATCATGTCGATTTTGTATCTTTATTCAAATCATTTCAACAATCAAAAAATCTTAACTATAACTCTTCCCTAGGTTGTTGATGTCTTGATGGATCATCATTTCTGTTTCGATGCTCATTACAATCATTCATCAATCCATCAGCCATTGGATATGTTTCCGATGAAATTCGCTTGTCAATGATTTGTCTTTCTTTTCTTGCTTTCTTCACATGATCCTCGAGAGTGACTGCGAAACTGAAATGGAGTGATGAGTGATTTAAAGCAGGGATTTAGGACTAATTCTCAATAAAACCAAATTATCAGCAGCTAGGTGTAGGAATAACTTTTTGATATATTGGGTTGATGACTTGAAAACTGTCGGCTATTGTCATATGGGACAATTTGAGCACTTTCTTCAAAAGAAACCCATTTTGGTGTCAATGGAAAAGTTGTAGAGAATCAAAAATCAAGCTTATATCCAAATTTTCAGAACGATTCAAAAACTGGTTTTCAAGAAATGCCAAATTTACGAATTTTCACAAAACTTGCACTTTAAGCGAAACTACTAAGTGTATCTTTTTGGAAATTTGGCTATAAGCCTAATTTTTGATTCTCTACAACTTTTCTATTGACACCAAAATGGGTTTCTTTTGAAGAAAGTGCTCAAATGCTCAAACTGAGACATCTCCAGTCCTCCATTTTTGAGTCTCACACTTGTCTCACACAAACCAAAATCCTACTACGAAAGAGGAATCCACAAATTGCCTGTAAAATGGGCAGAAGTTTGAATAAATTTTAGTTCAAAAGTCCGGCAGTTTTCAATTCACCAACCCAATAGTTTCCGAGTTTTTTAGTTTAAAAAAAGTTTAGCCAAATTAAACCCGTGTTCCAATTGGTAGATTCAATAATTCTCCCAAAATTCTGCTGTAAATTTGCTAGTAATTTTGCTAGAAATTCTAGATCCTGTCCACACCATTGTTTTAAACAGCAGCGAAACAGAGAATAATGCGTCTGAGTTGAGAGTTTGATCTCCAAAAATGACTACAACTATTCGATAATTTTGTTATCAAGTGTTGACGATTGTTATCAACGGTTGACGATTCAAACCATCCAAAACCATCCATTCATTTCACTCATACCTGATTGGGGTTTTCTGTCGCGAGGTTTGCATACAAGCGAGTGGAGGAACTGATGAGAAGTCCACATCGGTCACACTGCCGACTGAAGAGACTGTCGAATACTAGAAGATTAGAAGATTGAAAGATTGATTAGTTTTGATGAAATATGAAGTTAAAATGAAAATAGTAGATTTTCTGGCAGATTAATTGCTTTCAAAAACCAGTGAACATCAACATCAACACCAAACAACCTTTGAGATCACAGAGTTAATCGGTTTCCCATTCGCCAATAGAGTTGCCTCAACATCGAAAGAAAGAGAGACACTGAAATTGGTTTGAATTTGATTGGAATGCAAAAATGAATCTATTTTTTTAAAAACAAACTCACTTGACATCAATATGCGTCTCTGATAATCGATTCCATAAAGAGATCTCACAAGAGCCAAACACTTTCGCGTTCATCGAACCTAGTTTACTGCTTGATAAAGACTTGAGTCAGTAAAGACACAAATTCATTAATAAAATAGATTTTGAGCATAGTTTAGAACTCTTTTCAATTTTTTCTTCAACAATTACCATGCGAATTGATATGTAAAGTCAATCCAGAGAGAAGTGGAAGCGTGCTCTCATAGGCACGAATCGGTGCGTTTCCCTGTAAAGATTGCAATTCAAGAAGATCTATAGCTTCAAGATCTAGAGGTTTTAAATTTAAATTTAGATATTTAAAGTGTATATTAGATGTTTGATCATGTTTATTTTGATCAAAATAAACCTCAAATCCTTGAATCGTGTGCCCATCGGCTCCCCAAACGCCAGCCATCAAATCACCGTCACCGTCCACGATACGAGCCCTGAATTTGAGGGTTAGACAATAGAATGTTGTTTATTTTCAAATACAGTATTTCTTTAAAGCAACCTGGGCATTTTGTGTCCAAGAATGCCCATTCGGACATCAATTTTCGGGGTGATTGAACTGGGGGTTGAGGCTTGAGTGCCGCTTCGGAGTATTGAGTCGTGACCGGTTCCTTGAACATCCAGCTGAATGAGAGAATTGTACGGTAACTTTTTAGATTATCTAGTGTATATTAAGTTTCAAAATTTACTATCTAGACTCTTTTAAGGTTTGCTTCAGGTTAGCTTTTTACCTCAAACAATGTGTCCCTCTTTTTCTTCTTTGCCAATCCGATTTTCAGGCTTGATCCCTGAAAAATCCCTTCCGAATAAAGAGATGAAGTCTCGATTTCAGAGAAATATCCAGTTGTTTCTAAAATTGGATAAGATTTAATGATTGAAATATTGAAATCACCGCCAATCTCTGAATAGAATCCTAGAGACTTTCCCGTGAGAGCTCTTTGATTCCAATTTGGACGAAACACTTTAAATGCTCGCATTTGTTTCCAAATCACGTCTTTCTAGATCGAAATTTTGTATTTAAATTTTCTGATTTCACTTACATTTTCATCTTTCACCCGACTCGCTTGACAAGCTTTATAGAAATAGCTCCATCTCTCCTCATCTCTCAACCATTGATTTTCACCTCTCAACAATAGAGTAGCTGCATTTTGATGGTCCAAAACGGAACTGAAATTGATTTGAGTAATTAGAGAGAATTAAAGTCTAATTACTCAAGTAAAATATCGACTGCCAGCTTTGCTTGATGAAGATTTGTGGGAGTGGGGCAAGTGTCACGGAAAACATTCACCACAGCTCGAATCACCTGTGATTAAAGGAAGATTTTGTTGAAATGATGGGATTTTCTCTTTATTGAATCATTCAAATAAGAAAACTAAAAGTTTGGACAATAATTGCTCAAAAGATTTATTTCTAAAGAACCTGTGAATCGTAGAATTTAGCTGGTATGCGGGTGAGCACTTGTAGCGCGGCTTGTTCAATTCCCTCCGTTCTTCCAAGGCAAATGAATTTCCGGGCATAGGTGTAAGAGCTAAAAGAAGCTTATTATCATAAGATTATGGGAACTATTAGAAGTTAGTTATATTATTTGTAATCTTATCACAGTAACTATTTTTCTCAACTCACTCTGTATAGGGTAGATTCACCAAAGTCAATAAAGCATGCTCAACGTCTTCATCGCTTTTTGTGTCAGAGAGCACGGAGAGGAACTTGTTTAATACCTAAAAATACAAATTTAAATGTAAATTAATCAAAGCAAATAAAGATAAATCAGTTTTACAATGAAAGGAATTGAAAGAGTGAAAGAATGGTTAGGAATTTGAAGTGAAAGAATGGCTAGGTATTGAAGATGGTTTCAAGTAGTGTAAGCACTTTGTTAAGTGCTATGAAATCTGAATCAATGAATCAATAATGAATCAATAATGAGTCAGTAATGAATCAGTAATGAATCAATAATGATTCAGTAAAGAATCAATAATGAGTCAGTAATAAATCAATAATGAATCAATGAATCAATAATGAGTCAGTAATGAATCAATAAAGAATCAATAAAGAATCAATAATGAATCAATAATGGATCAATAATGAACCAGTAATGAGTCAATAGTGAATCAATAATGAATCAATAAAGAATCAATAATGAATCAGTAATGAGTCAATAAAGAATCAGTAATGAATCAATAATGAATCAATAACGAATCAATAACCAATTCCAACTTCCAAACCTTATCATTTCCTTTCTCGCAAGCATTGTTATTCCCCATCGTCGCTTCACATCTTTTCTTCAAAACTGTCGCCATCGAGTTCGCGATTTTTCGATAATTCTCGACGTGGCCAGCATCTTTTTCCTCGACCAACCAATACTAGAGTTGATTTTACTTTCGATTTTGATTACTTATTGATTATTGATTACTTACCATCAAATGTTTATGCCATTTCTCATCATTTCTTACAGCATTCGCAACACCGAACAAGAACGGATCAAGGCTTTCTGGTGATTCGATCAATAAAAACTGAAAAATTGATGTTTCAATCAAAATCTATTATTGAATTCCAATCAAATTGGAATTCAATAATAGATTCCAATCAAATTTGAATACCTCCTTAGCGATTTTGAGGCTCTCGACGTTTCCAACCGAGCCAAGAGCATTTCCGATCGCAGCTCTGAATATTTTCGTTAGCAAATTTAAACATTATTCACTCAAAAGCTTTAACTTCAAAAAAAAAACACTTACACTTTCAATCCTTATATATTTTTATATAATTCGTTAAAAACTAACAAAACCGGTTCATTATCTGGAGCTCTGATTGCCTCAACGAAATCTTGTTCACTTGCTGAGAGAGCTTCTTTCAATAGATCTAAATACAACTAGTTCTTCAATAGATCTAAATACAACTAGTATATCCAAAGTTTTACAAAATTAATGATATATTGAATCAATCAAAATAATCAAAATAGATAAGTATTCAATAAAATTCAATCAAAATCAATAAAATTCAATAAAATATCAAAGCTTACCGGAATAAAGCCTTGAATGCTCTTGGCATGTGTGTGTTTGTCCCATTTCATAAAGATGCTCTCGATATTTGTGAACAATCTCGCCGAACTGAAGTTTGATAAAGTCTTACAGTATTGAAGTCTTAAAGTATTAAAGTCTTAAAGTCTTAAAGTCTTAAAGTCTTAAAGTAAAGGTAAAGTAAAATTAAGTTTATTAAAGCTTTTCATAAATCAAATGAAGTCTTTTAATTTTAAAATGTGAACTTTGTGTAAACTTATCGTAATCGTAATCTCAAAAGCTATCAATCTATCAATCTATCAATTTATCAGCTATCAGCTATCAGCTATCAGTCTATCAGCTATCAGCTATCAGCTATCAGCTATCAGTCTATCAGCTATCAGCTATCAGCTATCAGCTATCAATTTCTCTACCTTATTTTCTCTTGGTGGCATCAGTTGTATTCCTTCATATTTCGTTTTTGAGATCTAGAAATGAATTAAATTGTTGATTGTTTCAAGAATGTTTCAAGAATTTCTACTTTTGTGAGTTTAAAGACGTTTAGTGCACAATCCGCAACAAGACTATCCATATCACAGTGACGATCAACATAGAGCTTCGTTCGGTTCAAAATCTCGATGCGAACTCTAGAAAAATTTGTGCATCATATTCAACAAATATTCTTTTCTATTTCTGATGAGTTTGATGAAGATTGTCAAGTTCGATTGGTTGAATTTAGAGATAATTTAGATACTTTAAGCTTCTTCTCTTCCTCACTCACCGACTCTCAGCCGCGAATCCCCAATTCCTATTGATTGGGCTTCTCATTGTCAACTCTTCGACCGCCTCAATCACCACAATATCCGCGTCGAGTTTCACGTTTTGACTAAAACATTCAAATCACCCAATTGAGATCACTTTTCTTACATGTAAAGCACATCTTGTGTGTACTTTGTCACTTGAAGGCCATCGAATCGGGAATAGTTGCTAAACTCGAGCATTTTCAGGTTTCTTGAGAAACTCAACTATTTCCCTGTGAGTTCACATCCACCGACGATTCGACGGAATTTTTTATCCTCTGGTCGACCAAAAGTGTATTGACAAGGTCCATAGGGAGAATCCTAGAAGATATTGATCACAGTTTGCAACTTCTTCACCAGTCAGCTCTTCAACTTCTTCATCAGTCAACAATCCCTTTCCTTACCACAAATTGCGAGTCTCCTTCTCCACCAATTGCCGGCGTATAGACAATGTTAGCGATTCCAAGAAGGAAATTCCATTTCGGCACATAGCCTTCAGGTTTTCCGCTGAAAATGAAATCTTACTTACAAGCGATAGTCAACTAGCTGAGCCAGCCAAATGCTATGCGATCTATACCATTCGACGGAGAATTTGACACTGTTTCCGAATATATATTCCGTTTTTAACAATCTACCAGGAGTTATAAGCAAACTTTATAAAACTGTGACAACAAGAAAGATGTTGTGCGCGTACAAAGATCACCAGTCAGCACTTCTTGAAAAAAAAGCAAAAGCCAAACTTGTGAGGCCCGCTTTGGAACCAAACGCTTCACCACTCGACCACGGCTGGCCGTTAAGACCCAAATGACGCAGCCCACAAGAAGGCCGCTAAGACCCAAATGACCACATTTTCAGAGTCCTAACAAAACTTTAGACGCTTATAACTCCTGGCAGATTGTCATTTAGCAAAAACGGAATCTATTCAGAATCAGCATCAAATTCTGCGTCGAATGGTATAGGTGGAATAGCATTTGACCGGCTCAGCCAGTTGGCTTTCCCTTGTTATTATTTGACACAGTGTTTGTGTGTGTGTATTCACTTCATAACTAGAGTCCCAGTGAGATTTTCGGTCTAATTTTTTGGGACAATATGTAATCAACTACGGCAATTTTGCTTGTCAAATCAGAATTGTGAAATCTTTAATTGTTTTTGAGTTAACCCAATTTGATCAAAGGTCGGCGAGATCAAATGTGGTGATCTTTGATCTCGCCGCTAACTTTTGTGTTTTGAGAAAGCGGTGAAGACGAAAAAGTTGGCGGTTGGCGGCAAAGATCAAAGGAAATATTGAGTATATGGTATTAAATTTTAGCTTCAATATAACTTTTTTAATACAACTATTGTAGAGTGCAATTGTGCACAAAGTTTATCAATTAATGTCAACAAATTGCGCTAGGAATATTTCAGAAATTTCGATCCGAAATAACTTTGACATTTTGAAACAACCTCAGATCCATATAAACCTCTTCGATATTGTTGCCGCCTTGAACAAAGCTGATGTAAACGTCGTCAAACTCGTCTCCACATGGGCCAGAGATACATTCGACAAACTGAATTTGTATTGATGCAAGATTCAGATGCAAGGACAATCTTTCATCTATTAAATGTAAATTGGTTACAAATTTGAATTGAGTTTACCTTAATTCGACTGAACACGGAGGACAACTGATCATGGTGAAGGGTTTCCCAGGTGTACTTTGCTTCAATCACTAAAAAAATTATGTTCTTATGCTATCAAAGATCAATATCTACTATATATAAAAGAGCAATGTCTGTCTGCCTGTCTGCCTGTCTGTCCGTCTGTCTGTCTGTCTGTCTGTCTGTCTGTCTGTCTGTCCGTCTGTCTGTCTGTCCGCCTGTCTGTCTGCCTGCCTGCCTGCCTGTCTGTCTGTCTGTCTGCCTGCCTGCCTGTCTGTCCGTCTGTCTGTCTGCTTGCCTGCTTGTCTGTCTGTCTGTCTGTCTGCCTGCCTGCCTGTCCGTCTGTCTGTCTGCCTACCTGCCTGTCCGTCTGCCTGCCTGTCCGTCTGTCTGTCTGTCTATCTGTCTGTTCGTCTGTCTGTCCGTCTGTTTGTCCGTCTGTCTGTCTGTCTATCTGTCTGCCTATCTGTCTGTCTGTCTGTCTGTACAGATTATCTACCAAATTTTCATTTAAACTTTTCTACCTGTTGATTGCGCGTTTTTCTTGTTCTCGATCACATCATAGATCATAGATTCACCTCGGAATGTGTAGTCCAAGAAGAGAAGTCTAGATTTTCACTTTCAAAGTTGTTAAATGCTAAAATAGACAGTATCTGAAGTCGAAAAGTTTAAAAATTGAAAGAAATTTGTTGAATAAAAAGATGAAACCTCGTTTTCTCCCATCCGCCTCCCGTTCCCGAGGCTTTCGGTCTATCCGCATCATCAACATCTTTCCTTACCCCTGTCGATTCTTGCTCTTCTTCTCCATTACACAAAAGTATCACTGAAATTGCAGAAAATCGATTACATAAACTTTTAGTACAACTGGCTTGTATCTTTTAACATATCTAGGTCATTTTAAATGCCAATATAACAAGCTGAAGAATGGTTTCGGTTATATTTTAAGAACAAGATAGAATTTAAATTTGAAAATGATTTTAAACTACTTGCTGATCATTAAAACAAATAGAATTACCCTAAAAACAAACCAGTTAACAAAATAAATCCAAATTTAAGTCGAGACATCACCCTGGTGAACAGGATCTTTTGGGAAGTGCCCACAAAAAGAGAATCAAAAGAGAGAAGTGAAGTGATTGCTTTCCTCACATGCAAAGCTTATCAGTGCTCGTTTTCTTTTCGTTCTCTCTATTTCCTTTATTTGATTCAATTCTTTTCCCCTTCCGTTCCAGGGACACGTAGCCCAAGGGGTAGTCTTGGAATAAGCTTGCACTGACTAGAGAGTTCAAGTGATGTAGTGAACCAAAAGCTTTTTGAACAACGAATAGTATTGCCTCAAACGAATAGTACTGCTTTTGTAGTACTCTTGCCAAAGAACAACGAATAGTACTGCCTTTGTCTTGACTAACAAGAGAATGGTCTAAACGGAAGTTTTGATGCCAAGAATGGTAAAATTTGCTTTTGTTTTTGATGGCAAAAATGATTTTCATTCTTCGAGGAAAGTGGGCCGGAATTGAACCCGAGATTGGATTGAATTGATAACTCGCTATATCCACTAAGCCTATATCCACTAGGCCTATATCCACTGGGCTATATCCACTAGGCCATCCGGTCAGGTTTTTTCGAGCGCGATAAAGACCTCTTAACCTCCAGGAGCCAGTAGATGCCTAGATTTTAAACGCGTTTTTCTCAAGAATGCGGCCTCCTTGACAAAAACTAAATACAATATTGGATTCCCTATTGCCAAATGGCGTTTACATCTTCTTGCCATCATCTTCTTGCCATGCCTTCTTGCCATCCTCCGCTTAGACGATTTCCTTGTAAGCTATTTCTAGATAGTCTCGTTCATCATTTTCTCCGGTTCGCAGAAAATATTTATTATCAAAATTCTTATTTCCGTTGCATCATTCGTTGAAAGTGTTCCAGAGTTTGCTCGTTGCTCAAGTATCTGAAATCAAGTATTGCTTTTGTTCAGTTTAAGATTTTAGAGTTATGTAGTCAGATTTGATATTCAAAATCACCTCTTTTGAACAACTTTTTTACAGACAGGTGAAATCGAGAGTGCGTGTCGATCCAAGTCAACCATTTGAAGATAATAACCGATTCGCATTCGCACATATCTGGAAAAGAGATTCGATAAGTGATTTGCAATCAACTATCAGTACTGTAGTACTGGTAGCACTAGTAATTTAGCTAGTTTAGCTTCATTCGATCTCACCTCCATCTCAATGCAAGTACCTCTTCCCGTTTCCCATATCGATCATCGCAAAAATCTAAAAATAAATGAGATTTACGAAAGAAAGTCATCACATCAAGTCATCAAATCTTCAAATTACCATAGATCAATCCACGCCCTTTCCTCTTAAAGCTCACAGGAAGGAGCTGATCTTCGGGTGCTAGTAATCTCCGCAATTGTCTCTCTTCAATCCCATCACTGGCTATGGTCAAGATACAGAGTGATCCGATGAGAAGATGTCCCCTCATCTCAGCCTCCATCAAATGCAAATCAGCTTCACAAATGCTAAATTCCCATAGAAATCTTCTGTACTTTGCCAACCTTGCAGTTGAATACTTGATCAATTCCCTGGCTGTCGTCGGTTTGGCTCCAAAACGAACCATTGAGCCAAGGATTGTCGCTTTCTCCGTCGACCAACCACCACTATCAGATCGAGCGCTTAGGCCTGAAATGAGTGAAGTTGAATGAAGCCTCAGTTGCCTCAGTTGCTTGTTGAATGAAGCCTCAGTTGTCAGATCAGCAATCAAAGTTGACTGAATCAATCCATCCTTATTCTAGTTAAGAGTTTCTTCATCATAATTACTAGAAAGGATAGGTCAACTGAATCCTGAACCTTAGCCAAGCCAGCCAGAAGCCAGAAGGCTGAAATCCTTGTACCAACTTGGTAGCAGACTTGGCTATAGTTCTAATCCAGTACAGTAAAGAATCTCAATCCTTTTCCTTACCCTCTTCCATTTCATTCTCATCTCGTGCACTCGTCCTTTCCATAATTGTCTCCGCAATTCTAATCGTCTCCGAGTCAAAAGTTCTACAAATTTTCCGATTCATTGCTTCCATCAAACCTTCTTCATTGCTTTATTCATTGCCTTATTGATTGTTATTCTTTTCAAACCTCGACATCATTGACTCATTTTCCTCTTGTGGTGAGACAAAAGTCAAATATTGACATAAGATATTCTAAAGTCTTGCCTTGAACAGATAAAAATTGATCTTGATATCTTGATGAACCAACCTTGATGTGATCTTGATTTTCCGAGTTAGCCAGCTGAATCGTGAACAATTTAAGCTCTCCATTATTCTGTAAAACTGTCATTTTGTTGTCAAACTGTCAAATTGTGTTATTATTATTCTCACCTTGACTAAAGCTCGTGGGATTTTTCTTGAAGTAGCGAAAAGTTTGCCATTCTTTTTCACAAAATCCGAAGAAATTGCAAGGATCTCATCCTTGGATAACTGTAATGTTTTTGATTGATAAAAGGATAATAAAGCTGGTGCTCAATAAAGCTGATGTTCAATAAAGCTGGTGTTCAAAAAAGCTGGTGTTCAAAAAAGCTGGTGCTGAAAAAAGCTGGGGCTCAAAAAAGCTGGTGTTCAATAAAGCTGATGTTCAAAAAAGCTGATGTTCAATAAAGCTGGTGTTCAAGAAAGCTGGTGTTCAATAAAGCTGATGTTCAAAAAAGCTCACCACATCAATATCATCAATGCAAATCTCTTTGTTTTCCTCGTTGATTTGATTTTTGAGATCCTTTCCAGATTGCCCAAAGAACAAAGGAATTGATCGATCTTTAGCAAGCTTAAAGGAAAAGTTAAGAAAGGAAAAGCAAGCTAAAGCTGAAAAGCTATTGCTGAAAAGCTATTGCTGAAAAGCTATTGTTGAAAAGCTATTGTTGAAAAGCTGAATGACAATTGATGACTGAAAATGATTAATCTATCAATCTATCAACCTTAGCAAGAACTGCCGATTTCCCACTTCCATAATCTCCATGAATCAAAATCACATCATGCGTTTCAACTGCAGCCATTACCTAAAAGAATTTCAGATTAAGAGAGAAGCTAATCCAAACTTTGAGAATAGCCGTCTCATGTTCGTCATTCAATTTCGAATGTTTTCTTTTCCTTTTCTCATTCTTTCCATTTTCATTCTCGTTTGATGTCCTTGCCGAAAAGTCAGTAGCCAAATGCGACAAAATGAACTCTTTCACTGTTTGTTTTAGTGATTCTAGGCTAAATTTTGAAATTGTAAATCAACCGTTTCTTGTTTACCCTTTCATGATGACAGCTTTGTTGTATGTGTTGTTGATTCCCTCGGTGGTGCACTGATAGATGTGATAGTTCTAAAATATTGAAATCTACAGGGTGCGCCAAAAGTCCGATACTTGTATTTGCAATATGGTAATTTTACAAACGATTAAAAGAAGAAATCGAATTCCCGCGAAAAACGATTTAGAACACGTCTGGTTAATTTAAAACACTATTTAAGACAGGATTGAGAAGGGGAGGGGGGGCCCAGGGGGTTTCAATCTCAAAATCTTCGTTCAGGCCTGTAATTTCATGGATCAAAAGATTCAAGAGGCAAGATTTTTCGAAAACTACATAAAATTGTCATTTTTATAATGGTGTATAAAGTTTGGTCAATGACCGAGTCGGAAGACAGCTTTGAATTTTTTCCCATAAAAATTTCCATCATAATGTAAAAACGGAAACGTGCCCTTTAATGTACCCAGTAACTGTACCGTAACCCCTGTAACTGTGCCCTGAAAGCCCTGAACTGTGCCCTTAACTGTGCCCGTAACTGTGCGACCAAAGCACCCCTGAGCGGACCTTCTTCTCAATCACTTGTCTTAAATAGCGTTGCACTTATAAATTAACAGATTCAACAACAGATTCAAAATCTATTGTTATTTAAAGACCGAGAGCTGATTCTTGAGTCATTTCAAGATTCAAGATTCAAGTTTTCATCTTTTATGATAACAAAGCCTAGTTAGACAAAAGGTTAGACTGTTTCAAGCTTTGAATAGCTTAGTAAATCTTGCTTTATTCTGAAATTCTACACTAACTTTTGTTATTTTTCCAAATTCCTATATCAATCAACATCGAAAATGCAATAAACAGATCCGAACACCCGCTTTCCCCTCTTCTCTCTCTCCATCAAAATCCGTTCTTATATCATTTCCCAGCTTTTCTTTTCTCTCACTGTCCTTGGGAAATCCAGATTTTCTCTTTTCCCCCCTTTTTTTATCCAGTTTTTACTCAACTTATCAAGTTTTCACGGAAAAGTTTTCTCTCACTTGGGAGATATTCGGGAATAACAAGATTTACAGAAATATCTAAATTTCTGTTTTTATCTTTTACATTTAAGTGATTCTAGTGGAGAACCTCGCACCCACTGATTCACTGAGTGCCTTCTATCCGAATTTATCAGGCCAGGAAACGAACTCGAATCGCCCGCGTGGCAGATTCTACCACTAAACCACCTGTGCAGTTTTTTCATCATCATCATCATCATTTTTTTAACCACCAGAAGTATCTTTCTTCTTAGATAAGAAGAAAGAAGTATCTTTTGTAGAAAAATGATTTTTTTTTAGTTGAGATTTTCACTAAAAACGAAAAGCGAGTCCTTTCCTCAAACCGAAACAATTTAAAAACGTTTTTAGTGATTTGAAAAACGAACATTGACTTTTCTCTGGACACTATCTGCGAGATAATTTGCACGATCACGGCTGGTTGTTTCATCGATGAACACCGGCTCATGAAAGGGGATTTCTCGCAGGAATGAGGCATCTCGTCGGAAATAAATCCCTAAAAAACAACGTCAAAGTAGTTTGCAAAGTTCTACAATAAGCTATAATAAGTAAAGCTATAGTTATTTTACTTACTCCTCTATTACTTTACCATTTGGATTGTTGAGTCTTGAGAGTACAAGAGATGCCTCAGACAACGCGAGTCCTTTCCTCAAACCGAAACGATTTAAAAACTCTTGATCATTGAAATCAGGGCGAATCACATAACCCAACACTTCACTGAATATCTTTTTAAAGAAGTCTCTCATCAAACTCTACCCAAACAAATGTATATAATAGGGATTTCCATTGTCGAGTTGACTCTCCAAAAGGCAATGAGTGAGTGCATAGATTGAGTGAGGATCATCGAGTGAAGCCTGAAGAGCCTCGAGAGTTTTGAAGTATTCAAACCAAACGTAACAGTTATTTAAAGCTAACTTTAACCTAAGCCAGTTAAATCTTGACCTTTTGTCCAGCATTGAAATCCTCCAATTGAATAATGACCCCTTTTGCTCTTGCCGCCATCACAATTTCTCTATCTTCTAGCTAAAATCACTAAATGTCACTTTCTACATTATTTTCTTTACTTTAATCTTAACTAAACTTAAACTTCTCAAGAATTGGATGAAGAATTGGATAAAGATTCTCACCAAATCATGTATTGCAACACGTTCATTTCGAAAATCTTTAAACGTTGACACGATGTTCAATCTCATAATCTAAAATTTATAGTTATAGATTGAAAGTTAGTTTTCTTATAGTTTTATAAGTTTTCACTTATAGTTTTCACTTTTCCTTTCAACCAGTGTATTAAAAAGTCCTGTTTTTTTGTCAAAGAAAGCATTAAAGTTCCGTTTTCTTCTCTCAAAATTCTCCCTTAAATGGGCCGTGAATGAAAACGAGAATTCTCTAGTTTTTTACTTGTTCCGAAGGATATGAATTTCTTATGTCATGCTTTTTACTCGAACAGTTTACCGTATTTACTCGAAGAGAAGACCGGTCTCCTATTTTTTCAATCACTCCCTAGACCCCATCTTCTATTCGAGACGGTCTTATAATCGAGGCCGGTCTTCTATTCGAGTAAATACGGTAGTTTTCAAACTACTCTTCAATCTGTTTCTCAAGAGTGACCTTCGAGTTCTTCCTTTTTCCATCCATCGGTGTTTGCACACTTGGCAATGCGCTCCAAATTGAATCGTATCTGAATTTTTGAGATCTTTTCTAAAGTTTCTTCAACTTTCAACTTCTCTGGTTCAAATTGTCCATTTGAAGAGACGTTGCAGCCCATCGTTTGAAGTTCTAAAGATAATAAGATATAATAGTATTTAAGATATAATAATAATAAAGATATAATAATATTTAAGATATAATAGTATTTAAGATATAATAATAATTAAGATATTATGAAGATAATAAGGCTAATATTTACACTTATAATAGTAAATACGGTATGGATAACTTGAATTCAAGTGGCAAAGTGGCACGCAGGCAGGTAGGCAAAGTAAAAAAGTGGCAAAGTAAGGAACATGTGATAAACTTGAATCTATCAATAGCTAATCTTCAATTCATCTTTAAACCATAAACTTATTGTGGGTTTTGTTCTGTATGTGATCTCTGCTTAACCATCTATACCTTAATCTATCTTTCTATTAATCAATCTTTCAAGAGAATGGTCTCAGCTCAAAGTTGAGAATCGATTCGAATCTTATAGAGTCGGACATGCTGATTCGAAATCTACAAAAATTAGCTCCGGACTTGCACGTGGGGAATCTGGTAGAGAAAATTTGCAAATTTCGGACTCTTTATGGGTCGTCAGAAGACTTTTTCAATGACTTCTGTGGTTTAGTGGATAGGGTGCTGGTGTACGAAACGAAACTCGATTTTTTGGCTTGGATTCGAATCCTCCCTCACCGATTTTCTTGCTTTTTTGGATTTTGGGAATTTTTCTGATGTCTTTGCATTAAATATTATATTTTATGCATCGAAGCCAAGCCAAAAAATCGAGTTTCGTTTCGTAGACTAGCACCCTATCCGCTAAACCACAGAAGCCATTGAAAAAGTCTTCTGACGGCCCATAAAGATTCCGAAATTTGCAAATTTTCTATGCCAGATTCCCCACGTTTACGTGCAAGTCCGGAGCTAATTTTTGCAGATTCGAAATCAGCAAGTATTTCTATAACCTCGAATTGATTCTCAACTTTGAGCTGAGACCATTTCCCCTTGTTAGCTCAGCTGTTAGCTCAGATAATTATCTACGAATTATTGTTTCCCCGTTCTCTCAAAATCTCCGGCAGCTTCGGAAAGCCGGCGCGGTTTGTGGTGGCTCAAAAATACTTCCCCAGTCTCCCCGCCGGCTGATCAGGCTTCCAGGCTTTCTTTTTCTTTCTTTTCTTTCAAAACAGGGAGTCGATGATGGCCGACAAATGGCATGGAACCGGTCCATCATCTCTTTCTCTCTTCTTTTCCAATCACCTTTTCCTCTTCCTCAATTCTCTCATTTCTCTGCAAATCTCAAAGAGATCTTTCTCCTTTTCCTTCTCCTCTTCCCAACTTTGCCGTTTTTTTTGAGAATTTTCCAAAACCACAAGCTTTCTCTGGATTCGTTGGCTCTCTTCTCCGGAAAGATCTGTCATAGGCAGTCATCTCTAAATCTGGCTAACACTCGTTGATTATCCATTTCCTTTTTGAAATCACTTACTCATTTTAAAAAACCTTTTTAAAAATAAGATAAATTATAAATTTCTATTTAAAAGATTCCAAAGGAAATTGGTTGTTTCAACCAAAAAGTATTCTAATGATAGAGAAATGAATTGTTCTAATGTTTTCTAGTGATAGAGGAATGAATTGTTCTAATGTGTTCTAATGATAGTGTTCTAATGTGTTCTAATGTTCAAAAGTATTCTAATGATAGAGAAAAGAGAGATTGACAGAAAGCCTAAACCTGTTCATATGTAGGTTATCGTTTTTACTTTCTAATAACTTCAATCTTTAACCTCAAAGCCAGATTAATTCGTATTTTGCACAAGAAAGTGAAAATCCAGTGCATCAGAGAGCACAAAGTACGGATCAGATATTTACAGAACTTACAGCTCTTTGCTACTTACAGCTCTTTGCTACTTGCAGCTCTTTGCTACTTACAGCTCTTTGCTACTTACAGCTCTTTGCTACTTACAGCTCTTTGCTAAATCTACTTCAATTCCTCTACCGTAATCCGTTCTATTCTGCCTTAATTCTAAATGCTAAGGAAGTCTAGCATAAATTACGATATCCTATCAATATCCTCGTTTAGATTCGGATCCTTGTCTAAAGTTCAGACTCTCAATTATCCGCCTTGTTCTCCTCTATTCTTTTCCTTTTCCTCACTCCATCTGCCATCCATTTGCTGGGATATCCATCCGATTATCAGATCTCTTTGATCCTTGAAAAGAAAAAGCTTCTCATAGCCCTAATTTGGTGGATAATCATGCTGAAAAGCCACTTTTATTTGTCTATACTATTTTCCTATCTAATAAATCTAAATCATGAGCCAAACAATTTTCTATCGAATCTAAATCACTTAGAATCATTAGAATCATTAGAATCATTAGATACATTTAGAAAAGCTTTGAAAGCAATTTGAAACTCTAATTTTATTGTAGAAAAAAGAAAAAGATAAAACAACAAAAAGTTAAGCTGATTTGAAGAAGAGTTAGAATTGAAGAATGTTTTAAGAACTCCTTCCCCTTCTTTTTGTGTGACGATTAGTTAATTTCGCATTCAATGCATCTCCATTGCTCGTTTCTAAGTAACCATGCATTTTCTGTGTTTCATTTTCCAAAACAATAAAGAAAATGAAGAAAAATGGACAAAAGATCCACCCAAGAGTCTCTAGACTGACAAACGAGCGAAAATCATTTTGGGAAATAAGGAAATGGAAGGGAAATAAGGAAATGGAAGGGGAAATAAAATTTTAAAGGAAATGGAATGAGATTGAATCGATGAATCAACAGATTTGTTATAATTTTTGCTCTTTTTATAATATCTTCTTTGCTTTAACAGAAAATTTCTTGTTTCTAATGGATATTTAGGAATGCGATTACTGCTTCTACTATTGATCGCTCCTTATTATGGTGAGTGATTATCAAAACTGTTGGATAATTGAACAGTTGAAGCGATTGAGCGACCATCAAAAGTTGATTAGAAAATTTCTAAAACATTCTAGGGTTGAGTGAGCCAAAAGGATGCGAAGATGCGGATCCGAAATGCACCGAATGGGCAACACAAGGAGAGTGCTCGACGAACGCTGTCTGGTAGAGTTCTCGAGTTCTTAGGCTTTGTGTCGAAAATGAAAGTATGATCAAGAATGAAGTGATATACAGGGTGTTCCAAAAGAAGTCAGTTCAGCGCGATTTTTCTCAGTATTTCTAGTGGCTTCTGGTGGTTGTTGTGGTGCCAAAGTGAAGATTTGTGTAGAACAATTGTAGAAGTTCAATTCCAGGATGATGGCGAATTGCAGAAAATCGTGTCATTCTTGTCAAGGAGGAGAGAAAGCCTGGAAGCTACGACAGCATATTCAAGTAGCAAAAAGAAAACTGAAATAAAGAAATTAACTTTAGGAGACTTACAAAAACGATACAGAAAACACGACACGAGAGGTTCGCGTTGAAAGCGTTCGGATCAACAATCTCGAAATTGTGAGGGAAAATGTTGAATTCAAAAACCAAAATTCATTTCAGGATGAGAAGAAGCAAAGTGTTCGGGTGTATGGACGAATGGTTTTGGTTGGTTTTATCGAAATTTGTTTTGTTTGTGTACAAGAGGTTCGCGTTGAAAGCGTTCGAATCAACAATCTCGAGTTGTTAAGTACAATGCGTTAAGTACAATGCGTTAAGTACAATGCGTTAAGTACAATGCGTTAAGTACAATGCGTTAAATACAATGCGTTAAGTACAATGCGTTAAGTACAATGCGTTAAGTACAATGCGTTAAGTACAATGCGTTAAATACAATGTGTTAAGTACAATGTGTTAAGTACAATGTGTTAAGTACAATGTGTTAAGTACAATGCGTTAAGTACAATGCGTTAAATACAATGTGCTAAGTACAATGTGTTAAGTACAATGTGTTAGGTACAATGCGTTAGGTACAATGCGTTAAGTACAATGTGAAAGGAGGGAGCTGGGCTTGGGACCAATTCTCACTAAAATCAAATTATCAACAGTAAAATAGATCTTTAATAAACTTTTATGTAGAAATTGATTTTCAAATAAATCAGTTTATCAAGTTATCGAGAATCAAAAGATGAAATCAGCAGCTCAGTTTCAACTTTGAGTACCTCAGCTTAGTCTCTAGGTTTTACATCAATTAAACTCGTGTTCCAATTGATAGACTCAATAAAATAAATAGCTCCAATCGATTCCCCGATCCCGAAAGCCCCAGGGTAGAAATTAAAGCTGTATATTACATTTTTGAGCAATCTATAAAGCGAAAGAAAAGTCCCTGAAATGACTGGTAAACTGTTCTTTGTGCGGTCGCGTAATCGCTCGTAATCTGGCAAACCCGCCCGATAGATAGGTGTTCCCTTTGCAAACTTCTAAAAAAAAAAGAAGGAGTCAGCGAAAGTTTGGTTATGGTGAGAATCGGCCCCAAATCGGGATCGTTCCCCAAAACGCTTCAACTGCCTAGTCCTTTAAAACTTTGGTCAAATTTGCAAGTGTTAGACCTGGAAGTAAACATTCCTTATGTTAGAATTTAGGTTATATTGAAATTTCTAATAAAACGTGTACTTTGAAACTTTGAACTAATGAACTTTGAAAGATCAAATTCTCAGAGCTGGAACGATACTAAAGTCTCGTGGCAAAAGCAGGAATGGGGCTTGTCGTGGTTGAATTTCTATTGGATTCAAATTTGGACTCCGCAAATCGTGCAAATCAATGGGTAAACCAGTTTTAAATTTTCAAAATTCATTTTTCTTGTTGACTTTTGAAAATTTCGATTCAGCGAAGCCCAATCCGGTCTCCCGTCGGCTCCTTTATTACTGTATGATAAAAGCTTCATTTTCACTTTAGCTTTCACAATCGCTTTTCTTTGAGTTTAGCATGATGGCTTAGCATTTTATAACATTTTTTTTGATGCCAATTTAGAGAATTTCAATTTAGAGGAGTTTCTTCGCCAAACACCGGCTCAGTGACAAGCAAAGTTTTGGCGGCGAACTACACCGGGAAAGTCTACCTCTGGGCCGATTTCACTTTCTCGTAAGTGTTGTGAAATCCTTTTCGAAAGTCAAATTAACTACGTTTTCTAAAATTTTCTACAAGAAAAGTGATTTAAGTACAAATTAAAGCACTAAAATGAAAGTCAGACAAAAGTTGGAATCAATTAAACTTGTTTACATGGGTAAACAAGTCTAAATTTCCAGCATAGCTAAAGTTAAAGCTACAGTACTGGACAATGAAATATCATATTTGAAAAACGATCGTCACTTTCGTCACAAAAGAATGATTTGAAAAACGATCACCACTTTCGCGCGTCTGTAACTCCCTTGTCTTTGAGTTTTAACTATTAGTGTTATACATTTTCTGAAAGCTATTTTCAAGGGCTACACAATGGTAATATTAATATTTAGAAATACGGTAAGACAAAGGGAGTTCACGGCAAAAGTGACGATCTTTTTTCAAATATAATATTTCATTGTCCAGTAGTGTAGCTTAGCTTCTTGTCGACTCTAACCTTGCCTAACCTGATTTGGCAAATGATAGAATTGATGGTGAATGAAGCCAAGGTTGCAGGCTAAATCAAATCAGATCTTGTCTTCTTGTCTTTTGCCTTTGCGGGGGGGCGGGGGGGGGGGAGTTTAAACATTAGTGTTATACATTTTTGAAAGCCTTTTGTACACGGAATGGTAATATTAATATTTAGAAATACGTTTTAGCAAGGGTGCATTTCATTGTCCAGTAGTGTAAATGCAGCTAAAGCCTAGAGCTGGTTAAAACAGTGTCGTGTAGAAACAGCGTCACGGGAAAAATAGCCTCTCCACTATTACGTTTCTATGTGTTTCTTATTCTTATTGAATACAGAATAAAATTCTCTACATTTTGTATACTTTGAGATCACTTAAAACCTAATTGGTGTCAAGAAAAGCTCAGTAAAATCTTTTTAAGCTATTTTCTGTTGTTTTGTTGGCATTTTCTCATCCCAAATTTGCTCTAAACGACTCTAAAGAATTCAGCAAATAACTAATTTAGTTCTAAATCCAATGAAAATAAGTAACTTAAATAAACTTAACCGCAAACAAATGATTTTGACCGGCACTGTTTTGACCAGTTTCAGCCTATTTAAGTTCGCATTTTGTTGTCTCTATGAGGATTTCCATCACAATTTCACCAAGTACTCTAAAGTTTGCTCATCACTCATTAAAGTAATCAAATATTTGGACAAGTTCACTCTTCTCATAGCGAAAATTAAAGTACTAAAGTTGTAGCAATCAAAGTTATATCAAGTTCGCAAATATTGTCAAATATTTCATTTGTTTAGTTGTCATTGTCTAACGCTCTTTAGATAAACACAGCCTTCAAAACAAAACAAAAAAAATCGAAACAAAGCAGTTTGTAAATCAGTTTCTAAATTAGTAAATAGCAAATGAGATTCAGTGCAAAGTATACGCAATTGAACCAGGAGAGCTTAACAATCTAAAAGGAGCTTAACAGAATAAAAGGCAGCCTTCAAGCCTTCAAGAGCCTTCAATTCTATTTCGTCTCTTTTTTCTATAGGCTATAAATCCTAATTCTAGATATGTTAAACATTGAGATTTTTTTAACAATCCTGCTGATAAACAA